>CM076576.1:433589823-434803915 GCA_034641835.2 Pinus albicaulis | reverse complement strand
TTCATGTGGATCATTGATGTCATGATGGCATCATCGATGGGTTCTCCAAAGACCCTAAGTTCTAGGTCATATGAATCAATTACATGGTTCTGTTGATGGGGAAAAAATGCCTTGCCAACTGTAAGGGGATCTCCCCAGTATAGAATCCCAACTAGACTCTACACCGTTTTTTATAAGGATCCCATCCGTTATGTGGGCCCAGTTGCCATTATGCTGATGAGATATGTTCCTTTCCTCAGATAGAGATGTGATTTGCAATCATGAGAATTTACAGTTGCTTGAATGAAAAAATACAAATGGTTGACGGATTGCCCTGAAAATGAAACACCGTGAATAGAAAAGCGAGATTTAAAGCATTCAACCAAAAGAAGTATTGTTAGAAAAATTTCATTAGGGCCATGCTCATACAGAGGCTCATTTGAGCATAAGAGAAACAGTTCACTATGATCAAACACCCTTCAATTTATTAAGCATATTTCCGAAAAGATTAGGGACATCAACAACTAATTCATTAACATGTTCCTATGTTGAACCATCACACATCATTCATATTTCAAAAGAGATAAAACATATAAACAATATATGAACAAAAACATGAACTAGTCAGCTATGAATAGTATCAAACATGTAAGAGAACAATATTCATAGTGTCAATACACGGAAGTTTCCATCAGATCCAATAGTGGAGTCCAAAACATTCATTTGTATTCATTCCTGGAACATACATTAAATTTTGTACAGTTTTATATCTCTCTCTCCTTTTGGAGTCCAAAAAATGGTCCCTACATTCTCTCTCGAGGGAGTACATATAGAACAAAAGTGACTTTTGGGCTACCCTGTCTCTTTGTCTTCCTGCCTTTTGGGATGGTCTGCAACTTGGGAGAAATTGTGACCTGCGACCTGAGTGGGGTTGTGACATGCGATTGGACAAATTTTTTGATCTACGACATGCCTGCCTCAACGACCTGTAAATCCAGTTCCTTTCAAGGGAGCAACTTTGTGATGGAGATGACTGGGGTTTCTACCTGCTGCTGCTCTTTGAGGTAGGTCTACCAGGCTTGGTATTCAGCGGCTACTGGAGCGATTTGGGGCATGTCCTCTCCCAGTCAATGAAAACATTCAAGTGCATCTGAGACTACTGTACGCCTCTTCATGTTGATCTGACTGGACAAAGAGGCTAGCTTGGTGTAGATCTGGACCGGTGCAACAATGTACTAAATGATGTTTTCTTTGGTGGCTAGGAGGTCCTTCGAGCTAGCTTCCTACCTGATTGGGTCTAGGAATGACTGTATATATTGCAATACCTCCTCTCATTAAGGGAATTTTGAGGTCTAAAATGGGCTTCCTAAGGAAATAATAAAATAATAGCTAAACCAATAAAATAAAATTTATGAATTTTCATTTTACTTTTTGCACCACAATTCATGTAACCATGGTTAAGTTCAATTGAAAAGGTGTACCAAATTAAAATTAATAAAATAAATTTTATTGATGTGACTATAAATAAGAATGAACTTTTCAATAAAATTTCACTATCATTGAACAATTAATGCATTTGTTCTTTGTACATAAATAACTTAAAATAAATTACAAATATAAATTCATAAATTCATAATTGTATAGATTTGATTTATCATAAAATTAAAAGGTTATACTTTTATTTATTTTGATTTCATATGTATAATATATATGTATAGATATTAACTTCTAATTAATTTAAAATTATAATAATAAATAAAATTAGATGAATATAAAATTTTAAAATAAATATATTAAAATATAGAAATATAATATTTATTGAAAAATGTGTAAAGACATGAAGATTATTTAAAGATATGCATTGTTTCTTTCAAAAAATATGAAATGACAATAATAATATTTTATTCAAAAAGTGTGAAATGAAATTTATTATTAGTACTTTCCTTTATGACTTTAAAAGTACTTAGAGAAATACCATGGTTAACCATGAGCTTTTATCTACATTTAACTCAAGAAATGCCACCTCAACCATTGGGGATGATGTCATCCCCTAAAATGTGATTGGTTCTCATAAAGTGAATTTTGGTTGTACATTTTCCTTAAGAGGCCCATTTTAGACCTCAAAATTCCCCTAATGTGCGCCCTTTGTTTTTTCAATGTGCCTATGGAAGGTATGTGGTGCACTTATGCCATCGAGTTGATACCAGTGATGAGATGCTCATAGGCAGTCATCACCCTATCCACATCCTTTGTGAACTTATCTTTGGATTGTAGTTTCATCCGCATTTGTACTTTGTCGTTCTGGGTGCGGATCTAGTCTCTCTTTGGCAGGGTGGAAGGGGCCTGTGGGTATCTTTCAGACCATTCTAGGACGTTTTCCAGTGCTGTAGAGGTATCCTTTAGCTATGCAGACTTTTTTCTTGTTTTTTCTTGTACTCCTGCCAAGGGAGCGATTGTTTGCCTTAGAGTCATCATTTCCTCATAGACTTGTATCATGGTATTTACCAAGATGTCTAACTCTCCCTAGATAGTGGCTTGTAGTCTTCTGGTCTGAGTGAGTGCAAGTTGGAGACTTTGGTTTGCGGTCTATAGGGCTTTCTTATCCTCTTCTTCTTGAACGGCCTTTTGCTCAGATACATGGAGCCTATTTTGCAGAAATAAAATTTCTCGGCTCGTCCTGTTGACATTTTCTTCAATGGTGGTTGCAAAAGTAGTTCCAATTGATGCTATCATTATGGGGCTGGTCCTGGTGTCTAGGACAATGTCTTTCTCTGTAGTTACTGCCAGAGTTTCGGTCAAATTTTGGGCAAGGAACTTCCTCCTCTGTTGCCTGATCTTATGAGTGTACTGATCGTAAGATAATCTTGTTATATCCAGTACATCATCCTTGTGTTCCTTTGGGATATCGAGTTCTGAAAGTGGGAGGTTCCCTCTTGTCATGGTATTTGTCGGGGGTATGTCAATAGGTGGTATATCTGCCTGCTTCCCGGTTTGCGATGGTTGTGATCCGCTTCCCTATGCCTCCTTCGATGTCTCTTCATGTTGTTTCTAAGCTTCTTCCTCCTCCCTCTTATTTTCTGCTTCTTCCTCGTCCTGTTCTATTTCATCTTGTTCTCCGCTTCCTTCTCTATTGTTCTTCTTGCTTCTTTATTTTTTTTCATCCCTCCTGCCATTTTTCTCGTTGTTCTTCGGCTTATTTCCTTTTCTTTTCTTCTTCTTGTTATTGTGCCGGAGAATCTAGGCTTTTCTTGGGTTCTTCTTCTCTTTTATTTTGTTCGAATTTTGTTGTGCCTCGGCCTCTTTACCTCCTCCTTCATGTTTATTCTTAGGAGGTTAACCGCTCGTGGTGTTATTTGGCCTTTTGACCGCAAGGTCGATGATTCTCCCTGTCGAGGGTTTTCTACTTCATGGCATCTACTCTTTCTCGTATAATTTGATCATCCCGATGTTGACTTCCTTGATCTTCGTCCAAGTTATATTCCTCTTCAAGGGCTACCTCCTTAAGTGCATTATACAAGTTTTTTTACTTCATCTTCCATGACGCACTCTTTTTTGTTGATAAGTTCAGTTGAACTTGGCCCGCTTGCGAGTGTGCGAGGACGATCCTCTCGTGGGTCATAGGACCGAAAGGCTAAGTTTACGAAATGGAAGCCCTTTTATGTGTTCAGCTTATACTTCCACTTCCTTGAAGTATTTGACTCATGTAGTCACCAATGGTGAGCGGGAGGGTAGGCCATGGTTTCTTCTTTCCCTTGCTTAGCATTTTAGAGAAACCACCCGTCATTTGGTAGCATACCTCTTGTAATAATAGCTTATCAATAACGAACTTGGGCAATGCATGAGGCACCTTGAATGATCTAAAAACTCTTATGAAGGTGCCTTCTCTGATGGAGAACTAGTGTTCTACCTTGATAACCATCTCCATGGCTCTTCCGGACATACGAGGAGGATCTTCATTGAAAAGGTGTCGGTAGAGTGCGGTGACAAACTTGTCCGAGATGACATCAATTTATTTCTTTTATTTAGTATCCCAAAACACATTTAGATCCTTATGGATCGGTCCACCACTCACTCGGATTCCAATTGTGTGACCAATCATCAAAGTGACACCATGATCATACTACATCTAGGAGGTAGGAAGCCATATAGAATTCGGATGCTAATCCCTCCTCCGATACTTGTGTTGTTGATATAGTTTGACCCTTAGAGTTGACATTAATAGATGTGCCCAATTAAAATGAGTGTCGTGGGTGGAGACCGCATACATGAGGGGAACCCATGCCCAATAAAGGTAGTGGTGTCCATTCCTCCATAAATTCGACACATCATAGCTGCAACAAGCCTATACACTTTCCTTAGACCATCGCATCTTTATACTCCCGATATTTATTTCCTTTGAACTTTTCAAGGTCTTCCCACCAGCCCCTTCAAGGTATCTTGTAATCGACACATCATGTGTGGTGATCCACCCAATGTTGAAAGACTCTCTCTACTTGGGAGTGAGTAGTATACTTCAGCATCCTTCTCGATTAGGTTGGAGAAATATTTTCCTACGTGATCAAGGATTACCCAGTTGCTTTACATCCACTTTTTCAAGGATCCACCGATCATTTATCCGCATGGGAATATTGGTGGGTGGGAACCCACATAACGCAATCTTGGACCTCTTGACCTAAATGTACACGTGTCGATCCATGAGGTCTTCTAGGAATTCATGTTTTGTGATCTCCTAGTAGAGTTCATACTGAGACATATTAGCGCCTTTCCCGAAAACATAGGCGGTGTCTCGGTACATGGGATTTGGTGAATGAGGTATGTCTCCTCTCGATATCTCTACTTCGGGGTCTTCATGTGTCTCCTTATAACCGTGGGGGGCCCCATGTTGCTTAAGGCCGAAGAGATGGAAGTGCACTCGACCTCGGCTTCGATATTACTTTGCATATTCAGAAAATACTTCCATGATAAGATAGACAACATGAAATCAAAATAGAAGAAACACATGACTTCACTGACTAGGGCTCTGGTCGATCGTGATGGGTGTACGGATCGCTGAATGCTGGATCCGTAGATCGGTCAGTCACAAGGTCTCAGATCTGGAATGGGGATGCGACCTAGAAAGCCTAGTAGCATGGTCGCAAGGTCGCAAAGTCATGTATGTGTGAATAATCAAGACTTTTCGACCTTTCGATTGGCAACTTTGCTAAACCGTGTCGTGAGGTTGCAAAGTCGCATTAGGGATTTTATGAGCAGTAAAAATAGGCCTGCGTGGACCTACGAGGGAAATTTGGGAAACTCCAAGGAAAGGAATAAAATCAAGGTTGAAAGAGTCATAGGAATTCTAGGAAAGGTGCCCAAAGTGGAAGGATGAAAAAGGAAGGGTCAGAATAGGTACCGCATGATAGGATGAGAAAGGGAAAAGGAGCCATAGTAGAAACTAGTGTGATGGGAAAGTGGTTGCACTCGAGGGGAATCTACATGCATTTAATAGCCTAGGCTAGGGTGCAGGTAGGGCCATGGCCAATAAAAATATGAATTGTGTAGAGGTTTCAACGACTTACCCGGAAAAAATCGCACTTTGATTGGCTTGTCGATATGCCTTGTTTACTCCATCGCGTAGGTTTAATGCGACCTACGCGACCCTTTTATTTATAAAGAGGTCTCACGTGTGGGCATTAATGGTGGTCTCAAGGTCGCAAAGTGGTTTAGTTTCTACACGGCTACGACTCTCACAACCTTGAAACCCTAGCGACCCGGAGTTCACTGGTCACAAGGTCGCATGGTCGCAAAGGTGATCTTTTTTATAGGATTTTTCAACCTAGCTGCACTCGGTGACCTTGGTCATGTCGCAAGTTCGCTAAGTCGCAAATTGTTGAAGATTGAGGGAAGAGAGACTTTGTGACTTTGCAACTTTACTTAGGAAAAACTTGAACTCATCTTTTGGTTTGGGTTACCAACTCAAAGTGGAATTTTTTGAGGCTCATGGATGATGCCGGGAAATCGGGCCCCGTCCTCATCAAAACAACAGGGCTCAAATTTCAAACTCAGTGCCAAATTTCAAAGGGTGTTGTAGCGGTTACAACAGTTCGTTGGTCCAAAGAATTTAAATTTAATTTAATTTAAAATTTCCCGGAATGAAATTGTCGCCCCTCCCATGGCATAAACACTATAAATATGGCGTCACAAATGGTTTGGTTAAATAAATTTGGAAATTGATCATTCATATGTGGTTTGGCGTGAGCTATACGAGGTCAAAACTATTTAATTTGAATTGAATTTATTGTTTTTTTTATTTGGTTTAGTTCCTTTAGCTTGGTTTGTATGTGGGACACATTCTTTTAAGTCTAGTTTGACTCCTATATATGGTGACCAAGGTACCACTTTGGTATTGGAAGACAGCGCTCCCTCACCCCCCTACTTTCATTTATTAACATAGGAAGGTCATCGTGGCCCTAAGAAATATACAATGAGACCAAATATTGTATATCATTGTGACCCTATAAGGGGAAGGCCAAGTATTATATATCATCATGACACTTGAGGTCGAGTAATATAGTAGAGTGTTGTAACCAATGTGGATGAGGAAAATTATTCTAACCATCATGGATGAGGTTGAGTATTGTAGCACACTCTGGATGAAAGTCCAAGTATGGTATACCACCATGACCCCCGAGGTAGAGTGTTGTATGCGACCATGGATAAGGCCAAGTATTATATTCCATTGTGATCCCTAAGGTCGAGGTCGAGTATTGTAGCCATTTTGGCCTTAATGTGGACAAGGTTGAGTACTTTCACCACCATGGCTCTAATAATTAATGGAAAAAATTCCAATTAAAACATCGCACCATGGGTTTGAGCCTTCATGGATGAGGGCGAGTACAAGTATAGCCATGTGGACCCACATAGATTTGGATATTTGATGGAGCATTGTTGAATACAATGACTTCACAATAAATAAATGAGAGTAACCCAACGTTCCAAGGCACACCGAGAGCGTAGCTCGTAAAGTCGTTGGCATCGTGTATGGGTGGTGAAGATTTCGGTCGACGGCATGAACATGTTGCCTATTTTTTTATCCTCCCATTTTTTTTACAATGTTTGCAACTTCCGGTATCTCGTGGCTTAACCTAGTGGTTGGATTAAAAATTTCTTGGAAATATAAATTTTTTTCAAACAATTAATTTTATATGGTTTATTATGGTTTTTAAGGGTTATTAGAGCCATTATTAATCAAAATTGAGATCTAAAAGAAGTTGAGTGATTAGGTCTTAGAGATAGATGCAAATTGAGGGGTTTGACAATTTTTTATCTCATGGTTGATGATCCCAAGCTCTTGTGTAGGTTTGGTAAAGTTATGAGCTTGTTGTAGGAAATTTTGATACATGAAGTAAATAGGTTTCGAGGAAGGGTTTGAGTGACCATACTTAATTTCTAATTGAAGTGGAGTTTCATATAGTAGTATGACATCTAGTAGCAGAGATGGAGATGATTTTTGTGATAGTTGAGATGATGTTTGTAGGTTGTATGGAAGTGGCTGAAAATTGCATGATAGTGTAGTGGTTCCAGGGTTGTATGACACGAGACAATGATTGTTGTTGTGGAAACATTTCTATGTATTGATCATATATGAGGACATTACGCATGATTCAGTGATATTTTATGATTGTAGATCAAGTTTAAAAATGTTATGAAATAGAGGTCCACAATGAAGCAAAGTAATGAGGTCAAAGCCTCAATAAGTTTGGAGCCTAAATCAAAGGTTGGATCCTACTCATTTTTAAGGTCCTCAATTAGGTTGGAGCTTACTCATTTTTGAGGTTGAAGCCTGGAATAGGTTGGGGCCTAGTCAATCTTGAGGTCGAAGCCTAAATTAGGTTGTTTTATATAGTGAGCAAAGTTGCTTTCATATTTGAGGTCAAAGCCTCAATTAGGGTTGTATCCTACCATAAGTGTAAGCTTGCATATATTTGGGGGTAGTTGACTCTCACAGGTTGGGGCCCGCAAATTGATGTAAAAGAATTGAAAATTGAGTAGAAGAAGAGTTGGTGGTTTTCTCCTATTTTGGTTTGCATCTAGAAATTTGCATATCCTTGTGATGTGATGCTCTCCTTGTGTTTTTGTATTACTTATTGTCACGATGATGCATAGATATAACCGATGACATAATGTTTACGGTTCACTACTAAATGAATGAATGATTAAGAAATATTGTTAAATTCTGAAATTGACCTCAAACCGATTCACCCCCACCCTCCTAGCCTACTCTCAATTTGACCTTTGGGACAACACATTTCTAATGAGAGACCAACCATTCCTACAATGGAAGAAAATAGGGCTTAATTCCTAGGGGCATATCCCCCCATTATGTCATCATTCTAGTATATTAATATATTTCCCATTATTAGGGATACAGGTTATCTTAGATTAAACCAAAGGAATAGAAGCAGAGACTAATCATCGGATCTAAGAGATCTCTCTGTTGGGGAGAATTTTAAAAATGAAATCCTCTTTGTTCCACTTAAATATTTACTATGGACGACTCCACTTCATAGTTATTTTCTCCCCTGTGATTAAGTGTCGTACCATTTTAGCTCCTAGCGTTATGTTCATTAGAAAGAAATCCCTAATCTCAATGCGTCCCTAATTTTTTTTATTAAATGGATTTTTCTTTCATCTAACTAGATGAAATTTTTTTAGTATTTACATTTTGCATGCTTTCCCCAGCTAAATATCCTTACCTCTTTCGCACCATTTTTTTTCCTTATCAAAACCAGAGCTAACAAGTGTCGATAAATGGAAAAGAGGAATATTTGAAAAGCACTAATTGAATAAAATTAACCTACCAATCGGGATTTATTCAATTTACCCCCCATCGTTTAAACTTATTTTTAAAAAATTTCAATGAAATAGGCCCAAGATGTATTAGGAATCAATTTGAGACAAATGGGTAGGCCAAGATATCTAAAGCTTCTGTCCCTGAATCTCTTCCCGACATGCCTAAAATTCTTGAGATCATTACATGGAGATATTTACTAATATTCCAAGAGTAAAAAAATGGCTCTTACCAGTCATTTATTAAACTACCAAAGACTTCAACAATTTTTCAAAAGCGATTTAAATCTCCTAGCTATAATGCAAGAGGCTCATCTAATAAAAATTGTGTCACCCACAAACCAAACATGATTTATACTCCTAACTCCTTTTGAGAATTCTAATCCCTAGGAAGGGAGTTCCTTCTTCTTTCATATTCTAGAATCCTTTCAAGTATTCAACCATTAGAATGTATAGGTAAGGAGAGAGAGGGAATCCTTTCCCGAGCCCTTTACTCGGATTGAAATAAACCCATAGGATAGTCATTCACTAAAGGGGAGATTCACGACCTCGATATGGAAGCATTAACCCATTTAACTAGATCTTCTCCGAGAATCACGTCTTCCTCAGAGAAACAAGTGTCCGACCGCTCTCTAATGAATTTTCCATATCAACTTTAATTTCCATTCCTTTTTCCCCCCCTATATTTACTATAGTGGATTGCTTTCCTGAACTAACACAAAATTATCCAAATTTTTCCACTTCGCGACAAATCCCCCTTGATTCTCTCGATATCAAATATGGAAGGAGAGGGGAGATCCTTAGTGTTGAGATTGAAAAAAGATGATGAGCTTAGTGAAAAGAAGTCGCCTTCACTAAGTGGGCCCACAGGCTATTTTTGGCGCAAAGTCTATTTTTAGACATGTCGATCATATTCTATGAGTTGTCAGGATGCTATTTGTGGATGGTTGGTCAAGTTGGAAAAATATATGGACTTCTATTTTTAGACATATTAGGGTGGAATCTATTTTTATATTGCGACTTAAAAATAGATATGTCGAATATTATTAGCTCTTAATAATATTTGGACTCTAAACATTATCTTATTCTCTTGGAGCACTTCGAGTTAAGTGCACAAAAGTGAGCACAGAAACTAACAGAAGGAATTACACTATTCCCGAGGGTTTAGTGGAGCTATTGCATGGAGGACTTCATTAGAACTCATGTGACATAGTTTGATGGAGTTGTGTTCAGTTTTAACTCGCTAGACACAAGCTTGAGCTAGTTGTATCTAGTCTAACTTATTGATACACTAGTGAGAGTGGTGTGAATTAATTAATAATTAATTCACTAATTAATAACTTATTAATCAACTGAAGAATACATCATTTAACTACCGTGCATGGACTAGGTTTCGGTGGAGACCAGGTGGAGAGATAGCGAAAGGGCAAGATGACTATGACGTTATGACTATAGTGTTGCATTGATTTCATCCAATACTCGGTGGAGATGCCAATGAGGATTGCGCATGCGGTAAGCCAAGTGGATTCGAGTTCATTCAAGAGCCATTCTTCGGCAAGGATTTCGCACAGAGGCGAGGCTAGCGGTGGCGAGAGATCGGTGCATGGATTTGCTAGATCGGACCTAATTATAGTGTAGCGATTGTATTGTACTCGAGAGTTTGACATGTTCAGCTTTGTATGAGGATTGTTACATGATCTCTATGACATGTATTATATACATATAGTTGAGGGTTTTCATCTTCGGGCGTTCCCATTAAATCACCGTGTTAATGTGTGTGAGTATGGTTTCATGTGTGCATCGCAATTGTGTTAATTTCCGCATGTGATGATCAATGAGTGGAATAGATTTTGTATTGTGCATGAAGTCAAATAGTGTGTGATCGGAGAATCTTAGACATATAACATATCAATTATTTAATTTATACATGGTATCAGAGCGATATTGATCATTGGAGCAGATTGCACAACTATTGAAAGCGGCTGAGTTTTATGCTCAGTGGAATTCGAATTTGTTGTAGTGTTTTCTTGGTGTCAAAGTTGAGATGTCTTTCAACGGATTGCAATTGGAGTATGCCCTTGAGGGCGGCTTGATCATTATATTGCATGGAAGCATAGGATGGAGGTGGTGCTGGAGGACAATGGGTTGAAGGAGTTCATAGATGCAGAAATTCCAAAACCCTCGCTTCTAGCGACGACGCACTTGACGCATGGCAAAAGAAGACAGCAAAATGTCGAAGAATTATGTTGGAATGTGTGAAGGATCACATAGTGTCCGGCCTTCATGAAAGATTCTCCATTCTTATGTGGAAAGCTTTGAGATACTTGTTCCAAAGCAAAAGCAACCAGAGGAAGTTGGCGCTTAAAGACAAGCTTAGAAAAATAAAAATGGAGAAGGGTGAAAGTATGCAAGTACCTCACGAAGTTTGTCCAATGCATGGATGAGCTGGGAAGTGTGGGGGTTATCAGTAGATGAAGAGGGACTTGGAGAGCTTTGCTCTCCTTGGGCCCGAAGAGTTTGCATTCCTATGAGGACTTGCACACTGGTCGAGAAACTACTCGGGATGGGAGCAACTTTGGTCGCATCTTGTGCAGAGGAGATAAGGCAGAGGTACTGAGATGGATCTTTCATCGAAGAATGAAGATGAAGAAAATGTACGCTTGGCTTCCAAAGCAAGGAAAGGAAGAAAGAAAATCCTTCTCAATCCTAGGGTGCGAAAAGGGAAAGAAGCAGACTTGTCCAATGGTGAAGTGCTTTCACTGTCACCAACACGAACATTATGCCACTAATTGTCCACAAATAGAAGAAAAAGTAAGCGATGTGTTAGATTCATAGCTGAAGAGAGGCCTTAGCCTCGCATTTTGAGCTATATTTTCGCTAATCACATGCTTGGTTTCAAGTGTGATGGGACTCGGGAGTGTTTTCTTGATGCAGGTGCATCTTTTCATATGACCTGAGACAAATATTTGTTCAGTAGACCCGGATGAGAAGGATCTTGAGTGCACATCGAGATGGGCGATGATGGTAGATACGAGGCATGACTGTATCTAGTGCATTTCCTTTTGAGAGGGATTCTAGTGAAACCTTTCATATTGAAGATTTCATGCATGTTCCAGGATTGAAGAAATGAATCTGATCTTCCAGCTATGTTGGAAGACAAGGGATATGATGTTGTCTTTAGCGAGGGAAAGGATTTCCGCGCAATAAGGCAACCGGTGAAACCTCGAGGATAGGGGTTCGAGCTAAGAACCTTTATCAATTTCGTAGATAGGCATGCACAAAGAATAGCAAGAAAAGCAGAAGTAGTGATAGAGTCGGGACGAGGCGAATTGTGGCACAGATATCGGGCCATATCTTCACCATGGCACTTTGAAAATTTTGCAATGTGATTTCTCAACGGCTTCCCAAGGGTACACTATGCGCAGTTAGATCGTCAAGGGATGTAATTTGGGAAAAAAAATTTGAGATTTGCAACAAGATGAGGAGCTTAGTGGAAAGGAGTTGCCTTCACTAAGTGGGCCTGCAGGGTATTTTTGGCGCAAAGTCTATTTTTAGACTATGTCTATTTTTAGACATATGGATCATGTTCTATGAGTTGCAGGATGTTATTTGTGGATGGTTGGTCAAGTTGGAAGAAATAGATGGACTTATATTTTTAGACATACTGGGCGGAATCTATTTTTAGATTGCCAGTCTAAAAGTAGATATGTCGAATATTATTAGCTCTTAATAATATTTGGACTCTAAACATTATCTTATCCTCTTGGAGCACTTTAGTTTGATGCCTGGATGTGTTGTTCTAATGCAAAGAATTATGCTATTCCTAAGGTTTAGTGGAGCTATTGCATGGTTGACTTCAGTTAGAACTCATGTGACAGAGTTTGGTGGAGTTGATGAGACAGTTAATGGAGTTGTGTTCAGTTTAACTTAGTTGAGCTAGTTGTATCTAGTCTAACTGATTGATAAAATTAGTGAGAGTGGTGTGAATTAATTATTAATTAATTTTCTAATTATTAACTCATAAATCAACTAAAGAATACATCAGTTAACTGCAGTGCATGGATAGTTTCAGTGGAGACCAGTGAAGAGGTAGGTGAAAGAGCAAGTGTGACTATTAGTTGTGACTATACTGGTGCATGATATTTGCACACACATTGATGGAGAAGCCAACGAGGATTGTGCAGTACGTACTGGTGGGATTTGAACCTGGATCTCATGATTATCCATATTGGATTGCGCAGTAGAAGCAGGCTAATAGGTGGAGCAGATTGGAGCATGTGTTTTGTATGATCTGAGCTTGTGTAGTGTGTAACAATTGGAGATTGTACTGAGAGCTTGTGAGAGTTTGTACAATGATTGTTACATGATATCTATCATTATAATATACAGATAGTTGGGGGTTTTCAGCTTTAAGCTTTCCCATAAATACTGTGTTTATATGTGTGATTGTTTATGGTTTTAATGTGCACATGCGATTGTCTAATTTCCGCAAATTGATGATCAATCGTAGAAGAGGTTATGTATTATGCATGAAGCTCAAATAGTGTGTGATCAGGATAACCTCAGTGAATAATTTAACATTTGTTCAAATTTATACATGGTATCAGAGAAGTATTGATCATTGGATAAATTGCAGAACATTGAAGCGGTTGAGTTTTGTGCTAGTGGAATTCGAATTTGCAGTAGTGTTTTCTTAGTGTCGAAGTTGAGATGTCTTTCAACGGATTGCGATTGGAGTATGCCCTTGAGGGCAGCTCGAATTATATTTCATGGAAGGATAGGATGGAGTCAGTGCTGGATGACAATGGGTTGAAGGAGTTCATAGATACTGAAGTCCCAAAGCCTAATTCTAGCGATGTTGCTATAATTGAGGCTTGGCAAAAGAAGACAGAAAAGTGTCGAAGGATTCTGTTGGAGGGCGTGAAGGATCACATAGTGTCCAGCCTACATGGTAAGGCTTCTCCATTCTTGATGTGGAAAGCCTTGACAGATTTATTCCAAAGCAAGAGCGACCAGAGGAAGTTGGCACTCAAGGATAAACTCAGAAACATAAAGATGGAGAAAGCCAAAAGTATGCCCAAGTACCTCATGAAGTTCATCCAATGCCTGGATGAGCTGGGAAGTGTGGGGGTGACTGTAGATGATGAGGACTTGGTGAGATTGGATCTCCTTGGGCTTCTGAAGAGTTGGCATTCCTATCAGGACTTTGTCAATGGTCGGGGGAAATTGCCAGGATGGGAGCGAATTTGGTCAGATCTTGTGCAAGAGGAGATAAGGCGGAGTACCAGGGACATATCTTCATCAAAGAAATCTAATGAAGAGAATTGTGCTTTGGCTACCAAAGCAAAGAAGGGGAAGAGCAAGAAAGCTTCTCATTCTGGTGTGAAAGGCAAGAAGCAGGACATGTCTAAGGTGAAGTGCTTTCACTGTCACCAACACGGACATTACGCCACTAGTTTTCCATAGAAGAAGAAGAATAAGTAGGCTGTTGGGACTGTAGTTGGAGAGGCCTTAGCCTCACAGTTTGAGCTACATTTTTCACTGATCGCATGCTTGGTATCAAGTGTGACGGGTTCAGTGTGGTTTCTGGATAGTGGTACGTATTTTCACATGACAGGAGATCGAGATTTGTTTACTGATCTGGATGAGAAATATCTTGGAGTGCGCATCGAGATGGGCAATGATGGTAGATACAGTGCGATCGGTATCGGTACCACTTCCTTTGAGAGGGAGTCTGGTAAACCCTTCGTATTGAAGGAAGTGATGCATGTTCCAGGATTGAAGAAGAATCTTATCTCTCTGGCGATGTTAGAAGACAAGGGATATGATGTTGTATTTAGCGAGGGAAAGGCTTTCCTACGCAGTAAGACAACTGCTGAGACCCGGAGGATAGGGGTTCGAGTTAAGAACCTTTATAAATTGCAAGTAGATGGCTGCGCAGCAATGGCAGGCAAGGCAGAAGGAGTGGTGAGCCGGGATGATGGCGAGTTGTGGCACCGGAGATTGGGCCACCTTCACCATGGAGCTTTGAAGATACTGTAGCAGATTTCTAGTGGGCTTCCTAAAGGCACTGTTGCGCAGTCAGATCAGTGCAAGGGGTGTACCTTGGGAAATTTTGTGAAAGCCACCTTTCACGAGAAGGATAGTTGTGCCACGACGATCCTTGAGAGAATTCACACAGACGTGTGTGGACCTTTCTCAGTAGCTTTGACAGCAAAGCACAGGTACTATGTGATATTTGTTGATGATTTTTCTCAGAAGTGTTGCATCTTCTTCATGCAGAAGAAGAGCTCAGACATACTCAAAGTTCTGAGTCTAAGGCACTAGTTGAGAAAGAATTGTATGTGTGAAGGCTCTATGGAGCTTCTAATAATGGTGAGAATATCTTCCGGGCTTAATTCAAGGACTTTGCAGTAACGTATGAATTCAGGAGAGCCTATAACACTTCATGTGGTTATAACAGTAACGGGCCGAGTTTTAAGAACATAATGATCATGGTACAGATGGGCGATGCTAAAGAAGGATCAGTACTCTGACGCATTCACTTGTGATCAGAGGCATGTAATATCAAGTAGATATGTGCGTAACGTTGTCCTCATAGGATACTTGGAATGAAAGTACACCAGGAGGCTGCCGTAAGAGTTTACATTTCTCATTTGAGGATTTTTGGCTCACCTGTCTACATGCATGTGACGAAGGATGCCAGAAAGAAGCTGGATCCGACCACAGAGGTTGGGATATTTGTGGGGTACACTGATACGCTCCACAAATATCGTGTGTATTTTGCCAGACAGTCGCAAGACTGTTGTGCGACGGGATATCAAATTTCAGGAGGAGAAAGCCATGAAGTGTTCGCTTGAGAGGGAGCCACACTTGCATGCAGATGAGGAGCTATTAGTTCCTAAGGATGAGTCTCAGGATGTGTATCAGCCACAAGATGAGGTTCATGGAGTGGAAGAGACCACTCATGCAGCGCCAACCATCAGAGGGCGGAAGCGCACTACAGAAGCTGAGCGACTGGCTCAAGATGCAGAGAAGGTTGTAGGCGCACCTACATCATAGCGCAGATAGAGGCAGTCACCTGACCAGTATACTGGATACATGGCTCTTATGAGCAAGTGTATCGTGACAGAGCCGTCCTCTTTCGAGGAAGCTGTGGAGGATCCCGCATTGGTAGATGCCATGGTGGAAGAGTATGATTCAATTGTCACAAACAGTGCATGGGAGATTGTCCCGAGACCTGAAGGAAAATCAGTGGTGGGGTCGAGATGGATCTACAAAGTGAAGCAAGTAGCTGATGGGAGTGTGGAGAAGTACAAGGCAAGATTTTTTTCCCGAGGCTTTTCACAGATTAAGGGGATCGATTATGAGGAGACCTTTGCACCTGTCGCAAGGTATTCTTCCATACGGATGATTCTTTCTCTCTCAGCGTAGATGGGGTGGCACATTCATCAGATGGATGTGAAGACTGCGTTCCTCAATGGAGTCATTGAGGAGGAGGTGTACATAGAGCAGCCCGAAGGTTTCGAGATCTTCAGCAGCGAGTCGCATGTGTGCAGGCTCAAGAGAGCGATGTATGGGTTGAAACA
This sequence comes from Pinus albicaulis, assembly GCA_034641835.2. Classification (NCBI taxonomy): domain Eukaryota; kingdom Viridiplantae; phylum Streptophyta; class Pinopsida; order Pinales; family Pinaceae; genus Pinus; species Pinus albicaulis. Next base: position 434,787,518 of record CM076576.1, on the reverse strand, counting down.
AGCACCTCGTGCTTGGTACACACGGATAGACAGTTATTTCATCGGACTTGGATTCTCCAAGAGTGAGGCGGATCCGAACCTATACCAGATTTTGGTGGAGGGTAAGTTGTTGATCATTGTACTTTATGTAGATGATTTGATTTTGACAGGTGATGAGCTGTTGATACTCTCATGCAAGGAGGATCTTGCAAAAGAGTTTGAGATGAAGGACTTGGGCCTCCTTCATTATTTCCTGGGATTGGAAATTTGGCAATGCAATGATGGACTGTTTTTTTCTCAGGGTAAGTATGCCCAAGAGATACTGGAGAAGTTCAACGTGCATGGCTGCAAGCCTGTTGATACTCCTCTTCCTGGAGGTTGGAGGAAGGAGGATGCTACTTCAGCGGAGGTAGTGGATGCCACTGTTTATCGACAGTTGGTGGGGTCGCTTATGTATCTGGTCAATACACGACCCGATATATGCTATGCTGTTAACCAGCTTTCACAAGCTATGGTTAAGCCTACCAAGCTCTTCTGGAAGGCAGGAAAGCATGTATTGCATTATCTCAGAGGCACATCGGGATATGGATTGTGGTACAGACAGTCGGATGAGGTGAATTTGTGTGGCTTCACGGATGCAGATTGGGAAGGTAGTCCAACGGATAGAAAGAGCACATCTGGAGGGATTTTCAGTATCGAGTCGACAGCAGTTTCTTGGTACAACGGGAAGCAGAGATCCATGGCACTCAGCTCAACAGAGGCCGAGTATATGGCAGCGCGTTTGGCTGCATACGAGGCTATATGGATGAGGAAGATCCTAGTCGGGTTGTTCGGTTCACACTTAGAGCCTACTATGATTAATTGTGATAATCAGAGTTGCATCGAACTCTCGGTTAATCCAGTATTTCATGATAGATCTAAACACATTGACATCCGGTATCATCATATCAGAAATTGTGTGTAGTGGAGAATCACGTTACTTTCATACATTCCTACGGAGGATCAGGATGCTGATATCTTGACGAAGGCGCTCACCAGGAGAAAATTCGAATACCACAGGGGCAGGATAGGGGTTGCAGATAATCCTTAATTTGTTGAGAGGGAGTGTTGAGATTGCAACAAGATGAGGAGCTTAGTGGAAAGGAGTCGCCTTCACTAAGTGGGCCCGCGGGGTATTATTGGCGTAAAGTCTATTTTTAGACTATGTCTATTTTTAGACATATGGATCATGTTCTATGAGTTGCAGGATGCTATTTGTGGATGGTTGGTCAAGTCGAAAGAAATATATGGACTTCTATTTTTAGACATACTTGGCGAAATCTATTTTTAGATTGCCAGTCTAAAAATAGATATGTCGAATATTATTAGCTCTTAATAATATTTCGACTCTAAACATTATCTTATCCTCTTGGAGCACTTCAGTTTGATGCCTGGATGTGGTACATGCAGCTGATAGAAGGAATTATGCTATTCCTAGGGTTTAGTGGAGTTATTGCATGGTTGACTTCAGTTAGAACTCATGTGACAGAGTTTGGTGGAGTTGATGAGACAGTTAATGGAGTTGTGTTTAGTTTAACTTAGTTGAGCTAGTTGTATCTAGTCTAACTGATTGATACAATTAGTGAGAGTGGTGTGAATTAATTATTAATTAATTCACTAATTATTAACTCATAAATCAACTAAAGAATAAATCAGTTAACTGCAGTGCATGGACAGTTTCAGTGGAGACCAGTGAAGAGGTAGGTGAAAGAGCAAGTGTGACTATCAGTTGTGACTATACTGGTGCATGAGATTTGCACACACATTGATGGAGAAGCCAATGAGGATTGCGCAGTACATACTGGTGGGATTTGAACCTGGATCTCATGATTATCCATATTGGATTGCGCAGTAGAGGCAGGCTAATAGGTGGAGCAGATTGGAGCATGTGTTTTGTATGATCTGAGCTTGTGTAGTGTGTAACAATTGGAGATTGTACTAAGAGCTTGTGAGGAGTTTGTACAATGATTGTTACATGATCTCTATCATTATAATATACAGATAGTTGGGGGTTTTCAGCTTTAAGCTTTCCCATAAATATTGTGTTTATATGTGTGATTGTTTATGGTTTTAATGTGCGCATGCAATTGTCTAATTTCCGCAAATTGATGATCAATAGTAGAAGAGGTTATGTATTATGCATGAAGCTCAAATAGTGTGTGATCAGGATAATCTCGGTGAATAATTTAATATTTTTTCAAATTTCTACAGGACATATCAAGAAGAAAAAGGTAATAGTGTTGATTCATTCGAGTATTACTCATAATTTTATTCATTGTAAGGTAGCCAAGGAATTGAATTGTTTCCTATACCCAACACCAGAATGTCAAGTGATGGTTGCAAATGGAGAAACTATAAATTTCTCTGGAAAATGCCATAATATCAAGCTACCCATGGGGGAATATGTATTGAATATTCCAATTCTTTCCATTCCTATGGGAGGTGTTGATGTTGTACTAGGAGTACAATGGTTACAATCTTTGGGGACGATAGCTTTTAATTTTCAAGAACTTTTCTTGAAATTTTTTTGAGAAGAAAAGGAAGCCGAATTACAAGTTATCACAAGGAAGCCGAGAAATATAATAAGCTCTAATTTCATGTCAAAGCTTCTGAAGAAAGAACAACGAGGCATAATTGCACAATTATTCTCACTAGAAGTTCCAAGATCAAAATCATCTATTTTTGCAAATCTCCAAAAAGTCTTCAACAATCATTCCAAGGTGTTTGAAACTCCCAAAGGACTCCCACCTATTCATGATCATGATCATGCTATTCATTTGATTCAAGGAAGTGTTCCTCCAAACATCAGGCCTTATATATATCCTTGTGTCCAAATGAGCGAAATTGAACGTATGATTGCAGAAATGTAACATCTCTCTTCAGGGTCTTATGTGGGTTTTGGAAAATCCCCTAAAGTAAATGTTACAACTATTGAATAATTTTTATAAAAAAAAAACATCATTATTATTATTAAGTAATTAATAATTGGGTTGGTTTATATATGTATTTTTTTATTGGTATCAGTAAATTGAGGGGTTTGAATTGCAAATCTTTTTGTGCATAACACTTTTTTTATCATAACCATTTCTAATTGAGCTTCTTTTAGAAGGCTAGATATTATAATGCATTTAACTAAACTATAACAAGTGTAATATGCAACATTGTTGCTTAGTACCTTTTTCCTATGAAAAAAATAATTGATATCTAAATTAAAGTAAAATCCATAAAGAAATAAAGTTACATATATCTCATCTTACGACTATAATACAATTGCATTTAATCTAAAGAATGTAATAGTTTTTGATGCACTTGTAAATCATTTTACAACAAATAATTTCCTTTGGTATAGACAAATGCTTTCAAAAATGAATAAGGTGTGATGTTTCCAACAATAAAAATGAATATGATGCCTCATAGAAATACATATGTTGAACAATGAGAAGAAACACTTGGAAAAGATAAATGAACTTTCCTCAACGAATAATTTTTTTTTCCAATTTTATTCAATCTATGATGAAATTCGGGCAATGTCAGAGGGAAAACCACTTCCAATAAGTGAGACACTTTAGAGAATGCCCTACATCCAATCATTCTCCTTTGCATTAATTTGACCCTCTAACATTTATTTTAAATTATTAAATATTAGTTGCACCAAGGTGCTCTTTATTAAAATCATAATTCAAATATCATAATTCCAATAATTCAAACTATGGGAGAAAACTAAAGTTGGATTTGAATCATGATAAGTTTCAATCTCTCCAATTTTGAATAAAGTAATATATTGATTAATTTATATTTTTTTAGTTTTGAATTCTTATTATTTGAATTATTGATTTTAATTTTATTGTATTTATATTGAATTAGAGTGAAATAATTTTATTTATTCCAAAAATATTGATTGAAATATTAAATTTTGTTAATATGCTTAGTTTTAAAACATTATGTTTTATTAATGAGCAAAGGCTTGCATATATTTTGGTGGATAGTAACTAATAAAAAATCTACACATTTATATTTTTGCTCCTACTTATTAAAGTGACCAAGAAAATATAAAAAATGGTAGGCATTATCAACCCTCATAAGTGTATTTATTTACATAATGTTCCTATTCATTGTTATTTAGGTGAATATGAGCCATTTTTAAAGATTTTAATTCTTGGTAGTCTACTATCAAGCTTAGCAACCAAAAGTTGTGGCATAAATATTGCATTTACATCCAAAATTTATGATAGACAAATATGAGTCTTGCATCCAAAAATTATTGTAGAAAATATATGGCATTGTGTTGTGCAAAGACTTATAACACTTAGCAAATAGAAATATAATTATAGCAATTGGCATTAAGATTTTGGTATATCCTAACTAGAGTACGCTATCTTTATAGGTGTTAGAGTACGCCATCCTTATAGGTGTTGAAAATGAATCTTAGTTACCAGTTTGTCAAAAGTAAACGGTGAGAGTACGTCATTTTATAGGTGTTGAAAATGAATTTTAGTTACTATTTTATTAAAAAACAGTGTGAAAGTAGACGGTGGAAAACGATATTACTTCGTTTTTCAAATAAAAAAATATTATTTTAATTGAAAAAGATATGACTGACTTTTTGCCAAACATATCCTTTAGACAATGTGCTAAGCTAGTACAGAAATTAAGTTCGAAAATTCTTTGAGCATCCGTTGTCGTTTTGTTTTTCAAAACAAGTTGTTCCACGAAGAGAAAATTATGTTAATCAAACAAATTCTTTATCCTTTGACCAAAAACGAGCTTACTTATATGAAAATTTAAAAATGAACAATTTCATTTCTAACTTGTTCTTTTTTCTATAATATGCCCTAACATATCACTATTCGTTAATGGTCTATCATGGGAACCCTTATTCCTACCCATGAATTGTTTATCTTGGACACCCTTAATTTTGCATGTGAGTGGATTTTTATTCTTTCTACTTTTCTTTAGACTTACACCATGGTTTTTAGCTTACACATTGGCTCTTACTTATTAAGACTTCTTGCTTCTTCTCTGCCGTCGAAAGACCTAAACCATGCCTACCAATTTACCTCTTAACTCATGCGTATGTGCTTATGAAGGGAATGTATTCAATTTCCTATTTGCTTTCATATTTGTAATGAGGTGGTTCCTACTCACTCTTTTACATGCTTTCCAATTTACGAAGAGGATTTTCTTGCTTAGTTTCCCACCCAATTTGCTATTCGTGAAGAAGTGTTCTTTGCATTGTTTCCTACTTGGACTCTTGAGCAGTTTCCTATAGGGTTCCCCAATTCAATTTTCTACTTATGAAGGAATATGGATCAAGGCCTAAATTGTATTTATAAGTATGATATGAGAATATATGTTAATTGATCGATAACCTCGTTTTTCCAAAAGGCAACAAAAGTCACTAGGTGCACATTTCTTTGATGTTAAATTTTATTCCTAAAATCTAAATACCTTTTAAGTATGCCTTTTATTATCGCGTAAAATGTCTTATGATAGTTATAAATTTATCATTTTGGCAAATGGTAAATTTCTGCTGCATATTGGACCTAAGATTGAGATCAAGGCATTTTGGTAGGACCTTGCCACTAAATCTATGCCTAAAGTGTATGAATTATCACAACATGACACTAGGGAAGTTCCAAGGTAATTGAAACCTAGTAGATAAGAGGAGGGTAAGGGAATGATGACCAAGGCGGCCTATGCAAGGCATACAACAAGAAGAGCATTAGGTGCAAGGAGGTCAAGTGCAATTAGAGCTAGGGAATAGAGGGACCTCCTTGAGCTATAAAAGATCCTAGTAGTCACCCTTCCAAAAATAACGGATGCACGTCTCTTCCCAAGGGAGAAAGACCAGTTTCCTAAACAAAAACACGAAAACCATAACGCTATAATAACAATGCTAGGAAGAGTAGAAAAATTCAATAAATTTACTAGCAATCCTAGTGTAGACACATTTCAAAATACCAAAATGGGATCCTAGTTCCAACTCTCACACTAGTTACCACTTCAACTCACTGCATTCACCCTAATTTCCATTTCAATTATGTAGAAAATCCAACTAAGTATAAGGGAAGAAAGATCAAAGTCCCAACAAGAATGGATTGGGCCTTCTGTCATAGACATAACATAATTTCATATTAAGGGGAATAAATACTCCACAAGTATCCCTATTTTGTAGCGAATACTCCAAAAAACAACAAGGAAGCTCCAACAATGCCAGGGGAAAGCAATGGTCTCGCAAATTTCTATTTTAATTCTTTCCATTGTCATAATTGTAAACATGCAAAATTCCATGGGGATAGTTGGCCATGCCACCCCACTCCTTAATGCATAGGTTGGTGGTGCGGAAATGGGCCTTCTCCCCTCCTTCCTTGGGCATGCGCTCGAACACCCCCATTGGTGTAAGTACAATTCAATTATAAATTACCTTTTATCAGCCAATTTTTTTTTAAATATGTGTTATTAATATATGTGGAAATTAATAAATAGAAAATTATAAGCTTATAAAAAAAAATTTACAACAAAAATATTCAAACAATTTGCAGTCCTTCCTTGCTATTAATACTTGGTTACTCAAACCTATTTATTATCATAGTCTAGTATCCCATTACTAGTTTATGCTAGTAGTCTAGTATCCCATTATCAGGTCATGCTACTGGTATAGTATAGTGGTTGCTAAAGCCTATGGAATATCCATTAACCCAATCATCCCATGAAATTGAGTTCAATATGTCTTATTTGTAGCATACCCAACCACATTTATATACCCATTAAGGTTACAAGGTACTCCAAACACAATTATAAATCACACCATACATACATGTTGATGTGGAATTAACTTAAACATAAGTAAATTGTCCAAATTATGACCCTATAAATGAATGCAAGTTTTCTATTGCAATCCATGTCACATAAAATAAATTGAAATATGTCTAAGTTGAAGTAAACCATAAAATAATCAACAAGCCATACTCGTAAACAACCAAAAGATACTTGTCTTTCTAAGAATGATCCATTGATTAGCTATAAATAAAATAATGGTCCACAAGTTCATATAATATATATAACACATACGCTCTTTATAATAGAGGGTACATCCTAATCAGAGTTATCAATTCAGAGGAACAAAACCTACCAATTGGCTCCACCTCCTTTAACTCAACCCAAGTCTTAGAAATATCAATATATTTTATCCATTTAATAATTTGAAACAACCATATCTCCTTCATTTTATACTAAAAATATATAGGAATGGGATCTCATTCTCTCCTAAATAATTCCTTAGGCTATCCCATTTCACTCTAGTTCTCTAACATATGCTAGAAAGGTAATCTCTACTACTATGAAATAAGAAATTTAAGCTATGAATTAAGTTTGTGTTATCTCAACAACTGCCAATAAAATTATTCATGGTTGGTTCATAATTTTATGGCTATAAATTTTTGATAGCTTAACCATCGAAGTGAAAACCTAAAGGGATAATATAAAACCAAATTGTTATTATACCAAAAAACAGAAATAATATTTTCATGTTAATAAGATACCACATGCCTTAATGAGAAACATATTATTCAAAAAATGATCTCAACATAGTTGAACAATTTAATAATAAGAAACTTTATAATAATTACATCATTAATGGGTAGATATAAAATAATATTATTTCCTCCAATTCCCATAATCTTCCTTTCTACCCCTCTCATGGATTAATATCCCCCTTCCATTGCCTTCTTCATTTGTAATCAATAGTTTATTCATATTATATTTTGATCCATATTGGATAATTATATAATTTTTCATCTATCTTAATGATTTTAGAGTGGAAAAACAGGAGACATTAGCTTGCAAGTGTAATTTTATTGGTGGTACCTAGTTTGGACAATTTAGGTCTGTTGGAGCCCAAAAAAAAAATTGTTTTAAATTTTTTTAAGTATGGAATTGCACAGGAGGATTTAGGAGTGAAAAAGGTATGGATGGTGTGTGACATAAGACTTGCACGGGAGGTAGGGCACAATGTAGGTGCATGTCGAGAAGGAAGGAGGTAGTGATGACCAAGGAGAGGAGGAACATACAGGGAAATATCATCAGTTAGGATGAAGCCGACAAAGTATGTTGTGGAAAGAAGGAGGCTACAGATATTTTGTAGGAGAAGGAGGAATGACAAAGTGGAGTAGTTCAATAGGAAGTTATTTCAAAGGGTCATTAGTAGGCATGGGCCAGCTTATAGACGAGATCAAGAAATATCCCAATGGTCTGTAGGACAGTTGGAGTAATCAAGTAGATGGTTGAGAAGATTCGAAATGCTTCCAGGTGAGGATGAGAAGGAATGTTGGAAACAAAATGCGGGTTTGAAAGAGGAAAATTCAAAACAAAGGACCCTATTATTGGTTGTGTGCATGGGATATTTACTAGGGGAGAAATACCATACCACATGCGTTTATATTGGGGGATATATATTGAGGAAAAAATGACTTAATATATGGAGCATATAATAGGGGTAAATGGTTTTTATATAGGTAGGTATAAAAAATAGAGCTCAAAGTTAATGAAAAAATATAAAGTGGTATAAAAAATGTTAATGGAAAAATGGATACCGATAATATCTAGTGAAAGTAGAGGTTTATTAAATTGGTAACATGTGTTTTGTTCATATTGGCAGTGGGTTAAGTAATGTGATTTTGTGAGGTATTTTCCAAAATCTAGTCAAATTAAGGGTATCGTTTAGTATGGCACAAAAGCACGTGATATTTCATAGGTTCATTGAGTGAAGCAACCATGGTTATGTGATGTCTATGTCTACATGTTCTTAGTCGTAGGTGTTAGCACCGTTCTTTGCTAAGTCATGAGTCTATTTTAATTTTTTTATTCTTTAGGACTAGACTTTGTGAGTTTAAAAAAAAAATTGAACACTACCAAAATTAATGTAGCGTCTATATTAGCCCTTTTCGGAAAATCTGTTTTAATTATGTTTGTGTCTGTTTTTCTTTAATCCGATGCTATCGGAAATTCTGGTAACTTCCCCGTTTTAAAAAATATAAAAGAAAAGTGCATTCTCTTTGTGTCAAGCAATGTGTTCTTGTTTTAAAATAAATTTTAAATCTTTTATCATGATTTAGGTCACGTGATATGTAGTTTTTACAGTCAGTAATGTTAATTTAGAGTCATGGTTATACGTGTAGCATCTAGGTGTCAATCCACAGTTAACACAAACAACCGTTGTTTCGTCCTGTCTGTCAGCTGAGTCACCTCATTCATATGTAAAAGTAAATTTTATGTGTTGGAATAGATCATGGATCCACAGGTTTAATGCAATGACCATTTGGTTGATCACGCATAAACGTTACCGGAAATTTAGACCCATCATAAAGGTTCAGTGGAGGTGACTGCCAATCACAGTTTCTCCCATCTCTAGCTACCTGTAGCATGCCATCTGAAGCTAGATAGCCAACTAAAGATCATACTGACTATCACATGGTGCATGCTACGGTCTAGGATACTTACCATAATTAAAATCTATTGGATGTGAAGGTGAACCAATGTAGTTGTTTTAAACCACCGAGAAGGAAGGAAGACTATAAGTTTGAGTTTAGCTGTTGGTGAACGATATTTTCTAGTCTGCACCTTAAGAATGATATCTTAGATTTTAGACAATATTTCATAGAAGACACAACAACACCTGTTAGGTGAGCTCTTCTAGCCTTGCCACCTATCAGATTTCAACATACAAGCTTTATAATTACTGAAGATGACTAAAAGATGAGCAAAGATAAAATGAATTGAACCAAAATAATTTGACCTAGTGGAGGAAAATTCGAATGTGAGAAGGTTTTTTGTTCAAGCAGGGTGGTATGCTATGTGTTCAAGACTGGGAAGCTCTGACTTAGGAGTAGCTCAGGTGTTTTCACATTCTTTCAACGGATAGGAAGCAACCATCTATGGTCTTAGATTGCAGGTATCAATAGATTCAATTGTTGAGGCATTCAACCTTCCACAGGAAGGAGAAATGTGGTTTAAAGGCCAAGTCATCACTGGAGGAGATCTCAACAATTTCCTTAAATGTGGACATAGAGATCCCAACTGGGAAAATGGAATTCCCAATAGTTTCCTTAAAAATGAATGGGTTGAGGCTTTTAAGCTCATAAAAATTTACCTCACATGTGAGAGGAGATACACTGTGGTTTTTCTTTATCATATGAGATTTTTGTTTCATATTGTAGGTATGAAGACCCTGAACTTCCATTCTTTTTGTTGAAGATCCTGACAAATATGTCAGCCAGGAATCAAACACACATAGCTACTTCAAAATACAGATTGTATCATAAATACCTCATCAAAGAGGCAGTTTAGGAATTACTAAGGAAAAGAAACCAATCATGGAACCATTTTTTGTTTTATAAGACAGGCCAACCTGCACCTACACCTCCAGCTCAACTGTCTCTAGCTTCATAACAACACCCTCAGCCTGCAAAAAGAATAAAGAGAAAGGCTAAGAAGGAGAATATCCATAAGGCCAAGAGTAGAAAAGAAAATACTCCTTAAGCCAAGGTTGAGAGGAAGTTGGAGAAAGGAGATAGCTCATCAATCAATAAACCTAAACCCATGAAAATGGTGCCTCTCATTTCTCCTTTTCCTAATGTTTATACCATATCTCGAAGAGGAAGGTCTGCAACTACAGAAAAATAGAAAGCATAGGTGCCACTGGAAATTATGGAAGTAGAAATTCAACAAAAAATGCAGAAAGAGTATCAACCCACTAATTCTAATGAAGAGCTCCTTAAATATGTAGGGTATGAAATCAGTAGCAAGAGAAAGAAAATGGAGACCAAACCTATTGCTGGTACCAGAAAAATACATACCAGAGATAACAACAAGTTCAAGATCAAATACAATGTTCTACGTAATCCAATTTTGTTGACAAAGGTCATTTATGTTGAAGGAAAATCTGAAGGAATACAAACTAAGGAGTCAAAGAAGAAAGACAAAAGAAATTTCCCTTCAGATAAACAAACAAAACCCTCAAAAAGAAGAAAGATCCAAAAGGGTTCAAAGGAGAAAAATACCATTGTGAAAGAAGCATCCATAAGGACCGCAAGATGAAAATCAGCTGCTGACAACAAATTAGACTTGGAAAAGCTTGCTGAAGTTGCAGCCCATATGGAAGAAAGGTAAAAAGGTTTCCTACTAAAACACCTTTTTTCTTATCAAGTGAAATTTTGAACATCAACTCAAATTTAGAAATGTATAAGTCTGCATAGAATTTTCAAGTGTTCTCTGTGCATTTCTGAAAAAGAAACAAATTGCTATCGGAAATTTAGGTAGCATTACAATTATTGCGCAGTTACAGGTTTTTACCGAAATTTTCGGTAGCCATGTTATAAATGATTTTTTACAACTATTAGCACAATTTCCAAGCTAGATCAGGAAAGATAAGGACTCACAACGAAATGGATATAATAAGTGATGGTGATAAGTGGTTATGAGGTTGTTGAAGGTCATATTTAATGAAGACACATGGTTATTTAAGAACCAAATACATGAGGAGATAAATCAACGGAAAAAGTGGTAGCATGTAAGTATAATCAAAATTTTAGCTAAAATTCTCTTCTATTCTTTCATCTACATCTGTCCTCTTAGTTAGATTTTGATGGGATATAGATTTAATGTCCTATGACACCTATGAAATGTTAGGAATAATGGTTCCTTATTTTTAGGAGAGATGGAGTTGGTGCCTCTCTTTCTATATATACCATTTGTAAATACCATTTCATGGTTGTATGTTGGTCTACTTGAACACTTAATATAATAAATAAAACTAATTTCTGAACTTCATGCTAGAGGATTTTGTGATTTAAGGACTTTATAATGTATGTTTGGTTTCCTTCATTGTTTACTTCTTCTAATTTATGAGTTGCAACAACTATTAAGGTGTCAGTAAGAAATTGTTAGAGGATCTATAATAAATTATCTGTTGTTTAGTTTCCTGCAAATCATATAAATGTTGTGTGGAACATTTTAGTGAATATTTCATGAAGTATTTTATGCATGGAATCTACTCTCTGAATGTTGTTTACTTTATATAAAACAAATTTTGTGTAAATAGTCATCATTATAGCTGTATGATTGATTTAGGATATGAATATTTCTTTGAGTAAGTACCATGTATCCATCTCCTTTCATTTGTTACACTCTGCTCCCTATACTACTAGTTTACCCATACAATTTATACTTGCCACAACTTGCCAAATGCATGAAAGTCTTAAAAAATAAAAATCATTTCAAACTATTTAAGAAGCCATCCCATCACTCAAAACCTTTAAATTTGAAATGAACTATGATGTGTAAGTCTTACTCCTTTTGCAGTGAAGGAGTGACTCGTTGAGCTAACATCTTTTGCCCTGTTGTTGGGGAGGTGAAATGAAGTTTATCCCTAGGTGAATGACAAAGTTATAAGTCTAGTTCTGAGGTGTACAGTTCTAGTTGTCTTTCCAGACTGATTTACACCTAGCAACTCCATTGTTGAATTTATGGCTCCTAGAAGGGCTAGAACCAGGGCTAACCCATATTCCCCTTTGAAAATCCCAGTCCCTGACCCTAAAAATATAATCAATAAATAGAGTAAACATAATTTTTCTTCCTCTCCTACTGTTTTCACAAAGGTTGTCCCTAAAGAAGTCCCGCAAACTCTATCCCCTAATTTTGTAGAAAATCCTGTACCTCCCTTTTTTTCCAACCATCAAACAATATCTACATCAAAATTTTATGCTTCATCATCTGTTGTCTACAATCCACCAATTTTTGTTCCACAAATCCCAGCAACTCATACCATGGCAGGTCCAAACTCACCCCCTAACCAAATGGATGTAATTTCTGCTGAAAGGTATGCCCCTTTAGCTTTACCTCACCCTATGAATGCATTACCTATAGGAGATTATCTAAAATATATGCCTAAGTTTAGTGGTGAGGGAGAGGTAACAACTGAATAACACCTTGATGATCTCTATGCCTATGCTGACAATCTGAATATTGAGCATGAAGATGTCTGGATGAGATTTTTTGTTCAGAGTCTTGAAGGTGATGTTATGAAATGGTTCATTTCTTTGACAACTGATAGCATCACTAGAATTGAAATCCTAGATGATACATTTTTAAGGAAATGGGGTGATAAGAAATATTTTCTGTATTATATCACTGAATTTGGTGCAATAAAAATAAAAGAAGGAGAATTAATTTCTGATTTTTCTAAGAGATTTAATAAGATGTATAGTAAACTACCTACTAAAATCAAGCCTATTGAAGCTTCAGCCAAAATCACTTATGTTGGTGATTTTGATCCTAAATTGTGTTTATTATTGAGAGAAAGAAGATCTAAAACACTAACAAAAATGCAAGATAATGCACTCAAGGTAGAATATAATATGTTAGTAGTTGATAGGCTCAGAGGCGGAATCGATAGAGAAAAAATGAAGAAAAAAATTGAAGTTTCATCTTCAGGAACTTTTGATATAGATCTTAAGCTAGATGAGTTGACCAAGACCATTGACCACTGAGATGTACAAGCTCAAGATAGAAGCAAGACCAACTAATACTATAAATGTTTCATTTGATCATCATAATAGGTAGCAGTTTAGAAGACCTAATGCTCGTCAAATTTTTCAAAGAGAAAGAAGAGATGTTGATGATCAAAAAGTGCATCCCCCTTTGAAAAATGATATATTTGAAGATGAAGAGGAAGCTAAAGGGTTGGAGAAAGGTGTTGATATCAATTTTATAAGAGATAAAGAAGGAATGATTCATCTTACACAAGCAGAGTATGAAGATTTCATGTCATATACTCAGAATAATGAAGAGAGTTCTAATCATTCCATGATTGCAGTTGATCATCAAAGTAGATAAAATATCAGATAAAAGAATATTGATAATAATTAAAAGTCTATTGCACAACCCAAGAATAATAAGGATGTAGTTAAAAATCCACCAGAAAATCAAGTTGCTGAACCGAGCAAACCGGAAATTCCAGTAGCAGTTATCCCTCCTTCACTTGAGGTGAAATTGCTCACAAATTTCCCCATGTTTTCAATTTTGAGAATGAAATACAAAAGATAAAAATTATTGTTCCTCTTGTAGAACTCATGAAGAATGGTGATTTCAAAAATACTTTAATGAAAACTCTTCAGCCTCCACCTACCGATGTAGCGTCTGATTTTGTTAACCTTCAAGATGACAAGACCACTGTTATTTTAGGTCCATTGGTAGAAGATAGAGATGAATCTACTCATCCCTTCTATCTATCTCTTAATACTCATGATAAAATCTTGCATAATTTCCTAATGGACTCTAGAGCCTCACATAATTTACTTCCCAAGTTTGTCACATATGAACTAGGTCTTGAAGCAACTAGAGAATACCAATATCTCTACTCATTTGATTCCTGGAAAGTTCAATGCCTTGGTGTCATCAAATACCTTGCAGTAAGTATTTTTTTGTTACCTATGAGAGGGATGGTGATGGATATCGTTATAGCTGATATTTCTTCTATATTTGGCATGTTACTTTATAGGTCATGGATTAGAATATTGGGAGGAACTTTGCAAATGGATTTCACTTATGCTACTGTCCCTGTTTTCGGAAGAGAAAAAATAAGACTTTATAGAGAAGCTCAACTGGCATATATCATTAGTGACAACAAAGATCCCACTAATCATCCCATTTATTCTAGAACAACTAATGCTAGTTCAAGAATTTTACATATGGATAATTCTTCCTTACATGCAAAAAAATTTCAGATTTTGAAGCTTGCTGAAAAACAAATCAGTCATGAGGGTTCTAAGCTGTGGAAAATGTATTTTTATGGCTCATGTTCTAAAGAAGGAGATGGTGCAGGAATAGTTCTCATTTCCCCTTTGAAAGAGAGCTATACTTTTTCTTTAAAACTTGAATTTGAAGCAACTAACAATGTGGTGGAATATGAAGCTCTATTGATTGGTTTAAAAATAGAAAAAGACATGAATATTTCAGAAATTTCTATTTTTGGAGATGCTGAACTTATTATTCAGAAAATTAGAAATGTTTATCAAACTAAGCATTCCAGACTCAGAGATTACCACAATGCAGTATGGAGCATTGTACAAGACTCATTCTTGGTCTTTAAAATTTCTTTTGTTCCAAGAAAAAGTAATATTTTGGTTGATTCACTTTCTATTTCAGCAAGCTCATTCAAGATTCCAATACCTATAAAGCTGAAATATGAAGTGGAAGTTAGGTTTAGACCTAGCATTCATGATAATGTCAAACATTGGAAAGTTTTTGAGGATGATTAAGAGATTAGAAGATTCATTGAGGCTGCTAAATATTTTTTTGTCCTAAACATTGATCAGGATGAAGATCTCATGAATACTGATGTTGATTGTTAAGGTACCAAAAATATGGAAAAAACATATTGTTGATCAGCCTATCATTTAGTTTCCTACCAATCATATTCCCAAGGGGTTAATCCCACTTGAAAAGCTCTTTGATCACAATGATGTTTCATTCAAACCATAGTTTGCTAAAACAGAATCAGAATTGGAAGATTTCAATTTGGGCATAGAAAAAGAACCAAGGTATGTTAAGCTGTCAAAAGCTC
Organism: Pinus albicaulis; assembly: GCA_034641835.2. Classification (NCBI taxonomy): domain Eukaryota; kingdom Viridiplantae; phylum Streptophyta; class Pinopsida; order Pinales; family Pinaceae; genus Pinus; species Pinus albicaulis. The sequence continues at coordinate 434,771,881 of CM076576.1, read as the reverse complement.
TATCAGAAGAAAGAAAGACTGAATGCCATAAGTTTTTTTTGTGAATTTGTTGATGTTTTTTCCTAGAAATATGAGGATCTTAAGACATATGATACAACTATAATTGATCATAGGATACCATTGAAAGATGGTACTAAGCCTTTCTAGCAGAAATTAAGACAAATTAATCCACTATTGTTACCAGTGATGGAGAAGGAAGTGAAGAAAATTTTGGATGCCAAAATCATCATTCCATTGAGATAATTAGCATGGGTTTCTAATATAGTTACTGTAAGAAAGAAGAGTGGTGAAGTCAGACTATGTGTAGATTTCAGGAATCTTAGCAAATGCTCCAAGAAAGATAATTATCTATTGCCAAAGATGGAGCATATTCTTCAAAAGGTAACTGAGTCAGACAAAATTTCCATGTTGGATGGGTTCTCCGAGTATAACAAAGTATCTGTTTGGCCAGTAGATCAAGAGAAGATAGCATTCACTACGCCATGGGGAAGATTCATGTAAGAAAATATGTCATTGGGTTTTATGAATGTCATAGCTACTTTTCAGCGTGATATGGACTTTGCATTCATTGGAGAAAATGACAAATTCTTGGTCATCTATTTGTATGATATTACTATTTTTTCAGATTTAGATCAAGAACACCTTCAGCACTTGAGACAAGTATTTTTCAAATGAAAAAAATATGGTATATCATTGAATCCAAAGAAGTCTCATTTTTCTCTCAAATAAGGTAAGATGTTGGGTCACATAGTTTCTAAAGACGGAGTGAAAATTGATCCCAAAATAGTGATTTCAATTCAGGAATTAACACTTCCAAGATCCAAGAAAGAGATTCAATCTTTCTTGGTAAGATCAATTTCTTAAGAAGGTTCATTATCAATTTTTCTGAAGTGGTGAAGCATATTAATTGCATACTGAAGAAGGACAAAGAATTCAAGTGGACATTTGAAGCTAAAAATTCATTTGAGCTGATCAAAAAAGCCATCATTGAAGCACCTCAGTTGGTAAGCCTTGAATACTCAAAACCTTTCTTGATATTCTCATTTTCATCTCAAGATAAAATTGCTGATGTTTTATTAAAAAAATATGCAGAAAATAAGGAAGCCCCCATAGCATTCTTTAGCATATCTCTTAGAGATGAAAAATTGAAGTTTGAATTGTTGGAAAATCATGCCTATGCATTAGTGAAAGCTTTGAAAGCTTTTAGAGTTTATATTCTTCATGCCAAAATTATTGCCTATGTACCTTCATCTTTTGTTAGAGAAATATTAGTTCAGCTTGATATTGAATGAAAGATAAGTAAGTGGGTGACTAAAGTTCTTGAGTTTTATTTAGAGATAAAGCCTACCAAACTAATCAAAGGTCAAGGATTAAACAAACTACTAGCTAAAGAGAATTGTAAGTTTTTGGGCTTGAATTTCATGGATGAAAATCTAGAAGGGAAAATTTATGAACATATTGACATCATGGAAGTGGATGTAAAGCTTTCTGAGTGCAGCTAGTATAAGGATATCATTTATTTTCTACAACATTTTAAACCTCCTCCAAATTTTGATAAAAGAAAAGTAAGATCTTTGAGGATGAAAACTGTTAAATTATGCATCAAGGATAATTGTTTATATTGGAAAGATCCTATAGGATTTTTTTTGAGGTGAATTGACCTAGATGAGCGAAGAAAGTTATGTTTGATATGCATAGTAGTGTGTGTGGAGGTCATCACTATTAGAGAACTATTGCATACAAAATACTAAGAGCTTGCTATTTTTGGCCTAGATTATTTTCTGATATATGTGTTGAGGTGAGAGAATGTCAAAAATGTCAAAAATTCACTATTAAGAAACATTTTAAGTCTTTGCCTCTCAAGCCCATATTTTTTTTTGAACATTTTCAGCAATGGGGCTTAGATTTCATTGGAGAAATTCATCAACCTTCAAGTGGACAACATTGTTGGACTCTTGTTGAAACTGATTACTTCACCAAATGGATTGAAGGAATATCTACCAGGAATGCTACTCATAAAGTTATTATTAATTTTATGGAGGGAATCATAACCATATTTGGATGTTCATCAAGGTTAGTAGCAGATAATGCAACCTCTTTTAAAGCTACTCCATTGGTAAATTTATATTAAGATTATGGTATTCAACTCACTCACTCTACAACTTACTATCTACAAGGGAATGGTGTAACTGAATCATAAAAAAAAATTGATAAGAATCATCACGAAGCTATTGGAGCAAAATAAGAAAGTATGGGACTCAAAACTAAAGTTTTCTTTATGGGCTGACAGGGTGAAAATAAAAAAATCTATTAATACATCACATTTTCAAATGGCTTATGGAACTGAGGCTATTTTTCCAATCCAATTAGTTGTTCATGTAGCTAAATTTCTACAAGATCATGAAGCTGAGCCAAATGGCATGAGCAGGGGAATTTCTTAGATCATAGAAGTGCAGAAAAATCAAGAACAACAATATTATTTGGTGAGAAAATATCAACAAGATGTAAAGCAAGTTTTTGATCGAGGAATTAAAAAAGAATTTTTTCAGATTGGAGATCTAGTGTTGAAATGGGATGCAAAACATCAAGACTCAGGTAAGCATTCCAAATTTGATGCATTATGGCTTGGTCCTTTCCAAATCTCCAATATATTACAGAAAAATACTTTTGAGTTGCGACATCTTGATGGGATAGAACTGTTTGGAGGCCCATTTAATGGGCGCTTTCTCAAGAAATTATTTTGCTAAGGTTGTTGGTGGCCTAAGTCCACTGTAAATAATGGTGTGTTTCATAATAAGACTCCATAGCCCAATGAAAAGGCACTAAAACTGCAAAATATTCTCAGAGCCTCATAGGGAGAGCTCTATCCCCCATGGAGCTAATGTTAGAACAGTTCTTTGCTAAGTCACGAGTCTAGGATTAGATTTTGTAAATTTCAAAAAAAAAAATTGAACTCTACCGAAATTTCTTGTAGTGTTTATTTTGGCCCTTTTCAGACAGTTTGTTTTAATTATATTTGTGCTTGTTTTTCTTTAATCTGATGCTACCGGAAATTCCGGTAACTTTCGTGCTTTAAAAAAATAAAAATAAAGCACATCCGCTTTGTGTCAAGCTGCATGTTCTTGTTTTAAAATACATTTTAAATATTTTATCATGATTTAGGTCACATAATAGGTAAGGTTTGCGGTCAGCAATGTTAAGATAGAGTCGTGGTTATATGTGTAGCATCTATTTATCAATTCGTAGTTAACACAACTAGTCATTGTTTCGTCCTGTCTGTTAGCGAATTCACCTCATTCGTATTTCAAAGTACGTGTTATGTGTTGGAATAGATAGTGTATCTGTAGGTTTAATGCAATGGCCGTTTGGTTGATCATGCATAGACGCTGCCAAAAATTTAGGGCAGTCATAAAGGTTCAGTGGAGGTGACTGCCAGTCATAGATCCGCTCATCTCCACCGACTTGTAGCATGCCATATGAAGCTACGCATCCAACTGAATATCATAATGACTATCGCATGGTCCAAGATACGGTCTAGGATACTTACCATAATGAAAATCTCTTGCGTGGGAAGGTGAACAAATGTAGCTATTTCAAACCACCAAGAAGGAAGGAAGACCATCAGTTTGAGTTTAGTTGTTGGTGAATAGGATTTTCTATTGTGCAACTTAAGAAGGGATTCTTAGATTTCAGACAAGATCTCATAGAAGACATAATAACACTTTTTAGGTGAGCTATTCTAGCCTTACCACCTATCAGATTTCAACAAACAAGCTTATTAATTACTAAAGATGACTAAAAGAGGAGGAAAGCTAAAACAAATTGAACCACAAGGAGCTGACCTAGTGGATGAAAATTCAAATGTGAGAAGGTTGTTTTTTCAATAAGGTTGGTATCCTTTGTGTTCAAGACTAGGAAGCTCTCACTTAGGAGTAGCTTAGGAGTTTTCACATTCTTTCAGACATAAGAAACCATCTATGGTCTTAGATTGCAGGTATCAATAGATTCAATTGCTGAGGCATTGAACCTTCCACAGGAAGGAGAAGGGTGGTTGAAATGCCAAGTCATCAATGGAGGAGGTCTCAATAGTTTCCTTAAATATGGACACAGAGAACCCAATTGGGCCAAAGGAATTCCCATCAGTTTCCTTAAAAATGAATGGGATGAAGTTGTTAAGCTCATAAAAATTTACCTCACTTGTGAGAGGAGATACAACGTGGTTTTTCTTTATCATATGAGATTTATGTTTCATATTGCTAGTATGAAGACCTTGAACTTGCCATTATTTTTTTTAAAGAGCCTGACAAATATGTCAGTCAAGATTCAAACACACACAACTTCTTCCGGCTAATTCTTATATCATCAAGCTATCATCAAAGTGTTAGTTGAGGAAGAACTAAGGAAAATAAATCAACCATGGGACCATTTTTTGTTTTATAGGGCATGCCAACCTGCACCTACACCTCCAGCCCAACTGTCTCCAGCTTCACAACAACACCCTCAGCGTGCAAAAAGAACAGAGAGAAATTCTATGAAGGAGAATATCCATAAGGTCAAGAGAAGAAAATAAAACACTCCTTCAACCAAGTTTGAGAGGAAGTCAGAGAAAGAAGAGAGCTCATCAGTAAATAAAACTAAACCCATGAAAATGGTGCCTCCCATTCCCCATTTTCCTAATTTTTATACCATAGCTAGAAGAGGAAGGTTTGCAACTGCAGAAAAATCTAAAGCACAGGTGCTACCGGAAATTCTAGAAGCAAACATTCAACAGAAAATGCAGAAAGACTATCAGCCCACTAAGTCTGATGGAGAGCTCCTTAAATATGCAGGGTATGAAATGAGTAGAAAGAGAAAGAAAGAGGAGGCCAAACCTATTGATGGTACCATAAAAAGACACACCAGAGACAACAAAAAGTTAAGGATCAAATATAAGGCTCTACATAATCCAAGTTTGTTGCCAGAGGTCATTGATGTAGAAGGAAAATTTGAAGGAATACAAACTAAGGAGTCAAAGAAGAAAGACTAAATAAAATCCCCTTCAGATCAGTAAATAGAATGCTAAAAAAGAAGAAAGATCCAAAAGGGTTAAAAGGAGAAAAAGACCATTGTAAAAGAAGCAGTCAGGAGGACCACAAGATCAAAATTTTTTGTTGACAACAAATCAAACTTGGAAAATCTTGCTGAAGCCGAAACCCATATGGAAGAAAGGTAAAAAGGTTTCGTAATAAAACACCTTTTTGCTTGGTTTTTAAACTTCTATGGTTGTCGTCAATTGCAGAATCTAGATTATCGAAAACATCATAAACCAATGGTCGACGTTGCGAATCCCAACGGGGATACATATTCAGGATGAGAAGTGAATGAAGAATGAAAGAAGGCCACACAGAAAAAGGCATAAATAGTGAAGGATGATGAGAAGAGCCGATAAAAATAGATTTTATTAATTTATTTTAAAAAAATTATTTTATTTTTTATAAAAAAAATTTTAATAAAATAATTTTAATTTAAATAATTTAAAATACTTATAATAGTATGTAATATCATCTATTATTAATATAAATATTTAAAATTTATTAAAATTATTTATACAATATTACTTATTAATTTCATAATTTAATTTATTTAAAAAAAATTAAAATTAAAATTATTTTGCTTATCAAGTGCAATTTTGAACAACAGCTCAAATTTCGAAATGTATAAGTCTGCACATATTTTTCAAGTGTTTGTTGTGCATTTTTTAAAAATAAATAGATCACTATCGGAAATTCTGGTAGCATTACAGTTTTCGTGCAATTACAGGTTTTTAACAGAATTTCCGGTAGTGCCTATTTTAAATGAGTTTTTACAACTGTCAGTAACATTTCCAAGAGATTTCAAGAAAGATAAGGACTCATAATGAAATGTATATAACAAGTGATGGTGATAATTGGTTATGAGGTTGTTGAAGGTCATATTTAATGAAGGTACATGGTTATTTAAGAAAGAAAAGACATGAGGAGACAAATCAGTAGAAAAAGGGGGAGCATGTCAGCATACTCAGCAGTTTGGCTCAAATTCTCTTCTCTTTCATCTACATTTTTCCTCTCAATTATATTTCAATGGGATATAGCTTTAATGTCATATGACACCTATGTAATGTTAGGAATAGTGGTTCCTTATTTTTAGGAGAGATGGATTTGGTGCCTCTCTTTCTATATATACCATTTGAAAATACTATTTCATGGTTGGATGTTGGTCTACCTGAATAATTAATATAATCAAGAAAAATCCCCTTTTCACTTCATGCTGGAGGATTTTGTGATTCAAAGACTATCTAATCTATGTTGTGTTTCCTTCATTATTTACTTCTTCTAATTTATGAGTTGCAGCAGTTATTAAGGTGTGAGTAAGAAATTGTTAGAGGATGTAATAGGAAATTATCTGCTGTTTACTTTTCTGCAAATCATATAAATTTTGTGTAGAACATGTTAGTGAAGATTTCATGAAATATTTATGAAATATTTTATGCATGAACTATACTCTCTGAATTTTGTTTACTTTACATAAAACAAAGTTTGTGTAAAGATGCATCATTATACCTATGTGACTGATTTAGGATATGAATATTTCTTAGAGTAAGTACCATCTATCCATCTCCTTTCATTTGTTACACTGTGCTCCGTATACTACCAATTTACCCATACAATTTAAACTTGCCACAACTTGCCAAATGCATGAAAGTCTTAAAGAATAAAAATCATTTCAAACTCTTTGAGAAGGCATACCACCTCTCAAAACCTTTAAATTTGAAATGAACTATGATGTGTAAGGCTTACTCCTTTTTTAGTCAAGGAGTGACTCTTTGCGCTAACAGTAGGCATATATGCTAGAGTTTGTATTGGTTAGGTAGCGTTGTTGTAATGTTCATGTATACATATATATATGGCTTTCAAAGTATGAGTTTTTTTCTTGTCTATACATGGTATATATTTGAAAGGCTCGTGAGAATGTTGGTCTTATGTTTTTATCACAACGTGTTGCGCCTATTTCCTTTATGATAATATAATCTGATGGAGGGATGATTTTCCCCTTATACTTTGGATTTATCTCCAATTGTGCGAATTTTTTTATAATGTGTTAAATTCCTATGTGTTTAATGTTTCACAACAATTTTAAATACTTATGAATGGTCTTAATTGTCTAGATATTTATAAGGTGGTTAATGTTTTTAGATAATATTGTATGTTTGTAAAGGAACTAATATTTGATATTTTTAATATAACCATTAATGGCTAAAGGTGTAACCTATTGTGACTTCTCGAACATTTTCACTTATGGACCTTTTTTTTGTATAGTTAGTTGAAAGGATTAAATAACTGTGAAATGCATAGTGCTAGGTTGATGGTGAAGTGCTTGTCAGGTGGAAGTCGAGTGTCATATCTCATAGAAAATATTCTTAGACTACGGAAATCTTGTTCCAATAGCCACCTATTAGAAATTCAGGTGATACTTCACCCACTTCATGTGTGTTTTCAAAAGGGCTCATGCTAAGCAATTTTCTATTTTTCACTATGCAACGAATCTTAGTTTCTATCATAATTCCATACACCAACAAATGGTTCCATTTTTAGAAATAGGATGGTTGTGTGATTGGATTGTCTCATAGGAATGTGGAAGCCATGGAACCCCAAACAGAAGGAGTTTACCTCGTGGCTTAAATAAAATTATCATGAGTTTGCAATGAAGGAAATCAAGGATAGGAAGTAGAGCATGGAGAAATGGTTGCAAAAGTATGTGTATACTTATTTTCATGAAGTTTTCTTTGTGAAATTCCTAAATATCCTGACAGGGTGGATCTAGGGATTAAAGTAAAATAACCAGACATTTTGCCATGACGGACCAAGGAAGTGGACACAAGAGGAAGTACCCCAGCTCCAAGCGATAAGTAGTAAAATATCTCATGTTGTTTATTTATGGTTTGAAAGTGTGTTGGAAGGATGCATTATCGAATTTTCAATGGAATTAACAATTTCCAACACTAAAATGGAGTAAAGGTTTTTGAAGGGACCAAGGAAAGTTTATAAGGTCAATATTCTTACTCATCAAGATGTTACTATATGACCACGAAGTTCCACAACTAGAATCAAATAACATGAGTATCTAGGCCACACATACATAAGGGGGAGAACCATAATATTATCTAAGGAAAAGGAAAGGAGAAGAGGTAGAAGTACTGTGGTGGAAGATAACAGTAGGACCAAAATTGCGAATAGGAAGGATAAGAGATAGGATGGAGCAAGAGAGTTACGAGGGTGGAAATTTTTTAGGATCGGAAGGAGGTTTCGATGGGGTGACACAGGAGGAGGCCAGTCAGTGTTGATTCCTTCCAAGAGAAGAAGCCCAGATGAAGGGGCTAGGAGAGGCCATGAAATATTTCTCCTATAGTATGGTGTGATATTCCTCCCCCATTCAATCCCCCATGGTGAGGGTGGAAGTAATTCATCGAGAATTACTGTGTAAAACACAATGGCGAGAATAGACTTACTAATGCCAATGTTTCATGGTGTTGGGACATATTCAGGTACTCACACGACACCATGGATTAAAACCTATGGTATCTCAGACAGACAAACCCTACCCTTAAGCGCTATACAAATGGAGATTGGGCTAGAGGCATGTACGATAAAAATAACACTAATGGAGGAACATTCTTTTTAGGAAAGTTTTTCGTTTCTTGCCTCAACAAAAAAAAAACTTCAATCTCTCTATCTATCGTTGAAGCATAGTATATTGTGGCAGTTGCTTGTTCTACTCAGGTGTTGTGGATGAAGAAAAATTTGAAATTCCTTCAAGAAAGTAATGATCAACCTATTTCTATCATGTATGTCAATACTGGTGCAATTAATATCCTCAAAACGCATGTCGTGCACTTGAAAAACAAAGCATATTCGCATCAAGTGTCACTTTCTACGAGAACAAGTTGCAGATCAACCAATAAAATTGGAATACATTCCACTCAAAGAACATATTTCTAATACCTTTACTAATTCATTTCCAAGGGAATGTTTTGAATATAATAGACAAAGGATATGAGTCGTTTCTTCCTCATGGGAAGGACTATCTCACTAACTTCAACCAAGATTAAAAAGGTTTGTCCTCCAACTTTTAAAAATAGGAATATGTACATTAGGAAACTAATTTATTGATAAGGAGAGATTCACATCGAAAGAAACATGGTCCTAGGTAGAGATTCCATTTACAAAATATAAGGTACATAGTGTTACACTAATTTTTGGTCATCTAACCTATTACTATTAGATGGACTAAAGTACATCATGCAAGACCAATTTTACCACAATGAAATTTCTTTCACTATGAGAAATAACTTAATAACCCATAGTTTATTGAGTTTTTTATGGTCTAAACGGGAAACCCGATGAGGAATAACTAAATAAATCCTTATTTGTTTGATTTTCCTCTTGGGATAATTAACTAAACCATTGTTTAATTAATATTCCTGGTCATATTCAACCCAAAACAGGAAAATTAATTAGATAAATCATTATTTATCTTATTATTTTCTAGGAATAATTATTTAAATAATTATTTAATAATATTCCTTCTTAAATTTGACTAAATTATTTATAAATAATTGAATAAATCATTATTTATTTAATTATTCCTTAACCACATTCTTAAAATAATAAATAAATCATTTATTTATTTATTATTTCTAAATAAAGGGATTTGACCAAATTCAAATTCATTTTCCCTCCAACAAAAATAATAAAATATTCCATAAAAGTTGAATCTAGATTTGGTTAATAATATTTTAATTATGCACCAATATCTAGACTAACTCAATATTTTGTTATAAATAGAAGGGTTTTCCATTCATTCACCATTTTTTTTTTCCTTAAGATCACCTTTTGATCTATACTTTTGGTCTAACTTTGATCCTCCATCATTGTCATATTTTTTCTACTTTTGCTTGTGAGCTCCCTTTGAGTTTCATTTTTGTCTGGGTTTTTTGCACCATCAATAGAGAGATATCTTGGATCTGAAGCACTGAGGACATACAATAACCCATCCCATTGAGGGGAACTAGTAACATCTTTCTATGTTCCCTTCCCAGGTGTCATAATATAAAAATTATTTATAAATCCTTTTCTTGTCCATCAGATGTATGGAGCAAACTCTTGCTTATTATCGTTGTTTAATATCTTTAACTGCATAGATCTGGATTTTTGTAGCATTCATTTTGATCACCTACTGCAAATCTAAGGAAATTGACAGCCACATTTGATGTTAGGGCTATTTGTTATGCACAGCTAAAGTGATTTTTTTTCGTACACTTACGATTAGAATTCACACTAACAACTGGCGACTCCACAAGGGTTTGTTAGTATGACCATTGTCGTTTTTTAGATCCCTACATGGCCAGCTACTTTAGCCCCTAGTGTTTTTCCTCGGCTTCTTATTTTTCATTCCTTGATGTTATTTTTAACCTTTTTAACCCTAAAACAATAAAAATTCTAACTTCCGTGTGTTTCTGGGCCTTTTGCGCAGGTAATAGTTATCGGCCGCAGCAGAGACGAGAATTTTTTTTCTAAAACCTGCTCCCAAGACAACCGGAAGTGTAGGTCACACTTTTTGGCCCAAAAAATATGACCTCAGTGCTTAGGTAGTGAATAAATGCCCAAAAAATGCGACCTCCGTGGAAAACAGGTCAGAACCTATGACCCGTACTTTCTGTGGGATTTTTCTGTGATTTTTCAGGGTTTGTCTGGGGCACTCTTCATGGTTGTCTAATCTCCATATTCACCACTCTTAGACCTGTAATTTCTTATTTTTACTTGTCAAAGTAGGAGCCAAGCCCCCTAGGGCTTTAGTACGCTTCCACCTTTTTAGGAGGAGTTTAGCTCAAGGTCTTCTGATATTTTAGTGTTTTTGAGCCATTTTTTCATAAATGAACCTACACTTTCAGATCCATTTCAGATCAGTAATTTATCCTTCCAAAACACATCTTTTAGGTTTTTTTTGCTTCTCCTTTAGTGTCCCCTCCATTTCCCTTTCGGTTGTAGCCTTTCGCCACCAATTTTTCAGCATTTTTCCCTCTGGTTTCTTGTTGTTTTATGCACCTCTTTCCAACATATCTTACCTTTAGATCCCTATCCCTCTTGACCTTAGATACAATGGCCAATTTTTGTGTTTTTAGTAGATTTTTTCCAACCAAAGACTAGTTGTTGGGAATACCTCCTCCTTGGGTTTAAATTCATGCATCTTTAGCTGTTTATTTTACTATCGCTTTCAGTTCCTTTTCTGTCGCTTTCAATTTTTTTTACAGTTATACAAAATTTTTTTCTTTTTTATCTACACACATTTGGGCTTAATTAAAATTAACACACTTATCACATACATGTACACCTAAAGAGAAGAGAGTCTGGTTTACAATGTCAAGCCAAGACTTAAACATTGTAATCAATTGATCTGCATCTCCCTGCCCTTGTTTACCTCTCTTCCTTATTGGGTTCCGTGACTCTTTTCCATAATTGCGCCCCTAAGGAATTTATCCTGGAGACTCCAAGGCCTTCATCCTTATTTTCCGTTAGGAAGACTTACCCCACCACGTAAGGTTTTAGTTCGCCCTTCGCTGATTCCCCATTCCAACTCTGATTCTAGTTCATCGGGCTCCCCTTTAGTTTCTATTCTCGGCTCTCCTCCACCTTTCACCTTCATCATGTCTGGTTCAGGACCTAATGCTAGTGGTGGCCTCATCCCTAATGCTAGAAATGCTACTAGTGGTTCCACAAATGGAACTATTCCGACTTCTCCCTTGCTTCCTTATATGGCAAGCCTAAGCCTTCCTGATTTCAACCAGTTGATTAATGACCCCATACACCATGATCCACGTTGGCCTACTATGCCAACCAGGATTCCTTCAAACATCCCTAAGTTTGAAGGAAATGTTGGAGAGGACCCTACCAACCATGTTCGTTCTTTCTACATGTTTTTTTTGTCTAAATATATCACTAATGACTCTATCCGTCTTCGTTTATTCCAACGTATGCTTACTGGATAAACTTCCATGTTGTATGTTGACTAGGCCTCCTCCTCTCATACTACTTTTGAAACACTTTCCAAGGAATTTCTGTCCTACTTCTAGCTTTCCCTTCACTATGACACTGGTACTGAACTTTTGACCTCTTTTTGTCAAACTTCTGCCACCTGCCTATCTAACCATGTTCAAGAATGGTGCAGAAGGAAGAGCCTATGTACAGCCCCCATTTTTGAAGACTGTGTATACATGGACTGGTTTATTAGATCCCTTTTTCCCTCTATTAGTAAAGATGTCACATCTCACTTTTCTCATACCGAGGAGGAAGCCCTCCAAATTGTGTTGAAATATGACTTGATCTATGTGCAATCTGGTTATATTTATACCATCTTACTTGATCTCCCTAGACCTAGTGGTGCCAATGCACTGGGGGAATCTCATGTTGCCAACGGTATCATTAGATCCATTTCACATCCATACACTCATCCTCACATAGGTTATGGTTTCCCTCAGGGAGGGGCCAACTCCTCTAGCACATTTCCCCCTCTTGGCAACATGTATCCATGACACGACATGCCTCACTCCTTTTCCCAACCACATCCTCTGATGCCAGGGCCTGATATTTCCCAACCTATTTACCCCAATGTTTCTCAACCTCCTTATTATCTGTATCCATAGCCTGGTGCTCCACACTATAGGTAATCCAAGAAACAATCTCCAAGGGAATACATCTAACACTGCAACCCAACAATAGGGCGCTCAGCCCAAGCAAGTCAGGCCTCTTCACACGAATAAGCCTTGTTCTTGTTGGGGTGTCGATGGTAACTACACCCATGATTTCCCCCTTTTACCTTAGATGCATCTTATGTGGAAATCTCAAGCAATGTCTCAACAATAGCAAGCCTATTCTTTGGTTCCTCCTAATGCTGTGCCTATTCAACCGGTTGTGTTTACCAATCCTTTCCCTCAGCAAGGATATGTGGCTGCCCAACCTCCTAAAAGGCAGGCGGCCACTCAATCTCCCCCATATCATACTTCTGATTACCAGATCCTCATGATGAAATATGACTAAGCCAATACTCTTTTGATCAGAGGCACATCTATCATCATTTCTCACCGTTTTAAAACTATTCTGGTTAAATTCATGCTCTACTTTGGAGGCCTGGTTAATAATCAAAAAAACTGCATTTATGGCTGGAATGCTACCAGCCAAACCATTCACAACATCGCTCATATATTTGGAGTCCCCTAAAAACTGAATTGGGATCACTTCACTTATTTGGGCATGCCTGTCAGTGATGGCCCTTTAAATTTTGAATTCTGGAATATTATCGTAGACAAAATGAAGAGGAAAGTGCAACAATGGGGCTCCTCCTGGCTAAATCTTGCAGGACGCATTTTTTGGGGTGCAGGAATTACACTTAAGTAAAGTCCTCAACAATTAGATTATCAACCCAGTGGATTCCTAAGCTTAGAGATGAAGCACAAGCAATGCCAAAGATGGTATGAATATTTCTAATATCATCTCCTACTTTTTAAAGGAAAAATTGTAGAATCAAACTTTAGAGAAGAAGGAAACTCAAACCATCAAAACAATCGGAGGCTCGAACAAGAAGTAATATACTTGCAAGAGAGATTCAGAAATAAAAAGAAGGCAATTAATATAGCGGAATATTGATCATCTACTGAGAATGTGTTTTCTTTAGCAAAGACACCTTATCAGTCTTCAACATATGGGCCCTTTCAAACCTGCTCATGTAAAGATATCCGTCCCACAAAAATCGATCTTGCACTAGTGCAGTCTTCTTGCACTAGTGGAGGAACAACGATCTATGGAGAAGGTGTAAATTAATGTCTGTACTAAAAATGCTTTTCTTCGTGCAAGGGCCCTGAACTTTCTCAAGTCCACAACACTCAGATCCGGTACCAAGAAACTGGTTCTTGTACCTGATCTGAGCTTCTTACACTCTAACTTTTAGTCCTTGAAATCAATGATTAACTACTGCAAGTGTTATGAAACCAAATTGCATATCAAAAAGATAAATGTATGCAGAAATAAATAAACAATTTTTTTAATTAAAATGTAACTGAAAGCAAGAAAGTTGTTAGAAGTAAACTAAAGAGACTTGCGGCATCACACTATCCAGCACTGGTGCAGAAACAGTTCTCCTACTTACACCAAGGGGAGAAAATAAACCAAACATGCAAAAAGTGAATAGAACTCCAACGTGCATTGGTGCAAGTAATTTCTCCTGCTCGAACCAAGCAAAGAAAACAAACCACACATCCAGAAAGTGAATAGCACACCAATGTGCACTGGCATAGGTAATTTCTCTTATTCGAACCAGGCAGAGAAAGAAAATTTAAATTCAGATGCAGAAAAGGAAATTTAACTACTTCACACTAAAGATCTGCTTTCACTCAAACAGAAATTCAAATGCTGTAAATTAAATCACACTTAGCAGACACAAATTGCAAGAACAGAAAGGAGGGAGAATCTGTTGGGTTGGCTGGGCCCTAGCCAACCAGCACGTTTCCCTTTCAAATGGAAATGCTACTCAATATTGAATCAATTCATCAACTATTTAAGAATTAAGAAATAAAATCCATGGAGCATAAGGCGGAGCTCTTCTTATTAAATCCTCAAAGCAAATACATGTGTGGTTACATATCCAGCCCAAATTCGGGTTGATAAAAAAAGACAGGCTTGTTACCGCCTCACTGGTTATATTCTTCGATCTATTCAATTCTATCAAAACATTGAACATCTTGTCCTATTTACATTTCTTCTTATATAGATCCTTTTGGCCACATGCCAAAAGGATCGTTTAACCATTACATAGCCAATTACAAAAATCATTATAACAAATTACATAACCAATTGCAGAATAATCTTTTTACCTTCAAAATTAAATTTCTTTTAACAGAATAGGCCGTGGCTATCTCCAGCTGTTCGTCTCTCTTAAGTTCAATCTCAGCTAGTCGAGATTTAATTTTTGTCATAGCTGGGACTCGACTGCCTTCAGATATGTCTTCATTGATCATAGCTAAGGTAGTATGAAACATGAGGCAACCCAAGTGATCTGGATTCACTGCCAAGATTCACGACGCTAGTGCTGGTGAGAGATATGTTCTGCACTAAAAATCAACGGTCAAGATAAATGTTTATCTATTAAATAGCATAGGAGGTAACGATAAGTTACAAAAGTAATTATAAGTAATAAATCACGTAATAGATAGTTAATAAATGCTAAGTTGAGTTAAAAATGTAAAATATGAAGTTAATGCAAAATGTGTCATCGTTCTCGCACTAGTGCAGGATGAGAGCACATAAGATAGGTAAAACAGGGTAAATGATTACGATTTGGAAAGGAGAAAATGGTCAAAAAGGGTGCAAATTAGAGGACCAACATCCTCCCATCCCTAAACTGTTGTGTGTCCTCACACAATTTTTTACGTCTACAAAAAACCAAAATTTTAAATACTCCAACTCAGTCATGTTCCAGTATGTTATCCTCAGGCTGCACTGTTTCAGCCTTCTTCCTCTTGATGTGCCTTAACTTCTTTGCTACCCTTCTCAACCACCTGAAATAGCATCCAGCTCGATATTTCCAAACATTAACATCGCTTTTCTTTTGTTTGATCTCTGCCATCAATTCTCCTCTGCTTTGTTCCTTCTCCTCTTGTGCTTTGGTCACAAGTTGCTCCAAGTTTTGTACTTGGAGTTCTAATTCTGCTATGCGGGCAATAGGAGTCACCAATTATTTTCCTTTATCTGTCTCAGTAGTTGTTGTCACTGGCTCCAGAACTTCTATATTATTTGTTTGATTTTCCTCTTGGGATAATTAACTAAACCATTGTTTAATTAATATTCCTGGTCATATTCAACCCAAAACAGGAAAATTAATTAGATAAATCATTATTTATCTTATTATTTTCTAGGAATAATTATTTAAATCATTATTTAATAATATTCCTTGTTAAATTTGAATAAATAATTTATAAATAATTGAATAAATAATTATTTATTTAATTATTCCTTAACCACATTCTTAAAATAACAAATAAATCATTTATTTATTTATTATTTCTAAATAAATGGATTTGACCAAATTCAAATTCCTTTTCCCTCCAACAAAAATAATAAAATATTCCATAAAAGTTGAATCTAGATTTGGTTAATAATATTTTAATTATGCACCAATATCTAGACTAACTCAATATTTTGTTAAAAATAGAAGGGTTTTCCATTCATTCACCAAATTTTGTTGCCTTAAGATCACCTTTTGATCTATACTTTTGGTCTAACTTTGATCCTCCATCATTGTCATATTTTTTCTACTTTTGCTTGTGAGCTCCCTTTGAGTTCCATTTTTGTCTGGGTTTTCTGCACCATCAACAGAGAGATATCTTGGATCTGAAGCACTGAGGACATACAAGAACCCATCCCATTGAGGGGAACTAGTAACATATTTCTATGTTCCCTTCCCAGGTGTCATAATATAAAAATTATTTATAAATCCTTGTCTTGTCCATCAGATGTATGGAGAAAACCTTTCTTATTCTTGTTGTTTAATATCTTTAACTGCATATATATGGATTTTTGTAGCATTTATTCTGATCACCTACTGCAGATCTAAGGAAATTGACAGCCACATTTGATGTTAGGGCTATTTGTTATGCACATCTAAAGTGATTTTTTTTTCGTACACTTACGATTAGAATTCACACTAACAACTGGCAACTCCACAAGGGTTTGTTAGTATGAACATTTTCGTTTTTCAGATCCCTGCATGGCCAGCTACTTTAGCCCCTATTTTTTTTCCTTGGCTTCTTATTTTCATTCCTTGATGTTCTTTTAAACCTTTTTAACCCTAAAACAGTAAAAATTCTAACTTCCGTGTGTTTCTGGGCCTTTTGCGCAGGTAATAGGTATCAGCCACAGTAGAGACGAGAATTTTTTTTTTGAAACCTGCTCCCAAGACAACCGGAAGTGTAGGTCACACTTTTTGGCCCAAAAAATATGACGTCAGTGCTTAGGTAGTGAATAAATGCCCAAAAAATGTGACCTCCGCAGAAAACAGGTCAGAACCTATGACCCATACTTTCTGTGGGATTTTTTCTGTGATTTTTCATGGTTTGTCTGGGGCACTATTCATGGTTGTCTGATCTCCATATTCACCAGTCTTAGACCTGTACTTTCTTATTTTTACTTTTCGAAGTAGGAACCAAGCCCCCTAGGGCTTTAGTACGCTTCCACCTTTTTAGGAGGAGTTTAGCTCAAGAAGGTCTTCTGATATTTTAGTGTTTTTCAGCCATTTTTCATATATGAACCTGCACTTTCAAATCCATTTTAGATCATTAATTTATCCTTCCAAAACACCTCTTTTAGGTTTTTTTTGCTTCTCTTTTAGGTTCCCCTCAATTTCCCTTTCGGTTGTAGCCTTTCGCCACCAATTTTTCAGCATTTTTCACTCTGGTTTCTTGTTGTTTTCTACACCTCTTTCCAACATATCTTACCTTTAGATACCTGTCCCTCTTGACCTTAGATACAATGGCCAATTTTTGTGTTTTTAGTAGATTTTTCCCAACCAAATACTAGTTGTTGGGAAGCCCTCCTCCTTGGGTTTAAATTCATGCATCTTTAGCTGTTTATTTTACTATCGCTTTCAGTTCATTTTCTGTCGCTTTCAGTTTTTTTTACAGTTATACAACATTTTTTTCTTTTTTATCTACACAAATTTGGGCTTAATTAAAATTAACACACTTATCACATACACGTACACCTAAAGAGAAGAGCGACTGGTTTACAATGTCAAGCCAAGACTTAAACATTGCATTCAATTGATTTGCATCTCCCTGCCCTCGTTTACCTCTCTTCCTTATTGGATTCCGTGTCTCTTTTCCATAATTGCGCCCCTAAGGAATTTATCCCAGAGACTCCAAGGCCTTCATCCTTATTTTCCATTAGGAAGACTTACCCCACCACGTAAGGTTTGATTTCGCCCTTCGCCGAGTCCCCATTCCGACTTTGATTCTTGTTCATCAGGCTCCCCTTCAGTTTCTATTCCCGGCTCTCCTCCACCTTTCACCTTCATCATGTCTGGTTCAGGACCTAATGCTAGTGGTGGCCTCAGCCCTAATGCTGGAAATGCTACTAGTGGTTCCACAAATGGAACTATTTCGACTGTTCCCTTGCTTCCTTATATGGCAAGCCTAAGCCTTCCTGATTTCAACCAGTTGATTAATGACCCAATACACCATCATCCACGTTGGCCTACTATGCCAACCAAGATTCCTTCAAACATCCCTAAGTTTGAAGGAAATGTTGGAGGGGACCCTACCAACCATGTTCGTTCTTTCTACATGTTGTGTTCGTCTAACTCTATCACTAATGACTCTATCTATCTTCGGTTATTCCAACGTATACTTACTGGATAAACTTCCATGTTGTATGTTGAATAGGCCTCCTCCTCTCATACTACTTTTGCAACACTTTCCAAGGAATTTTTGTCCTACTTCTAGCTTTCCCTTCATTATGACACTGGTACTGAACTTTTGACCTCTTTCTGTCAAACTTCTGCCACCTACCTATCTAACCATGTTCAAGAATGGTGCAGAAGGAAGAGCCTATGTACAGCCCCCATTTTCGAAGACTGTGTATACATGGACTGGTTTATCAGATCCCTTTTTCCCTCTATTAGTAAAGATGTCACATCTCACTTTTCTCATATCGAGGAAGAAGCCCTCCAAATTGTGTTGAAATATGACTTGATCTACGTGCAATTTGGTTATCTTTATACCATCTTACTGGATCTCCTTAGACCTAGTGGTGCCAATGCATTGGGGGAATCTCATGCTGCTAATGGTATCGTTAGATCCATTTCACATCCATACACTCATCCTCACATGGGTTATGGTTTCCCTCAGGGAGGGGCCAATTCCTCTAGCACGTTTCCCCCTCTTGGCAACATGTATCCATGACACAACATGCCTCACTCCTTTTCCCAACCATATCCTCTGATGCCAGGGCCTGATATTTCCCAACCTATTTACCCCAATGTTTCTCAACCTCCTTATTATCCATATCCACAGCCTGGTGCTCCACACTATAGGTAATCCAAGAAACAATCTCCAAGGGAATACATCTAACACTGCAACCCAAAAATAGGGCGCTCAGCCCAAGCAAGTCAGGCCTCTTCACACAAATAAGCCTTGTTCTTGTTAGGGTGTCGATGGTAACTATACCCATGATTTCCCCTTTTTACCTTAGATGCATCAAATGTGGAAATCTCAAGCAATGTCTCAACAATAGCAAGCCTATTCTTTGGTTCCTCCTAATGATGTGCCTATTCAACTGGTTGTGCTTACCACTCCTTTCCCTCAGTAAGGATATGTGATTGCCCAACCCCCTAAAAGGTAGGCGGCCACTCAATCTCCCCCATATCATACTTCTGATTACCAGATCCTCATGATGAACTCTGACTAAGCCAATACCATCTGTTGATCATAATCAGCTTCCTATAAAATTTCACAGGCAAACTGGCTTATAATCCTGCAAATTCCCTCTTCCAGCCTTAGAAAATCATTTTTATGAATATCATTTCCTTTCCACCCTCAAATTACATTATAAAAATCCATAGATCGTAAAGCCGAAAATCTCACAGGCCAAGCCCCTTCTGCTAAGCCTCTGCTCCTTTCCTCCATGGGACCAAAAGCCCAAAACGAGAGCAAAGGCACTAGGTGCTTATCAAAGAATATCGGGTGTGTTCTGAGCCGTTTGATCAGACCATAGATCAACGTACCTCAGTCCTCCCAATGTTGTGGTCCTTGCACCCAAAACACTATTCAAAACCGGGTGGTATGTATCGCACCGCCTTTCGGTGGTAGGCGGTATTTCTCCCTGGGCCAGCGATTCCATACAGTGCTCACCACGTGTCCCCGCGTACGGCCTGAATACCGCCCTCCATCGCGCATTAATGTTCTACCAAAGTCACGCGGTGATATTCATCACAGCCGTCCGATTTGAGGGCCTTCATCCGATGGTCATCGCGCTCCGAAGCTGCACGAGTTTTAGTCCAAGTGTATAGTGCTCTTGGCCCACAGTCCATCGCCTCTGACACTTTTTCAACCGTTGATCTCCTCCTGAGATCGGACGGTCAAGATCTGCTCACCCCACTTTTGACCAACTCCCAAAGTCAGTCCTCAACGTCATCCATTCCTCGTTGTTTTGATATCGTGCCACATGTCCTCCAGTTTTCCTCCACGTGCTCTCCACCACCCCAGACCTATATTTTGTTCGTTTCTTCATTCCTTACGTATTTTCATGATTCATTTCCGCATTCCATTAGTTCTCTCTATGGTCATCCCACACTGTTGCACTGCATTTTCTTCGTCACCACCCTGCGCTGCTTCACCATTTCGCTAGTC
Organism: Pinus albicaulis; assembly: GCA_034641835.2. NCBI lineage: Eukaryota > Viridiplantae > Streptophyta > Pinopsida > Pinales > Pinaceae > Pinus > Pinus albicaulis. Next base: position 434,751,414 of record CM076576.1, on the reverse strand, counting down.
TGTACGAATGCTTCCATTAACCCCCGCCACATATTCCATCCTCATATGCTTGGATTTCTTAACATGTTCTTGGGTTTTGTAGGTTTATAGCGACGGAGAATTATCATAAGTTCCAACCTCCATTACAAAAGCCGAGTACGCTCCAAAGGACCATTTATTAGAGGCAGAATTATGGAAAAAGGATTTGGGAAACTGTTATGACGCGACTTTCATTAAAGAAGCAGGGGTCAAATATGTCAAACCCTCTAGAGTCATTCAAAGCACAGATCGTGGTAGATGGAAACATTAATTTTGCGGCAATGAGTATCAGTCAAATGATAAATGAATTCAACATTCAGTATTGAAGATTTTAAATCTTAATTCAATATCTAGAAGGCAGAGGGTACAGTGCACAAGAAGCAATACCCTCCAGTTTTTATTTCAGTTGAGTTTTATTTCAGGAAAGGACAAGATGTTCATATGGTTTTATCTCAATACCGTGTTCCTGAAGAGGCTTTCACCCAGTGCATTTATTTCAGAGAGCAGGCTACAGAGTACAAACAACACAGTGCCTTCATGCAGTATGGGCGGGCACTTCTCCACCATTTTGTTTTAATGCAAATTAAATATTCATCACCTACCTCTTTTACTCGGTTTTTAGGTTTTCTCCTATAAAAACCATGAAGAAATACGTTGTAAGGGTTCCAGATTTTAACAGAAAAATTATGCAGTGAAAGACTTTTGCATACATTTTGTAAACTTCTTGTATGAAGGCTCAGATCCCATAGGGTCTCAGTGAGGAGAAGTTATATCTTTCAAAGAGGATTCTGTTATTTGGTATTTCACAGTCTGTAACTTTCTTTATTTTTGTTATATTAATAGAACACTTCATTTCATCCATCTTTCTTGTATCATGTTTTGGAATGCGAGTGGCTGACTGATTTCTGGTATGGATTCATCCTAGTTGATGCCCATGCTCGGATCAGTCAAGCACTTTAAATATGGCTCATGCATGATATTCTGTTCCATTATTCAGCTAACCATACTTTTGCTATATAAGTTGCTTTGGGAGGGTGCTTTTAAAAATCTATTATCATGTATGGATTCTTAGATTGGTAAGCCCATGCATGGTGGTATTGTATATCTGGGTATCAACTCAATTTTAACTAGTATCTTCTCAATATTTCTTTCACTACATACACCTTCTGATAATTTATGTCTGTGAAGCATTTCTGAATTGGCCTGCTTTGCAGTAAACTGTCTCTAAATTGTCTGTTGCTTTTGTATCAGAGTTCTGCATCTTACTTCTGCAGTATCCCTTTTCCTGTGTTAGTTTATGAGAGTTTGGTCCCATTCCATTTTATTTCCCTGTTTACAGGAGATAGCATGTGAGCTGAAGCTGACAAATTCACACATTATATTATATGCTCCTTGCTATGCTAAGATGTCCTAGGCACTGTTCTATGACAACTCTAGGCTATCTCTAGGAGCTACAACATCTTTCTGGTGCCATTGCTGGGGACAAATTTAAGAACATCAGAATCCCTGGGCCTCGACAAAATTTTATTCACTCTTCAAGTAGGTGATTATGGAGAGTTGAGAGTTGTAGATCCCTCACCTTGCCGACTCCACATTTGTTATTTGATAAATCTATTTGCATTCCTAGCTCCTCGTAAGCCACACCTGAGGTCAGATACGTCTAAGCCAAAGACACCTTCAGTGTCTGACCCTGACCAGATTATACATAGAAGAAGTTGAAGGGAAAGGAAATCAACCCGTTTCGAAATCCCTGAATTTTCTGTAGAAGACTTTCCATCCTCTTCTTATCAAGAAGCTCAAGTGCCATATCCCAACTCCACAGTGGGAGATACTGATTATTATTACTCAGATAGTCCACCCCGAGTTGGTGTTAGAAATAAAAATAGTCTTCATCCTACCCCTGAGGTTGAAGAGGTCAAGGAAGTAACCGAAGTATCTACTGTTAATAGACCTTTGTTCCCCTCAACCCCTCAAGCTACTGAGTATATTCCTATTATTATTCTTACCCCACTTCCACCACCTCCTCCTCCTCCTACTCATCAAACTATTGTACTACCTCCACCCCCTCGAATGGCTAATGTTCTAGCCTTTTTGATGAATAAATATGCTCCCCTAGCATTACCCCAAGTGTTGAATGATATGCCCCTAGATTATCTAAAAATCTTGCCCAGATTCAATGGAGAAAATGAGATTGATGCTCAGAAACATCTTGATACTTTCTGCTCCTTTGCAGAGAACTTTAATGTTGAACATTTAGATGTGGTCTTAAGACTGTTTGTGCAATCTCTAGATGGTGAAGCTCGAAAATGGTTTAAGACATTAGTTGGTTGTTCTATTACCACTTGGGATAACATGGAAGACACTTTCCTCAGGAAATGGGGAGAGAAGAAATATCATGGAAATTGCCTCATTGAATTCAATACATTAAAGAAAAGACACAATGAAGGAGTGTCAGAATTTATCAAGAGATTTAATAAATTGTATCTGAGTCTCCCTGCTGATATGAAACCCCACCAAAATGCTGCTAAAGTGGTTTTTGTAGCATCCTTTGATTCAAAATTTGGTTTCTCTCTCAGAGAAAGAAAGCCTGCTACTCTGGATGATGCTTAGGCAGATGCACTAGAATTGGAAGCAAACTTTTCCTCCACTAGAAAATCAAAAGGAAGAGCTGAGCAGGATACCAGAAGAAGGGGCAAAGAGGAGGAATCCACTTCTAGTCAGGATAGAGACTCAGACAAAATGGAAGAAATGAGCAAATTGATTAAGAAAATGGTCAAGCTAGAATTGGAAGCCAAGAATTCAGCTTTCAGGAATTCCCAGAATGCTCCAAACAGAGGTTACAATCTTCAATATAGGAAACCACCTTTGCAAATATTGCCAAGGGAATCAAAAGAACAACAAGATCAAGTACCACACCCATTGTACTTGGAAGGTCCAGTAGACGATTCTACTGAGGACGCTGACTATGGACTGGAAAATGCAACTCTTGCATTTTCAAATGGTGATGGAGAAGAATGCCCTTTGCAAGGGAATGATGAAGTTGGGTGCTCATTGCAAGAAGAAGAAAAGGTCAGAGACGCAGAAGAAGCAAAATTTGATCATTATTGTAAACAATTTGATGATTTCATGCAAGCACATTTTAATAGAAGATATGATCTCAGATCTTCTAGGAAGAGGAATCGTACCCAAGAGCAAGAAGAAGAGTTACCCCAAAAGGAAGCACCTGCTCAGAAGGAGGCTACAATGCATAAAGCTACAGACAGAGGTAAGCAGCCTCTAAACAATCCTTTGCAGTCTAATGATCAAATCCCTTCTTCTTAAAAAGTAATCACTTCCCCTAATGTCAAAGCTGTATTAGAGGAATTCAAGCCCCCAGTTGAAAATAAATAACCCAAGGAGGTTGTGGTAGAAAATTCCCCTCCTGCTTTTAGTTTGCAAAAGGAACTTGAAAAAGTCAAAATCCCAGTCCCCTTGACTCAACTGTTGAAATATCTAGCATATCAATTTCAAGTTACCTCTTTCATGCTCCCTCCAGAAGCACAAATCATCCCAGATAGTCTCAACCTTCAAGAAGAGAGACCCATGGTAGTTTTTGGCCCACATGTTGAGGAGATAGATCCCTCTACTCCTCCCTTCTATGTGTCTCTAGTAATCCATGACCTACTACTACATAATTTTATGCTAGATTATGGAGCTTCCCATAATCTTATGCCTTTTTCAGTCATGGAACAACTAGGTTTACAAATCACACGTCCATATAAAGACCTCCATTCATTTTATTCCAAAAGAGTTAAATGCTTGGGGATGATCAAGGATTTGGTGGTCAATTTGGCCCAAATCCCAGCAAAAAGTGTGGTAATGGACATCATGGTGGCTGACATCCCAGCTCATTTTGGCATGTTGCTGTCAAGGTCCTGGGGAACAAAAATTGGTGGATCAATTAAAATTGATTTAACATATTCCACTATCCCAGTTTTTGGTGGCCAAGAGAGGAGGTTATATAGGGAGACTAGATTCGTCAAGATGGTGACTAAGGCTGAAAATTCAGTTAACTCACCAGTATACAATAAAGAAGGAGATTTTTCATGCTTGATGTTGGAAGAAGATCAATATTTTTCTCATGAACCATCCTTCTGCCAGATCAAGAGTGAGCAGCCCTCAGAGAACATAGAAGCAGGAATATGGACACTACATTTTGATGGAGCAAATTCAAGAGAATGAAATGGAGCTGGAGTGCTATTGATTTCTCCTTCAGGAAGATGGGTACCATTGTCCTTCAAAATAGAATATGAAGCCACTAATAATGTGGCTGAATATGAAGCACTTCTGCTAGGATTGCAAATAGCCAGGAATATGAATATATGAAATTTAAAAGTTTTGGGAGATTCAGAGCTGGTGGTTAGACAAGTCAAGAACCAGTGTCAGACTAAACATTCTAGGCTAAGAGCTTATAGGAATGAAGTTTGGGACATGGTAGAAAACTTCTTCTTGGCATTCAATATACAATTCATGCCCCGGGAACAGAATAGGATGGATGATTCCCTTGCTGTAGCTGCAAGTACATTCCGACCACCTCAGAACCATCTTTTAAGATATGAAGTCGAGGTGCGTTATCAGCCTTCAATCCCAGACAACATCAAACACTGGCAGGTATTTGAGGATGAAGAACAGATGAAGAGATTCCTAGAAACAATAGGAGAATTCTCCAATATGGAGATTGATGCTGATGAAGAAGAGGAAGATAACGAGGATATTTCAAAAAGAAATTGGGAAGAAAAAATGGCAGGAAATAAAGTGTTGCAGTTAAAGGGAAACATAATACCTAGAGGGCTAGTGCCTCTAGAAATATTATTTGACAATAATGATGTCCCACTGCAGCCAAGCAAAGTGGTAGAAGAAAACCAGGTAGAAGACCTGAATTTGGGTACTGAGGCTGACCCCAAAATTGTCAAACTGTCCAAGAAAATCCTTGAAGAATATAAAAATCTATATCAGAAATTATTTCAATCTTACAGAGATGTGTTTTCATGGTCCTATCAGGACTTGAAAACTTTTGATATCAGTATTATGCAGCAGAAAATTCCATTGAAGGCAGATGCAAAGCCCCATAAGCAGAAGCTCAGACAAATAAATCCCCTGTTGTTGCCTTCTATTGAGAAGGCAATTAAGAAGCTGTTGAAGGCCAAAATAATTGTACCTTTTAGGTACTTTGAATGGGTGGCAAACCTTGTCCCTGTACACAAGAAGAATGGAGAAATAAGGTTGTGTGTGGATTTCAGAAATTTAAACAGAGCATCCTTAAAGGATAATTATCCACTTCCCAAAATGATTTACATCCTGCAGAAAGTGGTTGGATCTTCCCAGATGTCAATGCTGGATGGATTCTCTGGTTATAACCAGGTGGCTGTGCTTCTAGAAGATCAGAAGAAGACTGCTTTCACCACACCATGGGGTACATTTATGTATGCCATGATTCCTTTTGGACTGATTAACGTAGGGGCCACTTTTCAGAGGGTGATGGACATCGCTTTTGTTGGGGAGAAAGAAACATTCTTGGTAGTCTACCTCGATGATATCACTGTATTTTCCAAGAATGATGCTAAGCACATTGAACATCTGCAGAGAACTTTTGAGAAATGCAGGAGGTATGGTTTCTCTTTGAATCCTCAAAATTCTTTATTTGCATTAGAAGAGGGAAATATTTTGGGCCATATCATGACTAAATATGGGGTGAATATAGATCCCAAGAGGGTAGAGGTTATAAATGGTATTGCTTTTCCCAGGAATAAGAAAGAAGTATAAGTATTCCTAGGGCGCATTAATTTCTTGAGAAGATTTATCCCTAACTATGCTGATATAGTTAGGCATATAGCAGATATGTTGAAGAAGAATAATGAGGTAAAGTGGTCACAAGAATCCTGGGAGGCATTTACCAGGATAAAGAATGCTTTTGCAGAAGCCCCTGTGCTGGCTGGACCAGATTATGATAAACCTTTCATGATTTTTTCTTTTGCATCACCTCATACAATAGCAGGAGTTTTATTGTAGAAAAATGAGGAGGGGTATGAGCAGCCCATCGCCTTTTTCAGTCAGGTGCTCCGTGATGTAGAATTAAAATACAACATATTGGAAAAGAAAGCATATGCCCTAGTGAAATCCCTCAAAGCTTTCTATGTATATATCTTACAGTCCCACATCACTGCATTTGTGCCTGAAGCTATTGTAAAAGACATCCTTATTCAGGGGGATAGTGAAGGAAAAAGGGGTAAGTGGATTGCTAAAATACAGGAGTATGACTTAGACATTCACGCTACTAAGTTGATCAAAGGATAGGGGCTTGCCAAAATGTTATCTAAATCAAACTATCAAGCTCTGGGCATAAATTGGTCCATTATAGTAGGTGGGGAATCTGAGGAAAAAGAAGAATGACACGGAATTGGAGAAGCTACTCCAGAAACACATATAAAGTACCTCACCAGTCCATGGTACAAAGAGATAGTAGAATATATCCTTACACTCAACTTCCCCCCAAGTTGTGATGAAACTAAATATAGAGCGCTGAGATTGAAATCACAGAAGTACATAGTCGCCAATGGCCGGCTATATTGGTGAGATCCCTCGGGCATCTTACTCCTGTGTCTCACAGAAAATGAAGTAGAGAGCATTATTGCAGAATTCCATGAAGGGATTTGTGGAGGTCACTACAGCTGGAGGGCCACAACTCATAAAATTCTAAAAGTTGGCTTCTATTGGCCAAAGCATTTTGGAGATGTTCTTGCTAGAATAAGAGCATGTGATAAATGTCAGAAATTTGCTGAGAGACAGAAATCAACACCATTTCCCCTGATTCCAGTGCATGTGGATGAACCATTAAAACAATGGGGTATTGATTTTATAGGTGAGATACATCCTCCGTCAAGTGGACAACATAAATGGATATTGACAGCCACGGATTATTTCACTAAATGGGTGGAAGCCATACCTGCAAGGAATGTGACAGATACTGTGATCATAAAGTTCATGGAGGAAAACATCATATCCAGGTTTGGCTATCCTGCTAGGATAGTGAATGATAATGCACAGGCCTTCAAGTCTACAAAATTTGTGAATTTCTGCCAGCAATACAATATCATACTGAGCCACTCTACGACCTACTATCAACAAGGAAATGGCTTGTCAGAGTCTTCAAATAAAACTCTGGTGAGGGCCTTGAAGAATACTATTAATGAAAATCAGAAGAATTAGGATTCCCAATTGAAATTTTCTTTATGGGCTAACAGAATCACCAGCAAGAGAGCAATTGGGAAGTCTCCCTACGAATTGGTATATGGACAAGCAACAGTTTTTCCTGTACAGCTGGCTTTACCAGTGGCCCGCTTCATGCAAGAGAGCCAGGAGGAACCTGATGATATGGTCAGGAGAATCAATAAATTGGTGGAATTAGAAGAAACACGGGGCCAGGTGAATCAGAGGTTAATAAAATATCAAGAGAAAATGAAACACATTTTTGATCAACATGCAAAAGACGGGAAGCTACAGATTGGTGATTTGGTGCTTAGATGGGATATCCGGAGAGATGAGAAGGGAAAACATGGTAAATTCGACCCCATTTGGTTTGGTCCTTTCAAAATTGTTGAACAGGGGGGAAATAATACTTTCAGGTTGGAGAATTTACAGGAAAACTTGCTGGATGCCCCTGTAAACAGTCAATTCCGTAAGCCCTACTTCCAGTTCTAATTTAGGCAAAGATAGCCTGATGTAGTATATTGTATGATAGTTTTCTTCTTTGTTTTTGTATGAATAATGTTGGTGTTGTGATGAATTATAAAGTGAAAAATGGAGGTGCTGGAGAGCAGAGTCTGTATTCAGGATGATCAGAGGGTCTGTGAGTTCTCGACACGTCCAAGGATGAATATGTCGTCCCCAGGTGGAGCCAATGTTGATCATAATTAGCTTCCTATAAAATTCCATAGGAAAACTGGCTTATAATCCTGCAAATTCCATCTTCCAGCCTTAGAAAATCATTTTTACGACTATCATTGCCTTTCTGCCCTCAAATTACATTATAAAAAGCCACAGATCGTAAAGCCAGAAATCTCACAGGCCAATCCCATTCTGCTAAGCCTCTGCTCCTTTCCTCCACGAGACCAAAAGCCAAAAACGAGAGCAAAGGCACTAGGCGCTTATCAAAGAATATCGGGCATGTTCTGAGCTGAACAATCAGACCATAGGTCAATGTACCTCAGTCCTCCCACCATTGTGGTCCCCGCGCCCAAAACAATGTTCAAAACCGGGTGGTATGTATCGCACTGCCTTTCGGCAGTAGGTGGTATTTCTCCTTAGGCCAGCGATTCCATACAACGCTCACCACGTGTCCCCGTGTACTACCTGAATACTGCCCTCCATCACGCATTAATGTTCGACAAAGTCACACAGTGATATTCATCACAGCCATCCAATCTGAGGGCCTTCATCCGACAGTCGTCGCACTCCGAAGCTGCACGAGTTTTAGTCCAAGTGTACAGTGCTCCTGGCCCACAGTCCATCCCCTCCGATGCTTTTTCAACCGTTGATCTCCTCCTGAGATTGGATGGTCAAGATCTACTCAGCCCACTTTTGACCAGCTCCCAAAGTCAGTCCTCCACGTCATCCATTCCTTGTTGTTTTGATATCGTGCCACCTGTCCTCCAATTTTCCTCCACGTGCTCTCTGCCACCCCAGACCTATATTTTGTTCGTTTCTTCATTCCTTATGTATTTTCATGATTCATTTCTGCATTCCATTAGTTCTCTCTATGGTCATCCCACACTGTTGCGCTGCATTTTCTTCGTCACCACCCTACGGCGCTTCACCATTTCGCTAGTCTGTACGACCACTTCCATTAACCCCTACCACATCTTCCATCCTCATATGCTTGGATTTCTTAACATGTTCTTGGGTTTTTTAGGTTTATAGCGACAGAGAATTATCATAAGTTCTAGCCTCCATTACAAAAGCCGAGTACGCTCCAAAGGACCATTTATCAGAGGAAGAATTATGGAAAAAGGATTTCAGAAACTGTTACGACACGGATTTCATTAAAGAAGAAGGGGTAAAATCTGTCAAACCCTCCAGAGTCATTCAAAGCACAGATTGTGGCAGATGGAAACATTAATGTTGTGGAAATGAGTATCATTCAAATGATAAATGAATTCAGCGTTCAGCATTGAAGATTTTAAATCTTAATTCAAGATCTAGAAGGCAGAGGGTACAATGCACAAGAAGCAATACCCTCCAGGTTTTATTTCAGCTGAGTTTTCTTTCAGGAAAGGATAGGATGTTCATATGGTTTTATCTCAATACCATGTTCATAAAGAGGCTTTCACCCAGTGCATTTATTTTAGAGAGCAGGCTACAGAGTACAAACAACACAGCACCGTCAAGCAGTATGGGTGGGCACTTCTCCACCATTTTGTTTTAATGAAAACTAAATATGCATCACCTACCTATTTTACTCAGTTTTTAGGTTTTTTCCTATAAAAAACATGAATAAATACATTATAAGGGTTCCAGATTTTATCAAAAAAATTATGCAGTGAAAGGCTTTTGCATACATTTTATAAACTTCTTGTATGAAGGCTCAGAGCCCATAAGGTCTCAGTGAGGAGGAGTTCTATCTATCAAAGAGGATTCTGGTCTTTGGTATTTCACAGTCTGTAACTTTCTTTATTTGTGTTATATTAATAGAACAATTCATTTCATCCATCTTTCTTGTATCTTGTTTTGGAATGCGAGTGGCTCACTGATTTCTGGTATGGATTCATCCTAGTTGATGCCCATGCTCGGATCAGTCAAGCGCTTTAAATATGGCTCATGCATGATATTTTTCTCTATTATTCAGCTAACCATACTTCTGCTATATTAGTTGCTTTGGGAGGGTGCTTTTAAAATGATATTATCATGTATGGATTCTTAGATTGGTAAGCCCATGCATGGTGGTATTGTATATCTGGGTATCAGCTCGATTTTAACTAGTATCTTCTCAATATTTCTTTCACTACATACACCTTCTGATAATTTATGTCTGTGAAGTATTTCTGAATCGGCCCGCTTTGCAGTAAACTATCTCTAAATTGTCTGTTTCTTTTGTATCAGAGTTCTACATCTTGCTTCTGCAGTATCCCTTTTCCTGTGTCAGTTTCTGAGAGTTTGGTCCCATTCCATTTTATTTCCCTGTTTACAGGAGATAGCATGTGAGCTAAAGATGACAAATTCACACATTATATTATATGCTCCTTGCTATGCTAATATGTCCTAGGCACTGGTCTATCACAACTCTAGGCTGTCTCTAGGAGCTACAACACCATCGATCTCAACCTTCAGACTCGGTTGCACCAGTACACCAAGCCTCCCACTACGTCCGCAGTCGATCCCCTATCTTTAGGTGACATAGAACCAATTTTGACACCCAACGTTTCTTTATGGATCCCTCAGCCTAACACAGAGGTACATACAGATATCCCCAAGGGACTGTTATGCCAAAATGCTTCTTCCGATAAAGGCACCCACACCTACAGTATAGTAGATGACTTGGCACAATCCCTTGTCGCCATGTAAGCGATGGAAGTCCTCCATTCATGCCCTTCACAACGAAAATATCTACTAATTGCTATGGGAGATGTGGATCCTTCATATTATCATTTGATTTTCTTTGATGTTGACAAGTCAGAGCATCCACCCCTTCCTCCATATGTCACCTTCCAAATACTTGTCAAGATCCGGAATGCCAATGTCTCTCGATGTATCATTTACGAGGGGGCATCCACCTACGTGATGTCTAAATCTATTTAGAAACAACTCAGATCCCCTGAGTTAGCCACTTCCACTATCACCCTTAGTTCGTGGGATGGCCACTTTTCCCAGACCCTTGTCATGTTCTGCAATTGTCCTATTACTCTTGTGGGCAAGACTGTTTGTGTTGACGTTGAAGTCATTGATGCCCCCTTAGACTACATCATTTTATTAGGTCATAGTTACACTTATGAGATGTCCTTTGTCCCATATACGGTTTACTGTAATATGTGCTTTCCTCACAACGAAAATATCGTCACTATAGATCAACTGACATATTACGAACCAAAGTTTCAGACCTCTCTAGAGTCCATTATGTCTTCGGTGGCCAACAAAAAAATAGTTGAACCTTCGACCAGTGTCTCACCCAGAGTCTATAAATATTCCTCTTTTCTTGTTTAATTCCCTGGTCTTCCCCCTCCTATCTCTGATCCTAGCTTGTTGAATTTTTGCATGATGCAATCATCTCGGTTCGACCTCAAACAGTTTGATTTGACTGGTCAGCAGCCTCGCCCTTTGCAACCTACTCCTAGTACTTCAAATCAGCCTTTGGGACATCCTCCCCAAGGCCCTTCATCTGTATTTGGTGTCCATGATCCTATATTTCCTCCTGGAATGGTTCCCCCTAGGCTTAACCATCTGGGAGACATTCTACCTAGCTATTACCCCTCCGGTTAGATACCATTTATTGATCCCCCTTTTGGTACCTGTTATGGCTACCTTGAACCTTCCCAACATGACCCTGGGGATCCCAGTCTGGTACATTGATCCCCCAGCCAAAACCCTGCCTGGTCACCTCAAACCTTACACTATTTTGACTCCAGTCCAACCGATCGCTATAACTCCTCCCTTTGCTTCTGTGCCTCAGCCACCTCAACAAGAATATACTCATGTTGCAAAAGCATCAGGGGAGGGGGAAAAAGCCTGCAAAAAGGCACCTAAGGAAAAGGATTCCTAGACAACACCTACTCCTCCTAAGCCTCCAAAGCATACACCCCCATGTGCTTTGTGTGATGTTGACAGTCATGCCACCCATCATTGTCCTGAATTGAGTCATATCAAACCCATGGTCAACGATGCATTTCCTGAGTCTGATGTCCGATAAGTGCATGTTACTTTATCGAATTCAGCCAAGAAACTCAAGAATGTGCAGAAAAGTCACCCTATGCCTTGTGTGATATCCATGGCCACTATACTCACCTTTATCCCCGCCTCGCAGACTACCACACCTCCTTGGAAGTAGTTCACCAATATCTGGTCTGTTAGTCATCAATAATTTTTGCTGATATCAAAAGGTGACTAAGTTATAATCCTAGATTTCTAGAAACAACATTTGAGAAACATTGTGAGTTCTAGAAATCTCACTGCCTTCATTATCCCAAGCTTAACTGATTCAATAAATTTTCCTATCTTTTCCTTCTCAAAACTACCCTTATAGTCCAAGAAAAATCCTTTTTCTGGGCTTATTCACGTAACTTTTTCCCTCCATGCTCCCTCCTCATTCATCCCCTTTTTCCCTTCTGAAAACCCATTTTTTCTTTTCCCCTAAACCTTCATAAACCCTTCATTTTCATTAATTTTCCTCTAAAAATCCTTAAACAATGTAAAAATCCTTTTTACATTGTTTAAAACTAACTTTAAACCTATCGGACCCTTTAAAACCTTATAAAAACTCTATTTTTATACTAAACCCGCCCCCTTTGAGAAATCAAGCCTTAAGCCCCTCTCTGCTTAAAGCCCTAGCACCTTCTACCCATATAACCGTTCCCTCTGCTCATTCTTAGCCCCTTCCCCCTATCAATTAAACCTCCATCCCTTTTCACTAACCCCACCTTTGTTATAAGACCCGAGCCACCCCCCTTAACCTTCGAAAAATAAAAAATAAACGGGCCCGCCTTCCACTAAAACCTCGCCAACCATTCACATTGCACCACCTGTCCCTAGGCTCCACCCTCCAAATCCGTTCACCGCTCCTCAGATCTGTCTGCACTGTCAATCTCATCACTCGATATCCGACATCATAGAACCCATATCGCATAGAAACTTGCACCAGGCTTCAAATTTCTCAACCCACGTGAAACGGGCGGTATTATCTTTGCTACACATCAAAATCCTAGTGGTATCATGTCTGATTGGTCCAAAATGACAAACCACCCTCAACGCGAGCGATAAACCACTTATGGTTTTCCGAAACAAATTTATCCCTCCAAGCGCAAAAATTCAAATCTTTTTCACCTCTGTTCGAATTATTCCTAGTTCTGCCTCCGAAACCATGCTCCTACGCCCTGTCCTCCTCTACAAAATGCCTTCCAACCACCCTGAAACTCTGAAAAAACAGTCAACCCAATCATGTAGGTTTTAAAAGATTAAATGGTTTATGTTTTTGCAGGTTTTAAAATGGCGGGAATGCCCAAGATGCATTCTAATGACTCAGAAAAGACAAGTGAACCCCGGATAACGATCCAAAGGGTTTCAGATGAATTTAAAGGAATAGAGATGAAGGCTTAAACCCTGACACCATCGAAATCATGATACTTGGTGGACGTACAACCTTTCAGCCATGAAGAAGACCACATCCCTACACACAAACAAACAGACAGTTAAAGAAGTAGTAGAATAAAGGAAGATCAGAAGGTTTAAGAGCTAATCTTAATCAAAGGATAAAATAGAAGATTAGTCACTTAAAATAGAGATTAAAGGAAAAAGAAGATTGATGAAGGTCAAAGAAAGAAAGGAGACAGTGAAAATATCAAAGGAAACAAATCGGAATATAAAAGGAGCAGAACATAAAATTCAAAAAAGATTAAAAAAAAATGATTTAAAGGAGACAGTAAAGCATAAAGACAAAAATTAAAAGATAAAAGAAAGGACAGATTAACCCAGAACAAGTTCGAATGACTCAGCTCATAGCAGTTATTCCTCTCAAAGATATTTTTTAGCCACCTAAGTGCTTTGTTCCCTTCAAAAAAACATTAGGCAGTTATTAAGCTAAGTCAGAGATATTTCTATTTGTCAAACAGTTATTGTAAAAGTTATGAATAGGCCTTAAAGTCAACATTTCACCTATTTTTCCTTATCAGTTAAAGATAGGAGTTATTAAAACAAAGAAGTAGTTACATATATTCCTGCCTTGAGCCTTGCATGGTCTTCATGGTTAAAAATGCACTTACTCTGTAATAAATGATACTCAAACCCTATCTTGGGCTTCAGCTCCTCATTTGCAGCATAAATATTTCATTTGAACTCATTATCTTGTTGGCATTCGATGACTCTTTAAAGTAATACATAGTCTCCTAGAAGTTGAAAGGAAATTGATGTCTTAGGACTTGTGGATGCCTTGTTTTGCTTGCTGATGGAGGAGGCTAGATCACTGGATCCCTAAGCTTGGCTATTGGTGAAGTTCCTCTAAATTGTTATTGTTATTTCCTATTTTCATTATGTTTCCATATTTATTTGTTGCAGTAGAGCAAAAGTTTTAGGCTAAGAAATGTGTTTTGAAAGCACCTTAGTTCTGTTTTCTCTTCACTGCCTTAATGTTTTCTTCTGCTAGGACATTTCAGAGAATTCTTAATTTCTCTCTGGACCCCCTAAGCTCATTTATTTCATAAATAGTTGAATACAGTTGGTTTCAAGCATGATTTATGGTTTTCCCTGCTTACTTGCTACCATTTAAACATTGTTTTTTTGAAGTCTCTCTCTAAAGTACCATTCTTTAAAGTCTGCCAAAGAGGTTTTGTTTCAATCATACCCTTTGTACTTTCTTATCTAATTGTTTTAGAGATATTTATAGCTATGATTAAGGATGTTTAGGAGTTCCCTCTTCCCTTATTATAGTCCCTTTGTTGAGAAGTAATTATGATAAAGGATTCTTAACTACCCTTTACCCTACTTTTCATTCTTACCTTTAATGTCCATCTCATTACCCTAAAAACTTTGAAGATCCACTGGCCAAGTTAGATTTTCCCTTGGATACTCCCAGATCCATTGATGAACTTATCATGACTTTCACTTGACTCCATTTCCTAATGACTTGGATATTTCCTCATTCTACCTATGCTCTTTGACCATCATGCCCAACCAAAACAAAAAACAAAACCCCATACTTAATAACTAGCCTAAAAATCAACCCTTAAAAACAAACAAGCACATATATTTTGCAAACAATTAGAGAGATCCCTCTTTGAGTCTAGGAAGGCTAGGTCCTAGGACTCTAAAGACTGGTTGCATTTTACCTTCTCATTTTGTATACCAATCTGCCAAATCATGGGACACTAAAATTCTGGCGATCACGGTGGGACCTTCTAAGTATATTTCATGCTTAAGCATTCCTTTAAAAATTCAAAAACCCTTGACTAATAACATTTGGTGGTTTATCTACCACCTTATCGCCACTCTAACACAATGGCGATCATGGTGGGACCTTATGAGTTAGTGACAATCTAAGTACACCTTAGGACTCCAGAGACCCTTATCAAATCAAAGAGGATTTAGGCTATCAGCCGTAGAGTAAAAAAATGGGAAATTAAAAATAACCCTCTCCAAATCCTTTCAGAATACAACAACCTTAAAAGAAATATTGTGGCAAGTGTCGAATATTATTGCACTAGATTCAATAGTGTTTACAATGCACTTCCCCCAAACATGAAACCTCCACTAGGCTTAGCCTTAGCTAAATTTCCTGAAGGCTTGTTGAAATTTGGTTACTGGAGGACAGGTGGTTCCCTAAGGCTTTGATCTTTGGCCTAGGGAAAAGTGTCCAAAAGAATTTAATTTTTCTCCTAAAGTGACTTTATAAAGTTATAAAGTCAAATCTAATTTAAAAGTGACTTTAAGTGATGAAGTTACTAAAGTTTAATTTTAAAGTGACTTTAATAAAGTCAATGTAAAATTAGAAAGGAAAAGTGACTTTGGAAATAAATGACTAAGTGGGTCTTTATTAAAGTGGGGTGAATTAAAAAATAGAAAGTGAGATTTAAATGAGCATTTAAGCTCAGCCCTAGATCTCAATCTATTTCAGCCATTAGATTTAGGGATTCCCCAAAAGTCACTTAGGGTTAGGTTAAAGGAGGGAAAGGAGGAAAAGGTCATTTATTCTTTCATGAGCAGATTGAGAGAAGGAGAAGGAGAGAGCTGGAGATTTTTTTGAGCAGTGAGAAGAAAGAGGGCAGCAGCAGTGATATTCAGGAAATCCATACAGCAAGAGTAGAGCACGAAGTTTGAGGCAAGAGGGCATGAATTTCGAGGGAGGAAAGACAACATTTAATGCTGCACATTTTTTTGAGGTCCGTACAGCAGTTTGAAGGCATAGTAATCGAGGTCCATACAGCATGAGAGAGGGTTGTTTTCTGAATCCGTACAACAGAAAAATCAATGCTGAAATCGAGGCCGTACAGCAGATTTAAGGCAGTCGTACAACACATTTTTCAAGGTAGCCGTACAAGAGTTTTGACAGGCCGTATTTTTCGAGGTAGCCGTACATCCGTACAACACATATTTTAATGCTGTCCGTACAGGATTTAATGCTGGACTGTTTGCTGTAATTTCTGTTTTTGTGGGCATAGAAACCGAGGTGGAGTTTTGGCATGGTTTTCAAGATAAGTACAGTTTTTGAGGTTGTTATAATTTTTTGCTATGTAAATTTCTGTCTCACTGTAAAAAGCATTTTTCAAAAAAATAAAGAGAAGCTTTCAGACTGGTTTTCCCCAAGAGTTGTAGGGGGTTTTTCCAGGGTCACCTTGACCAAAAATCACTGTTTTATCATGTGTTGAATGGTTTTTTGTATCTACTGATTTTTATTTCTGGATTTTTCAGCATTCTGTAAATTTTCCAGAATTTGTGTTTTCAACAAAAATTTATTTTCCAGTTTGTTGAATGTAAGGATATGGGAAAGGGTATTTAAGTATTTGGAGAAATAAGGTGAAACTAAAAACTGGGATGGGAAACAGGAAATTTCTACATGGTATCAGAGCTTGAGTGCTGAAAGTGCAGTTTGGGACAGCAACGATAAAAATACAGTCTGCTAATTTTTCACTCAGAAAATTCCAAAAAGCTGATTTTTTACACACAAAATTTTTATCTTTACTACAGTAGTGCTATTTTTCAGTTTTAGGACAGCGGGATGCCATTGGGATTGAGGGTGAAGGATAGGTTGGATGGGCATATCAATTACAACATTTGGAAGGAGAGAATGCAGAGTATCTTTGAGGAGGCAGAAGTCTGGGATATCATGGTTCATACCACACAACAGCCTGTTAATGTGCCTACTGATGCTGTTCAGTTGGTAGCATATAATAGAAAGAACAACAAGGGTAAGAGACTGATCCTAGACGAAATAAAATACCATTGCATTCCTCATGTGAGAGGAAAGAGAAATGCTCATGAGATGTGGACAGCATTGTTCAATCTCTACCAAAGTACCAATGAGAACCAGAAAATGGTCCTGAAGGAGAAGCTGAAAACCATTAAGATGGGTAAGACTGATAGTGCAGATGGATATCTCACAAAGATTACTAATGTGAGAGATGAGTTGGCAGCAATTGGAGAGGTCATTCAACCCACTGAATTGGTGCGGATAGTAGTGAATGGCCTCCTCAATTCATGGATGAACTTTGCTGATGGGGTTTGTGCATGTGAGACCCTTCCCACATGGGAGAGGTTTTGGGATGATTGCATTCAGACAGAGATCAAGAAAGGTCAGCTTGGGGAAGCCAAGCCAGTTGAGCAAGATGAGGATGTAGCACTGTTGGCAGGAGGCAAGAAAGGCAAAGGCAAGAAGCAAGCTTCCACAAGCAATGGTGGGGGCAAAGGAAAAGGTAAAGGTAAACAGGGTAACACACAGAAGGACTATTCCAAGGTGAAGTGTTGGAATTTTCAGAAGATGGGACACTATGCAGTTGTGTGTCCGGAGAAGAAGAAGAAGAAGGGGAAGAACCAGAGCATGGCAGCATCAGCAGAGGTTGAGGACTTTGCAGATCGCTTTGACCGGGAGTTTGGGTTCATTGTGTGTGAGTCCTCTAGTGCAGGATTACCTGCCACAGAGGTTTAGAGGGAGCTTGCATTTCCCTCAACTAGCGGAGCATCTTCGGGTATCTGGTATGTGGAAAGTGGGGATTCACATCATATGACAGGAGTCCGTGAGTACTTCTCAGAGATTTCAGAGAATGGCACTGATATAGAGGTAGTACTCGGTGATGACAGAGTTGTTAGAGCAGTCCGTGTGGGAACACTGACATTTCAGAGGGAGTCTAAACCTCCCTTGAAGGTGTCAGATGTTCTTTATGTGCCAGGGATGAGGAAGAACCTCATATTCGTCTCAGCTTTGGAGGACATAGGATATGAGATACTGTTCAGGGGTGGACAGGTGCTGATGTATCCCAGGGGTGCTCCAACTAATTCAGCTAGAGTGATAGGTGTACGCCATGCAAAGGTGTACAAGTTTGCATTTCAACCCCTTTTAACATTGAGCAATAGCACCGACAACAGAGCTAGCAGTTCTGAGCTGTGTGAGATTTGGCACTGCAGGATGGGGCATATGTATCATGGAGCCTTGAGGAATTTGCGGGAGATCACTACAGGTGTGCTAGATTTCAGTACTGATCACTTTGATACTTGCAAAGGATGTGCGATGGGCAAGTTTGCTAAATCCCCTTTTTCCAGCAGTGATATCAGAGTGACTGGGATACTTGATTTGATTCATTCCGATGTGAGCAGTAGGATGTCTCATGTTTCCTTGAGTGGATATGATTACTATGTTTTATTCATTGATGATCAATCCAGGAGGACCTAGATTTATTTCTTGAAGACCAAGAGTGAGGTCTTCAAGCGGTTTCAGGAGTTCAAAGCTCTTGTGGAGACACAGACAAGTCGGAAGATCAAGTCCCTAAGGTCGGAAAATGGAGGAGAGTACACCCTTGGAGAGTTTGTTGACTATTGTGTTGAGGTAGGAATTAGGAGGGAGTTCACTGTTCCTTACAACCCCCAGCAGAACAGGGTTGTGGAGAGGAAGAAAAAATCCATCGGAGGGGTTGCCAAAGCCATGTTACATGATCAAGGGTTGCCATTGTTTTTGTGGGCAGAGGCCTGCAACACAACTTTTTATTTATAGAACATGAGTCTGCATCGTGCCTTGGGGCACATGACTCTAGAGGAGGCTTTTTCTGGGAAGAAGCCTAATATTGGTCATCTTCGTATCTTTGGGTGTATCACATACTCCTACATACCCAAGGAGAAGAGGACCAAACTAGAGTCCACCATAGAGAAGGGTATCTTTGTGGGCTACAGTGAGACCTCAAAGGCCTTTCGGATTTACATTCCTGCACAGAGGAAAGTTGTTGTCAGGCGGGATGTGAATTTCAAGGAGGATAGGGCCTTTAGGAGGTCATGGGAGTTAGAGTATCTGGATCAGCCAGACCCTCAACAAAAGCTGATTCAGTCACAGTGATCCAGTGGGCAGGGATCATGAGGATCCGAAGGTACATCTATGACGATGTCAGGTCCTTCAGTGAGCAGTGGCTCACAGAGTCAGAGGGGTGGTGCTTCGGGCAACATGCAGAGCAGTCCACAGAGAAGTTCACTAGGGATTCCACTGATGGATAGTTCACATGGTACCTCAGCTTCTACAGGTTCAGGTGCAGGCAAGAGGACAACAGACAGACAGTCAGGAGTTCAGGCTCTTGATGATGATGAGGAGGAGGAGTTTCATTCTCCAATGGGAGAAGTATGCTCAGGTAAGAGGAAGCCCAAGTGGCTTCAGGACACCTTGAGAGAGGCCACATTTTTTGCTGGGCCTAAGAGGCCGGTCAGAGAGAGCAGACCACCTGAGAGGTTTTGTAGCTATATGGAAATGGCTACCAGCATCCTTGACTCTGAGCCTTCTAGCTATGAGGAGGCAGCTAGCCAGCAGGTCTAGAGAGAGGCCATGCAGGAGGAGTATTCTTCTATCATGAAGAATGATGTTTGGGAGGTGGTGCCGAGGCCTGAGGGCAAATCCGTGGTTACTTCCAGATGGCTTTACAAGGTAAAGCATGCTGTAGATGGCAGCATTGAGAAATTCAAAGTGAGGTTTGTGGCTAGAGGGTTCTCCCAGGTAGAGGGAGTTGATTATGAGGAGACCTTCACTCCCATGGCTCGATATACTTCGATCCGCTCCATTATATCGATAGCAGCAGAGATGGGTTGGAAGATCCACCAGATGGATGTGAAGACCGCATTTCTCAATGGCTTCATACGGGAGGAGGTGTACATTGAGCAGCCACAGGGCTTTGAGGTGCATGGGAAGGAGTCCCATGTGTGCAGACTGAATAAGGCCCTTTATGGCCTGAAGCAAGCTCCCAGAGCTTGGTACTCTAGGATAGATACTTACTTGCAGAAGATGGGTTTCACAAAGAGTGAGGCAGATCCGAACCTTTACTATATTGTGATAGGTGAGGAGCCTCTCATTCTGGTGCTGTATGTGGATGACTTAGTCATTACAGGTGCAGAGAGACTCATAGAGCACTGCAAGAGATATCTTGCGGCGGAGTTTGAGATGAAGGACATCGGCTTGATGCATTACTTTTTGGGTTTGGAGGTGTGGCAGGAGGAGGGGCATTTCTTCCTGGGACAAGGGAAGTATATTGTGGATATCCTTGGCAGATTCCACATGGAGGATTGTAAACCCATGTCGACACCGATGATCACCAACTGGAAGAAGCTTCATGCTTCAGATTCTGAGTTGGTGGATCCCACATTGTATAGATAGGTGATTGGTTCCTTGATGTATTTGGTCAACACTAGGCCAAATATTTGTTTTGCAGTCAACACGATGAGTCAGTTTATGTGTGAGCCTAGGAAGGTTCACTGGGTGGTTGCAAAACACATTTTACGGTACTTGCAGGGGACAATGGATTATGGTCTAGACTATAGGTAGGGGGATGGAGTGAGATTGGCAGGTTACACTAATTCTGATTGGGTAGGTTGTGCTTATGATAGGAAGAACACTTCAGGGTGCTGTTTTGGGTTGGGTTCAGTAGTGGTGTCATGGTTCAACCAGAAGCAACAGTCAGTAACATTGAGTTTAGTAGAAGCGGAGTATATGGCAGCCATTATAGCTAGTTGTGAGGCCATCTGGCTTTGCAAGATGTTGTTTGGCTTATTTGGTCAGCTGTTGAGACCTTCAGTGATTTACTGTGATAATCAGAGTTGCATTAAACTCACGGAGAATCCATTATTTCATGACAGGTCAAAGCTTATCGGGATCAAATATCATTTCATCAGAAACTATGTTCAGAAAGGAGCTATGAAGCTTGAGTATATTCCCACTGATGAGCAGGTTGCAGATATTCTTACCAAAGCCTTACCACGGTGCAAGCATGTCTACTTCAGAGACAAGATGGGTGTGGTGAGGAACACCTTCCTCGGTAAGAGGGAGTGTTGAAATTTGGTTACCGGAGGACAGGTGGTTCCCTAAGGCTTTGATCTTTGGCCTAGGGAAAAGTGTCCAAAAAAATTTAATTTTTCTCCTAAAGTGACTTTATAAAGTTATAAAGTCAAATCTAATTTAAAAGTGACTTTAAGTGATAAAGTTACTAAAGTCTAATTTTAAAGTGACTTTAATGAAGTCAATGTAAAATTAGAAAGGAAAAGTGACTTTGGAAATAAATGACTAAGTGGGTCTTTATTAAAGTGGGGTGAATAAAAAAATAGAAAGTGAGATTTAAATGAGCATTTAATCTCAGCCCTAGATCTCAATCTATTTCAGCCATTGGATTTAGGGATTCCCCAAAAGTCACTCAGAGTTAGGTTAAAGGAGGGAAAGGAGGAAAAGGTCATTTATTCTTTCATGAGCAGATTGAGAGAAGGAGAAGGAGAGAGCTGGAGATTTTTCTGAGCAGTGAGAAGAAGGAGGGCAGCAGTAGTGATATTCAGCAAATCCATACAGCTAGAGCAGAGCACGAAGTTTGAGGCAAGAGGGCATGAATTTCAAGGGAGGAAAGACATCATTTAATGCTACACATTTTTTTGAGGTCCGTATAGTAGTTTGAAGGCATGGTAATCGAGATTCGTACAGCAGGAGAGAGAGGGTTGTTTTCTGAATCTGTACAGCAGAAAAATTAGCACTGAAATCGAGGCCGTACAACAGATTTAAGGCAGCCGTACAGCATGTTTTTCAAGGCAGCCGTACAGCATGTTTTTCAAGGCAGCCGTACAACAGTTTTGACAGGCCGTACAGCATGTTTTTCAAGGTAGCCGTATAGTCGTACAACACAGATTTCAATGATGTACGTACAACATTTAATGCTGGACTGTTTGCTGTAATTTCTATTTTGGTGGGCACAGAAACCAAGGTGTAGTTTTGGCATAGTTTTCGAGATAAGTACAGTTTTTGAGGTTGCTGTAATTTTTTGCTGTGTAAATTTCTGTCTCACTGTAAAAATCGTTTTTCAGAAAAATAAAGATAAGCTTTCAGACTGGTTTTCCCCAAGAGTTGTAGGGGGTTTTTCCAGGGTCACCTTGACCAAAAGTCATTGTGTTATCATGTGTTGAATGGTTGTTTGTATCTACTAATTTTTATTTCTGCATTTTCTATCATTCTGTAAATTTTCCATAATTTGTGTTTTCAACAAAAAATTATTTTCCAGTTTGTTGAATGTAAGGATATGGGAAGGGGCATTTAACTATTTGGAGAAATAAGGTGAAACTGAAAACTGCGGTGGGAAACAGGAAATTTCTACAGGGATTTGACCCATACATGGCCTATCAGCTAAGAGAAAGAGACCCCTTAACCTTAGAATATATGCAGAGGGGAACCATAAGTGTAGAGGAAAATCTGATTGAGAAAAGAGCTAGATTAAAATCAAAGAAAAGAGTCGCATACAAAGATGACACAATGGCATCAACCTCATCATCTGATGCCAAAATTGACAACTTAGTGAGGGTAATGGAAAGAATGCTGGAGAAAATAAACTTAAATGATAGAGTTCCTCCTAGAGAAAACCAAATCAATCCCCAAAACATAAACAGAAATCCAAACTTCATAAGAGACCCTATTCAAAACAGACAAAGAGATAATGACCAACAAATTAGGCCTCCTTTTCAAGAAAACTATGCAGATCAAGAAGAAGAAAGGGAAATTGAAAGGTTGGAAGAAAATTATGTAAATCTGATAGGATCTGATAGTGAGACAGATGTTTTTCTCACTGAAGAAGAACAAGGATTTTCTCCTCAGATCAAATTGAAAACAATCATGAGGATTCTGAAGATTACCAATTGGGGTTTGATAATGCTATAATGTAGGTCCACAGACAATATTATCTTAGAAGAAAAAGAAACAAGAGGCTTCCAATGAAAAAAACACAGACACTGCTGTTAGGAAAACTTCAGAAAATTTTCCTAAAAAGACAGCAAAGTGTTGGCCCAAGTTGCCCTAGTACTTCTGCTAGTGGCCCTGAGAAATCTGTCCCAAATAACAGTGCTAATAAAACTCAGCAAATGAGAATTGCTGAAAAGACTATGTTTGACAAAACATATGTAAATATGTCAAAAACACTTGTTTCTTTCAGCCTTGAGGGTGAAATTTCCAAAATCAAAAGTACCATACCCATAGCTGAACTAGTAACTCAGGATGTATATAGAAATCAAGTTTTGAAAGCTTTGAATATAGGCAATGATACTGATACTTTGAACTTGACAGATGATAAACACGAATTGTTGTTTGGCCTTGAAGTAGAAGGAAAATACCAAGAAGGGGCTATCCCTCCCTTCTATGTCAGCTTAAATATACATGATAAGATCTTACACAATGCCATGCTATACTCTGGTGCCTCTCACAACTTCATGCCAAATATGGTGATGGAGAGATTAGGCCTAGAAACTACTAAACCTTACAAGAAGTTGTACTCCTTTGATTCAAGTAGAGTCAAGTGTTTAGGCCTGATCAAGGATTTATGTGTCAATCTGGCACAACTTCCTGCTAAGGGTCTAGTTATGGACATAGTGGTTGTTGACATTCCCTTAAAGTATGGCATGCTTTTATCCAGATCATGGGGAGCCAAACTTCAGGGAAGCCTTCAAATGGACATGTCTTATGCTACCATTCCATTTTTTAACCAAACTAGAATATTATACAGAGAATCTCATATGAAATATATGGTAAGCAACATAGATAGGACAAACAACACTCTTGTTTATTCTATTCATTCAGATTTATATTCCTTTATCTTGTACAATGAAGATGAAATCAACAAACAAGAAAAGGAAAATGAGATAGGACTAAGTCCCCCAGAACAGTAAAATCAACCACCAAAAGCAGAATCTAATAGCCCTAACCTTATCAGCCTTAAACAAAAAAATGATAATGATCATGAGATAGAAACACTTTGGCAAATGAGATTTGATGGCTCTTGTAGCACAACAGGTTCTGGAGCTGGTGTATGGATACATAATACAAACAAAGGACATTCCTACAAACTTGATTTCCAATGCACCAATAACATTGCAGAATATGAAGCTCTACTCCTTGGCCTACATTTGCTAAAATATTTAGAAGCCAAGAAAATATTAGTCCAAGAAGATTCAGAGCTGATCATTAGGCAAATAAAAGGGGAGTATTCAACCAAAAACCCAAGATTAAGAGAATATAGGAATGCTGCCCTAGAGCTCCTAAAAGCCTTGAAAAATATGAACTCACCTTCATCCCTAGAGCTCAAAATAACCTTGCAAATGAACTTGCCTTTGCTGCCAAAAAAATTCCCAAATACCCCAGGTAAATGAAAAATTCAATGTCAAAGTAAAAAATTAGCCTACAGTCCCTGACAATGAAAACTATTTGAAAGTGTTTGAAGGTGATAAACAAATTGATGATTTTTTGCAAACAAGAAATGTTTTTTTCTGAACCAATACCTAGATCAAGCCTTGAAGAAGACTATTTTCATGAAAAACAAGTCCATGAAATAGAGTTGTCCTATACTACTGATGTAAACCAATTTGAATATCCTTATAAAGCAGAATTATTAAACAAACCAGAAAAAAAGGACCTTGAAGTTTTACAATGTAAAAATGATTCAATACCAAGGGGCCTTACACCATTAGAGGAGCTCTTTGACCTTAATGATGTAGCTAAAAAACCAAAGATGGAGCGTATAGAAACTAACGTAGAAGAACATAACATAGGCAGGATGAATGAACCCAAAATGATCAAATTATCTATCACTCTCCCTACTCATATCAAACAAGATTATATTAAGCTTTTCAAGGATTTTGGAGATGTGTTGGCATGGGGGTAAAAATATCTGAAATCATATGATACCATCTTTATTCAACACAAAATTCCTCTTAAGGAAAATTAGAAACCTTTCAAACAAAAACTAAGAAGTTAAACCTTGTTTTATTACCTTTAGTTGAGAAAGAGATCAAAAATATGTATGATGCTAGGATCATAGTTCCCCTTAGATACTCATAGTGGGTTTCCAAACTTGTGTCCATTAGGAAGAAAACCGGGGAAATTAGGCATTGCATTGACTTTAGAAATCTGAACAGAGCTTCCCTAAAATATAATTATCCCTTGCCTAAAATGGACCACATACTTCAAAGGGTGCTTGGATCTAAGAGAATATCATTGTTGGATGGTTTTTCAGGCTACAACCAAGCACTAGTACTCCCAAGTGATCAACACAAAACTTCTTTCACCACACCTTGGGGTACATTCATGTATGTTAAAAGGCCATTTGGTTTGAAGAATGCAGGGGCCACATTCCAAAGGGCCATGGACATAGATTTTTCGGAAGACATATGCTATTTCATAATCATTTACCTTGATGACACCACTATTTTCTCCAAAACTGATAAAGAAAACTTGATTCATTTGAGAAAAGTTTTTGAGAAATGTAGAAAATATGACTTATCTTTGAATCCCAAGAAAACACTCTTTGTTCTCCAAGAAGGAAAACTTCTTGGTCACATAATATCTAAAGAAGGAATCAAAGTAGACCCTAAAAGGATTGAAGGCATATTAAAAATCAACCATCCTAGAAACGTCAAGGAATTGCAATATTTCATTGGGACGATCAATTTTTTGAGGAGTTTCATCCCCAACCTTATTGAACTTTTAAGAAATATCACAAACATGCTAAAAAAGGAAGCAGGGGTTAAATGGACCTTAGAAGCCAAAAAGTCATTTGAACTGGTGAAACAAGCTCTCACTCAAACACTAGTTCTTATTAGTCCTGATTTCACTAAGGATTTCTACCTTTTCTCATTTGCCTCTAAACACACCATTGCTGCAGTGTTGTTGCAAAAAAATAATACAGGGAAAGAAAAATGAATATCATTTTTTAGTAGAGCCTTAAGATATGCTCCACTCAAATATAATATCATGGAGAAACAGGCCCTAGCCTTGATAAAATCATTGAAGGATTTCTGAGTCTACATTTTACACTCTCATATCATTGCTTTTGTCCCACATACAGTTGTCAAGGACATTCTAAATCAAGACTCTAATGGTAAAAGGGGAAAATGTATTGCAATTATCTTAGAATATTATTTAGAAATCAGGCTTACCAAGTTGATTAAAGGACAGGGATTAGCAAAACTCATGGTAGAATCAAATTTCCAAGCATTATATATAAATATGGTTGATTTTTTAGAAGAAACCGAAGAACTCATAGCTCCATACATTGAAGAAATATTTTTTAATTCACCTTGGTATGTTGATATCATTTATGTGCTTCTCTATCTTAATAATTCTCCTTCTTTATCAAAGACTAAAGCTAGATTCTTGAAACAAAAATCTTTAAATTACTACATTTTAGATGGAGGGTTATATTGGAAAAATGTTGTTGGCATATTGCCTAAATGTTTTCTTGAGAATGATGCAAGAAAAATCGTGCGTGAGTTGCATGAATAGGAATGTGGAGGCCACCTTTACTGGAATACCATAGCAAATAACATTCTTAGAGCTGGCTATTATTGGCCAACCTTGTTCCCTGATACTCAAAAACTAGTCATGACATGCCATAAGTGTCAATTCTTTGATGGCAAGAGGAAACTCCTACCTTTACCTTTACATCCCATCAATATTGAGGCTCCCTTTCAGCAATTGGGTTTAAACTTTATTGGAGAAATTCACCCAACCTCATCTACCCAACATAAGTGGATCCTTGCTGTCACTGATTATTTTACCAAATGGATAGAAGCTATCCCTTATAGGAATGCTACTAACTCAGTCATTATCAAGTTCCTTGAAACCAAAATACTATCCTGGTTTGGTTGTCCTAGAAATATCATTACAGAAAATGTTGCTGCCTACAAATCGAAAAGCATGGTTGAATTTTGATTAAATATCATATCACATTAGTACATTCCACAACTTACTACTCCCAAGGAAATAGCCTAGTTGAATCATCCAATAAAATCCTGATCAACATTATCAAAAGACTGCTGGATCAAAATCAGAAATCTTGGCATAGTAAGTTGGTTCATGCATTATGGGCTGATAGGCTAACCACTAAGAAATCAATAAATATGTCCCTCTATCAGCTGGTATATGGCATAGATGCAATCTTCCCAACATCCTTAGGAGTTTCAGTCATGAAACTCCTTCAAGAGGTGCAATCAAAAGAAAATGACATGCAGAGAAGGCTGAATCAAACCATTCATTTGCAGCAGTCAAGAGTGGATGTATACAAAAGGACACAAATAGTTTAAGAAAACATCAAGAAGATCTTTGACAGAAGAACTAAATCAAATAATTTCCAAGTTGGAGATACAGTTTTGAAATGGGATTCTAGGAGGGAAGATAGAAGTAAACATGGAAAATTTGAGAATTTGTGGAAAGAGCCTTATATCATTCATTCAATTAGGGGTCATAATGCTTTCTTTTTACAAGGGTTGAATGGAGAGGAATTATTTGGAGGTCTTGGCAATGGCAGGATGCTCAAACATTATTTTTTTCAAGAGTCCTAGCTTCAAATTTTTCACCCATTATACATAAATTACATGAGAAAATCACATAAAATACAAAAACAATGAAAGAAAAGGAAAAGGAGGGAAAATTCAAAAGAGGTACAGTCCCATACCCAAAAAATAGTACTGCTGAAAGTGTGTAAGTCTAAATGCCACTACTGATTCCAAAAGATATCTTGTTCATTCATCTAGCTTAATCATGACTGAACATGATTTAAATTTATGTTGATAATTTAGTGAAAACCATGATTGTCAAGGTTATTTCAAACTTGACTTATCAAGAAAGATAGATTAGGGAATATGAGATACTAATTCCACATGCTCAAAACAGAACCAAAGAGGAAGATGAGGATGCATTACAAATGATAAATCACAACCTTATCTTTCTAAATTTACTTTTATACAAATACTATTTGTGTGTAGCTTGTTCCAAATGCCACAACCATGGTAAATCAAACTGCCTAATCTTGATCTAAACCATATTTTAAATTTCATGTCAATAGTTTACAGAATCAAGACTGCCAAACAACTTAATATTGGCAGTCAAGTAGTTAAGATAGAGAATAAAAGATTTCACTAGTTTAATCTAAACTCTTAGAAGAAATAAGCATAGAAGTAGATAGTTTATTTCTTTTTTCAAAAAATAAAATTTCAAGAGTTTTCCAATTCAAATGCACTCAAAGAAGAAAAAATGTTAGGAAAACTAGGATTGGGTAGGTTGAATTTTTTTTGTAAAAAACATATGTTGCAGATTGTTAAGATTATCACTTCAAAGAAATATCAGCAAGTGAAAAAGAAGTGAAATCTTCCCAATGAAAGAGACACTGGTCTGCTGAAACTCAGAGATTTGATAAACTAAAGGTTCTGGACACCTTGAAAGGAAAGCTGCCCTCCCCAAGTGGAGCCACTATTAGCCATCAGTAATTTTTGTTGATATCAAAATATGACTAAGTTATACTCCTAGATCTCTAGAAATAACATTTGAGAAACATTGTGAGCTCTAGAAAACTCATTGCCTTCATTATCCCAAGCTTAATTGATTCACTAAATTTTCCTATATTTCCCTTCTCAAAACTACCATGCTCCTCCAAGAAAACTCCTTTTTCTGGGCTTAATAACCTCACTTTTTCCGTCCATGGTTCCTCCTCATTCATCCTCTTTTTCCCTTCTGAAAACCCATTTTTTCTTTTCCCCTAAACCTTCATAAACCCCTCTTTTTCATTATTTTTCCTCTAAAAATCCTTCAACAATGTAAAAATCCTTTTCACATTGTTTAAAACTAACTTTAAAACTATTAGACCCTTAAAAACCTTATAAAAACTCTATTTTTATAATAAACCCGCCCTCTTTCAGAAATCAGGCCCTAAGCCCCTCTCCACTTAAAGCCCCAACCCCTTCTACCCATATAACAGTTCCCTCCACCCATTGTTAGCCGCTTCCCCCTATCAATTAAACCTTCACCCCTTTTCACTAAACTGACCTTTGTTATAAGACCCAAGCACCCCCCCCTCTTTAACCTTTGAAAAATAAAAAATAAATGGGCCTGCCTTCCACTAAAACCTCACCAACCATTCACATTGCGCCACTTGTCCTTGGGCTCCACCCTCCAAATCCACTCGCCACTCCTCAGATCCGTCTTCACTGTCGATCTCATCACCCGAGATCCAATGGCCCAGAACCCATATCACGTAGAAACTTGTGTCGGGTTTTAAAGTTCTCAACCCACGTGAAATGGGCGGTATTAGCCCTACCATGCATCAAAAGGCAAGTGGTATCATGTCCGATTGGTCCAAAACCACAAACCACCCTCAACATGCACAATAAAACATTTATGGTTTTTGAAACCGCTTTCTCCCTCCTCGTGCCAAAATTCAAATATTTTTCGCCTCTGTTCGAATTCTTCCTGGTTCTACCTCTAGAACCATGCTCCTACTCCCTCTCCTCCTCTACAAAACACCTTTCAACCACCCCGAAACCCTGAAAACACAGTCAACCCAATCCCACAGGTTTTAAAAGATTCACTAGTTTGTGTTTTTGCAGGTTTTAAAATGACGGGAATGCCCAAGATGCAGTCCAATGACTCAGAAAAGATAAGTGAACCTTGGATGATGATCCAAAGGGTTTCAAATTAATTTAAAGGAAAAGATACGAAGGCTTCAACCCTGACACCATTGAAATCAAGATCGTTGGTGGACATACAACCTTTCAGCCACGAAGAAGACCGCATCCCTACAAAAAAACAAACAGACAGTCAAAGAAGCAGTAGAAGAAAGGAAGATCATAAGTATTAAGAGATAATTTTAATAAAAGGATAAAAACAGAAGATTAGCCACTTAAAACATAATATTAAAGGAAAAATCAGATTGATGAAGGTCAAAGAGAGAAAGAAGACAGTGAAAAGATCAAAGGAAACAAACCAGAAGATCAAAGGAGCAGAACATAAAAGTAAAAAAAAATTAAAGAAAATATGATTAAAAGTAGATAGTAAAACATAAAGACAAAAATCAAAAGATAAAAGAAAGGATAGATTAACCTAGAGCAATTTCGAATGACTCAGCTCACAACAGTTATTCCTCTCAAAGATATTTTTTAGCCACCTAGGTGCTTTGTTCCCTTCAAAAAAACATTAGGCAGTTATTAAGCTGAGTCAGAGATATTTTTATTTGTCAAATAGTTATTGTAAAAGCTATGAATAGGCCTTAAAGTCAACATTTCACCTATTTTTCCTTATCAGTTAAAGATAGGAGTTATTAAAAAAGAGAAGTAGTTATAGATATTCCTGCCTTGAGCCTTGCATGGTCTTCAAGGTTAGGAATGCACTTACTCTATAATAAATGATACTCAAACCCTATCTTGGGCTTCACCTCCTCATTTGCAGCATAGATACTACATCTGAACTCATTATCTTGTTGGCATTCGATGACTCTTTAAAGTAATACATAGTCTCTTGGAAGTTGAAATGAAATTGATGTCTTGGAACTTGTGGATGCCTTGATTTGTTTGTTGATGGAAGAGGCTAGATCACTGGATCCCTGACCTTGGCTGTTGGTGGAGTGCCTCTAAAATATTATTTCTATTTCCTATTTTCATTCTGTTTCCATATTTCTTTGTTGCAGTAGAGCAAAATTTTTAGGCTAAGAAATGTCTTTTGAAAGCACCTTCGTTATGTTTGCTCTTCACTGCCTTAATGTTTTCTTTTTCAAGGAAATTTCAGAGAATTATTAATTTCTCTCTGGACCCCCTAAGCTCGTTTATTTCATAAATAGTTGAATACATTTGGTTTCAAGCATGATTTATGGTTTTCCCTGCTTATTTGCTGCCACTTAAACACTGTTCTTTTGAAGTCTCTCTCTAAAGTACCATTCTTTAGAGTCTGCCAAAGAGGTTTTGTTTCGATCATACCCTTTGTACTTGCTTAACTAATTGTTTTAGAGATCTTTGTTGCTATATTAAGGATGTTTATGAGTTCCCTCTTCCGTGATTACAGTTATCTGTGTGTCTTAAATGTTTTTTTCCTTGAAGGTGAAATCAGTAGAAGTTAAATGAGTTTCTCACCTTCTATATTTCATTGGAAAAGTTTGTCTTGAATAAATATCAACTGTAGTTGGATCATGAAATTTATGGTTTGCCCTGTCTATTGATTGCCCCTATATGCTTTGATATTTGTTTAAGTCCCTTTGTTGAGAAGTACATATGATAAAGGATTCTTAACTGCCCTTTACCCTACTTTTCATTCTTACCTTTAATGTCCATCTCATTACCCTCAAAACTTTGAAGATCCACTAGCCAAGTTAGATTTTCCCTATGATAGTCCCAGATCCATTGATGAACTTATCATGAATTTCACTTGACTCCATTGCCCAATGACTTAGAGATTTCCTCATTATACCTATGCTCTTTGACCATCATGCCCAACCAAAACAAACAAAAAACCCCATACTTAATAACTATCCTAAAAATCAACCCTTAAAAACAAACAAGCACATATCTTTTGCAAAAAATTAGAGAGATCCCTCTTTGAGTATAGGAAGGCTAGGTCCTAGAAATATAGAGACTGGTTCCATGTTGTCTTGTCATTTGGTGTACCAATTTGCCAAATCACGGGACACTAACAAGGCTGAGCACAATGAGTCCACCTCTCCCTTACTTGTGCGTTATGCTTCGGCACAACTAGAGGACACATCTACTCCCATTGACATTCCCCCTCCCAATGTTGAGATGACGGAGCCTTCATCCACTGTCCTCAACCTGTCATCATCTATGAGATCCACAGTGGAAGGCCCCTCTCGGGCATCCCCTTATGTTTCGCCCGACCTCCCTTCAACGATCACCCTGGGCTCAACATCGGTGGATCCTTCATCTACTTATTCTTATTTCACCCTCTGTGACGATGTGCATGTGACCCTCTCTTCTCATGATGATGAGTCAGGTAGCTTTGCTGCGTCATGTGGTCATACTTCCACCATTCATCCCATCTTCTATTGCGATGAGGAAATTATGGAAGCATTTACCACCTGTGAATTTATCTATCCAACCCATAAGAAAAATGGCACCATCTATGTCTATGGTGAATTTTTCAACTTGAGCACAAGTTGTCCTCAAGATAGTTCCCCCACACCATCCACTATTCAGTGTGCAGGGTGTAGAAATTCTACCCTTTTGCATTCCCTCTTGCAGTGCTTGTTTTATTTCTACATTGCGTTCAGGTTGCCAGCATTGTTCATCATCCTCTCATATTTTGTCTTGTGGCACCTTTTAGATGAATCCCTTATCCACACCATATATCAGCTATGCCGATGTTGCAAGTTGCTACTCCTGGAATCTAGCCTTAGTAGCATGGGCCACTTTCACCCCCTTGCATTTACTCGTCCTCTCTTACGGCATAAGCATTGGTGTTGGCAACAATAACTAGGTTAAATATAATGTCGTGAGAGGTTTTTTAGTTGATGCCCTTGACCGTCACATCCTTCATCTTCATGTTCATTTATATTCTTTTTTGCTTGTCATGCAATTGAATGGTGTTTAGGAGGGCCACAACATCCTCATTTTGTGTTCCCCTCGATCCACTCAATCCTACAACTCCTAACACTACGGGTCATCCCATATACCCAGCCGGTTTCACCAGTGCTATATATGCATACCAAAAATTAATGAATCAATACCATATACAATATTTTGAAACTTTAAAATGTGCCATAAAAGATAAGAAAAATTTCACTTACCATCTGGCCCCCATGCTTGACATGGTGGAAGTGGCAAGTCTGGGTCCCCATGATAGTTCATTCCACTATAGGGATAGTCATCTATGTACAATGGCATCTGATCCCAATGCACAAAAAACTCAAGTCGGAACACCCATCTGACTACCCCACCTCCTCCTCTAAATAGAAACCGCCCCCAGTAGCACATCCTAGGCTCTCTCAGGCCCCCATCCTAGATCTATATACAAGGCCAAAGTGTTGGGATCTTCTCAAGGAAGAGCGAGAAAAGCACTGTGACATATGCACAGTCATGGTTCACTTGCCTCTTGCACAGCGACAAATTTTATTTCAATGACGAAAACATCATCTGGGCCCACCCATAGTAGGTCCCACTCAATACTCCCTCAACCAGCATCCTCTTCCCTCCAGTGATGTGGTGGAGCGCCTGGTTGCCCAGGATCCGTAGTACCATTGCGGCCACAGAACGAGTCTCTAATATCTCTAGATCTAAGATCCGTATCCACATGCCTTTCACATGGACACCTGGTCAAAAGTGGCACTCTACAAACTCCATAATGTTCCACCCTCATGGTAACACTGGTTGTGTGTTTCCCACCATCCCCAGTGGTGGGATATCGATCTGGAAATATATATCTTGGATTTTCAGCTTGATCCAATGCCCCTTCACTATAAATATATCATGATATGATTCCCAATAACTGGCTATCTGGGCCAACAAGGGCTCTCCTGCCCTCATCAATGGGTTCTCCACAAATTTAAGGACCCAAAAACTAGCCAATGCAGCACAGACTGCACGATCCCCTCAGATCTCAGAACGTAATGTGTCTAGGGCTCTCTCTCTCTCTTGTTGATCCTCAATTCTGCCATACCTGCACAAAACCATCATGTCTGTCAGCATACAGAAAGGAAATATTGTCTCATAACCATAAATCCTAGCTCTTAGCCAAAAAACAACATTGAAACCCCCCTCTCTAACAAGTCACACTTTTCAGTCCAATTCGTGGGATAGGTCATAGTATTTTGCCCAGTACCTGCTACCAAGGTCACAGAAAGGGCCCCAAAAAGTGCGACCCGACCATGAAGAAGAGCAGGGGTCTGTTCTTGAGCTCTGGGTGCATAATCTGAAACTTTAATCCACTGAATTGAAAGAGTATGGTTATGCCTCTTACCTGCAACTACCAAATCTCGATTCCAATGGTCGGTTTGTCTGCTATGATCACCACAGGATTTAGGGCCTTTTCTCCTCTCTACAGTCACCACATCTCCAATTGCAAATGAATCAAATTAGAGGGAAAATTCCTTATTAAAAGAGAAACCCCAGATTTTTCTTTTGCTAATTACAACCAAACCATAGCTCAGTTTGAAAAACCATCAACACCATTGGAAAGCTCTCATTGAGTACTGAAATGGGTATCTTTTTGTTTTTGGTGATTTGATACTTCACCCAGAAGCCTTTTTTCCAAGAAGGCTCACTTCACCGCTTCTCAAAATTGAATTTCTTCACTTGCGACACGTGTGCTTTGGGCACCACTTTGCCTTCATATATGTTGATGCTTGTGTCGATTTTTTTTGTGAGTAACCATCTTGTACTCATGTTTTTATGGTCCCCACCATGCCTCTTCTATGTGGCAGCATCATCGAGTCACTCTTGTTTAGAGCATTTGAGTTGAGTCATCAATGCATCCATGGAGTTTGTCCCAAGTTCCCTTTGTTTCCCATCACAGTCTTCCATCCTTCATTGCTTTGTACCTCTCTCGTGTCGCACATTTTTTCCCCCAGTCATACTATCCCCTATCCCCTCCGAAGTCAAGTTAGTAGTTGCGATCTCATCCATGCCCTTTATGCTCTAACAAGGGAAGTCATCATCCCCCTACTTAGTATTCTCCATTCCACCATCATTCCCGGTTTCAGTCTATCAGTCACTCTACTATTATCCCTCATGCCTTAGTTGAGGATCCCTTATTGCCTCACCTGTAGCGGACCTTCTTCTATCAACATCATATTATTCATTCCAGAAGACAGGTCTAGAGGGAGGTGTACCTTGGCTCCAGCTTCCACTCTTGTTCGGTGCCTTAGATCAGGAAAAAGGACCCTTTATTTCCCTTTGACTTGATTTTTTCTATGTTCCAGCTCCTTATGGCATGATCAAGATCCGTATAATTGATGGTTCAATGATGCAGTAGATTGTACGAGCGATTCCCGGGCACGTGTGAGATGTTTTCAGACCTCATGAGGGGGTGGCCCTTCAGGTAGTCCCCCAAATTCCTAGATGACCACTTTCCTACAACTGATCTGAAAATGGAACTATTTTTAATGTTATGCAAAGTATCCATTTCAATTTAATTTAGTGTGAAAAGTGTTCTCCATGTCTCGCAAGTTAAACAAAATGGTTTTGGTAATGTTTCTAAGTTTTATGTGTGAGGATTTTTTATTTAAATTTATTGTTTAACATATCACAGAAGAAATACACAGCAAGTAAAATTCACCATAACATAACACAACAAACTGATGATGCAGTTCACCCCTCGTAGGCTACATCTGTCGGTCCAAGGCTCCCTAATGGCATGTCCTTGCTCTATTATTTTGCTCAAAATGGTTACACAGTGAAAAATATGCCTAAAAAGGAAAAAAAATGCTAATAAATTTGACTTCAGAAGCTATAAATAAGCTAAAAATGGCTTTTGTTTCACCTTAAACAGTGAAGTACAACCTAATATAGCTACATCTCCCTGATGACCCTGATGGCTCTTTCCTATTCCCTGAAGAACAAACTACTATAAAACACCTTTGTTTGCTCTGAAACTTGTTCCAAGCTCTCCAGAAGGTTGAAGAAACCCAAAATTGACTAAAATTTCATCTTGTTTGGTCAACAATTGAAAAAGTTATGACCCATACAAAATTTTTCCTAGTGGCACTAGAAAACCTCCTCCAAAACTGGAGGAATTCCAGTTAACTCCTCCAAATTTGTCGGATAGGTGGATTAGGCGGAACTGCACTCCAATTTAGGTAGAATAATAAATGTGACTGTTTTCTTATGGGTGCATTCACATGTGCCATTTCCGGATAGTTAATGCTGGCGGAGAACTTTTAAACCTGCGCCCACAGTCACAGGTCGGAGGTCATATGGAATCAGGGCTAACCACTAGGGGCTTAACCCACATCTCCGACTGATTCAATGAGTCAAACTGAATGTGCATTTAGCCATTGCATGAGTCTCTGCCCGACTGCACTTTCACCGATGACCTGGATGCCTGTTCAAACACCGCCCAACTCACCCAAGATTCAATTTCTTCGTCTGTGGCATTATGGTCGAGTTGTCCTTGCCCGTGTAGTCAGGTCAGGGTTTGAAACCCATGCCTTTCAAATTTTTGAACTAAACTTCCAACCAATGGCCTAGGGACAAATGGTATACTCCGGGTAGGTCACGTGGCACCCACTGATAGACCCATAAAAAATTAACAAAAATGAATTTTTTCCATAATAATTTTTTTTTAAATGACAAAATCATAGTCAAAAAGTCTTGTTTTCGAGGTCACTGGATGAATTCAAACCTCAGTAAATTTCACATATGACATCGGTTTTTGAGTTCATT
Organism: Pinus albicaulis; assembly: GCA_034641835.2. Classification (NCBI taxonomy): domain Eukaryota; kingdom Viridiplantae; phylum Streptophyta; class Pinopsida; order Pinales; family Pinaceae; genus Pinus; species Pinus albicaulis. The sequence continues at coordinate 434,714,814 of CM076576.1, read as the reverse complement.
CACAACGCCAGAATTGCAGCGATGAGGGCTTTTCGGTCGTTCAGATTGTAACCATTTCTAAGCACTTCCATTTTTGAGCATTTTTTCGACTTGGACATGATCTCCTGATCACACCTCCCCAATGGGAATATTTTGGACCCCAAAATATATTTGAATTACAGAAACGTAAGTTGAGGAGACTGATTCTCCACTCTCCCAACCTTGAACCACTGAAATCTCCTTGATTTCATCAAATTGAGCTTCTCATAAAAATACAAATTCTTCCTTTAATCTGTTGATCAACTGTTGCTAACCTTGACTGTGTCATGATGAAAATTATTGAAACTTACAGAACAGTAAATGAAATTTGTAGAAATCATATTCTTCCTACAATGGTCTACCCTCAAAGGAAACTGAAAATAAGATTCACCTTGCCAACTATTCTCATGGAAAATTTTTGCCGAATGAGCCATGTACTTGTGTCGATTCCCAACCATGTTTTCTCGCCAGCCATTCTGAAACTAGCATTGATCCATGCTGAAATTTGTGTCCTCTTTTCTTGCATGCTTTTCCCTTTCTTGGATTCTTGCACCACTCTGCATCGACACTTTGTTCTCTGCACTGATCGACAACAAAGACACTTTCTGCAACATCTTGTCATCTTATTCCAAATACGGTCTGCTTCTAGACTGAAACATATCATCATTTATATCAACAATAACATGAAAAGGATTATGTAAAAAATATTTTTGTTTAATCATCAACAAAGTGAAATTTTGACTTGCATTGACAAGCCTTTTCAACTTCCTTGCATTCACTAAAAAAGTTTCTAGCTTCTTCCGATGTGCTCTCACAATAAACTCTTTGCCATCCTTGAACAAATGATAATTGTACTCATGGCGATGGAAGATTTATTTTCTGTCATATAAGTATCGACTACCCAACACCACACCTGTAATGTCAAGTGGTACCACATCTAATTTAACCAAGTCAACAGAATGACCTGTTATGGCGAAGCGCAACATGCACTTCCTTGAAACTTGTAAATTAGCATCCTTACAAATCCAACCAAGTGGATATGGCTTTGGATGTGGAATGGTCTCAATTTTCAACTTCTTGACTAAGTATTTTGAGATGAGGTTTTCTTGTGACCCACTATCAAATAGTGTTTCTATCTTTGTGCGTTTGGAAATTATTCTCATATGAAACAACTCTATCCTCCTATCTTCATTTGGAGCTTCTATGTGACAGTTTAAAGTGCTAGAACTTGGATTTATTTCCTTTACAATCTCTTTCCCCTTCATGTTCTTTAGTACCATGGCTATGATTTTAGTTTTTGTTAGCTCCCTGTAATCAGCAAGATTGGCAAAGTTTGGTCAGAGGGAGAAACATTGTTTCAACCACTTTGGGATTCTAGGATCTAGCCCTCCTGAATCCGGAGAGGGATCTCTCCAATAAGTGCAAAGATGGATTTGTCTTTGGAGTTTTGGATAATGATATTAGGCTAGTTATGAAGGCCAAGGGTTTGTTTTGTTTTTGGATGGTTTAGCATGATCACTGTTTAAGGTGGAATGTTCTAAGTGCAAAGAGTTTCAAAGGTGAGAAGTTGCAAGCAAATAGAACAAGCTTTGGCCAGGAAGATAGATAATTGCAGGTTTTAGTCCATTGGGCTATGGAGTCATAATAGAGTTTAATTGCAACAACACTAACCAATTGTCCTTCCCCTCTCTTGAGCTTAAGCCTAGTAAGCATCAAAACTTGAAAAAAGTCAACTATATCTTTGCATAAGAACAAATGTAGAGTAAAACTCTAGCTTCGATACCAACTGATATGAAAACGGAACTATTTGTAATGCTATGAAAAGTATCCATTTCCGTTTAATTTAGTGTAATTTTTCTAAGTTTTATGTGTGAGGATTTGTTATTTAAATTTACTTTTTAACATATCATAGCAGAAATACACAGCATGTAAAATTCACCATAACATAACACAACAAACTGATGAGGCAGTTCACCCCTCCTGGGCTACATCTGTCAGTCCAAGGCTCCCCAATGGCATGTCCTTGCTCTATTAATTTGCTCAAAATAGTTACATAGTGAAAAATATGCCTAAACAGAAAAAAAAAGCTATAAATTTGACTTCATAAGCTAGAAATAAGCTAAAAATGGCTTTTGTTTCACCTTAAACAGTGAAGTACAACCCAATACAGCGCCATCTCCCTGATGGCCCTGGTGGCTCTTTCCTCTTCCCTAAAGCAAAAGCTACAGAAATTTTTTTCCAAGTGGCACTAGAAAACCTCCTCCAAAACTGGAGGAACTCTAGTTTACTCCTACAGATTGATCGGATAGGTGGATTAGGTAGAACTGTGCTCCAATTTAGGTGGAACAATAAATGTAATTTTTTGTTTATGGGTGCATTCACATGCACCATTTCTAGACAGTTAACGCTGGCAGATAAGTTTTAAACCTGCACCCACAGTCACGGGTTGGAGGTCATATGGAGTTAGGGATAACCACTAAGGTCTTAACCCTTTTGTTCTGCTGGTTTGTAATGGCGCTTAGCCCTCGGTTCATGGCATTTGATCGCATGGCTTTCAGGGCTTAGCCCTAAGGGCTTAACCCACATCTCCACCCGATTCAAAAAATCGACCCGAATGTGCGTTTACCCACTACACGAGTCTTCACCCAACTTCACATTCACCGACGACCTGGATGCCCATTCAAACACCTCCCGACTCGCCCAAGGTTCAAGTTCTTTGCCCATGGCGTTATGGTCGGGTCAGCCCTGCCCATGTAGTTGGGTCAAGTTTTGAAACCCATGCCTTTCAAATTTTTGAGCTAACCTTCCAACAAATGGCCCGGGGCCACATGGCACCCACTGATAGGCCCATAAAAAATTAATAAAAAATATTTTTTTCCATAATCCAGAATCACAGAATCACAGCGACGAGTCATTTCCGGTCGTTTAGATTGTAACCATTTTTGAAAACTTCCATTTTTTAGCATTTTTTCAACTTGGACATGATCTCGTGGTCAACAGCCTTGGACGCAACTCTACAGATTTGATGTTTCTAGCCTCAACCATTTGCAGCACCTTTTTAGTTTGCATGTATCATTCAGATTTTCAAAGCCCTTTCCTATTTTACAGGGCCTCTTTCGTTGTACTTATATCTCATGTACTCAGATATTGTTGTATAATTCCTGGTTGTTGTCCCAGGCACATTATGTATGTGGGATCCATTATCATGTTTTTTTATCTGGCCCATGTTTATGCCAGCATGTAATATATAGTTCAGTCCCATGTTTGTTGGATGAACCATTATTCTTTGTACTTTTTCATCTTGGTAGGCATAGGTATGCTTCCCCCATCTCATTTGAGAATAGGTACCCACTCATAAAAGAGCCTTGTCACACCTGTAAGTCTCGCCTCCTCAGGGTTGTCTCCTCTCTCGCTTCATTCTCCCTTATATTTCTCTCTCTCTAACTCCCCTTGGGTGTCTAGTGATTGTGTTTTTATAGTGTACTTCGGTCATAAGATTAGCTCCTAACGCTCACACCTTGTGGGGTAATTTGTTACACCAATTTTTGGTCATCTAACATGTTACTATTAGATGGACTAAAGTACACCATGTAAGAACAATTTTACCATAGTAAAATTGCTTTCAATATGAGAAATGTTTTTTTTTTTAACAATGTCGGTTGCTATTTTGCATTCCAAAAAGGAGAAGGAAAAGTTCCTTTTTTACATGCTAGATTTATTGAGAAGAAACACTGAAGGTGGCTACAACAAAATGCTACACCTTATTTTATTCTTCTTTTCAGGAAGTACTGAAATATAGATAATGCATAAATTAAAAAAAATTGAGAAAGAAGAAATATAAACTTAAAAGACATGCTTAAGGAGAGAGGAAGAGATCAGTCAATGCTGAAACGATGCCTGGTCGAGGCATACATGTTGTTCTCATCACCACCATTTCTCCCATTATTAGAACTTGAGCTAGGAGCTGTGTGTTTCTTTAGTATGTATTTGAGGATTTGAACTGATTCTTTATTGTGAGAGCACCATTTCGAGAGTTCATTGTACTGGTTCTGAAGAGAAGTAATCCTGTGGAGAAATACGTTCACATCTGCTTGATGCTTTTCATCAAGGTTCTTCACATCTGTTTGCAACTTTAAATCAATAATTTTTTAATGGGCATGAATCTGCTCCAATTATGCCTATCGATCTGCGTAATGTAGGTATTCCTCGCTATGAGACATGCTATAGTAAGGAAGGGTGGAAGAGTAAATATAACCAGAAGAGAGCGCTGGGAAAACAAGGAGTGTAGAGCAGGAGTGTGCAAGGTCTGCAAAGAGCATAGAGGAGGGGTATCTAGGAGCAGGGCGCAGGGTCTGCAAAGGGCAGAGAGGGAGCATGGAGTAGGAGGCCAATGCAAAGAGGGGAGGGAGGATCCGTTGGCACAATAGAGAATGTGCTTCAGAGACTTCAATGGAAAACACAGTGAGAAGAGCCAAAAGAGGATGCATGAAGACGCAGAGGGCAGAGGAATAAATAAGACAATGCAATGAGAATGGGACTGCATGGAGGGAGACCCAAGGGGATAAGATTATAGGTAAGGGATGGAGGGGGGTACAAAAAATTCTGCAGAGTTCAGAGATTTCAGAGGGACGGATCGAAAAAAATCTGAAGAACGCCTGCGATAAGATCATGGCAAAGACACAATGTATGTGGCATCATTACACAATGTTTTTTTAGAATCTCGGGTGCAAGCCTTATTTGCGAGGGAGTCAGCCTCCTTGTTGTTCCTTCAGTGGACATGATAAAAGGTGATTCCTTCTAAATCTTTTGAGATGCTACGACACCTGCTGACTATTCGATGGAGATCGGTGTTTCTTATCGGGTGATCATGGTTCGTCATATTGATGATGATGGAAGAATCACCAAAAACCATTGTGTTTGAGATGCTGAGATTTTTTAGCTGATATAAGCCTTGAAGGAGGGTGTAGGCCTCCACTCTTTTGTTGGAGAGGGAGCCCAAACCCCATTCAAATGTGATAAGGCTTCTGCCACTTTCATTTCTGATGATGCCACTAGCACCTGTGATGCTCGAATTTGATTTTGAAGCATCATTGAAAAAGAGAGTGGGCCTTGCACAACTACCCATCCATTCAGTGAAATCCTTGTCTCTAAGTCTAATCTTCCACCTTGTGGCTGTTCAAAGAGGCTGAGTTGAAGGGGGCTTCTGCATTCTAGTGTTGTCCAATAGATTGCCAAGAAAGCTTCATTCTTCCACTTGAAGTTCACTAATGTCAATTTTTCTGTTGCTTTTGGAGGCTATTGTTTCAAGAGTGAGGCTCCAGGATTTGCTGCAAACCTTTCTATAAGAGGTCTCTTTGTCACTGAAGATTTTCTTGTTTCTAGTGAGCCACATGTTCCATAAGAGCACGTAAGGCAAGGTGTCCTAGACCCTTCTCGCTAGATTGCTCTTCTTTTCCCCCCATGGATAATTGCTCCTCCACGATTGAATTACTTCCACAATGGTGTTGTGCTGATCCAATTGAGGCTGATAAGAAGGGTTTAGGCCAATCCAACAACGAGCAACAAATGGGCACCAGATGAAGAGATGAGGTGTTGTCTCTTCGGCCTCTTGGTAGTTGGGGCACCTGGATGGTCCAATCACACCCCTTTTTTTGAGGTTTTCAGAATTTATAATTTTCCCTTTTAGAAGAATCCATATGAAGATATTAATCTTGGGAATAGCTTCAGATTTCCACACCATTTTCCAATTAGGCTAAGTAGAAGAAGGGTAGTAGTCACTGCAGAGTTATTTATAGGCAGTTTTAATGGAATATGTTGCGCTAGAGGGATCCCAACGAAAACTATCCATACTGTATTTTTTCAAAGGCGCAACACCATGGAGAAGAGTTTGAAGGTTAAATAGATCATCTTCCAAATGAGCAGGGACATTGGGAAAAAGCCAACCAACCCAATTTTGGGATTGGTCATCCCATTTGGGGAAATGGCTTAAGAGATTTAGGCCCAAATTACTGAAATGAGAGAGGATACGATGAGTGCCAGGTCTGTCCAAGAGAGGAATTTATCCCATGATTTTATCTTTCCCGATATTTATGCAGTTACCCCCATAGGGGACTTTAGAGAGGTCATGGGCTAAGAAAGGAGTGGATTTTTTGTAGAGTGCCCAGATTTTAGAAAAAGGTCTGTTAGGGATTTCATGGTCAAGAAGATGTTGTCAGGGAGAGTTGAGATACTTGGACTCTAGGACTCTTTTACACCATGCTTGTTGACCACTGATTAACCTCCATACAATATTTCCACCAAAATCATTATTCGGGAGCTTGGGAGAGCGAATTCCAATCCCTCCTTGTTCATAGTCTTGAGTAACCTGTCTCCACTTGACAAGATTGTATTTTTTCTTCTTGTTTTTTCCACCCTGCCAGAGAAACTGGCTTAGGATAGCTTAAAATTTGTGATAGATTCTAGTAGGGGCTTGAAGGAGAGTAAAATGATACAAGGGCAGAGACGAGAGGGCATATTTGAGGAGGACAATGCTGTTGGTCCTCTAATTTGCACCCTTTTTGACCATTTTTTCCTTTCCAAATCATAATCATTTACCCTGTTTTACCTATCTTATGCGCCCTCATCCTACACTAGTGCGAGAATGATGACACATTTTGCATTAAATTCATATTTTACATTTTTAACTCAACTTAGCATTTATTAACTATCTATTACATGATTTCTTACTTATAATTACTTTTGTAACTTATCGTTACCTCCTATGCTATTTAATAGATAAACACTTATCTTAACTGCTGATTTTTAGTGCAGAACAGATATCGCACTAGCACCAGCACTGTGAATCTTGGCAGCGAATCTAGATCACTTGGGTTGCCGCATGTTTTGTACTGCCTTAGCTACGATCAACGAAGACATATCCGAAGGCAGCCAAGTCCCATCTATGACAATAGTTAGATCTAGAGTATCTGAGATCGGACTTAAGAGAGACGAACAACTGGAGATAGCTGCGACCTATTCTGTTAAAAGAGATTTAATTTTGAAGGCCGAAAGCTTATTCTGCAATCGGTTATGTAATTTGTTATAATGATTTCTGTAATTGGCTATGTAATGTTTAAACGAATAAGAAGAAATGTAAATAGGACAAGATGTTCAATGTTTTGATAGAATTGAATAGATCGAAGAATAGAACCAGTGAGGCTTTAACAAGCCTGTCTTTTGTTATCGCCCAAATCCGGGCTGGATATGTAACCACACATGTATTTGCTTTGAGGATTTAATAAGAAGAGCTCTACCTTATGCTTCATGGATTTTATTTCTTCATGCTTAAACAGTTTATGAATTGATTCAATACTGAGTAGCATTTCCATTTGAAAGGGAAACGTGCTGGTTGGCTAAGGCCCAGCCAACCCAACACGTTCTCCCTCCTTTTTGTTCTTGCAATTTGTGTCTGCTAAGTGTGATTTAATTTACAGAATTTGAATTTTTGTTTGAGTGAAAGCAGATCTTCAGTGTGAAGTAGTTAAATTTCCTATTCTGCATCTGAATTTAAATTTTCTTTCTCCGCTTGGTTCGAACAGGAGAAATTACCTATGCCAGTGCACGTTGGTGTGCTATTCACTTTCTGCACATATGGTTTTTTTTCTCCGCCTGGTTTGAGCAGGAGAAATTACCTGCACCAGTGCACGTTGGAGTGATATTCACTTTCTGCACGTTTGGTTTATTTTCTTTGCCTGGTGCAAGTAGGAGAACTGTTTCTGCACCAATGTTGGATAGTATGATGTAGCAAGTCTCTTTAGTTTACTTCTAACAACTTTCTTGCTTTCAGTTACATTTTAATTAAAAATATTATTTCTTTATTTCTGTAGACATTTATCTTTTTGATATGAAATTTGGTTTCATAACACTTGCAGTATTTAATCATTGATTTCAAGGACTAAAAGTTAGAGTGTAAGAAGATCAGATTAGGTAAAATTAATAGTTTCTTGGTACCAAATCTGAGTGTTGTGGACTTCAGAAAGTTCAAGGCCCTTGGACAAAGAAAAGCATTTTTAGTATAGACATCACTTTACACCTTTTGCATAGATCATTGTTCCTGCACTAGTGCAAGATCAATTCTTGTGGGAAGGATATCTTTACATTAGTAGGTTTGAAAAAGCCCATTTATTGAGAAATGCTAAGGTGTCTTTGCTAAAGAAAACACATTCTCAGTAGATGATCAATATCCCGCTAGAGTAATTTCCTTCTTTTTATTTCCGAATCTCTCTTGCAAGTATATTTCTTCTTGTTCTAGCCTCAAATTTTTTTGATGGTTTGAGTTGCCTTCTTCTCTAAAGTTTGATTCTGCAATTTTTCCTTTAAAAAGTAGGATTTGATATTAAAAATATTCATACCATCTCTGGCATTGTCTGTGCTTCATCTCTCAGTTTACGAATCCCCCGGGTTGACAATTTAAGTGTTGAGGACTTTACTTAAGTGTAGTTCCTGCACCCCAAAATTTTTGCGCCGTTGCCAGGGAGGCGATTTGATTTGGTAATAATTTTTTGATGATGCAATAGGGTTAAGTCTGCCTTTATATTTTTTTATTTTTCATGCAAGTGTGGTGAGCCTTATTTCAGCCAATAACTTCGAAAATCAATTATCTTCAGATCCTTAACGTTATATCATTTTTGGGATATTGTAAAAACCCCCGTTACTAATATGTGTGTAGAGATAGGGACTATAAATCAACCAGATGGACTTAAAGATGATAAAAAATATGAAGGTTATCTCTCAAGCCCTAGCAGCTGTTGGGATCTTGATCTCTACCTCTCAGGAAGAAAACTTCTTGACAATAGTCAAGGACTTGTCCATTTCTCCACCATCACAAGAGGATTTAGAAGTCTCTTTTGAGGAGAAAAATGAATCATGCACTATAATAAATGGAGAACATCCACTGGAACCTGAGATTGAGGAGTTATTGACATGCCTATCAGCAAATCCAGAATGTAACCTAGAGACTAATCACCCTACGGAGAACAATCAACATGACATGGAAGAAGAGGGCGAGCAGCAAGGGCCAAATCAATAAATGGACCAAGGCTACCATGATTACATCGAACATTGGTTCCAAACAACTACTCAAGCAAGGCAACATTATCCTCTTCTAAAACTCTTGTTGTCATATCATTTACATTCGTTGGTTTTTCATGCTCATGCACACTTTAGAGTTTGTATGATAAATTTGAGCATGAATATATATTTTCACTTGATCCACACATGAATTCATTGTAAGTACTCCTATACATAAAAAGAAGTCTTATTCCTCTTAGGTAAAGTAGGGTAGGTGAATAAAGTTGTTAAGATGCTATTAGGGCTTTTGATTTTTAAAGTGTAGTCATTAAAACTACTTTTGATCCACATTGGTTCTTAACACACACATCTGTGACACATCTTGTTGAGTATGATTCACTCTAAATACCTCATGATTTTTCAAAGTAACCATGACTAATCACTCTAAGAAGTTGTCATCTGATATATATAATTTCAGTTTCCCTTAGAAGGTACTGTTGGAAACCCCCTATGGAGGACCACTCTTGTTAAGATCATAATAAGCTACTCGTGAGAACACTAGCATTTTTTAATTCAAGAATTATTTTCGTCATTATCTGGGATATATTTAATAAGTCTTTAGGGTAAAGGAACTAGTTAGTAATGATTAGTCATTAAAAGCTTTTCACACCATCCCTTATTCTTAAGGAATAGATCTGTCTCCCCACTTATTAAGTAACCTTTTAGGTTGATCATAATCAAAGTATACAAAATATTTAGGGGAGGATAGGAGGTCTCGTGATGAGCCGACCTACCATGATCATGAGACATAGCATGCATGACATTACTACTTCTGGTCACCAAGCCAGAGTAATGGCTTTCAACTGAAAATTTGGAAGACAGGAGGTCTCATCATGAGCCGACCTGTTCATCCATGTTACTTCTTGTGAGTGGCACTGCCATTAGTTGGTTACCAAGCCAAAGTAGTGGCCTTCATCTAAAATTAAAATAAGATAACTCTGAATCCATGCCTAGTAAGTGGGACACAAACATTTCAATGGGTCAAAAGACACCCCTGCCGAGGTTATGGACACTTGCGGACATCAAGGCTATGTATGTGGTATTAAAGTTAATTGCATACTATGATTTGCTTAGCTATATTTCTCTTTCCCTAAACTTATCTTTTTTCCTTGGACAATGGTTTTAAAGACGATTTGAACATGATACTTTGAGTTATATCTTTCAAAAATCAAGAATCCTTAAGGATGTGGTACCCTTAGTAAAGGTTATTCTTTGTTCTATATTAAGAGGGAATTTAGTTTGAATCCGGATGACAACAGAATTTAGAGTGTTCAATAAAGAGATTTCTAATTGGTATCATAACTCATTTTGACTTTCATGATATTTAGAGTTATGAATTACTCAATGATGACTGCTCACAAGATGCTGGTTGGCAACAATGTGTATTGATGGTGGTTGCCTCTAAATATGCATTGCATAATCTAGGTACAAGATTGCTATAGTAGGTGCATGAATTTGAGGTAGTTATTTTGAGATTGCACCTTTTCAAAAAAATTTGTTTTTCATTATAAGGCTTTGGGCAGAAAAAAAACAAGGAATTCATTTGGGATAAGGTAATAGGTATGTACCATACTCTTTTTTCCCACTGCAGTTATTTTTCTTGCACCACTGCAGACAGACCTTCCAGAAAATTTTCTGCCTTTCTTCATATCCCATTTTGTAATTTTCCCTTAGCTTTCTTCTATGAATCCTAGTATAATTAACCTTCCCATATTCTTCTAAATTCACCCTATCTGCTTCGAAGAAATCCCACTTTAACCCTGAATTGTTTTTCCTATCCCACTTCTATTTTCCCTCTTTTGGTACTTTCCTGGAAACCCTATGACAGAATTCCTTCCCATTCTAAGATTTTCCTTTCCCACTCCTTTGTTCCCTCATGAGTTTATTGCAGGATCTTGCATACAAAGAGAAGAAGGATGTGCTCTAAAACATCAAGAAAGGGTGAAGCAAAATTCAGAATAAGTTGAGGAAATCATGTGAAATCTAGCCTATATTTTAATTCTCTATCTTAATATTATGCTTGCACTAGTGCAAGCATGTTGTCCTATATGATAAGATGAGTAGAAAAGTACCAACAGAATGATATGATTTAAGCGGTGCAAAGATTAGTACAAGCATGCACCTCATTAGCAGCATAGCACAAGTTATCATATGACATAAGAAAGTGATCATGATGGAAAGTTATATGATGTTTTTCATATGATTGACAAGTATTTACGATATTATATTACCTAGGAGGAAATTAGTTAAAAGTACAAAGTTTTTTAATTATAAATCATGATCTTTTTAATGAGTGCTAAGTTCCTTTTTTTGTAATTATGAAGAAATGTAAGAATTGTGTTAATCGTTGTTTCCATATAATCTACCCCACTCCACAATGATTTGAAAATTTCCTTCACTCATAACTCCCCCCGCTCCTACATTTATCCTAAACGTCCCTTCATCGTGATTATTACTGCACTTAACCGTTAAACCGCCGTCGCGCGTACCAATTAAGCCTGACCAGAAATGATGAGTATTTATGACAAATGAATCAGAGATATGGTTAGATCTGTATGTATGAAAGCCGATTCCCCAGTATTGCATGCAAGCCTTGGAACTTATTGTTCATAGCCGATAGCAGCAATGCCGCCCGTTCGAAATGAGCCCCTGTCTCTTAGCAAGATTGATAAAACTACCGAATTTTGCAACAGTCTTCCACTATTGCATGAGTCGGGATTTCTACGGTTCCTGCAAAAGTTTGATGGGTATGACAAGGAGGTTGCCCGGCCAAGTGAGAATTGGGCCGCTTGAATTCAATGTCATGAAGAAATTTGTAGCAGTAGCAACGGGCTTGGAGAATATGGGAGTGGAGTGGTTCAAGAACTAGAAGCTAGAAAGCAAACACTAGCAGTGTTTTGTGAAGGATAAGAAGATGGAGGTGAATTGGAAATGCAGAGTCCCGCGCAAAGCCCTGCTGGGTCAATGGCAGGATCTCCTATTTTTTTTGCAGAAATTTGTGACCTGCGAAGGGAGGTACACCTGTACCCTGGTGTATCATTTTAGACTACTGCAACATTTTGAAGGAGGTTGGCACATTCGTTGGAGGATGAACTTCCCCTACTTTTTTCTCAAAAGCTTGGAGAAAATGGCTAGAAGGGTACAGGATGGAAGGGAGGACCAGGCTGATACACGACTATGCCATCATGGCCTAATAAAAATATTGGTCTTAAAACAGCTAGAGAGCAAGGGTATGACATGGGAAGAGCTGTTGAAATAGATGCACGGAAAGTCAGTTGAGGGAAAGAAGATGAATACACCTACCAGTACAAGTAAGGGTCTGAACAAAAGCAAAAAGGGAAGTTCTTCTCGCACTAGTGCGAAAAGAAATCAGTCAGAAAAATCGACAGAAGAGAAGACCCTATCTTCCATTAAAGAAAATGTTGGCGCACCCACTGAAGAAACCCCTTCTACACAGGCATAGGCCTCTGAACACGACAGTCTGTCAGTTCTTGCAGACGCAGCAAATATTGCACAAGTCAGGGATGATACTTTGCTGGCACATTTTATCAAAATACCCCATAAGAAGAGTAAAATCGTCGATGTAGTTAAGAAACCACAACCCCCATAGGGTATGGAATCCCATTCTGCACCAGTACAAAAAGAACCTGAGGAAGAGGAACCAAAAGAAGAGGAACCGGAGGAAGAAGAGGAACATGAGGAAGAAAAATTAGACAAGGAACCAGATGAAGATGAACCAGAAGAAGAACCTGAGAAAGAGGAACCGAAAAAAGAGGGACTGCAGGTAGAAGAGTTCCTTGATGCGACCATGGTAGATATAGAAGTTTCGAAGCCAGTGACAGCACCTGCTAAGATAGATAAAGGAAAATAATTGGTGACTCCTATTGCCTGCATAGCAGAATTAGAACTCCAAGTACAAAACTTGGAGCAGCTTGTGACCAAAGCACAAGAGGAGAAGGAACAAAGCAGAGGAGAATTGATGGAAGATATCAAACAAAAGAAAAGCGATGTTAAAGTTTGGAAATATCGAGCTGGATGTTATTTCAGGTGGTTGAGAAGGGTAGCAAAGAAGTTAAGGCACATCAAGAGGAAGAAGGCTGAAACAGTGCAGCCTGAGGATAACATGCTGGAACAGGACTAAGTTGGAGTATTTAAAATTTTGGTTTTTTGCAGAGGTAAAAAGTTGTGTGAGGACACACAATAGTTTAGGGATGGGAGGTCGTTGGTCCTCTAATTTGCACCCTTTTTAACCATTTTCTCCTTTCCAAATCGTAATCATTTACCCTGTTTTACCTATCTTATGTGCTCTCATCCTGCACTAGTGTGAGAACGATGACACATTTTACATTAACATCATATTTTACATTTTTAACTCAACTTAGCGTTTATTAACTATCTATTACGTGATTTATTACTTAGAATTACTTTTGTAACTTATCATTACCTCCTATGCTATTTAATAGATAAACATTTATCTTGACTGTTGATTTTTAGTGCAGAACAGATCTCGCACCAGCACTAGTGCCGTGAATCTTGGTAGTGAATCCAGATCACTTGGGTTGCCTCATGTTTCGTACTGCCTTAGCTATGATCAACGAAGACATATCCGAAGGCAGTCGAGTCCCAGCTATGACAACAATTAAATCTCGAGTAGCTGAGATCGGACTTAAGAGAGACGAACAACTGGAGATAGCCGCGGCCTATTCTGTTAAAAGGAATTTAATTTTGAAGGCCGAAAGCTTATTCTGAAATCGGTTATGTAATTTGTTATAACTATTTCTGTAATTGGCTATGTAATGGTTAAACGATCCTTTTGGCATGTGGCCAAAATGATATATATAAGCAGAAATGTAAATAGGACAAGATGTTCAATGTTTTGATAGAATTGAATAGATCGAATAATAGAACCAGTGAGGTGGTAAGAAGCCTGTCTTTTGTTATCGCCCGAATCTGGGCTGGATATGTAACCACACATGTATTTTCTTTGAGGATTTAATAAGAAGAGCTCCGCCTTATGCTTCATGGATTTTATTTCTTAATGCTTAAACAGTTGATGAATTGATTCAATATTGAGTAGCATTTCCATTTGAAAGGGAAACGTGCTAGTTGGCTAGGGCCCAGCCAACCCAACACATTCTCCCTCCTTTCTGTTCTTGCAATTTGTCTCTGCTAAGTGTGATTTAATTTATAGCATTTGAATTTCTGTTTGAGTGAAAGCAGATCTACAGTGTGAAGTAGTTAAATTTCCTTTTCTGCATCTGAATTTAAATTTTCTTTCTCCACCTAGTTCGAATAGGAGAAATTACCAGTGCCAGTGCACGTTGGTGTGCTATTCACTTTCTGCATGTGTGGTTTTTTTTCTTTTCCTGGTTCGAGCAGGAGAAATTACCTGCACCATTGCATGTTGGAGTGTTATTCACTTTCTGCACGTTTGGTTTATTTTCTCCACCTGGTGTAAGTAGGAAAACTGTTTCTGCACCAGTGCTGGATTGTGTGATGCAGCAAGTCTCTTTAGTTTACTTCTAACAGCTTTCTTGCTTTCAGTTACATTTTAATTAAAAAGTTTGTTTCTTTATTTCTGCATACATTTATCTTTTTGATATGAAATTTGGTTTCATAACACTTGCAGTAGTTAATCATTGATTTCAAGGACTAAAATTTAGAGTGTAAGAAGCTCAGATCAGGTATAAGAACTAGTTTCTTGGTACCAGATCTGAGTGTTGTGGACTTGAGAAAGTTCAGGGCCCTTGCATGAAGAAAATCATTTTTATTACAAACATTAATTTACACCTTCTCCATAGATCGTTGTTCCTCCACTAGTGCAAGAAGACTGCACTAGTGCAAGATCGATTCTTTTGGGAAGGATATCTTTACATGAGCAGGTTTGAAAGGGCCCATATGTTGAAGACTGATAAGGTGTCTTTGCTAAAGAAAAAACATTCTCAGTAGATGATCAATATTCTGCTAGAGTAATTTCCTTCTTTTTATTTCTGAATCTCTCTTGCAAATATATTTCTTCTTGTTCTAGCCTCAGATTGTTTTGATGGTTTGAGTTTCCTTCTTCTCTAAAGTTTGATTCTACAATTTTTCCTTTAAAAAGTAGGATTTGATATTATAAATATTCATACCATCTTTGGCATTTCCTGTGCTTCGTCTCTAAGCTTAGGAATCCCCTGGGTTGATAATTTAAGTGTTGAGGACTTTACTTAAGTGTAATTCTTGCAACCCAAAAAATGTGTCCTACAAGATTTAGCTAGGAGGAGCCCCATTGTTGCACTTTCCTCTTCATTTTGTCTATGCTCATATTCCAGACTTTAAAATTTAAAGGGCCATCACTAACAGGCATGCCCAAATAAGTGAAGTGATCCCAAGTCAGTTTGTAGGGGACTCCAAATATATGAGCGATGTTGTGAATGGTTTGGCTGGTAGCATTCTAGCCATAAATGTATTTTTTTATTATTATTAATTAGGCCTCCAAAGTAGAGCATGAATTTAACCATAATAGTTTTAAACTGGTGAGCAATGATGCTAGATGTGTCTCTGATCAAAAGGGTATCATCAGAAAATATCGAATGGTTCATGTTTTTGACATCATTTCCAAATTTGATGCCCGTGATAAGGCCTGCTTATCTGATATGATCCAAGGCCCTACTGAAGGATTCTGCCATAAGGATAAAGAGTTGGGGAGAGAGGGGACACCCATGTATAAGGCCATGAGATGACTGAAAGGAGGGTGCTGGTCTGCCATTGACAAGGGGAGAGATCCAAGAGATTGAAATACAAGAGTTAATGAAGGCAAGGAAATTTGAGTTGAAGCCAATTTTATTAAGGACATAGTTGAGGAAAGAGTGCCTGACCCTGTCAAAGGAATTATCTAGGTTGATCTTGAGGATAAATCCTTTTTATTTGCAAGTGATACTTGAGTCTATAGCTTCTTGAAAAATGAGGACTGAATCAGAGATTTGTCTTTGGGAGATGAAACCTCCTTGATTTTTCTAGATGAGGTTGTGGAGGTAGGGCTTGAGGCGCATGGAAATGATTTTAGTGATGAGTTTGTAGGAGGAGTTGCAAAGGGAGATTGGTCTAAATCTAGTGGAGGAGGGAAAATTTTCTTTGGGGATAAGGGCGAGGAAAGTAGAGTTTGTATAGCCCCCAATATTCTTCTTCCTTTGAACCCATTGTATCATTTTGACCAAATACTTTTTTATTAGATCCCAGTGACTCCTGCAGATGCTGATAGAGAAACCGTCAGGTCTAGGAGCTTTGTCCGGATGCAAGGACCAAATTTCTCTCTGGATTTCTTCCTAATCTATCTCTTTGTTGAATGCGCTATTCATCTCCTTTATAATCATAGTTGGTAGATATTGTAAGAGATCAGAGTAATCTTCTGACACATTTGTTTATGATAGAAGATATTTGTAATTCATGGTGGCAATAGCTTTAATTAAATCTTGATCTGTTTGAATGTTACCTTCAGCATCGATAATGGAGGAGATATTATTTTTGGTTTTGCAAACAGTGGCTTGTTTATGGAAAAAAGAGGTGTTCTTGTCATCTGCTTAAAGCCACATATTTCTGGATTTAACTCTCCATTTCTCCTCTTCCTTCCTATTGACTCTGAATAATTTCCAGTAGAGATTTTTTTTCCTGAGTGGAGCATTCTTGATTGAGCCCATGAAGGCTAATGCTGCTATGGAAAACATCCAGCTTTGGATTTAATTTCAAGCTTTGTATTTTCCAGTTCATTATAATGCTGCTTGGCCCATGCTCCTTCACGAAGTTTCTTGTGATTCAGATTGAGGAGGGGTTGGAAGAGGAGGTGGGGGGATCAGGATAGATGGGGGAGGGGCGGGGATGGGTTAGCTAGGAGGGGATAGATAAAAGGGGAGGGTCCTCATCGGAGGGGGCGAGGGAGGAAAAGGGATTGGAGGAATCTAGCGAGGCACTGGAGGGAGGAGTAGGGGAACCAACAGGTTGGTGTGAGGGTTCTGAGATCTGAAGAGAGGAGGAGGAAAGGGGATCATATTTGGGAGGGGGGATAGAGGGGGTGATGTTCTTGGGGTTAGAGGAGGTCTTCTTTTTCTTGACGGTTTCCTATTGTGAGCCAGTCTCTGGATTTTCAATATCAACAATTTTAGAGCAACGATTTGCAAAGTGGCCATATTCGTGACATACCTTGCATTTAAATGGAATTTTTTCATAGTCAAGCTACTAGATGTACGTCCATTCATCGAATTTTAACTTGATCGCCTCGAGGAAACCTTTGCCCATATCCACATGGACACAGATCCTGGCATAGGCTTGCATGTTATCTTTTGGCTCGCTTCGATCTATAATCTTGCCAACAACATTTCCAATAGCTCGAATGGAATCATCTCCCTAACAGTGCAGGGGAAGATGAGGAAGGCGCACCAAAATAGGGATGACGTTTGGTACATGAAGTTCTGGGTCAAAATCTAGCATCCATTTGTTGAGATACAGGCCTTTAGTGTCCATAAAATATGGTCCATTCCTGAATATCAGGTCCTTGTCCTCTTTCGTTCCAAAATGAAAGGTAAAATAGGCTCTACCACAGAATCGAATGGAGATTTTTCCATTGATTTTGTCAGACCAGTTGTGCTCAACCAATTTTTGAACCATCTTCAGAGAGGGCCAAATTCCAGTAAATTGTTTAGTAAGGCCCTTCTCGGCAAGAGAAAGGGAAGCCATGTTCAGAAAGGATGGAAGGAGGGCAGCCTCCTGGATTCCATCAAGCTTCTTCACAAATTTTGAGATCGCCGGCCTAGGGCATGGAGGAGCGAGGGATTTGATCAAGGCAGGGAAGGCTTGGGCCTGATCCACAAAAGAGGCCACCTTTGGGGAGGACTCCAGAGGGGCCATGTGTGAGCTAGCAGTAGGAGGAGGTAGCTAGGGCACTGGAGTAGCAGCAACAAGGTGCGGGCTCGGCTAGTAGCAGCAGCAATTTTTTTTTATCAGAAATAAGATTTTACAATATCCACTATGAGAAATAACTTAATAACCCATATTTTATTAAGTTTTTTTGGTATAAACAAGAAACCCCTTGAGAAATAATTAAATAAATCCTTATTTGTTTCATTTTTCGCTAGGTATAATTAACTAAACCACTGTTTAATTAATATTCCTGGTCATATTTAACCCAAAATAGGAAAATTAATTAGATAAATCATTATTTATCTTATTATTTTCTAGGAATACTTATTTAAATCATTATTTAATATTATTCCTTGTTAAATTTGACTAAATCATTTATAAATAATTGAATAAATCATTAATTATTTAACTATTCCTTAACCATGTTAGGTTCGTATATTACTAGTTTAGTCTCTTAGTGTTATTAGTGTAGCCCCCTTATTGTTATTATTGTGCCCTTACATTGTTATTGTTAGGTTGGTTAGGATTATATTGTGGGCCCATGGACTCGTATATAGAGAAGGAGTTTTTGGTCATTTGTATCATCAAAGAATTGTTCATTTATGTAATGTATTGGAGGTTTCCCCCTCGAAGTGGCTGATTTCTAAGGCGTTGATCTCTCTTTTCTTCTATTTTTGGACCTGGTTTCATAACATTTGGTATCAGAGCTTTGGATTCTAGGGTTTCGCTGCTCCAAATAGGTCATTGTGGAATTTTAGCAATAATGTGTTTTATACGAAGGTTCAGATGCTGAAATTTGTACAGTGCGAAGCTAAAATCCTTAGGAACCTTCTGTAAACATTTCAGATCTTGGTTCACAAAATTTTGAGAGATATTATCTTGGGAAGTTAGGGTTTTTTCAGGCTCCCGATTTTCAACTAAAACAGGTCATCATGGAATTTTCGCTATAAATTTTCGTATACGAAGTTTCAGAAGCGGAAATTTTTACAATGCGAAGCTGAAATCCTGAGGCACCTCCTGTAAAAATTTTAGATCTTGGTTCACAATATTTTTGGAGGTATGATATGTGGAAGTTAGGATTGTTTTAAGCTTCCGAATTTCATTCCAAAGAGGTGACCATGGGAAAAACATCATAACTCTCTCTCTGAGCATCAGATTGGGATTTTGTAAAAGTAGCCTCAAGAACACGAACTGTAGTTTTTGATATATCAATTTTAGAGCCAAAGGAGGTAACAGTGACACGTGGAAAGTCATACAATTTCCCTCTACTAAGCCAGTCCATAATTAGGTCATCATGGGAGATTGGGCATAAATTTTTCTTGAAGAATCCAAATCAAGTCCGACCTATGGCATTCAAAAGAAGATTCAGAGGGCTACTTTAGGGCAAAATTTTAGAAATTGAAGATCCAAAATCATAGAGATAATTCATTTTCAATATCGAGCTCCTCAAAAGAAATAAAAATGTGTGTATTTTTTTCGAATAACATAAGTCTCGTTTCAAAAAAAATAGGTTGAATTTATTACAAGGGCATATTGAAGAATAAATATCAATATCGGGTTCTGAAATTCCCCCTAAAAAGAATTCAACACCCATTAAGCCTTTAGAAGGCTCTACTATGACTCATGAAGACAAAGAAACACAACATGAGATATCAAAATTACAAGAGAAAGTGCACCAAAATTTTCTATCGAAAAGAGAAACAAAAAATGAAATGGAAGTTTTGAAGAAAGGTGTGGAAACTAAGATGGATGGTTTGAATAAAGGCGTGGAAGCTAAGAGGAATGGTTTAGAAGCTAAGATGGATGGCATGGAAATGGGTATGGAAGCTAATATGGATGGCATGGAAACTAAGATGGATGACATGGAAGCTAAGATCGATGAAAAATGAAAGACAACATGGAAAACATGAAGAATGATCTAAAAGTAGAAATCGAAGGTTTGGCAAAGTCGATACAAGAAATGTTTCCTAATGGTGAAAAGATAGTAGAGGAAAGCCATGATGAGAACAAAATAAAAGTTAATCGTGATTTCATAAACTCTAATGTTGGATAGAAGAACCACCATATTCCAAAGATGGATATGAGGAAGTTTGATGGCAAGGATCCCGTAAGATGGATACTACAAATGGAGCAATATTTTGATCTCAATAATGTTAAAAACACACAAAAGGTACACATTGCAAATTTACATTTAGAAAAAAATACATTTGTATGGTATCGATGGCTTTGCTCCCGTTAGAACATTGTCACTTGGTCAATTTTTATGGAGGAAATGATAGCACATTATGAGGATACAAAAAGCAACACCTTCTTTAGCTAATTGATAAATCTCAAACAAAAGGGTTTAGCGGTGGAGCACATTGAGGACTTCTAAAAATTGAATATAAGGGTAACTAATATTCTAGAGGAACGTAGGATTGATGTCTTCATAGGGACTTTAAAAGATAACATCCAACATGAATTTCATGTTTGGGAACCTGATTCATTGGAAAATGCATTTAGGTTGGCAAGAAAAATTGAATGTAAAATTATGGCGACAAGTAAGCCTACCACTCACATATATAAAGACAGAAGTGTTGCTACTCCTAGTCTTCCACAACCTACAAGGTTGACACCACAAAAATTGGAAGAAAAAAGAGCAAAAGGGCTTTGATATAGTTGTGATAGAAAATACACTAAAGGTCATAAGTGTGTTGAGAAGAAATTATTTTACATAGATTGTGAAGAGGAAGAAGAAAATGAACAAGAATCTTCAAAAGAAGAGGATATACACAAGGAACCAACCCTAGAAGAGGAATAAATGAGTCCGACAATATCGTGTAATGCATTGGCAAGAATTACCACTCATCAAACTCTCAAGATAGAAGGACATATCAAGAGGAAAAAGGTAATAGTGTGGATTCATTCGGGTAGTACTCATAATTTTATTCATTGTAAGGTAGCCAAGGAATTAAATTGCTTCCTATACCCAGCACAAGAATGTCAAGTGATGGTTGCAAATGGAGAAACTATAAATTTCTCTGGAAAATTCCATAATATCAAGCTACCCATGGGGGAATATGTATTGAATATTCCAATTCTTTCCATTCCTATGGGAAGTGTTGATGTTGTACTAGGAGTACAATGGTTACAATCTTTGGGGACGGTAGCTTTTAATTTTCAAGAACTTTTCTTGAAATTTTTTTGAGAAGAAAAGGAAGTTGAATTACGAGGTATCACAAGGAAGCTGAGAAATATAATAAGCTCTAATTTCATGTCAAAGCTTCTGAAGAAAGAACAACGAGGCATAATTGCACAATTATTCTCACTAGAAGTTCCAACATCAAAATCATCTATTTTTGCAGATCTTCAAAAAGTCTTCAACAATCATTCCAAGGTGTTTGAAACTCCCAAAGTACTCGCACCTATTCGTGATCATGATCATGCTATTCATTTGATTCAAGGAAGTGTTCCTCCAAACATCAGGCCTTATATATATCCTTATCTCCAAAAGAGTGAAATTGAACATATGATTGCAGAAATGTAACATCTCTCTCCAGGGTCTTACGTGGGTTTTGGAAAATCCCCTAAAGTAAATGTTACAACTATTGAATAAGTTTTATAAGAAAAAAAAAAACATCATTATTATTATTAAGTAATTAATAATTGGGTTGGTTTATATATGTATTTTTTTATCGGTATCAGTAAATTGAGGGGTTTGAATTGCAAATCTTTTTGTGCATAACACTTTTTTATCATAACCATTTCTAATTGAGCTTCTTTTAGAAGGCTAGATATTATAATGCATTTAACTAACCTATAACAAGTGTAATATGCAACATTGTTGCTTAGTACCTTTTTCCTATGAAAAAAAAAATTGATATCTAAATTAAAGTAAAATCCATAAAGAAATAAAATTACATATATCTCCTCTTACGACTATAATACAATTGCATTTAATCTAAAGAATGTAATAGTTTTTGATGCATTTGTAAATCATTTTAAAACAAATAATTTCCTCTGGTATAGACAAATGCTTTAAAAAATGAATAAGGTGTGATGTTTCCAAAAATAAAAGTGAATATGATGCCTCATAGAAATACATATGTTGAACAATGAGAAGAAACACTTGGAAAAGATAAATGAACATTCCTCAAATAATAATTTTTTCTCCAATTTTATTCAATCTATGATGAAATTCGGGCAATGTCAGAGGGAAAACCACTTCCAATAAGTGAGACACTTTAGAGAATGCCCTACATTCAATCATTCTCCTTTGCATTAATTTGACCCTCTAACATTTATTTTAAATTATTAAATATTAGTTGCACCAAGGTGCTCTTTATTAAAATCATAATTCAAATATCATATTTCCAATAATTCAAACTATGGGAGAAAACTAAAGTTGGATTTGAATCATGATAAGTTTCAATCTCTCCAATTTTGAATAAAGTAATATATTGATTAATTTATATTTTTTTAGTTTTCAACATTTATTATTTGAATTATTGATTTTAATTTTATTGTATTTATATTGAATTAGAGTGAAATAATTTTATTTATTCCAAAAATATTGATTGAAATATTAAATTTTGTTAATATGCTTAGTTTTAAAACATTATGTTTTATTAATGGGCAAAGGCTTGCATATATTTTGGTGGATAGTAACTAATAAAAAATCTACACATTTATATTTTTGCTCCTACTTATTAAAGTGACCAAGAAAATATAAAAAATGGTAGGCATTATCAACCCTCATAAGTGTATTTATTTACATAATGTTCCTATTCATTGTTATTTAGGTGAATATGAACCATTTTTAAATATTTTAATTCTTGGTGGTCTACTATCAAGCTTAGCAACCAAAAATTGTGGCATAAATATTGTAATTACATCCAAAATTTATGATAGACAAATATGAGTCTTGCATCCAAAAATTATTGTAAAAAATATATGAGGCCGTTATGGCATTGTGTTGTGCAAAGACTTATAACACTTAGCAAATAGAAATATACTTATGACACTATAATTTTTTTTTTTTTAATATAAATTTTTTATGTGATAATTCAATTTAAAACCATATAAAAATTGTCATCCAATTAAAAAACATAATTTAATTTTTAAAAATTAAAAATTATATTTTTATTTTTTTATTTTTTTCTAAATTTTCATAAACTTTAATATATATATTTTTTATCAATAAAATGCATCTATGTGTTATTGCGTAGATATATTGTATTAAAAAAATTAGTTGAAGTGACTCGTAGGAAATTAAGTTCGAAAATTTTTTGAGCATCCGTTGTCGTTTTGTTTTTCAAAACAAGTTGTTCCACGAAGAGAAAATTATGTTAATCAAACAAATTCTTTATCCAATCAATTTTCTTAATTGAAGTAATCCTTTGACCAAAAACGAGCTTACTTGTTCTGTTTTTCTATAATATGCCCTAACATATCACTATTCGTTAATGGTCTATCATGGAAACCCTTATTCCTACCCTTAATTTTGCATGTGAGTGGATTTTTATTCTTTCTACTTTTCTAATTTTGCATGTGAGTGGTTTTTAGCTTACACATTGGCTCTTACTTATTAAGACTTCTTGCTTCTTCTCTGCCGTCTAAAGACCTAAACCATGCCTACCAATTTACCTCTTAACTCATGCGTATGTGCTTATGAAGGGAATGTACTCAATTTCCTATTTGCTTTCATATTTGTAATGAGGTGGTTCCTACTCACTCTTTTACATGCTTTCCAATTTATGAAGAGGATTTTCTTGCTTAGTTTCCTACCCAATTTGCTATTCGTGAAGATGTGTTCTTTGCATTGTTTCCTACTTGGACTCTTGAGCAGTTTCCTATAGGGTTCTCCATTCAATTTTCTACTTATGAAGGAATATATGGATCATAGGCCCAAATTTTATTTATAAGTATGATATGAGAATATATGTTAATTGATTGATAACCTCGTTTTTCCAAAAGGCAGCAAAAGTCACTAGGTGCACATTTCTTTGATGTTAAATTTTATCCCTAAAATCTAAATACCTTCTAAGTATGTTTTTTATTATCACGTAAAATGTCTTATGATAGTTATAAATTTATCATTTTAGCTATAATAATTATAAAAAAAAAATCAAGTATAGTTCATTTTTTTTAATTAATTTGCTAACTTCTATTAGATCATATATTAGTCATACAAAAATAATAGTCTTAATGTTGTGGAATAGTGTAAAGGAAATCAGAACAACAATGATGAATATAATTTAAAGTTCTTCTGTCTTTCAAAATTATACCAAATCAAAACTACAACAAAATTATCACTAGGCCATGACAAATGTCTACCATATTTCTCATGGAGGTTACAAAATATCAACTGGGTAATGTAGATAAACCACAGTTGTAAAACATAACAAATAGGAAAAGGAAACTTATAATACATAAAGATGGAATTAAAATGTACCTGGGAGATTATAATTTCTTAGAATAAGTGGCAAGGGTGGGATCCTGTGTGCTTGGCCCTATTGGGAACTATCAGCCACCCCAAATATGCATCTCAATATGTTTCATCTGAGAGTCCATGAGGATGAGCCAAAAGTACAAGGGATTTTATATCCATTTGATATCATTGAGGTGAAGAATGATTTCATTATGGTCCCCCTACTTTTCCTTTATGATAACACCCAACATTGTTTTAATTTTCCAATACAAAGTGATGGAAATGAAGTATTGGCTACTATGACCTCTAATATGTCTAGGACCTAGGACCCAATGCGAAAAACAAGATTTCACCTTTAGATCTAAATGGGAACTCCAGTCTTGAACCACCTAAAATTCTAGAAGGAGAATTAAATCCTGAATTTTAGGGGGAGTGGATAAATGGTAAATTTCTGCTGCATATTGGACCTAAGATTGAGATCAAGGCATTTCGGCAGGACCTTGCCACTAAATCTATGCCTAAAGTGTATGCATTATCACAACATGACACTAGGGAAGTTCCAAGGTAATTGAAACCTAGTAGATAAGAGGAGGGTAAGGGAATGATGACCAAGACGGCCTATGCAAGGCATACAACAAGAAGAGCATTAGGTACAAGGAGGTTAAGTGCAATTAGAGCTAGGGAATAGAGGGACCTCCTTGAGCTATAAAAGATCCTAGTAGTCACCCTTCCAAAAATAACGGATGCACGTCTCTTCCCAAGGGAGAAGGACCAGTTTCCTAAACAAAAACACGAAAACCATAATGCTATAATAACAATGCTAGGAAGAGTAGCAAAAATTCAATAAATTTACTAGCAATCCTAGTGTAGACACATTCCAAAATACCAAAATGGGATCCTAGTTCCAACTCTCACACTAGTTACCAATTCAACCCACTGCATTCACCCTAATTTCCATTTCAATTATGCAGAAAATCCAACTAAGTATAAGGGAAGAAAGATCAAAGTCCCAACAAGAATGGATTGGGCCTTCTGTCATAGACATAACATAATTTCATATTAAGGGGAATAAATACCCCACAAGTATCCCTATTTTGTAGTGAATACTCCAAAAAACAAAAAGGAAGCTCCAACAATGCCAGGGGAAAGCAATGGTCTCGCAAATTTCTATTTTAATTCTTTGCATTGTCATAATTGTAAACATGCACAATTCCATGGGGATAGTTGGCCATGCCACCCCACTCCTTAATGCATAGGTTGGTGGTGCGGAAATGGGCCTTCTCCCCTCCTTCCTTGGGCATGTGCTCGAACACCCCCATTGGTGTAAGTACAATTCAATTATAAATTACCTTTTATCAGCCAAACTTTTTTTAAAATATGTGTTATTAATATATGTGGAAATTAATAAATAGAAAATTATAAGCCTATAAAAAAATTTTCTACAACAAAAATATTCAAACAATTTGTAGCCCTTCCTTGCTATTAATACTTGGTTACTCAAACCTATTTATTGTCATAGTCTAGTATCCCATTACTAGTTTATGCTAGTAGTCTAGTATCCCATTATCAGGTCATGCTACTGGTATAGTATAGTGGTTGCTAAAAGACTATGGACTATCCATTAGCCCAATCATCCCATGAAATTGAGTTCAATATGTCTTATTTGTAGCATACCCAACCACATTTATATACCATTAAGGTTACAAGGTACTCCAAACACAATTATAAATCACACCATACATACATGTTGATGTGGAATTAACTTAAACATAAGTAAATTGTCCAAATTATGACCCTATAAATGAAGGCAAGTTTTCTATTGCAATCCATGTCACATAAAATAAATTGAAATATGTCTAAGTTGAAGTAAACCATAAAATAATCAACAAGCCATACTCACAAACAACCAAAAGATACTTGTCTTTCTAAGAATTATCCATTGATTAGCTATAAACAAAATAATGTTCCACAAGTTCATAGAATATATATAACACATATGCTCTTTATAATAGAGGGTACATCCTAATCAGAGTTATCAATTCAGAGGAACAAAAACTACCAATTGGCTCCACCTCCTTTAACTCAACCCAAGTCTTAGAAATCTCAATATATTTTATCCATTTAATAATTTGAAACAACCATATCTCCTTCATTTTATACTAAAAAAATATAGGAATGGGATTTCATTCTCTCCTAAATAATTCCTTAGGCTATCGCATTTCACTCTAGTTCTCTAACATATGCTAGCAAGGTAATCTCTACTACTATGAAATAAGAAATTTAAGCTATGAATTAAGTTTGTGTTATCTCAACAACTGCCAATAAAATTATTCATGGTTGGTTCATAATTTTATGGCTATAAAATTCTGACAGCTTAACCATCGACGTGAAAAGCTAAAGGGATAGTATAAAACCAAACTATTATTATACCAAAAAACAGAAATAATATTTTCATGTTAGTAAGATACCACATGCCTTAATGAGAAACATATTATTCAAAAAATGATCTCAACATAGTTGAACAATTTAATAATAAGAAACTTTATAAGAATTACATCATTAATGGGTAGATATAAAATAATATTATTTCCTCCAATCCCCATAATCTTCCTTTCTACCCCTCTCATAGATTAATATCCCCCTTCCATTGCCTTATTCATTTGTAATCAACAGTTTATTCATATTATATTTTGATCCATATTGGATCATTATATAATTTTTCATCTATCTTAATGATTTTAGAGTGGAAAAACAGGAGACATTAGCTTGCAAGTGTAATTTTATTGGTGGTACCTAGTGTTACACCATTTTTTTGGTCATCTAACCTATTATTATTAGATACACCCAAGTACACCATGTAAGACCAATTTTACCCTAAGTAAAATTGCTTTCACCATATAAAATAACTTATTTGGTCCTATTTAACCCAAAACAAGGAAATTAATTAAATAAATCCTTAATTATTTAATTATTTCCTAAGAACAAGTTATTTAAATCATTATTTAAATAATGCATCTAATAATAATAGGTTAGATGACCAAAAAAATGGTGTAACACCTACTTTGGACAATTTAGGTTTGTTGGAGCCCAAAAACAAATTTGTTTTAAATTTTGTGAAGTATGGAATTGCACAGGAGGATTTAGGAGTGAAAAAGGTATGGATGGTGTGTGACATAAGGCTTGCGTAGGAGGTAGGGCACAATGTAGGTGCATGTAGAGAAGGAAGGAGGTAGTGATGACCAAGGAGAGGAGGAACATACAGGGAAATATCATCAGTTAGGATTAAGCCAACAAATTATGTTGTGGCAAGGAGGAGGCTATAGATATTTTGTAGGAGGAGGAATGATGAAGTGGAGTAGTTCAATAGGAAGTTATTTCAAAGGGTCATTAGTAGGCATGGGCCAGCTTATAGACGAGATCAAGAAATATCCCAATGGTCTGTAGGACAGTTGGAGTAATCAAGTAGATGGTTGAGAAGATTCAAAATGCTTCCAGGTGAGGTTGAGAAGGAATGTTGGAAACAAAATGTGGGTTGGAAAGAGGAAAAGTCAAAACAAAGGACCCTATTATTGGTTATGTGCATGGTATATTTACTAGGGGAGAAATACCATACCACATGCGTTTATATTGGGGGATATATATTGAGGAAAAAATGACATAATATATGGAGCATATAATAGGGGTAAATGGTTTTTATATAGGTAGGTATAAAAAATAGAGCTCAAATTTAATGAAAAAATATAAACTGGTATAAAAAATTTTAATGGAAAAATGGATACCGATAATATCTACTGAAAGCAGAGGTTTCTTAAATTGGTAACATGTATTTTGTTCATATTGGCAGTGGGTTAAGTAATGTGATTTTGTGAGGTATTTTCCAAAATCTAGTCAAATTAAGGGTATCGTTTAGTATGGCACAAAAGCACGTGATATGTCATAGGTTCATTGAGTGAAGCACCCATGGTTATGTGATGTCTATGTCTGCATGTTCTTAGTCGTAGGTGTTAGCACTGTTCTTTGCTAAGTCATGAGTCTATTTTAAATTTTTTATTATTTAGGACTAGACTTTGTGAGTTTAAAAAAAAAATTGAACACTACCGAAATTAATGTAGCGTCTGTATTAGCCCTTTTTGGAAAATATGTTTTAATTATGTTTGTGTCTATTTTTCTTTAATCCGATGCTATCGGAAATTTTGGTAACTTCTCCATTTTAAAAAATATAAAAGAAAAGTGCACCCTCTTTATGTCAAGCCATGTGTTCTTGTTTTAAAATACATTTTAAATCTTTTATCATGATTTAGGTCATGTGATAGGTAGGTTTTACAGTCAGTAATGTTAATTTAGAGTCATGGTTATACATGTAGCATCTAGGTGTCAATCCACAGTCAACACAACCAGCCTTTGTTTTGTCCTGTCTGTCAGCTGAGTCACCTCATTCATATGTAAAAGTACATGTTATGTGTTGGAATAGATCATGGATCCGCAGGTTTAATGCGATGACCATTTGGTTGATCACGCATAAACGTTACCGGAAATTTAGGCCCATCATAAAGGTTCAATGGAGGTGATTGCCAGTCACAGATTCTCCCATCTCTAGCTACCTGTAGCATGCCATCTGAAGCTACGTAGCCAACTGAAGATCATACTGACTATCACATGGTGCATGCTATGGTCCAAGATACTTACCATAATTAAAATCTATTGGATGTGAAGGTGAATTAATGTAGTTGTTTTAAACCACTGAGAAGGAAAGAAGACTATAAGTTTGACTTTAGCTGTTGGTGAATGATATTTTCTAGTTTGCACCTTAATAATGGTGTCTTAGATTTTAGACAATATTTCATAGAAGACACAACAACACCTGTTAGGTGAGCTCTTCTAGCCTTGCCACCTATCAGTTTTCAACATACAAGCTTTATAATTACTGAAGATGACTAAAAGATGAGGAAAGCTAAAATGAATTGAACCAAAATAATCTGACCTAGTGGAGGAAAATTCGAATGTGAGAAGGTTTTTTGTTCAAGCAGGGTGGTATCCTATGTGTTCAATACTGGGAAGCTCTTACTTAGGAGTAGCTCAGGTGTTTTCACATTCTTTCAATGGATAGGAAGCAACCATATATGGTCTTAGATTGCAGGTATCAATAGATTCAATTGGTGAGGCATTCACCCTTCCAAGGGAAGGAGAAAGGTGGTTTAAAGGCCAAGTCATCACTGGAGGAGATCTCAACAGTATCCTTAAATATGGACATAGAGATCCCAACTGGGAAAATGGAATTCCCAACATATTCCTTAAAAATGAATGGGTTGAGGCTTTTAAGCTCATCAAAATTTACCTCACATGTGAGAGGAGATACACTGTGGTTTTTCTTTATCATATGATATTTTTGTTTCATATTGCAGGTATGAAGACCCTGAACTTCCATTATTTTTGTTGAAGATCCCGACAAAGACGTCAGTCAGGAATCAAACACACACAACTACTTCAGAATACAGATTGTATCATAAAGACCTCATCAAAGAGGAAGTTTAGGAAGTACTAAGGAAAAGAAACCAATCATGGGACCATTTTCTGTTTTATAGGACAGGCCAACCTGCACCTACACCTCCAGCTCAACTGTCTCTAGCTTCACAACAACACCCTCAGCCCACAAAAAGAATAAAGAGAAAGGCTAAGAAGGATAATATCCATAAGGCCAAGAGCAGAAAAGAAAATACTCCTTAAGCCAAGGTTCAGAGGAAGTTGGGGAAAGGAGATAGCTCATCTATCAATAAACCTAAACCCATGAAAATGGTGCCTCCCATTTCTCCTTTTCCTAATGTTTATACCATATCTCGAAGAGGAAGGTCTGAAACTACAGAAAAATATAAAGCACAGGTGCCACTGGAAATTATGGAAGTAGACATTCAACAAAAAATGCAGAAAGAGTATCAACCCACTAAGTCTGATGAAGAGCTCCTTAAATATGTAGGGTATGAAATCAGTAGCAAGGGAACAAAATGGAGACCAAACCTATTTCTAGTACCAGAAAAAGACATACCAGAGATAACAACAAGTTCAAGATCAAATCTAATGTTCTGCGTAATCCAATTTTGTTGACAAAGGACATTTATGTTGAAGGAAAATCTAAAGGAATACAAACTAAGGTGTCAAATAAGAAAGACAAAAGAAATGCCCCTTCAGATCAACAAACAAAACCCTCAAAAAGAAGAAAGATCCAAAAGGGTTCAAAGGAGAAAAATACCATTGTGAAAGAAGCATCCACAAGGACCACAAGATCAAAATCAGTTGCTGACAAAAAATTAGACTTGGACAAGCTTGCTGAAGTTGCAGCCCATATGGAAGAAAGGTAAAAAGGTTTCCTACTAAAACACATTTTTTCTTATCAAGTGAAATTTTGAACAACAACTCAAATTTAGAAATGTATAAGTCTGCATAGAATTTTCAAGTGTTCTCTGTGCATTTCTGAAAAATAAACAAATTGCTATTGAAAATTTAGGTAGCATTACAGTTATTGCGCAGTTACAAGTTTCTACCGAAATTTTCGGTAGCGCATGTTATAAATGATTTTTTACAACTATTAGCACAATTTCCAAGCCAGATCAGGAAAGATAAGGACTCACAACGAAATGTATATAATAAGTGATGGTGATAGGTGGTTATGAGGTTGTTGAAGGTCATATTTAATGAAGACACATGGTTATTTAAGAACCAAATACACGAGGAGATAAATCAACGGAAAAAGTGGTAGCATGTAAGTATAATCAAAAGTTCAGCTAAAATTCTCTTCTATTCTTTCATCTACATCTGTCCTCTCAGTTAGATTTTGATGGGATATAGATTTAATGTCCTATGACACCTATGAAATGTTAGGAATAATGGTTCCTTATTTTCAGGAGAGATGGAGTTGGTGCCTCTCTTTCTATATGTACCATTTGTAAATACCATTTCATCGTTGGATGTTGGTCTACTTGAAGACTTAATATAATAAATAAAACTAATTACTGAACTTCATGCTAGAGGATTTTTTGATTTAAGGACTATCTAATGTATGTTTGGTTTCCTTCATTGTTTACTTCTTCTAATTTATGAGTTGCAACAACTATTAAGGTGTCAGTAAGAAATTGTTAGAGGATCTATAATAAATTATCTGTTGTTTAGTTTCCTGCAAATCATATAAATGTTGGGTGGAACATTTTAGTGAAGATTTCATGAAATATTTATGAAATATTTTATGCATGGAATCTACTCTCTGAATGTCGTTTACTTTATATAAAACAAATTTTGTGTAAAGAGTCATCATTATAGCTATATGATTGATTTAGGATATGAATATTTCTTTGAGAAAGTACCAACTATCCATCTCCTTTCATTTGTTACACTCTGCTCCCTATACTACCAATTTACCCATACAATTTATACTTGCCACAACTTTCCAAATGCATGAAAGTCTTAAAAAATAAAAATCATTTCAAACTCTTTAAGAAGCCATCCCATCACTCAAAACCTTTAAATTTGAAATGAACTATGATGTGTAAGTCTTACTCCTTTTGCAGTGAAGGAGTGACTCCTTGAGCTAACATCTGTTATGTATATTTTATTAGTTATTAATTAGATTTAGTTATCTTAGGTTATTAATGTGGAAGGGCATGATCAAAGATCATGCCTCTTCGCCAAGGGACACCTTGAGGCTATATTTAAAGTCTAGGCGATCCCTCATTGTAATCATCTTTTCATCTATCATCATTAATAATATATACTTATTCAAGTTTACCAGAGTTTTACACTCCATTGGTATCGGAGCCATCGCTCTTCTGGATCTTTGTGATCATCAGGTTAAAGAATTTCGAAGGAAATTTCAGAAATTTTTGAAGTACAAAATTGCTTTCCGAACTGTTCAGTAGCCATTTCAGAATTTTAAATTTTGCAATCTGTACGTGTTCTGGAACTCTGCATTCAATTTGGTTCATAGGTTCGATATCTCACTGATCTGCTTGTACATAATATCTGCACACTGGTTCCCTACACATCGCCAACATCCTCACGCCACCGTGCTGGCCGTCAGGCCCTGCCGGTCTCCTGTACCATCCGCTACCACTCCATCTACGTAAAAATAAAAACCGAGGACACTGTCTCAACAAATTCACACTGTCTTAACAGTGATTTCTTCTGCTGTCATCATCATTCGTCCACTACCACCGTCTGAACCACGGTGCCGCTGTGCAATCCACGGATCGTGACTGTATTTCTGACAATCTCGGTCGGGAACTTAGCCGTTGTTTTGGACGTGTGGGTCAACTGGTAAACGACGTGACCCTTCCCAACACTTCACGTCTCCGCAGTCAATTATTTCCCTCCCGCCATCTTCCGGGCCCTTAACCTCGCGTCCTTGCTATACTCGTCATTTTCCGCCTACGTGTTCGGTATTCTATTATTCCAGCGGCAGATAAAACATTATTCCAATAAATAAAATACATCGAAACAGTGTGCCGGTTGGTAACAATAAAAAAAAATCGATTTTGTTTAAAATATATATATATATATATAATAGATTCAATTTTATAAACATTAAATTAAAATTGATTTTTATACAAAATTTTTATATAAATTTTAATTTAAAATTCTTTTTTATATAAAAATTAATTAATATATATATATTCAAATTTATATATATATATTCAATTTTTTATATAAATTTTAAATTTTAAATTAATTTTTATATAAAAAATATTAAAAAAAAAAGAAAAAGAGGAGAAACTGGCAGAAAAATACTCCCCACCTCATACGCGTTCGATGTCGTCGTCAATGTCAATGGCTGAATTCCAGAAAAAATTGGTGGATCTCGAGAAACAAATCACTAATAATTCCGAAGAATTCGGAAAAAGATTAGTCGACCTTGAAGGTATAGTTGCAGGGCATTCCAACGACATCAAAAAGGTTCATGATACAACAAATCGAATAGAGAGACAAATGTGGCTAAATCATCATGATGCCACAGAAAAGCAGAACGAACTCTTCAATAAGCTAAATGATAAGCTAGATAAATTAAGTCAGACACAATCCCCAATATCTCCTAACAAGGAAAAAAATCAACAAAACAATTCTGCAGATTCAAGGAACTCAGAAGAGCATCAGGAAAAAACCGATTCCCCACATCATCAAGAAGATAGTAATGCATATTTTCAAAATAAGCAGCTCTGGAACGCATTCGCTAATCAATATCCCCTTCTTGTTCCACCATTAGCATATCAGCGCAAAGCCAAGATCGACCTACCCAAATTTGATGGTAATGAAAAAAATAGCGTTGCATGGCTTAATAAAGAAAAATAATATTTTGAGATTTATGACATTACTAGTGATGATGAAAAAATTAAACATGCTTCCATGAAAATGGAAGGAGAAGCATATAATTGGTATATGTGGTGGAAAAAGACGACGCTCGCTATCAGTTGGAGGAAATTTAAAGATGCGTTCTTCAAAAGGTTTCAAGGCATAAAAGAAGAAAAGTTTTTTTCAACCTTTATCAAATTACGCCAAAAAGGAGATGTGGATGAGTACACTAGAGAATGGGAGACCTTGGCAACACGAGTACCAGGATTGTCGGAATCTCATCTAATCCAGTCTTACATCTCAGGACTTAAAATCCACATACAAGAAGAGCTTGAACTACATGAAATTACGTCCGTAGAAGTAGCAAGGCAAAAAGCAAAAGCTGCTGAAAAGAAATTTGAAAGATTATCAAAACCAGAAAAATTATATTCGAGACGACAGTTTCCTCAATCTACAAAAGAAGATAACATGAAATATGTTCCACCACGCCTTCGCGAAGGAGGCAAATCTAACTTGGAAATACAAAGAATGAAGGAAGGCAAATGCAAATGTTGTGGCGAAAAATGGGACCCTAAGCACAGATGTGCTAATGGGAAAGAAAAAAATCTGTACAATTGTGAAGCAACGAATGATTCTAACAATGATGATTCAGACATAGAAGGGATAGAAGATACCCTCGAATTCTCCCCAGAGGTAGATGATGACAGCACTCCGCAAGTGTCATTATCAGCCATGACAGGTATATCACAACCTCAGACACTAAAATTAAGGGGACATATTAAGAAAAACAACGTAATGGTTCTCATAAACACAGGCAGCACGCACAATTTTCTAGACTCAACCATGGCCAAAAGGCTCAACCTCTTTACTTTTCCTATGCCGAATATGAAGGTAATGGTGGCCGATGGTAAGAAGATTGAACAGGTAGGAAAATGCCATAAAGTCAAATTGCAGATTAAATACTTTAGTTTAGAATCTCCATTCTATGTCGTACCACTCGGAGGAGTAGATGTGGTCTTAGGAATTCAGTGGTTACAAACCTTGGGTACTTATTCGGCCAACCATCAAAAGCAATTTATAAGCTTTAAGTGGGAAGGGCAGAAGCACAAGTTATTTGGATTCCAAGCCCCAGAAAATAAAATCGTATCATCATCCCAGATGATGAAGATGATCCGCAAAGGAGCGCCAACCTATATAGTCGAATGTCATCATTTAGAGATGTTATCTACAAAATTCAACCATGAATTATCACAGGAGGTACAAGCACTAGTTTAGAAACATGAAAAGGTATTTCAAGATCTACCAATGAAGATGCCTCCTCATAGGGAAATCGAACATACAATAGAAGTCAAGGCAGGATCAGACCCTGTTAACATCAAGCCTTATCGCTACCCACATCACCATAAAATGGAAATTGAGAAGATAATCCAAGACCTTTTAAAATGTGGGGTCATTTCAAAAATAAAGAGTCCATATGCTGCCCCAGTTATTTTGGTAAGAAAAAAAGATGGATCGTTTCGGCTATGCATTGACTATAGAGGATTAAATAAGATAACAATTAAAAATAAGTTTCCAATTCCCTTTATCAATGAAATGTTGGATGAACTCCATGGTACAAAATATTTCTCTAAATTAGATTTAAGGTCAGGTTATTACCAGATCCGAATTAGATTGGAAGATATACCAAAAACTGCATTTCAAACACATGAAGGTCATTATGAATTTAAAGTAATTCCCTTTGGGTTAACAAATGCACCAGCTATGTTCCAAGCCACTATGAACGAGTTATTTCGTCCATATCTTAGGAAATTTGTACTAGTATTTTTTGATGATATTTTGATTTATAGTAAAACCTGGAGGGAGCATTTGCAACACTTGGATAAAGTTCTTACGTTACTAGAAGACCATCAATTCTATGCAAAAAAATCTAAATGCACCTTTGGAAAAGAAGAAGTTGAATATCTGGGACACCTAATATCCCATGAAGGAGTAAAAGTGGATCCTTCTAAGATTAAGGCTATAAGGGAATGGAATAAACCAGTGAACATATCTAAGCTCAGAGGATTTTTAGGATTAACAGGATATTATCGAAGATTTATTAAAGATTATGCGCATTGAACTGCACCTCTTACAAATATTTTAAAGAAAAATTCGTTTCAATGGAATGAAGAAGCAGGGCAATGTTTTGAAGATTTGAAGGAAGTAATGGCTAATGCACCAGTATTGGCAACTCCTGACTTTTCTAAACCATTTATCATTGAATGTGATGCCTCTGGATTCGGTATTGGTGTAGTGTTAATGCAAGAGGGGCACCCTATTGCTTTTGAAAGCAGAAAACTAAATAAAAGTGAGCGTCTCAAGTCCACATACAGTAAGGAAATGCTCGCAATTATGCATGCATTGGGAAAATGGAGACAATATCTGTTAGGAAGTAAATTTTCCATCCGAACCGATCATAACAGTCTTCAGTATCTCCTTCAGCAAAAAACACTCTCTGAAGAACAACAAAAATGGATCGAGAAGATTGCCGCTTTTGACATGGAGATATTACACAAGAAAGGAAAGGACAATGTAGTAGCGGATGCCCTGTCTAGAAAAGATGAGGAAACAACATTACTTGCAGTTTCAATTGTTGTGCCTGAATGGCTTAATGAGATTAGAAGTGAGTATGCCAAAGATCTGGACATATTGGCTATAATCAACAATCTCCCAAGGAATTCAAAATTTGAATGGAAGAACGATATCTTATGGTACAAAGGGAGAATTTATCTAAACTCCAAATCCAAGTTTATATAAAAAATACTCAAGGAATCACATGATTCCATGTCATCGGGACATGTAGGATATTTCAAAACCTACTACAATGCACGTCAGTCATTTTTCTGGAAGGGTATGAGTCACGATATTCAAAAATATGTTGTAGAATGTGACAAGTGTCAAAGAAATAAAACTGAAAACATTATGACACCTGTCTTACTTCATCCCTTAAATATTCCGGCTCAGAAGTGGGAAGAAATATTGATGGATTTTATTGAAGGATTACCTGTATCGGATGGAAAGGATAAGATCTTCATTTTAGTAGATAGACTCACTAAGTATGCTCACTTTATCGCTATTAAAAAAACAGACTCTGCAAAGAAAATTGCAGAGATATTCTGCAAACATATTTATAAACTACACGGCTTTCCGAAAGTTATTGTTAGTGACAGGGATGCCAAATTTAAAGGAAACTTTTGGAAGGAATTGTTCAACCATGTTGGAACCTACCTCAATATGAGCTCAGCTTATCACCCTCAAACAGATGGGGAAATAGAGGTTGTTAATAAATGTTTGGAAGCTTACCTACGGTGTTATGCTACGGAGAAACAAAATAAGCGGGTCCAATGGTTGCATCTTGCCAAATGGTGGTATAATTCTACTTACCATACATCAACAAAAATGAATCTGTTCCAGGCTCTATATGGATATGAGCCTTCGAAGTGGAAATATTTTGCTTCAGTTCAAACTAATTTTCCAGCAGTAAAAAATCAACTAGAAGAACAGCAAAAGGTCGTCCAAATTCTAAAAGAAAATTTGAGTGTTGCACAGAATCGTATGAAGCAACAAGCTGACCGTAATCGCACTGAGAGATCATTTGAAGTTGGAGACTGGGTGTTTTTCAAGCTTCAACCATATAAGTAGTTTTACCTTAAACAAAAAGGAAAAAATAAATTAGCTCCAAAGTTTTATGGTCCGTATCAAATTATTAAAAAGATCAGTCAAGTCGCTTATGGGTTGAGCCTTCCCGATACCAGTCGTGTTCACAATGTTTTCCATATGTCCTGCTTAAAAAAGGCATTGGGTAACCATCAGTTACCCCAAACAACACTTCCCATTTTGGATGATGAAGGAAAGCTCGTTCTAGAGCCCGAAGGTATCCTATCTACTCGTGATAAGAAGCTGCGCTCTCGTGTTATTACCGAATATTTAATCAAGTGGAAGGACTTGCCCATTGAAGAAGCATCTTGGGAGTCTGAAGCATTTCGCCAGCAACACCCATCATTACGTATGCTTTGAGGACAAAGCATCTTAAGAGAGGGGCAATGTTATGCATATTTTATTAGTTATTAATTAGATTTAGTTATCTTAGGTTATTAATGTGGAAGGGCATGATCAAAGATCATGCCTCTTCGCCA
The DNA here is from genome assembly GCA_034641835.2 of Pinus albicaulis. Classification (NCBI taxonomy): domain Eukaryota; kingdom Viridiplantae; phylum Streptophyta; class Pinopsida; order Pinales; family Pinaceae; genus Pinus; species Pinus albicaulis. Next base: position 434,676,882 of record CM076576.1, on the reverse strand, counting down.
AGGGACACCTTGAGGCTATATTTAAAGCCTAGGCGATCCCTCATTGTAATCATCTTTTCATCTATCATCATTAATAATATATACTTATTCAAGTTTACCAGAGTTTTACACTCCATTTTGGCCCTGTTGTCGGGGAGGTGAAATGAAGTTTATCCCTAGGTGAATGACAAAGTTATAAGTCTAGTTCTGAGGTGTACAGTTCTAGTTGTCTTTTCAGACTACTTTACACCTAGCAACTCCATTGTTGAAGTTATGGCTCCTAGAAGGGCTACAACCAGGGCTAACCCATATTCCCCTTTGAAAATCCCAGTCCCTGACCCTAAAAATATAATCAATAAAAAGAGTAAATGGAATTTTTCTTCCTCTCCTACTGTTTTCTCAAAGGTTGTCCCTAAAGAAGTCCTGCAAACTCTATCCCTTAATTTTGCAGAAAATCTTGTACCTCCTTTTTTTTCCAGCCATCAAACAATATCTACATCAAAATTTTATGCTTCATCATCTGTTGTCTACAGTCCACCAATTTTTGTTCCACAAATCCCAGCAACTCATACCATGATAGGTCCAAACTCACCCCCTAACCAAATGGATGTAATTGCTGCTGAAAGGTATGATCCTTTAGCTTTACCTCACCCTATGAATGCATTGCCTACAGAAGATTATCTCAAATATATGCCTAATTTTAGTGGTGAGGGAGAGGTAACAGCTAAAGAACACCTTGATGATCTCTATGCATATGCTGACAATCTGAATATTGAGCATGAAGATGTCTGGATGAGATTTTTTGTTCAGAGTCTTCAAGGTGATGTTAGGAAATGGTTCATTTCTTTGACAACTGATAGCATCACTAGAATTGAAACCCTAGATGATACATTTTTAAGGAAATGGGGTGATAAGAAATATTTTCTGTTTTATATCACTGAATTTGGTGCAATAAAAAGAAAAGAAGGAGAATCAGTTTCTAATTTTTCTAAAAGATTTAATAAGATGTATAGTAAACTACCTACTAAAATCAAGCCTATTGAAGCTTCAGCCAAAATCACTTATGTTGGTGATTTTGATCCTGATTTTTGTTTATTATTGAGAAAAAGAAGATCTAAAACACTAACAAAAATGCAGGATAATGCACTCGAGGTAGAATATAATATGTTAGCAGCTGATAGGCTCAGAGGTGGAATCGATAGAGAAAAAATGAAGAAAAAATTGAATTTTCATCCTCAGGAACTTCTGATATAGATCTTAAGCTAGATGATTTGACCAAGACCATTGACCACTGAGATGTACAAGCTCAAGATAGAAGCAAGACCAACTACTACGAGAAATGTTTCATTTGATCATCATAATAGGTAGCAGTTTAGAAGACCTAATGCTACTCAAATTTCTCAAAGAGAAAGAAGAGATGTTGATGATAAAAAAGTGCATCCCCCTTTGAAAAATGCTATATTTGAAGATGAAGAGGAAGCTAAAGGGTTGGAGAAAGGTGTTGATATCAATTTTCTAAGAGATAAAGAAGGGATGATTCATCTTACATAGGAAGAGTATGAAGATTTCATGTCATATACTCAGAATAATGAAGAGAATTCTAATCATTCCATGATTGCAGTTGATCATCAAAGTAGATAAAATCTAAGATAAAAGAATATTGATGATAATTAAAAGTCTATTGCAAAACACAAGAAGAATAAGGATGCAGTTAAAAATCCACCAGAAAATCAAGTTGTTGAACCGAGAAAATCAAAAATTCCGGTAGAAGTTAACCCTCCTTCACTTGAGGTAAAGATTGCTCACAAATTTCCCCATGTTTTCAATTTTGAGAATGAAATACAAAAGATGAAAATTATTGTTCCTCTTGTAGAACTCATGAAGAATGGTGATTTCAAAAAGACTTTAATGAAATCTCTTCAGCCTCCACCTACCGATGTAGCGTCTGATTTTGTTAACCTTCAAGATGACAAGACCACTGTTATTTTAGGTCCATTGGTAGAAGATAGAGATGACTCTACTCCTCCCTTCTATCTATCTCTTAATATTCATGATAAAATCTTGCATAATTTCCTAATGGACTCTAGAGCCTCACATAATTTACTTCCCAAGGTTGTCACATATGAACTAGGTCTTGAAGCAACTAGAGAATACCAAGATCTCTACTCATTTGATTCCTGGAAAGTTCAATCCCTTGGTGTCATCAAATACCTTGCAATGAGTATTTTTTTGTTACCTATGAGAGGGATGGTGATGGATATCATTATAGCTGATATTACTTCTATATTTAGCATGTTACTTTATAGGTCATGGATTATAAGATTGGGAGGAACTTTGCAAATGGATTTCACTTATGCAACTGTCCCTGTTTTCGGAAGAGAAAAAAGAAGACTTTATAGAGAAGCTCAACTGGCATATATCATTAGTGACAACAAAGATCCCACTAATCATCCCATTTATTCTAGAACAAATGATGCTAGTTCAAGAATTTTACATATGGATAATTCTTCCTTACATACAAAAAAATTTCAGATTTTGAAGCTTGCTGAAAAACAAATTAGTCATGAGGGTTCTAAGCTGTGGAAAATGTATTTTTATGGCTCATGTTCTAAAGAAGGAGATGGTGCAGGAATAGTTCTCATTTCCCCTTTGAAAGAGAGCTCTACTTTTTATTTAAAACTTGAATTTGAAGCAACTAACAATGTGGTGGAATATGAAGCTTTGTTGATTGGTTTAAAAATAGAAAAAGACTTGAATATTTCAGAAATTTCTATTTTTGGAGATGCTGAACTTATTATTCAGCAAATCAGAAATGTTTATCAAACTAAGCATTCCAGACTCAGAGATTACCACAATGTAGTATGGAGCATTGTACAAGACTCATTCTTGGTCTTTAAAATTTCTTTTGTTCCAAGAAAAAGTAATATTTTGGTTGATTCACTTTCTATTTTAGCAAGCTCATTCAAGATTCCAATACCTATAAAGCTGAAATACGAAGTGGAAGTTAGGTTTAGACCTAACATTCATGATAATGTCAAACATTGGAAAGTGTTTGAGGATGATTAAGAGATTAGAAGATTCATTGAGGCTGCTAAAGAATTTTTTGTCCTAAACATTTATCGGGATGAAGATCTCATGAATACTGATGTTGATTTTCAAGGTACCAAAAATATGGAAAAAAACATATTGTTGATCAGCCTATCATTGAGTTGCCTACCAATCATATTCCCAAGGGGTTAATATCACTTGAAAAACTCTTTGATCACAATGATGTTTCATTCAAACCATAGTTCATTGAAACGGAATCAGAATTGGAAGATTTCAATTTGGGCATAGAAAAAGAACCGAGGTATGTTAAGCTGTCAAAAGCTCTATCAGAAGAAAGAAAGACTGAATACCATAAGTTTTTTTGTGAATTTGTTGATGTTTTTTCCTAGAAATATGAGGATCTTAAGACATATGATACAACCATAATTGAGCATAGGATACCATTGAAAGATGGTACTAAGCCTTTCTAGCAGAAATTAAGAGCAATTAATCCACCATTGTTACCAGTGATGGAGAAGGAAGTGAAGAAAATTTTGGATGCCAAAATCATCATTCCATTGAGATAATTAGCTTGGGTTTCTAATATAGTTCCTGTAAGAAAGAAGAGTGGCGAAGTCAAACTATGTGTAGATTTCAGGAATCTTAGCAAATGCTCCAAGAAAGATAATTATCCATTGCCAAAGATGGAGCATATTCTTCAAAAGGTAACTGAGTCAGACAAAATTTCCATGTTGGATGGGTTCTCTGAGTATAACAAAGTATCTGTTTGGCCAGCAGATCGAGAGAAGATAACATTCACTATGCCATGGGGAAAATTCATGTAAGCAAAGATTTCATTAGGGTTTATGAATGTCAGAGCTACTTTTCAGTGTGATATGGACTTTGCATTCATTGGAGAAAATGACAAATTCTTGGTCATCTATTTGTATGATATTACTATTTTTTCAGCTTTAGATCAAGAACACCTTCAGCACTTGAGACAAGTATTTGTCAAATGAAAAAAATATGGTATATCATTGAATCCAAAGAAGTCTCATTTTTCTCTCAAATAAGGTAAGATGTTGGGTCACATAGTTTCTAAAGATGGAGTGAAAATTGATCCCAAAATAGTGATTGCAATTCAGGAATTAACACTTCCAAGATCCAAGAAAGAGATTCAATCTTTCTTGGTAAGATCAATTTCTTAAGAAGGTTCATTGTCAATTTTTCTGAAGTGGTGAAGCATATTACTTGCATACTGAAGAAGGACAAAGAATTCAAGTGGACATTTGAAGCTAAAAAAATATTTGAGCTGATAAAAAAAGCCATCATTGAAGCACCTCAGTTGGTAAGCCTTAATACTCAAAACCTTTCTTGATATTCTCATTTGCATCTCAAGATACAATTGCTGATGTTTTATTAAAAAAATATGCAGAAAATAAGGAAGCCCCCATAGCATTATTTAGCATATCTCTTAGAGATGAAAAATTGAAGTATGAATTTTTGGAAAATCATGCCATGCATTAGTGAAAGCTCTGAAAGCTTTTAGAGTTTATATTCTTCATGCCAAAATGATTACCTATGTATCTTCATCTGTTGTTAGAGAAATATTAGTTTAGCTTGATATTGAATGAAAGAGAAGTAAGTGGGTGACTAAAGTTCTTGAGTTTTATTTAGAGATAAAGCCTACCAAACTAATCAAAGGTCAAGGATTAGCCAAACTACTAGCTAAAGAAAATTGTAAATTTTTTGCCTTGAATTTCATGGATGAAAATCTAGAAGGGAAAATTTATGAACATATTGACATCATGGAAGTGGACGTAAAGCTTTCTGAGTGCAGCTAGTATAAGGATATCATTTATTTTCTACAACATTTTAAACCTCCTCCAAATTTTGATAAAAGCAAAGTAGGATATTTGAGGATGAAAACTATTAAATTATGCATCAAGGATAATTGTTTATATTGGAAAGATCCTATAGGATTTTTTTTTAGGTGAATTGACCTAGATGAGTCAAGAAAGTTATGTTTGATATTCATAGTAGTGTGTGTGGAGGTCATCACTATTGGAGAACTATTGCATACAAAATACTAAGAGCTTGTTATTTTTGGCCTAGATTATTTTCTGATATATGTGTTGAGGTGAGAGCATGTGAAAAATGTCAAAAATTCACTAGTAAGAAACATTTTATGTCTTTGCCTCTCAAGCCCATATTTTTTTTTGCACCTTTTCAGCAATGGGACTTAGATTTCATTGGAGAAATTCATCAACCTTCAAGTGGAAAACATTGTTTGACTCTTGTTGAAACTGATTACTTCACCAAATGGATTGAAGGAATATCTACCAAGAATGCTACTCATAAAGTTATTATTAATTTTATGGAGGGAATCATAACCATATTTGGATGTCCATCAAGGTTAGTAGTAGATAATGCAACCGCTTTTAAAGCTACTCCATTGGTAAATTTCTATGAAGATTATGGTATTCAACTCACTCACTCTACAACTTACTATCTACAAGGGAATGGTGTAACTGAATCATAAAAAAAAATTGATAAGAATCATCACCAAGCTATTGGAGCAAAACAAGAAAGTATGGGACTCAAAACTAAATTTTTCTTTATAGGCTGTCAGGGTGAAAATCAAAAAGTCTATTAATACATCACATTTTCAAATGGTTTATGGAACTGAGCCTATTTTTCCAATCCAATTAGCTGTTCCTGTAGCTAAATTTCTACAAGATCATGAAGCTGAGCCAAATGGCATGACCAGGGGAATTTCTCAGATCATAGAAGTGCAGAAAAAGCAAGAACAACAATATTATTTGGTGAGAAAATATCAGCAAGATGTAAAACAAGTTTTTGATAGAGGAATTAAAAAAGAAGTTTTTCAGATTGGAGATCTAGTGTTGAAATGGGATGCACAACATCAAGACTCAGGTAAGCATTCCAAATTTGATGCGTTATGGCTTGGTCCTTTCCAAATCTCCAATATTTTACAGAACAATACTTTTGAGTTGCGACATCTTGATGGGACAGAACTATTTGGAGGCCCATTTAATGGGCGCTTTCTCAAGAAATTATTTTACTAAGGTTGTTGGTGGCCTAAGTCCACTGTAAATAATGGTGTGTTTCATAATAAGACTCCATAGCCCAATGACAAGGCACTAAAATTGCAAAATATTCTTAGAGCCTCGTAGGGAGAGCTCTATCCCCCATGGAGCCAATGTTAGAATAGTTCTTTGCTAAGTCATGAGTCTAGGATTAGATTTTGTAAATTTCAAAAAAAAAATTTGAACTCTACCTAAATTTCTTGTAGTGTTTATTTTGGCCCTTTTCAGACAGTTTGTTTTAATTATATTTGTGCTTGTTTTTCTTTAATCTGATGCTACCGGAAATTCTAGTAACTTCCGTTCTTTTAAAAAAAATAAATAAAGCACATCCGCTTTGTGTGAAGCCACATGTTCTTGTTTTAAAATACGTTTTAAATATTTTATCATGATTTAGGTCACATAATAGGTAGGGTTTACGGTCAACAATGTTAAGTTAGAGTCATGGTTATACGTGTAGCATCTATTTATCAATCTGCAGTTAACACAAATAGTCATTGTTTCGTCCTGCATGTTAGTGAAGTCATCTCATTCATATTTCAAAGTACGTGTTATGTGTTGGAATAGATAGTGTATTTGTAGGTTTAATGCGATGCCCGTTTGGTTGATCACCCATAGACATTGCCGGAAATTTAGGCCAGTCATAAAGGTTCAGTGGAGGTGACTGCCAGTCATAGATCCGCTCATCTCCACCGACCTGTAGCATGCCATATGAAGCTATGCATCCAATTGAATATCATAATGAATATCACATGGTCCATGATACGGTCCAGGATACTTACCATAATGAAAATCTCTTGCATGGGAAGGTGAACCAATGTAGCTATTTTAAACCACCGAGAAGGAAGGAAGACCATCAGTGTGAGTTTAGATGTTGGTGAACGGGATTTTCTATTGTGCAACTTAAGAAGGGATTCTTAGATTTCATACAAGATCTCATAGAAGACATAATAACACCTATTAGGTGAGCTCTTCTAGCCTTACCACCTATCAGATTTCAACAAACAAGCTTATTAATTACTAAAGATGACTAAAAGAGGAGGAAAGCTAAAACGAATTGAACCACAAGGAGTTGACCTAGTGGATGAAAATTCAAATGTGAGAAGGTTGTTTGTTCAAGAAGGTTGGTATCCTTTGTGTTCAAGACTAGGAAGCTCTCACTTAGGAGTAGCTTAGGATTCTTCACATTCTTTCAGACATAAGAAACCATCTATGGTCTTAGATTGCAAGTATCAATAGATTCAATTGCTGAGGCATTCAACCTTCCCCAGGAAGGAGAAGGGTGGTTGAAAGGACAAGTCATCAATGGAGGAGATCTCAATAGTTTCCTTAAATATGGACACAGAGAACCCAACTGGGCCAAAGGAATTCCCATCAGTTTCCTTAAAAATGAATGGGATAAAGTTGTTAAGCTCATAAAAATTTACCTCACTTGTGAGAGGAGATACAACGTGGTTTTTATTCATCATATGAGATTTATGTTTCATATTGCTAGTATGAAGACCTTGAAATTGCCGTTATTTTCTTTAAACAGCCTGACAAAGATGTTAGTCAAGATTCAAACACACACAACTGCTTTAGGCTAATTCTTGTATCATCAAGCTATCATCAAAGTGTTAGTTGAGGAAGAACTAAGGAAAAGAAATCAACCATGGGACCATTTTCTATTTTATAGGGCATGCCAACCTGCACCTACACCTCCATCTCAACTGTCTCCAGCTTCACAACAACACCCTCAGTGTGCAAAAAGAACAGAGAGAAATTCTAAGAAGGAGAATATCCATAAGGTCAAGAGAAGAAAAGAAAACACTCCTTCTGTTGGGAAAAATACTGAGAAGGGGGGGTGAATCAGTATTTAGGACATACTCATAACTTTTTACTTTTTCACTCTCTAAAACCCATCTGTTCTTTGGACATTTCATGCTAACGACTGAATATCATTCATAAAACTCGCGTATACACGAAGTGTTAATTATGAAATTAATTCTTCACTTATATCATTCCATCATTCATTCGTAGATGTTCAATAAACGGTAGCTTGTGTCATTCAGAACGAGAATAAACCTTCATGACACGGGATTTTAGGTGGAAACCCAAGTGGGAAAAACCACATTCCAGGTTATCGACCTTCAATATTTTATTATAGAAAACATCTTACAACATATGCCCGGCACGACCTTCCTACCCGACACGAGGCACCCACCTGGCGACGATTTCCGACACCTCTCTTGGAAGGGAGCCTCTCGACCCCCTGCTCTCGTTGCAGAAGCCTCTCCTGGAAGGGAGCTACGACCCCACTGATCCTAGTTTATGACCTCACCTAGAAGGGAGCTACAACCCCCTGACTGAAGGCTACAACCCTCAGCACCACCATGGACCACGTTTCATCAATTTTCACACTGCATCCAAAGCTTCCTTTAGAACACAACTTGCAGGCCATGTTTCATCATATTTTCATACTGGACCCACTCCACACATTTAAGCTCAATCAAACATCAAACTGATACATTGACAGATAGCAGTAAACCAATAGAACAGATTAGACATCTCATACCACAAACTTTAGAAAAACCTAGTTTTGCATACGTGCTTTCCTTTCACTGATACTGCGTATATACGTGCCTTTGACCATACAAACCCGCGTATACTTCAGTACATATTAAAAATCTATTTTTACTGCCCATACGCGCTTTCTCTTCAGCAAACCCACGTATATACACGCTTTCTCTGCAGCGAACTAGCGTATAGTTCTTCATACATTTAGTTCATTGTAATTCTTCAGAACAGATACATCACTCATATTTTACCCTTTACTTCAGACAGATGTTCACCTCATCTCAGATCTAATCATTCCATAAACAGATCTAGCAGATACAAATACATTCCAAATCTAGATTCCCTTCTTCATCATTTCTTCATTGGTGCATCATACATTCAGATATTTCATTCAACTGTAACCCTTTCCATTTAGATATACTTCAGAGAGAAGTATTCATTCAAGCTCAGACTTCTTGCACACACCTTTCACAATGATTTCCTTCTCCTTATATAGGTTTACCACATTACTTTCGATGGTATTCCTGGGCGGGGTCACATATATGAATCATTACTCAATACAATGGGTCAATACCATGGTGGTTACCCCTGGTTTTACATATTTAGAGCGCTTTTGACCATACGCGACTTTTCACGTTATTTCCCGCATGCATACGCTACTTCTCCTAGACAAATCCGTGTATGCCTTGAGACATACTCTTTTCATCATAGATCTAGCACATACTGAATTCCTTTCTTCATTACCTTCTGTACTCATCAGATTTACATCATTTAATAAGTTCATCAAGACATATTCCATCAGGGAAAACTTCATCAAGTAGGTTGCCATCATCTTCATCAAGTGGGTTGCCATCAAGGACAACACTCAGCATCATATTTCCAACAATCTCCCCCTTTGGACTTGATGGAAACCACGATGGTGTTTGATCACCACAACAGATAGATACATTAAGAATACAATGAGACCATGTCACTCTCCCATCATTTTTCCCTTTATTCAAACACCATGTCACTGTCCCCCTTTGTCATCAAGGGAAAAGGGCGGATCAAAAACCAACACAAGGTTTTTCTCCTCATGTAGAGCACTATAGATCTGATGTGCACTGAAGTTACCATGCTCCCCCTGAATTCATGCTGAGTCTTCAAACATATTCTACAATGAAGTACATGACTCTATGACCTTCCTATCACCAAGGACTCATACTTACATCAAAGATCCAACTAAGTGGATTTACATATGACACTCAAATACCCAACCAAGTGGGTTTACGCAATTTGACTCAACTACCCAACCAAGTGGGTTTACACATTTTGATCCAATTACCCAACCAAGTGGGTTTACACATTTGAAAAAGTCCTTACATGACTGAATATTACAATTTTACATCATAGGTCTCATCATGACCTTTTCATCAAAGTACAAGTATGACTTTACATGACCAATACCAGAAAGACCTCAAGAGAGAGATCACAAATCAGAACCATCATAATGCCAACAATGCATTATACTCAGCAAGGCTAGGGCTCCCCTTCAAAATGTGCATCCAAATATCCTTTCCATATGACTAAGGCTCCTCCTTAGCTTGTGCAACTTTGAACACCTATAGCAACAAGTCATCAGCAACAATCTCTGCATGATCTATCCATGTCTCTGAAACATATGACTCCCATCTCATCCAAAATATACTCTTCATCAAATATCAATCCGGGCTCATTCATAAAATTTATCATAAGAAACCATGTATCATGTCATTTATCATTTAGAACTGAGAAATAAGCAGATACAGAGTCAATAACACAGTTATTAACAGTCAGAATGATGCTCCCCCTGAACCTCTACTCCTGATCTTCAGCTGTCATCCCAATTCTCTTATCATCAATGCATACGCGACTGTGTCTGCTGGAACTTGTGTGTATACGCGACTTTGTTTCATCTAACCCGCGTATAGAAAATTTCACACCTTTATCTCCCCCTAAATTTGTACTTTCTGTTCCTGTCTTTTCTTCACACCAGATGCACTGTCAGAAATTCACATACCCATAATTACCAAAACAATCATGGAAATCACCATACATCACTCCCCCTGTGACGATACATTACTAATCCATATAATGTATCTCACATCACTTCTGCAGTCATTAAGAGAAATAAGCTTTAGAAGCGGATGACTGCAGTAGGGTCAGTATTCCCTACGTTTTTGACCGGTCTTCCTTCCTTTTCCAGCTTTGCTTGAAGTTTCTTATTGTGTGCTGGAAATTGTTCAATTTCTCAGATCTGTTCATCCTGCATTCTTTTTCAACATGTCCATACTTGTTGCAAGCATAACATCTCACATGACCAGAAAAGTAAGCATATGGATCATACTGTTTTTTTCTATACTTTCTTCTATTGCAATCAGCTTTTTTATGACCGTACTTGTTGCATGAAAAACAATATCCCTTAAAGAAACCAGAGTACCTTCTTGTGTAGGATATGTTTGTTTGTGACTGAAATAATCTGCTTCTACAATTGGCTTCAACATGCCCATAATTATGACATTTAAAGCATTCAACATCATTGATACTTCTATATTTTGGAAAAGATTTCTTTTGAGAATTCATAATTGTAGGTTGCCCTTTTGTCTCTTTCACTACTTCAGGTTTTTCTTTGACATCCTTTGAATATTTAGCAGTTCCTTGTGTACTAGATTCTCCTTTAACTGTTTCATGAAAACCCAGATGAAGTTTGATAGAAGGAGACCTTTGACTACCAAGAATATTGTTCAGAATCTTAGTACTATCTTGAAACCTCAAGAGTATGTCTTTTTCTTCTAATTTACCTTTGAGAATGTTTACCTCAACTTCCAATCTTTGGCATTGCTTCTTCATATTTTCTTCTTCTACTTGATCATTCAGATTTAGAATCTCTTCTTTCAACCCATTTTCTTGATCTTCAAAAGTTTGTAAGAGTTCTTCATTCTTCTTATTCGATGCTTCGAGATCAGCTTTCAGAGAGATGATTTCTGCTTCAAGTTCTTCTTTCTTGTTGTTTGATATTTCCGGGTCTTCTTTGAGAGAGATGATTTCAGCTTCAAGTCTTTCATTCTTCTTGTTTGAATCTTCCAGATCTTCTTTGAGGGAGACGATTTCTGCTTCAAGTCTTGCATTCTTTTTGTTTCATTTTTCGAGATCTGCATTTAGATCGTTGATTTCTGCTTCTAGTCTTTTAATTCGATTGGATGTATAAGCATGAAACCTTTGATACTTGTCTGTCTGTCCATTCAGTATTTCTATCTGTTATTTCATCCCTTTGTACATAGCTTCGCTTTTATTAATTGATCTTCTTTGATCTTCAATTTTCTTGATAGCTTCCTCTAGATCCAAAACTTTACTTTCACTATCTTCACCATTGCATGCACAGGAAAGTAAATCACAAGAAAAACAATCAATACCTGTTTCATCTTCTTCATTTTCTGTTGTACATGTTTTTTGAGATATCTCCTTTTCAGAAGCCTTCTTCTTTTGCTTCCTTCCCATTGTGACGGATCTCCTTCAAGCGATCAAGCTTCTGCAGAAGGACCTCCTCTGATACCAATTGTTGGGAAAAATACTGAGAGGGGGGGGTGAATCAGTATTTAGGACATACTCATAACTTTTTACTTTTTCACTCTCTAAAACCCATACGCTACTTTGCTGAACCAAACTAGCGTATACACGCGGATATCCTTCATAAAACTCGCGTATACACAGAGATCTAATTATGCCTTTAATTCTTCACTTATATCATTCCATCATTCATTCATTAGATGTTCAATAAACAGTAAACATGTGCAGTAAGAACAAAATAAGCCATCACACATAAGCATCACACATGAACACCAGGATTTTAGGTGGAAACCCAAGTCGGGAGAAAACCACCGCTGCAGTTGCTCAGCCTTCAATATTTTATTATAGAGAAAGCATCTTACAACATATGTGCTGGCGCAGACTTGACCAGCACGCAGGCACCCACCTGCGCTCGTTTACCAGCCTCTCCTGGAAGGGAGCTCCAACCCCCTGACTCGTTTACCAGCCTCTCCTGGAAGGGAGCTACGACCCCCTGATCTCGTTTACCAGCCTCACCTGGAAGGGAGCTACAACCCCCTGACTGAAGGCTACAACCCTCAACACCTCTATGGACCACGTTTCATCAATTTTCACATTGGATCCAACAACTTCAATAGACCACAACTTGCAGGCCACGTTTCATCATATTTTCAGACTAGACCCACTCCACACATTTAAGCTCAATCAAACATCAAACTGATACATTGACAGATAGCAGTAAACCAATAGAACAGATCAGACATCTCATACCACAAACTTCAGCAAACCCTAGTTTTGCATACGCGCTTTCCTTTCACTGATACCGCATATATACGCACCTTCGACCATACAAACCCGCGTATACTTCTGTACAAATTACATAGAAAATTTTACTTCCCATACGCGCTTTCTCTTCAACAAACCCGCGTATATACATGCTTACTCTGCGGCGAACTAGCATATATTTCTTCAGACATTTAGGTCATTGCAATTCTTCAGAACAGATACATCACACAGATTTTACCCTTTACTTCAGACAGATGTTTGCCTCATCTCAAATCTAATCATTCCATAAACAAATCTAGCAGATACAAATACATTCCAGATCTAGATTCCCTTCTTCATCATTTCTTCATTGGTGCATCGTACATTCAGATCTTTCATTTAACTGTAACCCTTTCCATTCAGATATACTTCAGAGAGAAGTATTCATTCAAGCTCAGACTTCTTGCACACACCTTTCACAATGATTTCCTTCTCCTTATATAGGTTTACCACATTACTTTCGATGGTATTCCTGGGCGGGGTCACATAGACGAATCATTACTCAATACAATGGGTCAATACCATGGTGGTTACCCCTGGTTTTACATATTTAGAGCGCTTTTGACCATACGCGACTTGTCATGCTATTTCCCGCGTGCATACGCTACTTCTCCTAGACAAATCCGCGTATGCCTTGAGACATACTCTTTTCATCATAGATCTAGCACATACTGAATTCCTTTCTTCATTACCTTCTATACTCATCAGATTTACATCATTTAATAAGTTCATTAAGACATATTCCATCAGGGACAACTTCATCAAGTAGGTTGCCATCATCTTCATCAAGTGGGTTGCCATCAAGGACAACACTCAGCATCATATTGCCAACACCTTCAGCCAAGTTTGAGAGGAAGTTGGAGAAAGAAGAGAGTTCATCAATAAATAAACCTAAACCCATGAAAATGGTGCCTCCCATTTCCTATTTTCCTAATGTTTATACCATAGCTAGAAGAGGAAGGTTTGCAACTGCAGAAAAATCTAAAGTACAGGTGCTAATGGAAATTATAGAAGCAAACATTCAACAGAAAATACAAAAAGAATTTCAGCCCACTAAGTCTGATAGAGAGCTCCTTAAAGATGCAGGGTATGAACTGAGTAGAAAGAGAAAGAAAGAGGAGGCCAAACCTATTGCTGATACCATAAAAAGACACACCAGACAACAACAAGTTCACGATCAAATCTAAGGTTCTACATAATCCAAGTTTGTTGCCAGAGGTCATTGATGTAGAAGGAAAATTTTAAGGAATACAAAGTAAGGAGTCAAAGAAGAAATACTAAAGAAAATCCCCTTCAGATCAATAAATAGAATGCTAAAAAAGAAGAAAGATCCAAAAGGGTTAAAAGGAGAAAAAGACCATTGTAAAAGAAGCAGCCAGGAGGACCACAAGATCAAAATTTTTTGTTGACAGCAAATCAGACTTGGAAAAGCTTGTTAAAGCCAAAACCCATATGGAAGAAAGGTAAAAAGGTTTCGTAATAAAACACCTTTTTTCTTGGTTTTTGAACTTCCGTGGTTGTTGTTAATTGCAGAATCTGGATTATCGACAGCATCATAAACCAATCGTCGACGTTGTGAATCCCAACGGGGATACATATTCAGGGTGAGAAGTGAATGAAGAATGAAACAAGGCCACACAAAAAAGGCATAAATAGTGAAGGATGATGAGAAGAGCCAACAAAAATAGATTTTATTAATTTATTTAAAAAAAATTATTTTATTTTTTATAAAATTTTATTTTTAATAAAACAATTTTAATTTAACTAATTTAAAATACTTATAATAGTATGTAATATCATCTATTATTAATATTAATATTTAAAATTTATTAAGATTATTTATACAATATTACTTATTAATTTCGTAATTTAATTTATTTTTATAAAAAATTTTAAAATTATTTTGCTTATCAAGTGCAATTTGGAACAACAGCTCAAATTTCGAAATGTATAAGTCTGCACAGATTTTTCAAGTGTTTTTTGTGAATTTTTTAAAAATAAACAGATCACTACCGGAAATTTTGGTAGCATTACAATTTTCGTGCAGTTACAAGTTTTTAACGGAATTTCCGGTAGCGCCTATTTTCAATGAGTTTTTACAACTGTCAGTAACAATTCCGAGAGAGTTCAGGAAAGATAAGGACTCATAACGAAATGTATATAACAGGTGATGGTGATAAGTAGTTATGAGGTTTTTGAAGGTCATATTTAATGAAGGTACATGGCTATTTAAGAAAGAAAAGACATGAGGAGACAAATCAGCAAAAAAAGGGGGAGCATGTCAGCATACTTAGTAGTTTGGCTCAAATTCTCTTCTCTTTCATCTACATCTATCCTCTCAGTTAGATTTCAATGGGATATAGCTTTAATGTCATATGACACCTATGTAATTTTAGGAATAGTGGTTCCTTCCTTTTAGGAGAGATGGAGTTGGTGCCTCTCTTTCTATATATATACCATTTGAAAATACTATTTCATGGTTGGATGTTGGTCTACCTGAATAATTAATATAATCAAGAAAAATCCCCTTTTCACTTCATGCTGGAGGATTTTGTGATTCAAAGAATATCTAATGTATGTTGTGTTTCCTTCATTGTTTACTTCTTCTAATTTATGAGTTGCAGCAGTTATTAAGGTGTGAGTAAGAAATTGTTAGAGGATGTAATAGGAAATTATCTGTTGTTTAGTTTTCTACAAATCATATAAATTTTGTGTAGAACATGTTAGTGAAGATTTCATGAAATATTTATGAAATAGTTTATGCATGAACTATACTCTCTGAATGTTGTTTACTTTACATAAAAAAAAGTTTGTGTAAAGATCCATCATTATACCTGTGTGACTGATTTATGATATGAATATTTCTTAGAGTAAGTACCATCTATCCATCTCCTTTCATTTGTTACACTGTGCTCCATATACTACCAATTTACCCATACAATTTATACTTGCCACAACTTGCCAAATGCATGAAAGTCTTAAAGAATAAAAATCATTTCAAACTCTTTGAGAAGGCATCCCACCTCTCAAAACCTTTAAATTTGAAATGAACTATGATGTGTAAGGCTTACTCCTTTTTTAGTCAAGGAGTGAATCCTTGCGCTAACAGTAGGCATATATGCTAGAGTTTGTATTTGTTGGGTAGCGTTATTGTAATGTTCATGTATACATATATATATGGGTTTCAAAGTATGTGTTTTTTTCTTGTTTATACATGGTATATATTTGAAAGGTTGGTGAGAATGTTGGTCTTATGTTTTTATCACAACGTGTTGCGCCTATTTCCTTTATGATAATATAATCCGATGGAGGGATGATTTTCCCCTTATACTTTGGTTTTATCTCCGATTGTGCAAATTTTTTTATAATGTGTTATATTCCTATGTGTTTAATGTTTCACAACAATTTTAAATACTTATGAATGGTCTTAATTGTCTATATATTTATAAGGTGGTTAATTTTTTAGATAATATTGTATGTTTGTAAAGGAACTAATCTTTGATATTTTTAATATAACCATTAATGGCTAAAGGTGTAACCTATTGTGACTTCCCCAACATTTTCACTTCTGGACCTTTTTTTTGTATAGTTAGTTGAAAGGATTAAATAACTGTGAAATGCATAGTGCTAGGTCGATGGTGAAGTGCTTGTCAGGTGGAAGTCAAGTGTCATAGCTCATAGAAAATCTTCTTAGACTATGGAAACCTTGTTCTAATATCCACCTATTATAAATTCAGGTGAGACTTCACCCACTTCATGTGTGTTTTCAAAAGGGCTCATGCTAAGCGATTTTCTATTTTTCACTATGCAACAAATCTTAGTTCTATCATAATTACATACACCAAAAGATGGTTTCATTTTCAAAAATAGGATGGTTGTGTGATTGGATTGTCTCATAGGAATTTGGAAGCCATGGAACCCCACACAGAAGGACTTTACCTCGTGGCTTAAATAAAAGTATCATGAGTTTGCAATAAAGGAAATCAAGGATAGGAAGTATAGCATGGAGAAATGGTTGCAAAAGTATGTGTATACTTATTTTCGTGAAGTTTTCTTTGTGAAATTCCTAAATATCCTGACAGGGTGGATCTAGGGATTAAAGTAAAATAACTAGACATGTTTCCATGATGGACCAGGGAAGTGGACACAAGAGGAAGTACCCAAGCTCGAAGTGATAAGTAGTAAAATATCTCATGTTTTTTATTTATGGCTTGAAAGTATGTTGGAAGGATGCATTATCGAATTTTCAATGGAATTAACAATGTCCAACACTAAAATGGAGTAAGGGTTTTTGAAGGGACCAAGGAAAGTTTATAAGGTCAATATTATTACTCATCAAGATGTTACCATATGACCACAAAGTTCCGCAACTGGAATCAAATAACATGAGTATCTAGGCCACACGTACACAAGGGGGAGTGGGGGAGAACCATAATATTATCTAAGGAAAAGGAAAGGAGAAGAGGTATAAGTACTGTGGTGGAAGATAACAATGGGACCAAAATTCCGAATAGGAAGGATAAGAGATATGATGGAGCAAGAGAGTTACGAGGGTGGAAATTTTAGGAGTGGAATGAGGTTTCGATGGGGTGACACAGGAGGAGCCTAGTCAGCGTTGATTCCTTCCAAGAGAAGAAGCCCATAGGAAGGGGATAGGAGAGGCCACGAAAGATTTCTCCCATAGTATGGTGTGATATTGCTCCCCCATTGAATCCCCCATGGTGAGGGTGGAAGTAATTCATCGGGAATTACTGTGTAAAACACAATGGCGAGAATAGACTTACTGATACCAATGTTTCATGGTGTTGTGACATATTCAGGTACTCACACGGCACCATGGATTACAACCTATGGTATCTCAGACAGAAAAACCCTACCCTTAAGCGCTATACAAATGGAGATTGGGCTAGAGGCATGTATGATAAAAATAACACTAATGGAGGAACATTCTTTTTACGAAAGTGTTTCGTTTCTTGTCTCAAAAAAAAAAAAACTTCAATCTCTCTATCTATTGTTGAAGCATAGTATATTGTGGCAGTTGCTTGTTCTACTTAGGTGTTGTGGATGAAGAAAAATTTGAAATGCCTTCAAGAAAGTAATGATCAACCTATTTCTATCATGTATGTCAATACTGGTGCAATTAATATCCTCAAAAAGCATGTCATGCACTTGAAAAACAAAGTATATTCCCATCAAGTGTCACTTTCTACAAGAACAAGTTGCATATCAACTAATAAAATTAGAACACATTCCACCCAAAGAAAATATTTCTAATACCTTTACTAATTCATTTCCAAGGGAATGTTTTGAATATATTAGAAAAAGGATATGAGTGGTTTCTTCCTCATGGGAAGGACTATCTCACTAACTTCAACCAAGATTAAAAAGGTTTGTCCTCCAACTTTTAAAAGTAGGAATATGTACATTAGGAAACTGATTTATTGATAAGGAGAGATTCACATCGAAAGAAACATGGTGCTAGGTAGAGATTCCATTTACAAAATATAAGGTACATAGTGTTACACTGATTTTTGGTCATCTAACCTGTTACTATTAGATGGACTAAAGTACATCATGCAAGACCAATTTTACCACAGTGAAATTTCTTTCACTATGAGAAATAACTTAATAACCCATAGTTTATTGAGTTGTTTATGGTCTAAACAGGAAACCCCATGAGGAATAACTAAATAAATCCTTATTTGTTTGATTTTCCTCTTGGGATAAATAACTAAACCATTGTTTAATTAATATTCCTGGTCATATTCAACCCAAAATAGGAAAACTAATTAGATAAATCATTATTTATCTTATTATTTTCTAGGAATAATTATTTAAATAATTATGTAATAATATTCCTTGTTAAATTTGACTAAATAATTTATAAATAATTGAATAAATCATTATTTATTTAATTATTCCTTAACCACATTCTTAAAATAATAAATAAATCATTTATTTATTTATTATTTCTAAATAAAGGGATTTGACCAAATTCAAGTTCCTTTTCCCTCCAAATATTCCATAAAAGTTGAATCTAGAGCTAGTTAATAATATTTCAATTATGCACCAATATCTAGACTAACTGAAAATTTTGTTATAAATAGAAGGGTTTTCCATTCATTCACCAAATTTTGTTGCCTTAAGATCACCTTTTGATCTATACTTTTGGTCTAACTTTGATCCTCCGTCATTGTCATATTTTTTCTACTTTTTCTTGTAAGTTCCCTTTGAGTTCCATTTTTTTCTGGGTTTTCTGCACCATCGACAGAGAGAGAACTTGGATTTGAAGCACTGAGGACATATAAGAACCCATCCCATTGAGGGGAACTAGTAACATCTTTCTATGTTCCCTTCCCAGGTGTCATAATATAAAAAATATTTATAAATCCTTGTCTTGTCCATCAAATGTATGGAGCAAACTCTTGCTTATTCTTTTTGTTTAATATCTTTAACTACATAGATATGGATTTTTGTAGCACTTATTTTGATCACCTACTGCATATCTAAGGAAATTGACAGCCACATTTGATGTTAGGGCTATTTTTTATGCACAGCTAAAGTGATTTTTTTTCGTACACTTGCAATTAGAATTCACACTAACTACTGGCGACTCCACAAGGGTTAGTTAGTATGACCATTGTCATTTTTCAGATCCCTGCATGGCTAGCTACTTTATCCCCTAGCGTTTTTCCTCGGCTTCTTATTTTTCATTCCTTGATGTTATTTTTAACCTTTTTAACCCTAAAACAGTAAAAATTCTAACTTCCATGTGTTTCTGGGCCTTTTGTGCAGGTAATAGGTATCAGCCACAGCAGAGACGAGACCTTTTTTTCTGAAACCTGCTCCCAAGACAACCAGAAGTTTAGGTCACACTTTTTGGCCCAAAAACTATGACCTCAGTGCTCAGGTAGTGAGTAAATGCCCAAAAAATGTGACCTCCGTGGAAAACAGGTCAGAACCTATGACCCGTACTTTCTGTGGGATTTTTTCTGTGATTTTTCAGGGTTTGTCTGGGGCACTATTCATGGTTGTCTGATCTCCATATTCACCACTCTTAGACCTTTACTTTCTTATTTTTACTTGTCGAAGTAGGAACCAAGCCCCCTAGGGCTTTAGTACACTTCCACCTTATTAGGAGGAGTTTAGCTCAAGAAGGTCTTTTGAGATTTTAGTGTTTTTCGGCCTTTTTTTCATATATGAACCTGCACTTTCCGATCCATTTTAGATCAGTAATTTAACCTTCCAAAACACCTATTTTAGGTTTTTTTTGCTTCTCCTTTAGGGTCCCCTCCATTTCCCTTTCGGTTGTAGCCTTTTGCCACCAATGTTTTAGCATTGTTCCCTCTGGTTTCTTGTTGTTTTCTACACCTCTTTCCAACATATCTTACCTTTAGATCCCTGTCCCTCTTGACCTCAGATACATTGGCCAATTTTTGTGTTTTTAGTAGATTTTTCCCAACCAAAGACTGGTTGTTGGGAAGCCCTCTTTCTTGGGTTTAAATTCATGCATCTTTAGTTGTTTATTTTACTATCGCTTTCAGTTCCTTTTCTGTCTCTTTCAGTTTTTTTTACAGTTATACAACTTTTTTTTCTTTTTTATCTACACACATTTGGGCTTAATTAAAATTAACACACTTATCACATACATGTACACCTAAAGAGAAGAGCGTATGGTTTACAATGTCAGGCCAAGACTTAAACATTGTAATCAATTGATCTGCATTTCCCTGCCCTTGTTTACCTCTCTTCCTTATTGGGTTCCGTGTCTCTTTTCCATAATTGCACCTCTAAGGAATTTATCCCGGAGACTCCAAGGCCTTCATCCTTATTTTCCTTTAGGAAGACTTACCCCACCACGTAAGGTTTTGAGTTCGCCCTCTGCCGAGTCCCCATTCTGACTCTGATTCTGGTTCATCGGGCTCCCCTTCAGTTTCTATTCTTGGCTCTCCTCCACCTTTCACCTTCATCATGTCTAGTTCAGGACCTAACGCTAGTGGTGGCCTTAGCCCTAATGCTGGAAATGCTACTAGTGGTTCAACAAATGGAACTATTCCGACTGCTCCCTTGCTTCCTTATATGGCAAGCCTAAGCCTTCCCGATTTCAACTTGTTGATTAATGACCCCATACACCATGATCCAGGTTGGCCTACTATGCCAACCAAGATTCCTTCAAACAGCCCTAAGTTTGAAGGAAATGTTGGAGAGGACCCTACTAACCATGTTCATTCTTTCTACATGTTGTGTTCGTCTAACTCTATCACTAATGACTCTATCCATCTTCGGTTATTCCAACGTACGCTTACCGGAGAAACTTCCATGTGGTATGTCGACTAGGCCTCCTCCTCTCATACTACTTTTGCAGCACTTGCCAAGGAATTTTTGTCCTACTTCTAGCTTTCCCTTCACTATGACACCGGTACTGAACTTTTGACCTCTTTCTGTCAAACTTCTACCACCTGCCTATCTAACCATGTTCAAGAATGGTGCAAAAGGAAGAGCCTATGTACAACCCCCATTTTCGAAGACCATGTATACATGGACTGGTTTATCAGATCCCTTTTTCCCTCTATTAGTAAAGATGTCGCATCTCACTTTTTTCATACTGACGAAAAAGCCCTCCAAATTGTGTTGAAATATGACTTGATCTACGTGCAATCTGGTTATCTTTATACCATCTTACTTGATCTCCCTAGACCTGGTGGTGTAAATGCACTAGGGGAATCTCATGCTGCCAACGGTATCGTTAGATCCATTTCAAATCTATACACTCATCCTCACATGGGTTATGGTTTCCCTCAGGGAGTGGCCAACTTCTCTAGCACATTTCCCCCTCTTGGCAACATGTATCCATGACACAACATGCCTCACTCCTTTTCCCAACCACATCCTCTGATGCCAGGGCCTGATATTTCCCAACATATTTACCCCAATGTTTCTCAACCTCCTTATTATGCGTATCCACAGCCTGGTGCTCCACACTATAGGTAATCCAGGAAACAATATCCAAGGGAATACATCTAACACTGCAACCCAAAAATAGGGTACTCAGCCCAAGAAAGTCAGGCCTCTTCACATGAATAAGCCTTGCTCTTGTTGGGGTGTCGATGGTAACTATACCCATGATTTCCCCCTTTTACCTTAGATGAATCAAATGTGGAAATCTCAAGCAACGTCTCAACAATAGCAAGCCTATTCTTTGGTTCCTCCTAATGTTGCGCCTATTCAACCGGTTGTGTTTACCAATCCTTTCCCTCAGCAAGGATATGTGGCTGCCCAACCCCCTAAAAGGCAGGCAGCCACTCAATCTCCCCCATATCATACTTCTGATTACTAGATCCTCATGATGAACTCTGACTAAGCCAATACCGTAGATCTCAACCTTTAGACTCGGTCGCACTTGTACACCAAGCCTCTCGCTATGTCCGTAGCCGATCCCTTATCTTTAGGTCACACAGAGCCAATTTCGACACCCAATGTTCTTTTACGGATCCCTCAGCCTAACACAGAGGTACATACCAATATCCCCAAGGGAATGTTATGCCAAAACGCTGCTTCCGATAAAGGCGCCCACACCTACAGTATAATAGATGACTTGGCACAATCCCTTGTCGCCATGCAAACGTTGGAAGTCCTCTAGTCATGCCCTTCACAACGAAAAGCTCTAATAACTGCTATGGGAGATGTGGATCCTTCAGATTATCATTTGATTTTCTTTGATGTTGAAAAGTCAGAGCATCCACCCCTTCCTCCATATGTCACCTTCCAAATAATTGTCAAGATCCGGAATGCCAAAGTCTCTCAATGTATCATTGACGAGGGGGCATCCACCTGCGTGATGTCTGAATCTATTTGGAAACAACTCGGATCCCCTGATTTAGCCCCTTCCACTATCACCCTTAGTGCGTGGGATGGCCACTCTTCCCAGCCCCTTGTCATGTTCTGCAATTGTCCTATTACTCTTGCGGGCAAGACTATTTATGTTGACGTTGAAGTCATTGATGCCCCCTTAGACTACAACATTTTATTGGGTCATAGTTACACTTATGTGATGTCCTTTGTCCCATATACGGTTCACTATAATATGTGATTTCCTCACAACAGAAATATTGTCACAATAGATCAACTGACATATTACGAACCAAAGTTTCAGACCTCTCCAGAGTCCATTATTTCTTCGGTGGCCAAAAAAAAAATAGTTGAACCTCCGACCAGTGTCTCACCCGGAGTCTATAAAGATTCCTCTTTGTTTGGTTAATTCCCTGGTCTTCCCCCACCTATCTTTGATCCTAGCTTCTTGAATTTTTTCATGATGCAATTGTCTCGGTCCGACCTCAAACGGTCTAGTTTGACTAGTCAGCAACCTCGCCCTTTGCAACCTACTCCTAGTGCTTCAAATCAGCCTTTGGGACATCCTCCCCAAGGCCCTTCATCTGTATTTGGTGTCCATGATCCTATATTTCCTCCTGGAATGGTTCCCCCTAGGCTTAACCATCTGGGAGACATTCTACCTGGCTATTACCCCTCCAGTCAGATACCATTTATTGATCCCCCTTTTGGAGTATTTTTGGTACCTGTTATGGATACCTTAAACCTTCCCAACATGACCCTGGGGATCCCAGTCTAGTACATTGATCCCCCAGCCAATACCTCGCCTTGTCAGCTCAAACCTTACACTGCTTTGACTCTAGTCCAACTAGTCGCTATAACTCCTCCCTTTGCTTTTATGCCTCAGCCACCTCAACAAGAATATACTCATGTTGCAAAAGCATCAGGGGAGGGGGGAAATGCCTGCAAAAAGGCACCTAAGGAAAAGGATTCCTAGAAAACACCTAATCCTCCTAAGCCTCCAAATCATACACCCCCATGTGCTTTGTGTGATGTTGACAGTCATGCCACCCATCATTGTCCTGAATTGAGTCATATCAAACCCATGGTCAACGTCGCATTTCCTGAGTCTAATGTCCTATAAGTCCATGTTGCTTTACCGAATTCAGCCAAGAAACTCAAGAATGTGCACACAAGTCACCATGTGCCTTGTATGATCTCCATGGCCACTATACTCACCTTTATCCCTGCCTCGCAGACTACCACACCTCCTTGGAAGTAGTTCACCAATATGTGGCTTGTTAGTCATCAGTAATTTTTGTTGATATCAAAAGGTGACTAAGTTATAATCCTAGATTTCTAGAAACAACATTTGAGAAACATTGTGAGTTCTATAAATCTCACTGCCTTCATTATCCCAAGCTTAACTGATTCACTAAATTTTCCTATCTTTGCCTTCTCAAAACTACCCTTCTAGTCCGAGAAAAATCCTTTTTCTAGGCTTATTGACCTTACTTTTTACCTCCATGCTCCCTCCTCATTCATCCCCTTTTTCCCTTCTGAAAACCCATTTTTTCTTTTCCCCTAAACCTTCATAAACTCCTCTTTTTCATTAATTATCCTCTAAAAATCCTTAAACAATGTAAAAATCCTTTTTACATTGTTTAAAACTAACTTTAAACCTAGCGGACCCTTTAAAACCTTATAAAAACTCTGTTTTTATACTAAACCCGCCCCCTTTGAGAAATCAGGCCTTAAGCCCCTCTCCGCTTAAAGCCCTAGCCCCTTCTACCCATATAACCATTCCCTCTGCTCATTCTTAGCCCCTTCCCCCTATCAATTAAACCTCCACCCCTTTTCACTAACCCCACATTTGTTATAAGACCCGAGGCACCCCCCTTAACCTTTGAAAAATAAAAAATAAATGGGCCAGCCTTCCACTAAAACCCTGCCAACCATTCACATTGCACCACCTTTCCTCAGGCTCCACCCTCCAAATCCACTCACCGCTCCTCAGATCTATCCTCACCGTCAAAATCATCACTCGAGATCTGACATCCCAGAACCCATATCCCATAGAAACTTGCGCCAGGCTTCAAAGTTCTCAACCCACGTGAAATGGGCGGTATTAGCTTTGCCACACATCAAAAGCCCAGTGGTATTGTGTCTGATTGTTCCAAAACCACAAACCACCCTCAACGCGAGCGATAAACCACTTATGGTTTTCTGAAACCACTTTATCCCTCCAAGCGCCAAAATTCAAATCTTTTTCACCTCTGTTCGAATTCTTCCTAGTTCTGCCTCCGGAACCATGCTCCTATGCCCTGTCCTCCTCTACAAAACACCTTCCGACCACCCCGAAACTCTGAAAACACAGTCAACCCAATCCCATAGGTTTTAAAAGATTAAATGGTTTATGTTTTTGCAAGTTTTAAAATGGCGGGAATGCCCAAGATGCATTCCAATGACTCAGAAAAGACAAGTGAACCTCGGATGATGATCCAAAGGGTTTCAAATGAATTTAAAAGAACAGATATGAAGGCTTAAACCCTGACACCATCGAAATCATGATCCTTGGTGGACATACAACCTTTTAGCCATGAAGAAGACTGCATCCCTACACACAAACAAACTGACAGTCAAAGAAGTAGTAGAATAAAGGAAGATCAGAAGGATTAAGAGATAATCTTAATCAAAGGATAAAAACAGAAGATTAGGTCAAATAAAGAAAGAAGACAGTGAAAATATCAAAGGAAACAAATCAGAATATAAAAGGAGCAGAACATAAAATTCAAAAAATATTAAAAAAAATATGATTAAAAGGACATAGTAAAGCATAAAGACAGAAATTAAAAGATAAAAGAAAGGACAGATTAACCTAGAACAAGTTCGAATGACTCAGCTCACAGCAGTTATTCCTCTCAAAGATATTTTTTAGCAACCTAAGTGCTTCGTTCCCTTCAAAAAAACATTAGGAAATTATTAAGCTAAGTCAGAGATATTTTTATTTGTCAAACAGTTATTGTAAAAGTTATGAATAGGCCTTAAAGTCAACATTTCACCTATTTTTCTTTATCAGTTAAATATAGTAGTTATTAAAACAGAGAAGTAGTTACAGATATTCCTACCTTGAGCCTTGCATGGTCTTCATGGTTAAGAATGCACGTACTCTGTAATAAATGATACTCAAACCCTATCTAGGGCTTCAGCTCCTCATTTGCAGCATAAATACTACATCTGAACTCATTATCTTGTTGGCATTCGATGACACTTTAAAGTTATACATAGTCTCCTAGAATTTGAAAGGAAATTGATGTCTTGGAACTTGTGGATGCCTTTTTTTGCTTGCTGATGGAGGAGGCTAGATCACTGGACCCCTAAGCTTGGCTATTGGTGAAGTGCCTCTAAACTATTATTGTTATTTCATGTTTTCATTATGTTTCCATCTTTCTTTGTTGCAGTAGAGCAAAAGTTTTAGGCTAATAAATGTCTTTTGAAAGCACCTTAGTTCTGTTTTCTCTTCACTACCTTAATGTTTTCTTCTGCTAGGACATTTCAGAGAATTCTTAATTTCTCTCTGGACCCCCTAAGCTCGTTTATTTCATAAATAGTTGAATAAATTTGGTTTCAAGCATGCTTTATGGTTTTCCCTGCTTACTTGCTGCCATTTAAACACTTTTTTTTTTAAGTCCCTCTCTAAAGTACCATTCTTTAAAGTCTGCCAAAGAGGTTTTGTTTGAATCATACCCTTTGTACTTTCTTATCTAATTGTTTTAGAGATATTTATAGCTATGATTAAGGATGCTTAGGAGTTCCCTCTTCCCTGATTACAGTTATCTGTGTGTCTTAAATGTTTTCTTTCCTTGAAGGTGAAATCACTAGAAGTTAAATGAGTTTCTCGCCTTCTAGATTTCATCGGAAAATTTTGTATTGAATAAATATCAACTGTAGTTGGATCATGGAATTTATGGTTTTCCCTATCTATTGATTTCCCCTATATGCTTTGATATTTGTTTAAGTCCCTTTGTTGAGAAGTACTTATGATAAAGGATTCTTAACTGCCCTTTACCCTACTTTTCATTCTTACCTTTAATGTCCATCTCATTACCCTAAAAACTTTGAAGATCCACTGGCCAAGTTAGATTTTCCCTTGGATACTCCTAGATCCATTGATGAACTTATCATGAATTTCACTTGACTCCATTGCCCAATGACTTAGATATTTCCTCATTATACCTATGCTCTTTGACCATCATGCCCAACCAAAACAAACAACAAGACCCCATATTTAATAACTAGCCTAAAAATCAACCCTTAAAAACAAACAAGCACATATATTTTGCAAACAATTAAAGAGATCCCTCTCTGAGTCTAGGAAGGCTAGGTCCTAGGACTCTAAAGTCTGGTTTCATGTTACCTTGTCATTTTGTATACCAATCTTCCAAATCATGGGACACTAACATTCTGGTGATCACGGTGGGACCTTCTAAGTATAGTTCATGCTTAAGAATTCCTTAAAAAATTCAAAAACCCTTGACTAATAACATTTGGTGGTTTATCTGCCACCTTATCGCCACTCTAACACAATGGAGATCATGGTGGGACCTTATGAGTTAGTGAAAATCTAAGTACACCTTAGGACTCCAGAGACCCTTATCAAATCAAAGAAGATTCAGGTTATCAGCCGTAGAGTAAAAAAATGGGAAATTAAAAAGAACCCTCTCCAAATCCTTTCAGAATATAGCAACCTTAAAATAAATATTCGGGCAAGTTTCGAAGATTATTGCACTAGATTCAATAGTGTTTACAATGCACTTCCCCCAAACATGAAACCTCCACTAGGCTTAGCCTTAGCTAAATTTCCTGAAGGCTTTGACCCAGACATGGCCTATCAGCTAAGAGAAAGAGACCCCTTAACCTTAGAATATATGCAAAGGGGAGCTATAAGTGTAGAGGAAAATCTGATTGAGAAAAGAGCTAGATTAAAATCAAAGAAAAGAGTCACATACAAAGATGACACAATGGCATCAACCTCATCATCTAATGCCAAAATTGACAACTTAGTGAGGGTAATGGAAAGAATTCTGGAGAAAATAAACTTAAATGATAGAGTTCCTCCTAGAGAAAACCAAATCAATCCCCAAAACAAAAATAGAAATCCAAACTTTAAAAGAGACCCTATTCAAAACAGACAAAGAGATAATGACCAAAAAATTAGGCCTCCTTTTCAAGAAAACTATGTAGATCAGGAAGAAGAAAGGGAAATTGAAAGGTTGGAAGAAAATTATGTAAATCTGATAGGATCTGATAGTGAGACAGATGTTTTTCTCACTGAAGAAGAAGAAGGATTCTTCTCCTTAGATCAAATTGAAAACAATCATGAGGATTCTGAAGATTACCAATTAGGGTTTGAAAATGCTATAATGTAGGTCCACAGACAATATGATCTTAGAAGAAAAAGAAACCAAGAGGCTTCCAATGAAAAAAACACAGACACTGCTGTTAGGAAAACTTCAGAAAATCTTCATAAAAAGACAACAAACAGTAATAACACTTTGACTAAGAAAACCTACTCAAACAAGGACAAAACCAATCAACAAAGTGTTGGCCCAAGTTGCCCTAGTACTTCTACTAGTGGCCCTAAGAAATCTGTCCCAAATAACAGTCCTAATAAAACTCAGCAAATGAGAATTTCTAAAAAGACTATGTTTGACAAAACATATGTAAATATGTCAAAAACACTTGTTTCTTTCAGCCTTGAGGGTGAAATTTCCAAAATCAAAAGTAGCATACCCATAGCTGAAATAGTAACTC
Organism: Pinus albicaulis; assembly: GCA_034641835.2. Lineage (NCBI taxonomy): Eukaryota > Viridiplantae > Streptophyta > Pinopsida > Pinales > Pinaceae > Pinus > Pinus albicaulis. The sequence continues at coordinate 434,648,182 of CM076576.1, read as the reverse complement.
AGGATGTATATAGAAATCAAGTTTTGAAATCTTTGAATATAGGCAATGATACTGATACTTTGAACTTGACAGATGATAAACCCGAATTGTTGTTTGGCCCTGAAGTAGAAGGAAAATACCAAGAAGGGGCTGTCCCTCCCTTCTATGTTAGCTTAAATATTCATGATAATATCTTACACAATGCCATGCTATACTCTGGTGCCTCTCACAACTTCATGCCAAAGATGGTGATGGAGAGATTAGGCCTAGAAATTACTAAACCTTACAAGGACCTGTATTCCTTTGATTCAAGCAGAGTCAAGTGTTTAGGCCTGATCAAGGATTTATATGTCAATCAGGCACAACTTCCTACTAAGGGTCTAGTTATGGACATAGTGGTTGCTGACATTCCCTTAAAGTATGGCATGCTTTTATCCAGATCATGGGGAGCCAAACTTCAGGGAAGCCTTCAAATGGACATGTCTTATGCTACCATTCCAGTTTTTAACCAAACTAGAAGACTATACAGATAATATCATATGAAATATATGGTAAGCAACATAGATAGGCCAAACAACACTCTTGTTTATTCTATTCATTCAAATTTATATTCCTTTATCTTGTACAATGAAGATGAAATCAACAAACAAGAAAAGGAAAATGAGATAGGACTAAGTCCCCCAGAACAGTAAAATCAGCCACCAAAAGCAGAATCTAATAGCCCTAACCTTAGTATCCTTAAACAAAAAAATGATAATGAGCATGAGATAGAAACACTTTGGTAAATGAGCGTTGATGGCTCTTGTAGCAAAACAGGTTCTGGAGCTGGTGTATGGATACATAATACAAACAAAGGACATTCCTACAATCTTGATTTCAAATGCACCAATAACATTGCAGAATATGAATCTCTCCTCCTTGGCCTACATTTGCTAAAATATTTAGAAGCCAAGAAAATATCAGTCCAAGAAGATTCAGAGTTGATCATTAGGCAAATAAAAGGGGAGTATTCAGCCAAAAACCCAAGATTAAAAGAATATAGGAATGCTACCCTAGAGCTCCTAAAAAACTTTGAAAAATATGAACTCACCTTCATCCCTAGAGCTCAAAATAACCTTGCAAATGAACTTGCCTTTGCTGCCAAAAAAATTCCCAAATACCCTAGGTAAATGAACAATTCAATGTCAAAGTAAAAAATCAGCCTAGAGTCCCTGACAATGAAAACTATTGGAAAGTGTTTGAAGGTGATAAACACATTGATGATTTTTTGCAAACAAGAAATGTTTTTGCTGAACCAACACCTAGATCAAGCCTTGAAGAAGACTATTTTGATGAAAAACAAGTCCATGAAACAGAGTTGTCCTCTACTGCTGATATAAACCAATTTGAATATCCTTATAAAGCAGAATTATTAAAAAAACTAGACAAAAAGGACCTTGAAGTTTTACAATGTAAAAATGATTCAATACCAAGGGGCCTTACACCATTAGAGGAGCTCTTTGACCTCAATGATGTAGCTAAAAAACCAAAGATGGAGCCTATAGAAACTAATGTAGAAGAACATAACATAGGCAGCATGAATGAACCCAAAATGATCAAGTTATCTAGCACTCTCCCTACTCATATCAAACAAGATTATATTAAGCTTTTCAAGGAGTTTGGAGATGTGTTGGCATGGGGGTACAAAGATCTGAAATCATATGATACCAGCATTATTCAACACAAAATTCCTCTTAAGGAAAATCAAAAACCTTTCAAACAAAAACTAAGAAGGTTAAACCCTGTTTTATTACCTTTATTTGAGAAAGAGATCAAAAAGATGTATGATGCTGGGATCATAGTTCCCCTTAGATACTCACAGTGGGTTTCCAAACTTGTCTCTGTTAGGAAGAAGACCGAGGAAATTAGGCTTTGCATTGACTTTAGAAATCTGAACAGAGCTTCCCTAAAATATAATTATCCCTTGCCTAAAATGGACCACATAGTTAAAAGGGTGCTTGGATCTAAGAGAATACCATTGTTGGATGGTTTTTCAGGCTACAACCAAGCACTAGTACTCCCAAGTGATCAACACAAAACTTCTTTCACCACACCTTGGGGTACATTCATGTATGTTAAAAGGCCATTTGGTTTGATGAATGTAGGGGCCACATTCCAAAGGGCCATGGACATAGATTTTTCGGAATACATATGCTATTTCATAATCATTTACCTTGATGACACCACTATTTTCTCAAAAAATGATAAAGAACACTTGATTCATTTGAGAAAAGTTTCTGAGAAATGTAGAAAATATGGCTTATCTTTGAATCCCAAGAAAACACTCTTTGGTCTCCAAGAAGGAAAACTTCTTGGTCACATAATATTTGAAGAAGGAATCAAAGTAGACCCTAAAAGGATTGAAGGCATATTAAAAATCAACCATCCAAGAAACCTCAAGGAATTGCAATCTTTCATTGGGAAGATCAATTTTTTGAGGAGTTTCATCCCCAACCTTGTTGAACTTTTAAGAAATATCACAAAAAAGTTAAAAAAGGAAGCAGGGGTTAAATGGACCTTAGAAGCCAAAAACTCATTTGAATTGGTGAAACAAGCTCTCACTCAAACACTATTTCTTATTAGTCCTGATTTCACTAAGGATTTCTACATTTTCTCATTTTCCTCTGAACACACCATTGCTGTAGTGTTGTTGCAAAAAAATAATATAGGGCAAGAAAAACTAATATCATTTTTCAGTAGAGCCTTAAGATATGCTCCACTCAAATATAATATCATGGAGAAATAGGCCCTAGCCTTGATAAAATCATTGAAGGATTTCCGTGTCTACATTTTCCACTCTCATATCATTGCTTTTGTCCCACATACAGTTGTCAAGGACATTCTAAATCAAGAATCTGATGGTAAAAGGGGAAAATGGATTGCAATTATCTTAGAATATGATTTATAGATCAGGCTTACCAAGCTGATTAAAGGACAGGGATTAGCAAAACTCATGGCAGAATCAAATTTCTAAGAATTATATATAAATATGGTTGATGTTTTAGAAGAAACAGAAGAATTCATAGCTCCATACATTGCAGAAATATTTTTGATTTCACCTTGGTATGCTGATATTATTTATGTGATTCTCTATCTTAATACTCCTCCTTCTCTATCAAAGACTAAAGTTAGATTCTTGAAACAAAAATCTTTAAATTACTGCATTTTAGATGGAGTGTTATATTGGAAAAATGTTGTTGGCATATTTCTTAAATGTTTTCTTGAGAATGATGCAGGAAAAATCATGCATGAGTTGCATGAAGGGGAATGTGGAGGCCACCTTTACTGGAAGACCATAGCAAATAAGATTCTTAGAGCTGGCTATTATTGGCCAACAATGTTCCCTGATACTCAAAAACTAGTCATGACATGCCATAAGTGTCAATTTTTTGATGGCAAGAGGAAACTCCTACCTTTACCTTTGCATCCCATCAATATTGAGGTTCCCTTTCAGCAATGGGGTTTAAACTTTATTGGAGAAATTCACCCAACCTAATCTGCCCAACATAAGTGGATCCTTACTGCCATTGATTATTTTACCAAATGGATAGAAGCTATCCCTTCTAGGAATGCTACTGACTCAGTCATTATCAAGTTCTTTGAAACCAACATACTATCCTGGTTTGGTTGTCCTAGAAATATCATTACATAAAATGTTGCTGCCTACAAATCCAAAAGAATGGTTGAATTTTGCTATAAATATCATATCACATTATGACATTCCACAGCTTACTACTCCCAAGGAAATAGCCTAGTTGAATCATCCAATAAAAGCCTGATCAACATTATCAAAAGACTGTTGGATCAAAATCAGAAATCTTGGCATAGTAAGTTGGTTCATGCATTATGGGCTGATAGGCTAACCACTAAGAAATCAATAAATATGTCCCCCTATCAGCTGGTATATAGCATAGATGCAATCTTCCCAACATCCTTAGGAGTTTCAGTCATGAAACTCCTTCAAGAGGTGAAATCAAAAGAAAATGACATGCAGAGAAGGCTGAATCAAACCATTCATTTGCAGCAGTCAAGAGTGGAAGTATACAAAAGGACACAAACAGTTCAAGAAAACATCAAGAAGATCTTTGACAGAAGAACTAAATCAAATAATTTCCAAGTTGGAGATACAGTTTTGAAATGGGATTCTAGGAGGGAAGATAGAAGTAAACATGGAAAATTTGAGAATTTGTGGAAAAGGCCTTATATCATTCATTCAATTAGGGGTCATAATGCTTTCTTTTTACAAGGGTTGAATGGAGAGGAATTATTTGGAGGTCCTGGCAATGGCAGGATGCTCAAACATTATTTTTGTCAAGAGTCCTAGCTTCAAGTTTTTCACCCATTATACATAAATTACATGAGAAAATCACAGAAAATACAAAAAAAAAAGAAAGAAAAGGAAAAGGAGGGAAAATTCAAAAGAGGTACAGTCCCATACCCAAAAAAAATACTGCTGAAAGTGTGCAAGTCTAAATGCCACTACTGATTCCAAAAGATATCTTGTTCAATCATCTAGCTTAAGCATGGCTGAACATGCTTTAAATTTATGTTGATAAGTTAGTGAAAACCATGATTGTCAAGGTTATTTCAAACTTGACTTATCAAGAAAGATATATTAGGGAATATGAGATACTAGTTCCACATGCTCAAAACATAACCAAGGAGGAAGATGAGGATGCATTACAAATGATAAATCACAACCTTATCTTTCTAAATTTACTTTTATACAAATACTGTTTGTGTGTAGCTTGTTCCAAATGCCCCAACCATGGTAAATCAGACTGCCTAATCCTGATCTAAACCATGTTTTAAATTTCATGTCAATAGTTTAGAGAATCAAGACTGCCGAACAACTTAATATTGGCAGTCAAGTAGTTAAGATAGAGAATAAAAGAGTTCACTAGTTTAATCTAAACTCTTAGAGGAAATAAGCATAGAAGTATATAGTTTATTTATTTTTTCAAAAAATAAAATGTCAAGAGTTTGCCAATTCAAATGCACTCAAAGAAGAAAAAATGTTAGGACAACTAGGATTGGGTAGGTTGAAATTTTGTTGTAAAAAACATATGTTGCAGATTGTTAAGATTATCACTTCAAAGAAATATCAGCAAGTGAAAAAGGAGGGAAATCTGCCCAATGAAAAAGACACTGGTCTGCTGAAACTCAGAGATTTGATAAACTAGAGGTTCTAGACACCTTGAAAGGAAATCTGCCCTCCCCAAGTGGAGCCACTGTTAGCCATTAGTAATTTTTGTTGATATCAAAATATGACTAAGTTATACTCCTAGATTTCTAGAAACAACATTTGAGAAACATTGTGAGTTCTAGAAAACTCATTGCCTTCATTATCCCAAGCTTAATTGATTCACTAAATTTTACTATTTTGCCTTCTCAAAACTACCATGATCCTCCAAGAAAACTCCTTTTTCTGGGCTTACTAACCTCACTTTTTACCTCCATGCTTCCTCCTCATTCATCCCCTTTTTCCCTTCTGAAAACCCATTTTTTCTTTTCCCCTAAACCTTCATAAACCCCTCTTTTTCATTATTTTTCCTCTAAAAATCCTTAAACAATGTAAAAATCCTTTTTACATTGTTTAAAACTAACTTTAAAACTATCAGACCCTTAAAAACCTTATAAAAAATTTGTTTTTTATAATAAACCCGCACCCTTTGAGAAATCAGGCCTTAAGCCCCTCTCCGCTTAAAGCCCCAACCCCTTCTACCCATATAACAGTTCCCTCCTCCCATTGTTAGCCGCTTCCCCCTATCAATTAAACCTCCACCCCTTTTCACTAACCTAACCTTTGTTATAAGGCCCAAGCACCCCCACCCCCCTTTAACCTTTGAAAAATAAAAAATAAATGGGCCTGTGTTCCACTAAAACCTCGCCAACCATTCACATTGCTCCACTTGTCCTCGGGCTCCACCCTCTAAATCCACTCGCCACTCCTCAGATCTGTCCGCACTGTTGATCTCATCACCCGAGATCCAATGGCCCAAAACCCATATCACATAGAAACTTGTGTCAGGTTTTAAAGTTATCAACCCACGTGAAATGGGCGGTATTAGCTACCATGCATCAAAAGCCCAGTGGTATCATGTCTGACTGGTCCAAAAAAACAAACCACCCTCAACGCGCATGATAAAACACTTATGGTTTTTGAAACCGCTTTCTCCCTCCTCCCGCCAAAATTCAAATATTTTTTGCCTCTCTTCGAATTCTTCCTGGTTCTGCCTCCAGAACCATGCTCCTACTCCCTCTCCTCCTCTACAAAACACCTTTCAACCACCCCAAAACCTTCAAAACACAGTCAACCCAATCCCATAGGTTTTAAAAGATTAACTAGTTTGTGTTTTTGCAGGTTTTAAAATGATGGGAATGCCCAAGATGTAGTCCAATGACTCAGAAAAGACAAGTGAACCCTGGATGACGATCCAAAGCGTTTCAAATTAATTTAAAGGAATAGAGGCGAAGGCTTAAACCCTGACACCATTGAAATCAAGATCCTTGGTGGACATACAACCTTTCAGCCATGAATAAGACCGCATCCCTGCACAGAAACAAACAGAAAGTCAAAGAAGCAGTAGAAGAAAGGAAGATCATAAGGATTAAGAGCTAATTTTAATCAAAGGATAAAAACAGAAGATTAGCCACTTAAAACATAATATTAAAGGAAAAAGCAGATTGATGAAGGTCAAAGAAAGAAATAAGACAGTGAAAAGATCAAAGGAAACAAACCAGAAGATCAAAGGAGTAGAGCATAAAAGTAAAAAAAAAATAAAGAAAATATGATTAAAAGTAGATAGTAAAACGTAAAGACAAAAATTAAAAGATAAAAGAAAGGACAGATTAACCTAGAGCAAGTTCGAATGACTCAGCTCACAACAGTTATTCCTCTCAAAGATATTTTTTAGCCACCTAGGTGCTTTGTTCCCTTCAAAAACACATTAGCCAGTTATTAAGCTGAGTCAGAGATATTTTTATCTGTCAAATAGTTATTGTAAAAGTTATGAATAGGCCTTAAAGTCAACATTTCACCTATTTTTCCTTATCAGTTAAAGATAGGAGTTATTAAAATAGAGAAGTGGTTACGGATATTCCTTCCTTGAGCCTTGCATGGTCTTCAAGGTTAGGAATGCACTTACTCTATAATAAATGATACTCAAACCCTATCTTGGGCTTCACCTCCTCATTTGTAGCATAGATACTGCATTTGAACTCATTATCTTGTTGGCATTCGATGACTCTTTAAAGTCATACATAGTCTCTTGGAAGTTGAAAGGAAATTGATGTCTTGGAACTTGTGGATGCCTTGATTTGTTTGTTGATGGAGGAGGCTAGATCACTGGATCCCTGATCTTGGCTGTTGGTGAAGTGCCTCTAAACTGTTATTGTTATTTCCTGTTTTCATTATGTTTCCATATTTCTTTGTTGCAGTAGAGAAAAAATTTTAGGCTAAGAAATGTCTTTTGAAAGCACCTTCGTTATGTTTGCTCTTCACTGCCTTAATGTTTTCTTTTGCTAGGACATTTCAGAGAATTATTAATTTCTCTTTGGACCCCCTACGCTCATTTATTTCATAAATAGTTGAATACAGTTGGTTTCAAGAATGATTTATGGTTTTCCCGGCTTACTTGTTGCCACTTAAACACTGTTTTTTTGAAGTCTCTCTCTAAAGTACCATTCTTCAGAGTTTGCCAAAGAGGTTTTGTTTCGATCATACCCTTTTTACTTTCTTAACTAATTGTTTTAGAGATATTTGTTGCTATAGTAAGGATGTTTAGGAGTTCCCTCTTCCCTGATTATAGTTATTTGTGTGTCTTAAATTTTTTTTATCCTTGAAGGTGAAATCACTAGAAGTTAAATGAGTTTCTCACCTTCTATATTTCATTGGAAAAGTTTGTCTTGAATAAATATCAACTGTAGTTGGATCATGGAATTTATGGTTTTCCCTGTCTATTGATTGCCCCTATATGCTTTGATATTTTTTTAAGTCCCTTTGTTCAGAAGTACATATGATAAAGGATTCTTAACTGCCCTTTACCATACTTTTCATTCTTACCAGTAATGTCCATCTCATTACCCTAAAAACTTTGAAGATCCACTAGCCAAGTTAGACTTTCCCTATGATACTCCTAGATCCATTGATGAATTTATCATGAATTTCACTTGACTCCATGGCCCAATGACTTATATATTTCCCCATTATACCTATGCTCTTTGACCATCATGCCCAACTAAAACAAACAAAAAAACCCCATACTTAATAACTAGCCTAAAAATCAACCCTTAAAAACAAACAAGCACATATCTTTTGCAAAATATTAGAGAGATCCCTCTCTGAGTATAGGAAGGCTAGGCCCTAGGAATCTAAAGACTGGTTCCATGTTTCCTTGTCATTTGGTGTACCAATTTTCCAAATCACGGGACACTAACAAGGCTGAGCACAATGAGTCCACCTCTCCCTTACTTGTGCGTTATGCTTTGGCACAACTAGAGGACACATCTACTCCCACTGACATTCCCCCTCCCAATTTCGAGATGACGGAGCCTTCATCCACTGTCCTCAACCTGTAATCATCTATGACATCCACAATGGAAGGCCCCTCTGGGGCATCCCCTTATGTTTCGCCTGACCTCCCTTCAGTGATCACCCTGGGCTCAACATCAGTGGATCCTTCATCTACTTGTTCTTCTGTCACCCTCTGTGACGATGCGCATGTGACCCTCACTTCTCATGATGATGAGTCAGGTAGCTTCGCTGCGTCATGTGGTCATCCTTCAACCATTCATCCCATCTTCTATTGCGATGAGGAAATTATGGAAGCATTTACCACCCGTGAATTTTTCTATCCATCCCATAAGAAAAATGGCACCATCTATGTCTATGGTGAATTTTTCAACCTGAGCACAAGTTTTCCTCAAGACATTTCCCCCACACCATCCACTATTTAGTGTGCGGGGTGTAGAAATTCTACCCTTTCGCATTCCCTCTCACAGTGCTTGTTTTATTTCTACATTGTGTTCAGGTTGCTAGCATTGTTCATCATCCTCTCATATGTTGTCTTGTGGCACCTTTTATATGAATCCCTTATCTGAACCATATATCAGCTATGCCGATGGTGCAAGTTTCTACTCCTGGAATCTAGCCTTAGCAGCATGGGCCACTTTCACCCCCTTGCATTTAATTGTCCTCTCTCACGGCATATGCATTGGTGTTGGCAATAATAACCAGGTTGAATATAATGCCGTGAGAGGTTTGTTAGTCGATGCCCTTGACCGTCACATCCTTCACCTTCATGTTCTTTTATATTCTTTGTTGCTTGTCATGCAATTGAATAGTGTTTATCATGTGCATAATCTTGTCCTTTTTAGAATATATTTACGAGTGAAGATATTAATGCGTGAATTTGAAACCACTACATTAAATCATGTACCTAGAGCCCAGAATCACTATGTAGATAGCATTGCAAACAATATTCTAGATTCGCATTTATCACATGCATTTCACACAAGAAAATAACCATAAACCATAAAATGATGCATATCCATAATATGTGTCGTTCAAAAATATACAATGTTTTAGATTCCATTAACTCTGATACATATGGCATGCCCATAGCATGTTAAAAAAACCAAAACTGGGGGATCCTGCAGCCCGTAGATCACACATCCCCTGTCTGGCCATCGCCATGCATCGCATGACCCCTCACCACTTTGAGGGCAGACCAATACATGGCTCTATGTATTGGTCATCAAGGTCCTACCAACCGCGCTCAAAAAATCGAATCAACAGCCTCTCACATCTACGGCAGATATCCTCCAGGAGGGCTACAACATCCTCATTTTGCGTTCCCCTCGATCCACTCAGTCTTACAACTCCTGACACTATGGGTTATCGCATATACCCAGCCGGTTTCACCAGTGTTATATATGCATACCAAAACTTAATGAATCAATACCATATACAATATTTTGAAACTTTAAAATGTGCCATAAAAGATAAGAAAATTTTCACTTACCATCTAGCCCCCATGCTCAACATGGTGGAAGTGGCAAGTCTGGGTCCCCATGATAGTTCATCCCACTATAGGGATAGTCGTCTATGTACAATGGCATTTGATCCCAATGCACAAAAAACTCAAGTTAGAACACCCATCCGACTGCCCCACCTCCTCCTCTAAATAGCAACCACCCCCAGTAGCAGATCTTGGGCTCTCGCGGGGCCCCATCCTAGATCTATATATGAGGCCGAAGTGTCGGGATCTTCTCAAAGAAGAGTGAGAAAATCACTGTGACATATTCACAGTCATGGTTCACCTGCCTCTTGCACAGTGACAAATGTCATTTCAATGATGACAGCATCATCTGGGCCCACTCATAGTAGGTCCCACTCAATACTCCCTCAACTAGCATCCTCTGCCCTCTAGTGATGTGGTGGAGCACCTAGTTTCCCAGGATCTGCAGTACCGTTGCGGCCACAGCACGAGTCTCTAACCTCTCTAGATCTAAGATCGGTATCCACATGCCTTTCACATGGACACCTGGTCAAAAGTGGCACTCTACAAATTCCATAATGGTCCACCCTTATGGTAACACTGGCTGTGTGTTTCCCACCATCCCCAGTGGTGGGATACCAGTCAAGAAATATATATCTTGGATTGTCATCTCGATCCGGTGCCCCTGCACTATAAATATCTCATGATCTGGGTCCCAATAACTAGCTATCTGGGCCAACAAGGGCTCTCCTGCCCTCATCAATGGGTTCTCCACAAATTTAAGGACCCCAAAACTAGCCAATGCGGCACAAACTGCACGATCCTCTCAGATCTCAGAACGTAAAGTGTCTAGGTCACTCTCTCTCTCCTGTTGATCCTCAATTATTCCATACTTGCACAAAACCATCATGTTTTTTAGCATACAGAAAGGAAATATTGTCTCATAACCATAAATCCCAGCTCTTATCCAAAAAAACAACATTGAAACCCCTCTCTCTAACAGGTCACACTTTTCAGTCCATTTCCTGGGATAGGTCATAGTTTTCTGCCCAGTACCTACTACCGAGGTCGCAGAAAGGGCCCCAAAAAGTGCGACCCAACCATGAAGAAGAGCAGGGGTCTGTTCTTGAGCTCTGGGTGCCTAATCTAAAACTTTAATCCACTGAATTGAAAGAGTATGGTTAGGCCTCTTACCCACAACTAATGAATCTTGATTCCAACGGTTGGTTTGTCTGCTATGATTGCCACAAGATTTAGGGCCTTTTCTCCTCTCTACATTCACCACATCTACAATTTCAAATGAATCAAATTGGAGGGAAAATTCCTTATTAAAAGAGAAACCCCAGATTTTTCTTTCACTAATTACGACCAAACCATAGCTCAGTTTGACAAACCGTCAACACCATTGGAAAGCTCTCATCGAGTACTCAAATGGGTATCCTTTTGTTTTTGGTGATTTGATACTTCACCTAGAAGCCTTTTTTCCAAGAAGGCTCACTTCACCACTTCTCAAAATTGAATTTCTTCACTTGCGACACGTGCGCTTTGGGCACCACTTTGCCTTCATACTTGTTGACGCTCGTGTCGATTTTCATTGTGAGTAACCATCTTGTACTCATGTTTTTATGGTCCCCACCTTGCCTCTTCTGTGTGGCAGCATCATCGAGTCACTCTTGTTTAGAGCATCTGAGTTGAGTCATCATTGCATCCATGGAGTTTGTCCTGAGTTCCCTTTGTTTCCCATCACATTCTTCCATCCTTCATTGCTTTGTACCTCTCTCATGTCGCACATTTTTTCCCCCAGTCATACTTTCCCCTATCCCCTCCAAAGTCAAGTTAGTAGCTGCCAGCTCATCCATGCCCTTTATGCTCTAACAAGGGAAGTCATCAGCCCCCTACTTAGTATTCGCCATTCCACCATCATTCCCGGTGTCAGTATATCAGTTTCTCTACTATTATCCCTCGCTCCTTAGTTTAGGATCCCTTATTTCCTCACCTATAGTGGACCTCCTTCTGTCGACATTATATTACTCATTCCAGAAGACAGGTCTTGTGGGCGGTGTACCTTGGCTCCAGCTTCCACTCTTGTTCGGTGCCTTAGATCAGGAAAAGGGACCCTTTATTTCCCTTTGACTTGATTTTTTCTCTGTTCCAGCTCCTTATGGCATGATCAAGATTCGTATAATTGATGGTTCAATGATGCAATAGATTGTATGAGCGATTCCCGGGCACGTGTGAGATGTTTTTAGACCTCATGAGGCGGTGGCCCTTCAGGTAGCCCCCCAAATTCCCAGATGACCACTTTCCTACAGCTGATCTGAAAATGGAACTATTTTTAATGCTATGCAAAGTATCCATTTCAATTTAATTTAGTGTGGAAAGTGTTCTCCATGTCTTGCAGGTTAAACAAAATAGTTTTGGTAATGTTTCTAAGTTTTATGTGTGAGGATTTGTTATTTAAATTTACTGTTTAACATATCACAGCTGAAATACACAGCAAGTAAAATTCACCATAACATAACACAACAAACTGATGATGGATTTCACCCCTCCTAGGCTACATTTGTCGGTCCAAGGCTCCCCAATGGCATGTCCTTGCTCTATTAATTTGCTCAAAATGGTTACACAGTGAAAAATATGCATAAACAGGAAAAAAATGCTAATAAATTTGACTTCAGAAGCTATAAATAAGCTAAAAATGGCTTTTGTTTCACCTTAAATAGTGAGGTACAACCCAATACAGCTCCATCTCCCTGATGGCCCTGATGGCTCTTTCCTGTTCCCTGAAGAAAAAACTGCTATAAAACACCTTTTTCTACTCTGAAACCTGTTCCAAGCTCTCCAGAAGGTTGAAGAAACCCAAAATTGACTAAAATTTCATCTTGTTTGGTCAACAATTCAGAAAGTTATGACCCAAACAAAATTTTTCCCAGTGGCACTAGAAAACATCCTCCAAAACTGTAGGAATTCTAGTTAACTCCTGCAAATTTGTCGGATAGGTGGATTAGGCGGAACTGCGATTCAATTTAGGTAGAACAATAAATGTAACTGTTTTTTTATGGGTGCGTTCACATGTGCCATTTCTGGATAGTTAATGCTGGCGGACAAGTTTTAAACCTGCTCCCACAGTCATAGGTCGGAGGTCATATGGAATCAGGGCTAGCCACTAGGGGCTTAACCCTTTTGATCCACTAGTTTGTAATGGGGCTTAGCCCTTGGTTCATAGCATTTTATCACATGGATTTTGGGGCTTAGCCCTGAGGCCTTAACCCACATCTCTGCCTGATTCAATGAGTCGACCCGAATGTGCATTTACCCATTGCACGAGTCTCTGCCTGACTGCACATTCACCGACGACCTGGATGCCCATTCAAACACCGCCCAACTCGCCCAAGGTTCAATTTATTTGTCCGTGGCATTATGGTCAGGTTGGCCTTGCTCGTGTAGTCGGGTCAGGGTTCGAAACCCATGCTTTTCAAATTTTTGAACTAACCTTCCAACCAATGGCCTGGGGCCACGTGGCAAACTCCGAGCAAGTCATGTGGCACCCACTGATAGGCCCATAAAAAATTAATAAAAATTAATTTTTTCCATAATATTTTTTTTTTAAATGACAAAATCATAGTCAAAAAGTCTTGTTTTGGAGGTCACTGGATGAATTCAAACCTCAGTAAATTTCACATACGACATCGGTTTTTAAGTCCCATTCGCAATTCCAGAATTGTAGCAATGAGGGCTTTCTGGTCGTTCAGATTGTAACCATTTCTAAGCACTTCCATTTTTGATAATTTTTTCAACTTGGACATGATCTCTTGATCACACCTCCCCAAGGGAATATTTTGGACCCCAAAATCTCTTTGAATTACAGAAACAAAAGATGAGGAGACTGATTCTCCACTCTTCCAACCTTGAACCATTAAAATCTCCCTGATTTCATAAAATTGAGCTTCGCATAAAAAGACAAATTCTTCCTTTAATCTTTTGACTGATTGTTGCTAACCTTGAATGTGTCATGCTGAAAATTATTGAAACTTGCAGAACAGAAAATGAAATTTGCAGAAATCATATTCTTCCTACAATGGTCTACCTTCAAAGGAATCTAAAAATAAGATTCACCTTGCCAACTATTCTTAGGAAAAAAATTTTCCGAATGAGCCATGTACTTGTGTCGATTCCTGACCATGTTTTCTTGCCATACCAACCTGCCATTTTGAAACTAGCATTGATCCATGCTGAAATTTGTGTCCTCTTTTCTTGCATGCTTTTCCCTTTCTTGGATTCTTGCACCACTTTGCATCGACACTTTGTTCTCTGCATCGATCAACACCAAAGACACTTTCTGCAACATCTTTTCATCTTCTTCCAAATACGGCCTGCTTCTAGATCGAAACATATCATCATTTATATCAGCAATAACATGAAAAGGATTATGTACAAAAACTTTTTGTTTAATCATCAAAAATGTGAAATTTTGACTTGCATTGACAAGCCTTTTCAACTTCCCTACATTCACTAAAAAAGTTTCTAGCTTCTTCCGATGTGCTCTCACAATAAACTCCTTGCCATCCTTGAACAAATGATACTTGTTCTCATGGTGATGGAAGATCGCTTTTCTGTCATATAAGTATGGAATACCCAACACCACACCTGTAATGTCAAGTGGTACCACATCTAATTTAACCAAGTCAACATAATGAGCTGTTATGGCGAAGCGCAATATGCACTTCCTTGAAACTTGTAAATTAGCATCCTTACAAATCCAACCAAGTTGATATGGCTTTGGATGTGGAATGGTCTCAATTTTCAGCTTCTTGACTAAGTCTTTTGAGATGAGGTTTTCTTGTGACCCACTATCAAATAGTGTGTCTATCTTTGTTTGTTTGGAAATTATTCTCACATGAAACAACTCTATCCTCCTCTCTTCATTTGGAGCTTCTATGTGACAGTTTAAAGTGCTAGAACTTGGATTTATTTCCTTTACAATCTCTTTCCCCTTTATGTTCTTTAGTACCATGGCTATGATTTTAGTTTCTGTTAGCTCCCTGTAATCAGAAAAATTGGCAAAATCCGATCGCAGGGAGAAACATCGTTTCAACCACTTTGGGATTCTAGGATCTAGCCCTCCTGAATCCGAAGAGGGATCTCTCCAATAAGTGCAAAGATGGATTTGTCTTTGGAGTTTTGGATAATGATATTAGGCTAGTTATGAAGGCCAAGGGTTTGTTTTTTTTTTGGATGGTTGAGCATGATCACTGTTTGAGGTGGAAATTTCTAAGTGCAAAGAGTTTCAAAGGTGAGAAGTTGCAAGCAAATAGAACAAGCTTTGGCCAGGAAGATAGATAATTGCTGGTTTTAGTCCATTGGGCTATGGAGTCATAATACGGTTTAACTGAAACAGCAAGGGGCAAGAGTGGTCCATGGGGAAAGTCATCTATGTCTAAGGATCTATTTGAAATTTTATTTATGGAATGAAATGATACAAAAAGAAGGGAAATTAAACAGATGAAGAACAAAGAGTAGCCTAGGATCTGGTAAGTACTTTGAAACTAGCTAGCCTTTGAAAAACACTTAAGAAAGACATGAAAGTAAAATAGGATCTTGTAAATACTTTGAAGCTAGCCAGGATTTGATACACTTTCAATAGAAAACATATAAAAATAGAGGGAAACACAAATGATAACAAAGGATGGTCTAAGATCTGGTAAGTAATTCTAAACTAGCCAGCTTTTAACACATTCCAAGGGAAACATTCAGACAGTCTTTGGGGATAAAACTAGGACTAGGGCACACCATATCTTCCTTAGTTCATCTCTACTTAACATGAAATGAAAGTAACATCCAAGAACAATATTTAGCTAAAACAATAAGATGAGGGAACGCCAGCATTCCTATGCTTAAATTGAATTAAATCATTCCTAAATAACACAGATTTGGAAGAAAACATGAAGATAAATATTTTCAGTCAGAGAAGGGTACTGATATAAAGTAGGTCCTAACTCTATGCATGCTATTATTTATAAGAGAAGATGAACACAGTGGAAACAGAAATAAAACAACAATTCACAATAAGAAATAACATCACCATTGACATAGACCAGGATCCCATAAATCAGCTTGTATTGATGCTCCAAACCAGTTACAGCTTTAAGTCCAATGCTTTAGTTTAGAAATCATCTACACTTCCCAGAATAACTTATCTATCATAAGAAAAGCTCTAAGAGCCAGTGAACACTATTTACAAGTAGAAGTCTCAAGCTCAATTACATTTCAAAGTTCAGCAACCAATTCAACCAACCCCTCACTCATATTCTGTAGTAGTATATATAGAAGAATGAGAAGGTGAGATCTGATAAACGATCTCTAAAGATAATTAATAAAGACTTAATGGTTCCTCTGCCTTTGGGGGGTTTGATGAAGAAACTTACATAGGTGTGTTCTGTATTAAATGATTTACATAAAGATTTAAGCTCGCTGGGAGCTCTTTTTGACCTTTGAGGCTCTGCGTGATGTTAAAGTAACTCTACTGATATTTTTTACATTAAGTTCCTTGGTAGAATTTACTCTATGGATGTGCTTGAGATGAATAACTGATCCTGATCAATAACTTCAGCCTCCGTTATGAATGCTTTGAGGCACAGGTGGCTGTGTGGTAGCTGGGAGGAATCAATTTGCCTCAGATGTGGTGGTGGAGGCTTTATGTCTGATGAACCTTTATGATTTTTCCTTTAACTGTATTTTAATTGGGGATTAGGCTTTTGATAAACCATATTAGATGTAATACCCACAGATTTGTCTTAAATCTTCTGTTCTGGTATATTTATGTCTTCGACACTGATACTTTTTGACCGTGCTTCATTTACTGTGTTTTCCTGGTGTGCAGGGTTGCGCAGGGGTGATATGGCATCAATGCCTCATGAATGATTGATGAAACATGGAACTTCTTCCTACGAATGGTTTCCTCTGATGAATCGAAGGCAGAAGGATTGTCACCCTCTTCCTTTGAATTTTCTTCAGTCATAGTGGAAAAAACCTTCAAACCCTGCAAAATATAAAAAACATTATGAAATCCTGCATGTATAAGTTTACTAATTCAGAGGACATGTGGGGAGAGCATGACTGTTAGATTGCATCATCCAACGTTCGAGATTATTCAAAAAAAGGGTCAAAGGGAAGGCAGAAGAGAATTTAAATCGAAGTCGTCAATCGTGCAGAGATCGGCGGTCAAGAGCGAAGGTGAATAAATAACATCAAGGGGTCAAAATATTCAGAAAAATAAAATAAAAGAAGAGAGAAAGGTTTAAACCTTTGTTTTGGAGAAAAATTATTGAAAATAATGTTCGAGGTTCGGGACAAACATGGGCCATTAGATGAGGTCGACCGACACGATCAACGACGGAGAACAGGTGTCGATCAACCTTAGAATTATGTTCGGACATCATACCTTTAATAAAATTTAGATGAATAAAACCCCCGGGTCCGGAAATGCTGATTGGACAAGGAATCAGAGCGATGAAGTTTGGGCCATCGATCTGCAGATCAGATTGACGATGGAGATGCTTTTAATATTGTGTCGTACCTATGGTTATTGCATGGGCATCTTCAGAGAGCAATCATCGTCCGATGAGCAGCCTCAGATCGGATGGCGCGCATCAATACCGCGCCGGATCCATGTCCAAACTTTAATGTGCAAGGAGGGCGGTATTTTGAATAGTGCTCAAGGCCATGCATCAAGCGGTGAATGGAATCGCTGTGAAATTAAAAAAAATCGCCCCGCTCTCAAAAGCGGTGCGATGAATTCCACCCGGTTTTGCAATAGTGAGTGGCTGGCGGGGACCACCGGGGCGATATATTTCGTGTCGTCGATCTGCAGATTAGATCGATGGTGGAGAGTGAATGGAACCTTTACACCAGCGGAAAACTTTAGTATATAATAAAACCGACAAATTTATATAAAACCAAGGTTTAAACTTTCGAGGGAGAGAGATTAATTTTCAATAAGGTTCGACGCCCGTCTGCGAGGCCATGGATTATATGGAAAACCATATGATTTGGGTTTATGGAGGAAGGGCTAATCGCAATCGGGTGACACGATAAGTGCTTGGAAGGCTAGCACTTGGTTCTAGCACCAAGGCGTATGGAGCGAAAATAGCTAAAGACCTAGCCTAAGGGGCTTAAACCTTTACACCAAAATATGTATTTTTTATGAAGTTTTCAGTGTTTTTCAAAGGTTTTGAGGGTTTCGATAAGGAAAATAAGGAGTCTTTAAACCTTATCAAAGGAATTTTGATGAAGGGGAGATGGGAAAAACATGAAAATAAGGGATTTTCATGGGAAATGGAGGGATAAAAAATGAGGTTAGTTTTGGAGGTGGAAGGGAGGGGAAAATGGTGTTTGCAGTAGTATTCTCTTTCGGAATCAGTAGGATTTCTGAGCATAGAATGGGAATAGCAGTGAAGATTGGGATAGAGGCATGAGGCCTTCAAGAGTCTTCAAGAGCCAACACTTTTTAGCAATAAAATTTGTTCCTTGAAGGCTCCAAAAAATTTTATCCACCTTTTGCTATAACAATTTAGAGGTGGCTAACAGTTTCATATCCTTATTCAAACCCTGAGTCTTGTTCATCTATTACAACCGTTTTTCTTTTTTCTTTGGCCTTATCTTTGGTTTTAAATTTTTCCGGTTTCAGCTCTACATGAAGTTTCCAGCAATGGTCTTCATCGTGGCTTGTTTTGGAACAATTTTTACAAAAACAATTTCTTTTTTCTTTCCTAGAGTTTGCATTTCTTTTTCTCCCTTTGCCTTTAAATTCCCTATCCTCATTCTCATCAAAAGATTGTTTACCTCTAGCCTCTAAATGCGTGGCTTGGACACAAACCTCGTCTAGACTAGTAGGATTGAACATAAGGATAGTATGTATAAGATAGCTGTGTAAACCACCTATATATTTCAGCAAAGTCTCTTGGCTATGCAAATCAATTCCTAAGAAAACAACCCTTTGTCTAAACTCTTGAGTGTAATCTGGAACACTTTTTACCTTAAGTTGTCTAAAACTTTGCCAATTCATGATAGCCTTTTGTAAATGAGCTAATGGATAAAATTGATGTTTAATTGTGGAAATAAATTTAGCCCATGATAAAGTGATATTACCATGTTTTTTAATTTCATCCTTGGTCTTGGCTTCCCACCATACCAATGCTGCTCCTTCCATTCTCAAAGAGGCTAACTGAATCTTGGTGTCATCTTCATGAAAGTTTGTATCCTCAAATAAACTTCCAACTGTCTTATCTAATTGTCAAGTTTCTCTGCATTGACTTCACCATTAAACATAGGCAACTAAAATTTAACATCAAGCTTTAAAAATGGACTTTTACCACTGTTTTTAGACTTGTGAGAATGATTCACCGAAGTAGAGGATGACGATGTAGAGGAAGAGGATGAAGATGGGGATGGTGGATCACCATTTCCTCCATTTCCTTTCTTTGACTTATCATCACTTTTATTTCCTCCTAAAGAACCCTCCCCTTCTTTCTTATGTTTAGATCCTTCTCCTACAAGCCTGTCATTCCTTTCTTGGTAGAGTATCCTCACCATCTCAGTCATGTCCAAGAAAGCCTTTCAGAATACCCGTTCTTCTTCTTTGGGATCAATGTCTTCAGGAACTTCTCCTTCTCTTGAAGACATGCTTGAGGCCTCTTCTATGGCTCTTGAGGGTGAATTATAAGGTGGAGTTAAAGGCTCTTTGGCCCTCCTTGGTTGAGGATTACTTTGTGCTCTAACCAATTTTCCTTCCTCTCTCTTGAGCTTAAGCCTAGTAAGCATCAAAACTTGAAAACAGTCAACTATATATTTGCATAAAAACAACTGTAGAGTAAAACTCTAGCTTCGATACCAATTGATATGAAAATGGAACTATTTTTAATGCTATGAAAAGTATCCATTTCCATTTAATTTAGTGTGCAAATGTTCTCCATGTCTTGCAGGTTAAACAAAATAGTTTTGGTAATGTTTCTGAGTTTTATGTGTGAGGATTTGTTATTTAAATTTACTGTTTAACATATCATAGAAGAAATACACAGCAAGTAAAATTCACCATAACATAACACAAAAAAGTGATGTGGCAGTTCACCCCTCTTGGGCTACATCTGTTGGTCCAAGGCTCCCCAATGGCATGTCCTTGCTCTATTAATTTGCTCAAAATGGTTAAATAGTGAAAAATATTCCTAAACAAGAAAAAAAAGCTGTAAATTTGACTTCAGAAGCTAGAAATAAGCTAAAAACGGCTTTTGTTTCACCTTAAACAGTGAAGTACAACCCAATACAGTGCCATCTCCCTGATGGCCCTAATGGCTCTTTCCTCTTCCCTGAAGCAAAATCTACATTAAAACACCTCTATTCACTCTAAAAATTATTCCAAACTCTCTATAAGGTCAAAGAAACCCAAAATTGACTAACATTTCATCTTGTTTGGTCAACAATTGAGAAAGTTATGACCCAAACAAAAATTTTCCAAGTGGCACTAGAAAACCTCCTCCAAAACTGGAGGAACTCCAGTTTACTCCTCCAAATTCATCGGACAGGTGGATTAGGTAGAACTGTGCTCCAATTTAGGTGGAACAATAAATGTATTTTTTTTTTTTATGGGCGCGTTCACATGCGCCATTTCCAGACAGTTAACGCTGGCGGATAAGTTTTAAACCTACGCCCACAGTCACGGGTCGGAGGTGATATGGAATCAGGGCTAACCACTAGGGTCTTAACCCTTTTGTTCCACTAGTTTGTAATGGGGATTAGCCCTCAGTTCATGGCATTTTATTGGATGGATTTTAGGGCTTAGCCCTCAGGGCTTAACCCACATCTCTGCCCAATTCAACAAATCGACCCGAATGTGCGTTTACCCACTGCACGAGTCTTTGCTCGACTGCACATTCACCAACGACCTGGATGCCCATTCAAACACCTCCCGACTCGCCCAAGGTTCAAGTTCTTTGCCCATGTCATTATGGTTGGGTCAGCCCTGCCCATGTAGTTGGGTCAAGTTTCGAAACCCATGCCTTTCAAATTTTTGAACTAACCTTCCAACCAATGGCCTAGGGTCACGTGGCACCCACTGATAGAACCATAAAAAATTAATAAAAAATATTTTTTTCCACAATATTTCTTTTAAAAAATGACAAAATTATAGTAAAAAAGTCCTGTTTTGGAGGTCACTGGACAAATTCAAACCTCAATAACTTTCACATACAGCGTCAGTTTTGAGTCTCGTTCACGGCACCAAAATCACAGTGACGAGTCGTTTCTGGTCGTTTAGATTGTAACCATTTCTGAGAAATTCCATTTTTGAGCATTTTTTCAACTTGGACATGATCTCCTTGTCAACAGCCTTGGATGCAACTCTACAGATTTGATGTTTCTAGCCTCAACCATTTGTAGTGCCTTTTTAGTTTGCATGTATCATTCAGATCTATTTGGTTGTACTTATATCTCATGTACTCAGATATTGTTGTATAATTCCTGGTTGTTGTCCCAGGCACATTATGTATGTGGGATCCATTATCATGTTTTTTTATCTGGCCCATGTTTATGCCAGCATGTACTATATAGTTCAGTCCCATGTTTGTTGGATGCACCATTATTCTTTGTACTTTTTCATCTTGGCTGGCATAGGTATGCTTCCCCCATCTCATTTGAGAATAGGTACCCACTCATAAAAGAGACTTGTCACACATGTAAGTCTCGCCTCCTCAGGGTCGTCTCCTCTCTCGCTTTAGTCTCCCTTATATTTCTCTCTCTAACTCCCCTTGGGTGTCTGGTGATTGTGTTTTTACAGTGTACTTCGGTCATAAGATTAGCTCCTAATGCTCACACATTGGGGAGTAATTTGTTACACCAATTTTTGGTCATCTAACATGTTACTATTAGATGGACTAAAGTACACCATGTAAGAACAATTTTACCACAGTAAAATTGCTTTCACTATGAGAAATAATTTTTCTTTTTAACAATGTCAGTTGCTATTTGGTATTCCAAAAAGGAGAAGGAAAAGTTCCTTTTTTAGATGCTAGAGTTATTGAGTTATTGATAATATTGAGAGTTATTGTTTTCTTCTTCTTTTCAGGAAGTACTGAAATATAGATAATGCATAAATTCAAAAAAACTGAGAAAGAAGAAATATAAACTTAAAATACATGCTTAAGGAGAGAGGAAGAGATTAGTCAATGCTGATATGGTGCCCAGTCGAGGCATCTGTGTTGTCCTCATTGCCACCATTTCTCCCATTGTCAGAACTTGAGCTAGGAGCTATGTGTTTCTCAAGTATGTATTTGACGATTTGAATTGATTCTTTAGTGTGAGAGCACCGTTTCGACAGTTCATTGTACTGGTTCTGAAGAGAAGTAATCCTGTGGAGAAATACGTTCACATCTGCTTGATGCTTTTCATCAAGGTTCTTCACATCTGTTTGCAACTTTAGATCAAGAATTTTTTAATGGGCATGAATCTGCTCCAATTATGCCTGCATATCTTCACAATGTAGGTAGTCCTCACTACGATACATGCTATAGTAAGGAGGGGTGGAAGAATAAATATAACCAGAAGAGAGCACTGGGAAAACAAAGAGTGTAGAGCAGGAGTGTGCAAGGCCCACAAAGAGCATAGAGTAGGAGTAGGTAGGAGCAGGGTGCAGGGTCTGCAAAGGGGAGAGAGGGAACATGGAGTAGGAGGCCAATGTGAAGAGGGGAGGGAGGATCCGTTGGCATAATAGAGAATGCACTTCAGAGACTTCAATGGAAAACATAGTGAGAAGAGCTGAAAGAGGATGCATGAAGACGTAGAGGGCAGAGTAATAAATAAGACAACGTAATGAGAATGGGACCGCATGGAGGGATACGCAAGGGGATAAGATTATAGGGAAGGGATGGAGGGGGGTACAAAAAATTCTACAGAGTTCAGAGATTTCAGAGGGACGGATCCAAAAAAATCTGAAGAACGCCAGCGAGAAGATCATGGCAGAGACACAATGTATGTGGCATCATTACACAATGTTTTCCCAGAATCTCGGGTGCAAGCCTTATTTGCGAGGGAGTTGGACTCCTTGTTTTTCCTTCAGTGGATGTGATAAAAGGTGATTCCTTCCATATATTTTGAGATGCTACGGCACCTGCTGACTATTCGATGGAGATCGGTGTTGCTTATCGAATGATCATGGTTCATCATATTGATGATGATGGAAGAATCACCACAAACCATTGTGTTTGAGATGTTGAGATTTTTTAGCTGATATAAGCCTTGAAGGAGGGCGTAGGCCTCCACTCTATTGTTGGATAGGGAGCCCAAACCCCATTCAAATGTGATAAGGCTTCTGCCATTTTCATTTCTGATGATGCCACCAGCACCTGCAATGCTCGGATTTTATTTTGAAGCATCGTTAAAAAAGAGAGTGGGCCTTGCACAACTACCCATGCATTCAGTGAAATCCTTGTCTGTGAGTCTAATCTTCCACCTTGCGGCTTTTCGAAGAGGCTAAGTTGAAGGGGGCTTCTGAATTCTAGTGTTTTCCAATAGATTTCCAATAAAGCTTCATTCTTCCACTCCAAGTTTTCTAATGTCAATTTTTCTATTGCTTTTGGAGGCTATTGTTTCAAGAGTGAGGCTCCAGGATTTGCTGCAGACCTTTCTATAAGAGGTATCTTTGTCATTGAATATTTTCTTGTTTCTAGTGAGCCAAATGTTCCATAAGAGCACGTAAGGCAAGGTGTCCCAGACCCTTCTTGCCAGATTGCTCTTCTTTTCCCCCCTTGGATAATTTCTCCTCCACGATTGAATTACTTCCACAATGGTGTTGTGCAGATCCCATTGAGGCTGATAAGAAGGGTTTAGGCCAATCTAGTTGCGAGCAAAAAATGGGCGCTAGATGAAGAGATGAGGTGTTGTCTCTTCAACCTCTTGGTAGTTGGGGCACCTGGATGGTCCAAGCACACCCCTTTTTTTGAGGTTTTCCGAATTTATAATTTTCCATTTTAGAAGCATCCATATGAAGATATTAATCTTGGGAATAGCTTCCAATTTCTGCACCATTTTCCAATTAGGCCAAGTAGGAGAAGGGTAGTAGTCACTGCAGAGTTATTTATAGGCAACTTTAATGGAACATGTTGCGCTAGAGGGATCCCAATGAAAACTATCCATACTGTCTTTTTTCAAAGGCGTAGCACCATGGAGAAGAGTTTCAAGGTTAAATAGATCAGCTTCCAAATAAGCAAGGCGCAACACCATGGAGAAGAGTTTCAAGGTTAAATAGATCAGCTTCCAAATGAGCAAGGACATTGGGAAAAAGTCAACCAACCTAGTTTTGGGATTGGTCATCCTATTTGGGGAAATGGCTTAAGAGATTTAGGTCTAGATTACTGAAATGAGAGAGGTTACAATGAGTGCCAGGTCTGTCCAAGAGAGGAATTTGTCCCATGATTTTATCTTTCCCAATATTTATGCAGTTACCCCCATAGGGGAATTTAGAGAGGTTATGGGCTAAGAAAGGAGTGGCTTTTCTGTAGAGTGCCCGGATTTTAGAACAAGGTATGTTAGGGATGTCATGTTCAAGAAATTGTTTCCGTTGAGAGTTGAGATAATTGGACTCTAGGACTCTTTTCCACCATGCTTTTTGACCACTGATTAACCTCCATACAATATTTCCACCAAAAGCATTGTTCAGGAGCTTGGGAGAGCGAATTCCAATCCCTCCTTGTTCATATTCTTGAGTAAGCTGTCTCCACTTGACAAGATTTTATTTTTTCTTCTCGTTTTTTCCACCCTGCCAGAGAAACTGGCTTAGGATAGCTTAAAATTTGTGATAGATTCTAGTAGGGGATTAAAGAAGAGTAAAATGATACAAGGGAAAAGACGAGAGGGCATATTTGAGGAGGAAAATGCTGTTGGTCCTCTAATTTCCACCCTTTTTGACCATTTTTCCCTTTCCAAATCGTAATCATTTACCCTGTTTTACCTATCTTATGCGCCCTCATCCTGCACTAGTGTGAGAATGATGACACATTTTGCATTAACTTCATATTTTACATTTTTAACTCAACTTAGCATTTATTAACTATCTATTATGTGATTTCTTACTTAGAATTAATTTTGTAACTTATCGTTACCTCCTATGCTATTTAATAGATAAACACTTATCTTGACCGTTGATTTTTAGTGCAGAATAGATCTTGCACCAGCACCAGCACCGTGAAACTTGGCATCGAATCTGGATCACTTGGGTTGCGCATGTTTTGTACTGCCTTAGCTACGATCAACGAAGACATATCCGAAGGCAGCCAAGTCCCAACTATGACAATAGTTAAATCTAGAGTAGCTGAGATCGGACTTAAGAGAGACAAACAACTGGAGATAGCGGCGGCCTATTCTATTAAAAGTGATTTAATTTTGAAGGCCGAAAGCTTATTCTACAATCGTTTATGTAATTTGTTATAACGATTTATGTAATTGGCTATGTAATGTTTAAACGAATAAGAAGAAATGTAAATAGGACACGATGTTCAATGTTTTGATAGAATTGAATAGATCGAATAATAGAACCAGTGAGGCTTTAACAAGCCTGTCTTTTGTTATCGCCTGAATCTGGGTTGGATATGTAACCACACATGTATTTTCTTTGAGGATTTAATAAGAGCTCCACCTTATGCTTCATGGATTTTATTTCTTCATGCTTAAACAGTTTATGAATTGATTCAATACTGAGTATCGTTTTCATTTGAAAGGGAAACGTGCTAGTTGGCTAAGGCCCAGCCAACCCAACACGTTCTCCTTCCTTTCTGTTCTTGCAATTTGTGTCTGCTAAGTGTGATTTAATTTACAGCATTTGAATTTCTGTTTGAGTGAAAGCAGATCTTCAGTGTGAAGTAGTTAAATTTCCTTTTCTGCATCTGAATTTAAATTTGCTTTCTCTGCCTGGTTCGAACAGGAGAAATTACCTGTGCCAATGCACGTTGGTGTGCTATTCACTTTCTGCACGTGTGGTTTGTTTTCTCCACCTGGTCCAAGCAAGAGAAATTACCTGCACTAGTACACATTGGAGTGCTATTCACTTTCTGCACGTTTGGGTTATTTTCTTCGCCTGGTACAAGTAGGAGAACTGTTTCTGCACCAATGCTGGATAGTATGATGCAGCAAGTCTCTTTAGTTTACTTCTAACAAATTTCTTGCTTTCAGTTACATTTTAATTAAAAATATTGTTTCTTTATTTCTGCAGACATTTATCTTTTTGATATGCAATTTGGTTTCATAACACTTGCAGTAGTTAATCATTGATTTCAAGGACTAAAAGTTAGAGTGTAAGAAGATCAAATCAGGTACAATAACCAGTTTCTTGGTACCAGATCTGAGTGCTGTGGACTTGAGAAAGTTCAGGGCCCTTGCACGAAGAAAATCATTTTTAGTACAGACATCACTTTACACCTCCCCATGTTCTTCATTCTCAGATTTTAGCATACGTTCCCAATTCGACTGTGAAAGACGTGCTAGTACAAAGCGATGTGGAAGGTGAGAGAGGAAAATGGATCGCTAAAATTTAAGAGTATGATTTGGATGTAAAACCAACAAAGCTGGTTAAAGGATTGGGATTGGCCAAATTACTGACAGAATCCAACTTCCAAGCATTGGGAATCAATTTACTGGCCCCTGTAGAAGCAGCCGATGGAGAAACGTATGATAATCAATCAAAGACAACAATTAAGTATAAATTTCTCTGCTCAGAATGGTATAAAGATATTGTACATTATTTATGCTTTCTTTCATGTCCCCCTTCAGTAAATAGAGCTAAATACAGGGCTTTGAAACTTAAAGCTCAACCTTATGTCATAATCGAAGCAAAATTATATTGGAAGGATCCGGCTGGTATGTTGTTGTTATGTCTAACAGAGGAAGAAATTTCAGAAGTAATCAAAGAGTATCATGAAAGCTTGTGTGGAGGGCATTACAGCTGGAAGGTGACTGTCCATAAAATATTCAAATCAGGTTTCTATTGGCTGTCTGTGTTTACTGATGTTTACAAAATAGTCAAAAGTTGTCAAAAATGCCAATTATTTGCAGAAAAGAAAAAGCTAGCTCCGCTACCTCTTCTCCCTGTTTTTATTGAAGAACCCTTTAGACAATGGGGATTGGATTTCATTGGAGAAATCAATCCACCATCCAGTGGGCAGTTTAAATGGATTCTTACTGCTACAGATTATTTTACAAAGTGGGTGGAGGCAATTCCCACCAAGAAAGCAAATGATTTGGTTGTAATGAAATTTTTGGAAGAGAATATTTTTAGTAGGTTTGGATGCCCAGTGAAGATTGTGACAGATAATGCCCAGTTTTTCAGTTCACTCAGGTTTATTAACTTTTTCCAAACTTACAATGTGACATTGTCTCATTCTACAGCTTACCATCCGTAGGGAAATGGATTAGCAGAATCCTCCAACAAAACATTGGTAAGAATTTTGAAGAAAACAATCAGTGAGAATCAAAAGAATTGGGATACGAAGCTAGTTTTTTCCTTGTGGGCAACAAGGATGACTACAAGGAGGTCTACAAGCAAGTCCCCTTATGAGCTCGTGTACGGCACTCAAGCTTTATTCCCAACACAGTTGGTAAAACCTGTGATTTCTTTTCTCCAAGATGCCCAAGCAGAACCAAATGCCATGATAAGAAGAATGAACAATGTGATGGAACTAAGTGAAAACAGAAATCAGGTTCGGGACAACTTGCTCACTTATCAGCAAAAGATGAAGGTAGTATTTGATAGAAAAGCAAAAGAAGTTTTGTTTCAGAAAGGAGATTTAATATTGAGATGGGATACACGAAGGGAAGAGAAAGGCAAACACGGTAAATTCGATCCCTTGTGGTATGGCCCATTCAAAATTCATGAATTCAAAGGAAATAATACTTTCATGTTGGAAAATCTAGAAGGAGAATTGCTGGATATGCCTGTGAACGGGCAATATCTCAAACATTATTTCCGACATTAAGCAGTTGCTAGTTCATCATTGTATATATCCGGTGTGGCCATTGTACATTTTCATCAAGCAATATGTGACTCCATGCCCGAGGTGAAGGCACTAATCTGCAGGTTCTTAGTGTTTCGTGGTA
Organism: Pinus albicaulis; assembly: GCA_034641835.2. Taxonomy (NCBI): domain Eukaryota; kingdom Viridiplantae; phylum Streptophyta; class Pinopsida; order Pinales; family Pinaceae; genus Pinus; species Pinus albicaulis. The sequence continues at coordinate 434,620,031 of CM076576.1, read as the reverse complement.
AAAACATTGTCCCCAGGTGGAGCCAGATGTTGTGGATCATTATCTACATATCCTTTTTATTTTTCATTTTGAAGTTTGAAAAAGAAAAAATATAAGAATTCGAAAATATGCTATAGTATGAAGTTTTTAATACTTTAGCATAAAAAAGAGAAATGCAATGTATTTCCATTTTTATTCATATACATGAAGCGGGCGTCAACCTTAGGTTGATATATATATGTATTAAGGTTAAAGCCCGAGCAGCTTCCGGAGCAGAAGTCACAATCACGCAAAGAAGCTTATGGATATGCAATTGCGGGGGGTCAATTAGCCCGTTGGTTATCAAATCCCGACCCCCCGCAGTTGACCGGTCAGATCTTAGAAATTTGGATATCGACGGTTCTGATTAATTACGGGGGGTATGGGTAGAAACTCTCCGCCGTACTCACAGACCCCCCGCATGACGTCATCTGTCAAGGTGGAAAACAAGTTGTCATTCACTGTTAACTATTTTTCCACGTCACTCTTGCATTTATTATGGTTTCCGTAGTCTATAAAAGGATTCTCCCGTTCCATTTTGATTTATTTGTGTCTGTTTTCCCTGTTTACCCACGTCCCACCACCTTTGCATTGCTCATTCCCTCGCGAATTGCTTTCGAATTCCAGTCAGCCATGGCCAAGCGAACATCACTATCCGGTTTATCAACTCTCAGTCCCCTCCTAGATAGCGAGAAAGATGTTCATGATACTACGTCGTCTGTCAACCATCCTCTCTTGCACTACCAAGTAACCCTGAACACTGACAAGTCCCCTGTGTTCTTTGCTATGAAAAGTTCAGGTGTGTTGTCCGCTTGTGTTCCAAAAACTCATTTCTTCCCCGAATTCATTTCTTGGTTAGTTTTGTCCATGTACCCTGGCAAGTGTTTCGTTATGAATTCCCAGGGGGGAAATATCCTGCAGGTTTCAACACAATTAATGCGTCAAGCATTATGTTTTCCAGAAGATGAGTCTCCATTGCAGTTCTCCGAAGACTCATTGGTTCAGTATTTCGAGGAGCTTTCAAATGAAGAGTTTAATCGTTGCATGTTTTTTTTGATACCAAGTCCCGAGAAAACTCAATTTGAAGCAGGAAAGTTCAGTTTGGAGGTGTTCAATGTTTAGTATAGACCTGTTCTTAGCTGCATTACAGAAATTTTGGGGAGAGATGATGATCACGAAATTGATAAAGCAATCTTGGGAATGTTCACCATGATGATGAAACCAGGTGTGGTGCTAGACATCCTGTCTTTTTGGCAAGAAGTAGTAAACTCCCAATTGATCGCCTTCCTTCTAACATGTTTTTTCATATTTCCATCATTGGTAGTCTACTTATTTTTATATCAAAATATTGAAGAGTTCATGAGTGTTGGTTTAAATATAATGGATAGTAATAAGAATAAGCAGTCAGTTCTGCTTTGGACCGATATGGTTAGGAAAGAAGAGAACGAAGCCGGGTTGTTTGAATTTACTGACCATTTCATGACTACTGCTTATAAAATTCTGAATGGAACTCTTCCCCCATGCTTTTTGCCTAAGGCCCAGGAGTTCTTACAGTTAGGACCCAATTGTAAATTTGGAGACTGGTTTATTTTTGAAGATTACTCTGAGATAAGTCTGTATGGAGTTAGTATTGAGCCCTATAGGCTCCCAACATTTGTTTCCATGAGACTTTTTGCTTTGGAATTTATAAGGCAAAGTCTTAATGTAGATCAAGTTCATTTTCTGCCCATGAAGAAAGGATTAATGTACAAGTTGCCTATGAGTGTAGGCCCTTTTGTTGTCAATACAAGACAAGCTTTTGAAGAGGTATCAAAAATATTGGAAGGAACGCAGTTGTTGTTGGGAGAGAAATGGCCCTATGATCCACATGGGATAATTTCTCAAAGAAGGGTTGAGAACGGGTATGCTGCTTTTACACATGTGAGTAAACTTGATATAGAGAAATTGGCTAATCCAGGAGGGTCAAGTTCGTCAAAGACTAGTATTCAAACACCTGCAATTTTGGAAAGAATGAGCAAAAGAGGTAGGGAGGATGTTATTGATATCGATGATGAGGAGCCCCGAGAGGAAAAAAGGACCAAACTAGCAGAAGACCATTCCTCCAATTCACCTGGTTTTTCTCTCCAGGTCAATGAAGAACAAGATTGTTTTTCATCTCCTAGTAGACAGGGACTTCACTTGGGAAAGGCTTCCTCCATGAAGCAAGTTTTCACACAGATTGAGGAAAGGAACCAAAGGATAAAGGCCAATATAGAAGCACAAGCAGAGCACAATATACCTACTGACCAAACCAGATTGCTGACTGTGATGGATTTGGAGAAAGATCAGTTTAAGATGGCTCTGTCACATCCGACAGGAATGTCCCTTGGACCTTCAGGCAACTTTAAGGAGTTAAATATTGTCATGGATGTTAAAAAAATCACCTTGTGGGACAAAATGAATCTGCACATGCAGACTGGTCAGCTGATTGTAAACGATTTGAGCAAGACCAATGCTACAGCAGTCAAGACTGAAAATATGTTGGCAAAGGTCATTAAACAATGCAAAATGGAGAAAGCAAACGCCAGGGCATTAACAACTCAGAATGAAGAGCTGAAGAAGATTATTATAAAAATCGGCGTGGATCCAAATGACAAAGCCACAGTTCAGAAACTAATGAAGAGTGCAGAAGCGGAAATATCATCATTAAGGAAAAAGTTGAAATTGCCAGCTACAGAGCACTCATTGGCAGCCGAAGTAGCTGAGGTTGAAAAGGAGAAGGAGGAATTGCGACAGCAGCTGATGAAGAAGGACGAAGAACTCACTAAGGTAAAGCAGACTGCTATAACCTTACAGAATCAAATCCAGAACCATACTTTTACTTTTGATTTTTCTGCAGGTGGAGCTGATCCTCAAGCCCAAGTTGTTCAGTTAAACACAAAGTTAAAGATGGCGGAGAGAGATTGTAAACAAGCCCAGTCTGAATTGGCCACAGTTCTCAAGATGATGCAAGGATGGGAAGGAAAGGCAAATGAGAACGAGCAGAAGCTACGAAAAGCTGAGGAAGAAATCAAAGAGCTCAAGGAGAAATTGAAGGGAAATATTTCCCTTATCAAAGCTAAGGATCTCATTTGGAACGAGATCATTTCAGAAATGCAGTCAAAATGGGATTCCATGAATATAATTGCCAGAGAGAAAAACATTATTTCAGAGCATGAAAAGGAGCTATTATCGGAGAAGCAGGCCGCTATTAAAAGATCAAATTGGGCCAAAAAATTCATAAATTTTATTAATGCCAAGACAGATGAAGAGTTGAGAGATATGGGAATACAGGATAGGTACTTCTATGCTGAAGAGGTAAACAAAATGATCATTAAAAATGACCTTCTAAAGGTCTCAGAGAAACGGTTACAGGGAATTAAGGAGATAATTAAGAAATTTGATATTTCGTTTGACAAGTTGACGAGAACAGGTTTGCCCTCATGCTGGAAGGAGGGAGGAGAGATTATGTCCTGGAAATTTTATGAGGATCAATTGATATTTGCAAAAAGCAGAGCAGATGGCCGACATGAGAAGACACAGATATTGAAGGGAGAAACAGTATTCAATTTCTTACAAAGGCATTTCCTCCTGCTATGGATGGTGAAGACATTGTTCACAAGCAATATTACTCACAGTCAAGTTGTTGCCTTTACACTGGAATATCATCATTATAAGAACGCTCCGATAACTCAAGATAAACTCTGGAAAGAATGCAAGAAGTTTTCTATTGACACAGAAAAGGGATTTCCAGCCAAACAGCCACAAGTAGCCGTTCAGCCGCAAATAGTCATCGAGTCAGCCACTATTGCAGGAAAATTAGTTCCCTTAGATTAGGAGTTATCATCTTTTATTATGTTTTAAATGAAGTCATGTAAATGTAATAAAATGTTTTCGAGGCATGTACCTCCACTACAGAGAGTAGTTAAGCAGTTAGAGTTAGTTGGAATCATTTTTATAACTGGAAACCATTTTGGTTCAAATTGTATTTAAAGACATTTTGAAGAAGAAAGAAGGTTCCGAGTTTTGGACCTTGAAGGCTAATTTTGTACTGAACAATATTGAATGAATGAAAGAGTTTTGCAAGTTTCCATTATTCCATATGTGTTGAAGAGTTTTCTTGGTTTTCATTTCATTTCCATCTCTGTGAATAAAGTAGAGTTATTAGAGCTGCAGGTCTCTTGATATTTATGTATCTAAGAGTTAAATATCCTTAATGGGCGCTCCTCTGCTTTAGCTTATTTGTTGTTCACTTCTTCAGGATTTTATTATGGTAGTTTCTGTTTAAAGCAGCATGACAGATTAAAATCCTTTTCTTTCTTCATTTTCCATTCCCTCACTTCAATATAAAGGGAACATGGCATTGTAGAACCTATAAAGATTTGATATTTGGGAAATATATTATTAATATTTGAAGGTTTAATAAACAGAGACAGATATACATTTTGTGACATAATCTTTAATGTCTTGAGCACTGATTCCTGTACACAGCAAGGAATTGTTTCTCAAGGAACAATAGTGGCAACAAATTTTATTAACTCTTGATATGTTTGAATGTTACCTTCATCATCGATAATGGAGGAGATATTATTTTTGGTTTTGGAAAGAGTGGCTTGTTTATGGAAAAAAGAGGTGTTCTTGTCACCTGCTTAAAGCCACATATTCTGGATTTAACTCTCCATTTCTCCTCTTCCTTCCTATTGACTCTAAATAATTTCCAGTAGAGATTTTTTTTCCTGACTGGAGCGTTCTTGATTGAGCCCATGAAAGTTGTTGCTACTATGGACAAAATCCAGCTTTGGATTTAATTTCAAGCTTTGTATTTTCTAGTTCATTATAATGTTGCTTGGACCATGCTCCTTCACAGAGTTTCTTATGATTTAGATTGAGGCGGGGTCAGAAGAGGAGGTAGGGGGATCAAGATTGATGGGGGAGGGGTGGGGAGAGGTTAGCTGGGAGGGGATAGATAAAAGAGGAGGGTCCTCATCGAAGGGGGTGAGGGAGGAAAAGGGATTAGAGGAGTCTAACGAGGCACTGGAGGGAGGAGTAGGAAAAGCAACAAGTTGGTGTGAGGGTTCTGAGATCTGAAGAGAGGAGGAGGAAAGGGGATCGGATTTGGGAGGGGGGACAGAGGGGGTGATGTTCTTGGGGTTAGAGGAGGTCTTCTTTTTCTTGATGATTTCCTATTGTGAGCCAATCTCTGGATTTTTAATATCAACAATTTTAGAGCAACGATTTGCAAAGCGTCCATATTCATGACATACCTTGCATTTAAATGGAATTTTTTCATAGTCAAGCTGCTGGATGTGCGTCCATTCATCGAATTTTAACTTGATCGCCTCGGGGAGACCTTTGCCCAGATCCACCTGGACACAGATCCTGGTGTAGGCTTGCATGTTATCTTTTGGCTCGCTTCGATCTATAATCTTGCCAACAACATTTCCAATAGCTCGAATGGAATCATCTCCCTAACAGTGCAAGGGAAGATGAGGAAGGCGCACCCAAACAGGGATGATGTTTGGTACATCAAGTTCTGGGTCAAAATCTAGCATCCATTTGTTGAGATACAAGCCTTTAGTGTCCATAAAATATGGTCCATTCCTGAAGATCGGGTCCTTGTCTTCTTTAGTTTCAAAATGAAAGGTAAAATAGGCTCTACCATAGAATTGAATCGAGATTTTTCCATTTATTTTGTCAGACCAGTTGTGCTCAACCAATTTTTGAACCATCTTCAAAGAGGACCAAAGTCCAGTAAATTGTCCAATAAGGCCCTTCTCAACAAGAGAAAGGGAAGCCATGCGCGGAATGGATGGAAGGAGGGCAACCTCCTATATTCCATCAAGCTTCTTCACAAATTTTGAGATCGCCGGCCTAGGGCGTGGAGGAGTGAGGGATTTGATCAAGGCAGGGAAGGCCTGGGCCCGATCCACAAAAGAGGAAACCTTTGGGGAGGACTCTGGAGGGGCCATGTGCAAGCTAGTAATAGGAGGAGGCATCTAGGGCACTGGAGAAGCAACAGTGAGGTGCGGGCTCGGCTAGCAGCAACATCAATTTTTTTATTATTAGAAATAGGATTTTACAATATCCACTATGAGAAATAACTTAATAACCCATAGTTTATTAAGTTTTTTTGGTCTAAACAAGAAACCCCATGAGAAATAATTAAATAATCCTTATTTGTTTGATTTTACGCTAGGGATAATTAACTAAACCACTGTTTAATTAATATTCCTGGTCATATTTAACCCAAAATAGGAAAATTAATTAGATAAATCGTTATTTATCTTATTATTTTCTAAGAATACTTATTTAAATCATTATTTAATAATATTCCTTGTTAAATTTGACTAAATCATTTATAAATAATTGAATAAATCATTACTTATTTAATTATTCCTTAACCATGTTAGGTCCGTATATTACTAGTTTAGTCCCTTAGTGTTATTAGTGTATCCCCCTTATTGTTATTATTGTTCCCTTACATTGTTATTGTTAGGTTGGTTAGGATTATATTGTGGGCCCATGGACTCCTATATAGAGAAGGAGTTTTTGGTAATTTGTATCATCAAAGAATTTTTCATTTATGTAATGTATTGGAGGTTTCCCCTTCAAAGTGCCTGATTTCTAAGGCGTCGATCTCTCTTTTCTTCTATTTTTGGACCTGGTTTTATAACATTTGGTATCAGAGCTTTGGATTCTAGGGTTTTTTTGCTCCAAACAGGTCATTGTGGAATTTTCGCAATAACGTGTTTTATACGAAGGTTCAGATGCTAAATTGTGTACAGCATGAAGCTAAAATCCTTAGGAACCTTCTGTAAAAATTTTAGATCTTGGTTCACAAAATTTTCAGAGATATTATCTGGGGAAGTTAGGGTTTTTTCAGGCTCCCGAATTTCAACTAAAACAGGTCATCGTGGAATTTTCTCTATAAATTTTCATCTACGAAGTTTTAGAAGCGGAAATTTTTACAATGCGAAGCTAAAATCCTAAGGCACCTCCTGTAAAAGTTTCAGATCTTGGTTCGCAATATTTTTGGAGATATGATCTGTGGAAGTTAGGATTGTTTCAAGCTCCCGAATTTCATTCCAAAGAGGTGACCATGGGAAAAACATCATAACTCTCTCTCTGAGCATTGGATTGGGATTTTGTAAAAGAAGCCTCAATAATAAGAACTGTAGTTTTTGATATATCAATTTTAGAGCTGAAGGAGGAAACAGTGACACGTGGAAAGTCATACAATTTCGCTCTATTGAGCCAGTCCATAATTAGGTCATCATGGAATATTGGGCATAAATTTTTCTTGAAGAATCCAAATCAAGTCCGACCTATGGCATTCAAAAGAAGATTCAGAGGGCTACTTTAGGGAAAAATTTTAGATATTGAAGATCCAAAATCATAGAGATAATTCATTTTCAATATCGAGCTCCTCAAAAGAAATAAAAATGTGTGTATTCTTTTCGAATTACATAAGTCTCGTTTGAAAAAAAATAGTTTCAATTTATTACAAGGGCATATTGAAGAAAAAATATCATTAAGACTTTAGAAGGCTCTAATATGACTCATGAAGACAAAGAAACACAACATGAGATATCAAAATTACAAGAGAAAGTGCACCAAATTTCTCTATTGCAAAGAGAAAGAAAAAATGAAATGGAAGTTTTGAAGAAAGGTGTGGAAACTAAGATGGATGGTTTGAATAAAGGCGTGGAAGCTAAGGTGAATGGTTTAGAAGCTAATATGGATGGCATGGAAATGGGCATGGAAGCTAAGATGGATGGCATGGAAACTAAGATGGATGACATGGAAGCTAAGATTGATGAAAAAATGAAAGACAACATGGAAAACATGAAGAATGATCTAAAAGTAGAAATCGAAGGTTTGGCAAAGTTGATACAAGAAATGTTTCCTAATGGCGAAAAGATAGTAGAGGAAACCCATGATGAGAACAAAATAAAAGTTAATAATGATTTCATAAACTCTAATGTTGGATAGAAGAACCACCATATTCCAAACATGGATATAAATAAGTTTGATGGCAAGGATCCCATAAGATGGATACTACAGATGGAGCAATATTTTGATCTCAATAATGTGAAAAACACACAAAAGGTACGAATTGCAAATTTACATTTAGAAAAAAATACATCTGTATGGTATCGATTGCTTTGCTCCCGTTAGAACATTGTCACCGGGTCAATTTTTACGGAGGAAATGATAGCACATTATGAGGATACAAAAAGAAACACCTTCTTTAGCCATTTGATAAATCTCAAACAAAAGGGTTTAGTGGTGGAGCACATTGAGGACTTCTAAAACTTGAATATAAGGGTAACTAATATTCTAGAGGAACGTAGGATTGATGTCTTCATAGGGACTTTAAAGGATAACATCCAACATGAAGTTGATGTTTGGGAAGCTGATTCATTGGAAAAGGCATTTAGGTTGGCAAGAAAAATTGAATGCAAAATTATGGCAACAAGTAAGCCTACCACTCACATATATAAAGATGGAAGTGTTGTTACTCCTAGAATTCCACAACCTACAAGGTTGACACCACAAAAATTGGAAGAAAAAAGAGCAAAAGGGCTTTTCTATAGTTGTGATAGCAAAAACACTAAAGGTCATAAGTGTGCTGAGAAGAAATTATTTTACATAGATTGTGAAGAGGAAGAAGAAAATGAACAAGAATCTTCAAAAGAAGAGGATATACACCAGGAACCAACCCTAGAAGAGGAAGAAATGAGTCCGACCATATCGTGTAATGCATTGGCAGGAATTACCACTCCTCAAACTCTCAAGATAGAAGGACATATCAAGAAGAAAAAGGTAATAGTGTTGATTGATTCGGGTAGTACTCATAATTTTATTCATTGTAAGGTAGCCAAGGAATTGAATTGTTTCCTATACCCAACACCAGAATGTCAAGTGATGGTTGCAAATGGAGAAACTATAAATTGCTTTGGAAAATGCCATAATATCAAGCTAACCATGGGGGAATATGTATTGAATAGTCCAATGCTTTCCATTCCTATGGGAGGTGCTGATGTTGTACTGGGAGTACAATGGTTACAATCTTTGGGGACGGTAGCTTTTAATTTTCAAGAACTTTTCTTGAAATTTTTTTCAGAAGGAAAGGAAGTCGAATTACGGGGTATTGAAGGGAAGCCAGGAAGGATAATAAGCTCTAATGTCATGACAAAGCTTCTAAATAAATAACAACGAGGCGTAATTGCACAATTATGCTCACTAGAAGTTCCAACATCAAAATCATCTATTTCTGCAGATCTCCAACAAGTCTTGGACAATCATTCCAAGGTGTTTAAACTCCCAAAGGACTCCCACCTATTCGTGATCATGATCATGCTATTCATTTGATTCCAGGAAGTGTTCCTCCAAACATCAGGCCTTATAGATATCCTTACGTCCAAAAGAGCGAAATTGAACGTATGATTGCAGAAATGTTAGAGGCGGGTATAATTCAACCTAGTCAAAGTTCTTCTCTGCTCCTGTAGTATTGGTACACAAGAAGGATGGATCATGGCGAATGTGTCCAGATTATAGGGAGCTCAATAAGCTCACCATTAAAGACAAATTTCCCATTCCTGTGATTGATGAATTATTGGATGAATTACATGGAGAAATGTATTTTACCAAGTTGGATCTTCGTTCAGGATATCATCAAATTAGAATGAAGACTGAAGATATTTCGAAAATAGCATTTCAAACTCATGAGGGTCATTATGAATTTTTGGTGATGCCTTTTGGCCTTACCAATGCACCTTCTACATTTCAAGGGTTGATGAATTCCATTTTCAAACCCTTCCTTAGAAAATTTGTGCTAGTATTTTTTGATGATATACTAATCTACAGCAGGTCTTGGAAGGATCATGTTCAACATGTTGATAGGGTGCTCAAAATATTGTAGGAGAGACAATTATATGCAAAAACATAAAAAATGTTTCTTTGGAGTACATGAGGTGGAATATCTGGGTCATATTGTATCTCATGAGGGTGTTAAGGTAGACCCTAACAAAATTAAATCCATTAAGGAATGGAAATTCCCCACAACCATAAAGAAGTTGTGAGGATTTCTCGGGTTAACAGGGTATTATCACAATTTTGTTAAGAATTATGGGAGAATAGCAGCACCTCTAACAAAATTATTGAAGAAACATGCATTTTCGTGGACTCCTGAAGAAACTAAGGCCTTTGAACATCTTAAAGAGGCAATGTGCCTAGCACCGGTCTTAGCTACGCCAGACTTCACAAAAACCTTTATTCTAGAATGTGATGCCTCAGGAAATGGAATTGGTGTTGTTTTAATGCAAGAAGGAATACTCGTTTCTTTTGAAAGTCGTCCAGTCAAAGGAAAGTATTTACAAAAATCTATTTATGATAAGGAAATGTTAGCAATACTGCATGCACTAAATAAATGACAACCTTACCTAATGGGAAGACACATCAAGGTAAAAACTTATCATGATTGTCTTAAACACTTTTTGGAACAAATACTATGTTCAGAAGAGCAGAAAAAATGTGTCACAAAGATGTTGGGTTATGACTTTGAAATAATATAAAAAAAGGGAAGCTAAATGTTGTTGTAGATGCACTCTCAAGAAATAATGAAGAGGTGGAAGCATTGCTTTGTGCCATTTCTATTATCCAACCAGATTGGATAATTGAAGAAAGGGATGAATGGAAGAAGGATGAGAAGTGTGGACACTCATTCAAAAGTTGCAGTAATATCCTAGTACATCTGATACATTTAGTTGTAAAAGTGATTCCTTATGGTACAAAGACCACTTATATCTTTGTAAGAATTCCCAATTAAAACAAAAGATTATTTTGGAAATGCACACTTCTCCTTTAGGAGGACACTCAGGATTTTTTAAAACTTACCACAGGGTTAAGAAAGAATTTTTTGGGATGGCCTTAAATCTAATATTCAAAATTTTTTGGCGGAAAGTTTGGTTTTCCAACAAAATAAATTTGAGACAATTAAGACCCCGGGTCTTCTACAACCTTATCCATTCCAGATTAATGTTGGGAGGAGATTTCAATGGATTTTATCACAGGTTTACCTAAGTCCAAAGGAAAGAGTGTCATCATGGTGGTAGTTGATAGACTTACCAAGTATGCACACTTTTGTGCATTATCTCATCCATTTAAAGAAAGTAGAGTTGCTACTACATTTATGGACGCAATTCAAAAGCTACATGGAAACCTAATGGTTATTGTGAGCGACAGAGATCCCATTTTTATTGGAAATTTTTGGACGAAGTTATTTTCTTGCTTTGGTACTTAATTAGCTCATAGCTCATCTTATCATCCTCAATCCGATGGTCAAACTAAGATTGTGAATAAATTTTTGGAAGGATATATTTGTTGTTTTGTATCTGATAAACAAACACAATGGGTCAAGTGGTTACCTCTCGCTGAATGGTGGTATAACACTAGTAAAAAATGATGAAATTAATGACTAGGTGACTAAAAATGTTAGTCACCGCAATTATTTCAAGTGAATTACTACTAAATTTGAGCAATTTTAAGTGACCGAACTAAAAATGACTAACTTAAATTACTAATTTAGTCTTGGAATAAAATATACGACTAGATAATAAGTGACTAAACTCAAAATGACTAACTTAAATGACTAATTTAATCTAGGGATAAAATATATGACTAGATAATAAGTGACTAAACTAAAAGCGACTAACTTAAATGACTAATTTAGTGAGGATTAAAATATATGACTAGATAATAAGTGACAAAATTAATAATGATTAATGTAAATGAGTATTATAGTCCAAGAATAAAAATATGACCAAATAAAAAGTACAACAAGTATATGAATTAGTCATTTATGTTAGTAATTTTTAGTTATGCCACTCCATAAATGGAAAATTGCAATTTTGATACCGAAGTGTAACATTTAGAGACAAAGGGGTCCCTAAAGGGATTAGAAGAGGATAATGATTAGAAGAGGATAATGATTGATATGGAAATTTCCTTGTATTTATTTATAAAATCCAAAGACAAAATCCCCATATGGGCCTCCACTCAATTCCCTAATTTCGCAACAAACGAATCAACTGTCTCACAAATATATAAAGAGGTGTGCCGTTGATGGTGTTTGAAAAATCTAAGAATTGTGCTGATGGGGAAGTAGCATTGTGATTACACACGGTGCTTGCTAGAGCCATTGAATTTCAGTTCTCTTATCCATTAAAACTTGATCATCTTCAAATGAAGTGTCAATTAGTTTTAAACAAGTTTGTTTTGGATAATGCATTAATATTTCTAACGATTTGCAAATTCAAAACACAATTTCACAGCTTAATTGATTTGTTTTTCAACCCTGCATAAATTTAGGCCTTCAAACAAATGATTGATGGCACAATGGAATTGAGGTTACAAACAAACATTACAGTTTTCTACCAATAGAGGATTAGAATTATTTTGGAATCTAGGTATCCAATCCAGTGCAAGCTCTCATGCCCTATAATCTTAGCCACCAACCGACCATATCAATATTATGTGGCCCATCGCAGATTGATGATGAGAAATTTCAATTTGAGTTGATGGTAAACTTCACACAATACATCCATCTATGTAACATGTTGATTTGGATGTGTATGTATAAAAATACAGAGAACGTGAGGCTACAATGGATTGATAGGATCTAGACAGTACTTCTACAAACATTTTGGGACCAACTTGACTAGGGACCCCTCCATGTGCACGAAGAGATCATTATAACACCAATCTCTCTGCTTTCACCCTTTGGTGTTTGTCAGATAATATGTGGGACAAATTAAGGTCACTAATGATATATTTTCTACAAATGATAAAGAGGCTTAGCTGCCACCCTTAAATCATGAATTCTATAAAATTAATCCAGTTACAATTTGGTGGAAGAAGTTACAATTCCTGGGCAACCTAAAGCTGTTGAACTCATTTCAATGGTAGATTTAGGGAATATTCTGAAAACTTAAGAACAACATCGAGATCAAATAATTACTTATCCAAATTGTTATAAATTCTTGGAACATCCTGAAATTCCAAAGACAACAACAAAGTCAAACAATAGATAATGGACGATACATGGGTGGGGAGGTATTTACTCGTCTTGCTTTTTTAAGGGCCCTAATGTTGTGATTGAGGATAAAGGAGAGAAGCACATGTTTCCAGGTCATGGTATTTATTTTACATTGATCTAGCCAACATATTGGTTGTTCAAGTGTGCACAATATGCTTGGTGTGATGCAAGGCTTTGTGGGGGAGATGGCAAGGTGAAATTTAATTTATGACAAATGATTTTGAAATAGTGAGTGCCTGACCCAACTCTCATCACATATATTGAAAGGAAAGTTTAAGTATCTATTAGAACTTTCTTTTCCTTGGCACCCAAAACCTCCAATCCATAACCCTTTTTTGAACCAATATGTCCTTGCACCAAGTCCTTGCCTTTGGATATATGGTCCTTCACAGAAAAGGGAAGCTCATAGTTTTTAGCTAGGTGTGAAACCTATGGCAATGCCTACACATGAAAGAAATTCCTTCATAATCAAGTATCTGAATACACTCCACCCCAATCTTGAAATCCATGTCTTCTAGAAGCACTTCCCTAAGGTCCATATTAGCGAAAGTGCGAGAGTACATCTTAATTCCCATCTCCAAATATGCAAATTCATGGTCGAGATAAATTCATGGTCCAGATAGGATCCCATTGAGTTACCTCTATCTTTGAAAATTATGGCATCCCAATAGTTAGGAGGGAGACTTGGAAGATGAACCTATATTGGGGACATATGTAGCCTCTCCTACTTTGCATCGAAGAGGGGCATCCAAAAACTAAAAATGATAGGAGATGAATCAATTTTCCAAACCATCTAATGTACCTTTTGGGTGTCAACCGCATCTTTGAAGCACAAATAAATCCAACCTTGGGCTAGTAGTGAAACCTGTGGAGGACATTTAACAATGGGTGAGGTTTCCTTATCCACCCATGCTTTTAGGGTTGAGGACTTGAATTTTCGACCCCTTACTCACCCCACTAGAGATTTTTGGGAAATTTCCTCAATCTCCTGATTGACGATGTCGACTCCCAACAACAGAGAAAGAAGGAATTTGTTTTTATTCTCGAAACTACAATTTATTTTCCTCTTCCTTGCTTTCTAAAATTCCTTCTGAATCACAATTCATTTTTATTCACAAGAGTGTTTATCCTCAAAAACCATAGCACCATTCGCGACGTTAGTTCAACCTTCCTCTGTTGCAAAGGCAAGGATCTCCTTCACTAGTTCACCCAAGGAGAGCGAGGCCAATGATACTTCATGAGATTAAGGACAGACAATAAAACAAATCAGAGAGGCTTATGAAAGCGAAGAATCCCCAATGTGTTCAAAAAATTATGAAAACCCTAATAAATTCATAGCACATTGTATGTGTTCCTTTGATCTCTAGGATGGTAGGGAAACTAAACTCAAAGCCAAAGAACCCCAAGAAGAGTTCTCCAGCCCCTGGAAAGTTTCCTTGGGCCCTAGGTTGACCAAAACTAAAGGACCCGAATAGTGTGTGGCCGGAGCAAGGGTTAGGGCCTCCGAATTTCAAGATGGTCTCCTATTGAATTCTTAACTTTTCTTTCTAAAGACCTAATAGGCCTAGAAATCGCAATATGCTAACCTTCTAACATGACTTCCAAATGTGAATGTATAAAATCCTCGGGACTAGCTCAATTTTTTTGAACCCTCCCCCCCACTCCCCCCCTTTGGTTCATATTCCACTTAACTCCTCCTCCTCCATGTGGTTCCAATAGTAAGAAACCGACATCTCATCCGGAAAGAATATTTGATTTGTGGTTTTGTGTCTTTAAAGGGTTTATCATGGTGGCCATCTCTGTACTTCAAAACTATATATTACGTGGATAAAAAATTCATGATTACAAGTTAATCTTAATTTGTGTTTTGACAAGGATATCAGAGCTTGACATTGTCCAGAGCTCGTTTAGTCTTTGTCAAAACTATGCCCTTCTCTAGTTTGAAACTCCATGACCCTTTCTTCACCCTCAATTTTTCTGTGGGCCTCTAGGGTTTCTCCAGTGTTGAATTCCTCTGCCATGGTAGAGATGCTGTAATGTCAACTTTAACATTTTAACTCCGTCAAAATAAAATAACAATACTAAAATTTAAAAACGTAAAATCAGTAATTATAATTAATTATAATTAATAATTAAATCAATCTAGATCTATCTTAACTCTAGATCTACGTCCAGGTGAGAGAGAGGAATCAAATCTATTGAGATGCGAACCTCTTTTAGAGTGAAAAGAGATTTGATCCCTTTGGGAATTTGGTAAATTAGAAGTTAAAATGGATCTAGATTTTGGTAAATCAAAAGTTAAAATAGATCTAAATTAATCATATACAATGAAAAGAATAAAAAAAATACAATAAAAAAAGTACAAAAATAAAAAGACAAAATGGATTACAAACTCAACATAATTTCCACCTTTCTTTTAAAAAACATAAAATATTTATAATATTGGAATAACTTAAAAAAAAAATTTATTATATTCGAATAACTTTTTTTTACATTATGATAAAAGTTTTTGGCCTTAGTTAAAATTATTTCAGTCATTTGAATGTCATTTTCCCACTCGTTTATTTCACTCATTTGAATATCATTTTCCCACTCGTTTAAATGTTAAGAAGGTATATGCCATAGAAGATTGGTGGGAAGACTGAACAAAAATAATATTACGTTTTATTTTCGAAGAGAGAAAAACCGTTGTTTGATATTAAAACAACGTTACCAACACAGTAGAGAAGAGTTACAGAGGGGATCCATCGAGGGGATCCATCGATACTGGGAATGCATTGGAGATTTCAACTCCAGCAACGATGATGAAGCAATTACTTGGTTTCAGAAGGTAAGCATTTAAGAAACTATTTACTGATAATCTAGCTGCAATAGATGATCAGACATAGTAGCCGTGATAGAATCCGTTGTGTAATTTATTTTTTGGTTGGATTAGATGAACCAGAGAGTGATGTGATTAATAAAAGATCATGAAATTTGACGTGGGGCTTTGCATATAGAAAGAGAAGTTTAAGATGACTTGATCTAGTCCTTCTCAGATCGTATCATAATTCATCTTGTGCTCTGGCATGGACAACAAATATTTGATGCTTCCCTCTTATCCCTGTTTTTTCTACATCTTGCAATAATAACAGACTTCCTCTTTGTTCTGACTCTAACTTCCTGTGATGCGTCCTCTTGACTACATTCTCTTCAACACCCACTATCCATTTACCTTTTAGCCTACCCAACAAACCCTAATGAGATAAAATTCCCCAAAATTTTCTCCGTACAACAGTTTATGGGTTACTGTGCTACTAACATGATATGAAGCCCAAGTGGTGTTATTTTATACTTCCAAATAGTTATTTCCTTTTATCGAGCTTTGGCTCTTTTTTAGGTCCCGACTCTAGCTCTTTCCTGGGCTCTGTGGATTTTGTTCAAGCTCTGACTCTGACTCTATCTCTAACTCTGTATGAGTTTGAATATAACATCAGAGTTCCCAACTATGGGTTACAATTTCTCCAACATCAGTCTAATTGTAGAGTATTTCCTAAGGAGTATATATCCTTTGCTATCCATTCACCCTATTCCCTCTGAAATAATCTGAGTTTAAATTTTTAATTTAACATCTCAGCATGAACAAAATGATGCCTATGTATTCTTCTATCTATCTGTCATCTTGTGATCTGATGTTTATATGAAAATAAATGTTAAAGTTATACCTTTTCATTCCTTCTAAGAACTAAAGTTGGATTTGATAGGATGATTAAAACAAAAAGAAAGTAATTCGTGCAGTTTATGGCTCCATTCCACTTGCAGTCATCTTGTACTGAAGAAGATGAGGCTTGGGCATTCATTGTTGTGTAATCATGTAGACAGTTCAAGCTCATACAAAAAGAAACCCAAAGTATTTATATAATGTAAGCTTCACCTTTATTCCAAGAATTTGAATCTTCATTAAGTGTCAAATTTGATGGTTTTTAGCATTATGCATTTGATTTTGCCGCCTCTTGCAGTCCCTAACTTTTGTATTATAAAATACCGCTCTTCAACAAAATACTTAGGCAATTTGTAATACAGGTTCAAGCTAAATGGTTTTAATTAGTCTCCTGAATACAGGGGGAACTAAATTCCCTTTCAGAGATGAATGAAAGGGAAGCTCAAGATATCGATATATAGCCTAACTGCCAAAGTGTTGAGCATACGACTTGCAACAACTAATTTTGAAATATTCCAGACTTTTCAAATGGTTATCGAATTTGATATTGAAATCTTGGATGTAGAAATAATATTAATTTCTTGCATATGCATGCAATTTCATCGATCACGTCATTTAATCAAAATATATTTTGCAAGCTACAATCGGAGGAGACGAAGGCATTACTTTTGACTTTTTTCAGTTGTTGCAATCGTAATTATGGTTACAAGTGGAGAGAGCAAGTAATTCATTAGAACACCAAAAAAATGATATCAAGGACTGTTTCTTTGTTAGAGATGTTTGCAACATATGTGTGGAACATGTTTCCAAGGATCCCCTAGTCAAAATATGTGTTTTAGTTCGAAAACAGAATGTTGTACTCTAACTAAAATGAACATATCTGTAGAGTGGGTAGGCTTGTCCATTTGGAAATATGATCCGAAAACTTTTCCAGTCTGTGTTTATTCATTTTAGTATGAATTATTATTATCTTGTCAATCTGGTGCATTCAGGTTTGCTGTCCAAAATCCAAAGTGCTTCTCATATTCAGAATTTTCTGCCTCTGAGGGCTGTTATGATTTATCAGAATGTGGGTGATGTCTATATTTATAATATTTCTTAGTTGGATTGTTACTTGGTAATTTTGAATTGTAAGCTTAGTGAATATCCTTGATATATTCCTCAATACTTCATTAAATGGGACAAAAATATACATCCAGGATCAGTTGTAGAAACCTCACAACAACACCCATACCAATGCGTATCATATGAAAGTGAAGTAGTGTTGAGGCTGCAAACTTAAGAAAAACTGAGCTCAGAACAAAATAAAATGTTTATCAGCAGTGGAAAAGCAGATGTCGGCTATGAGATACTTACCAGATTTAGGCCATGACATAGTTTTCTTGCATTGTAGGAATCTCTGGATAGTACATAGGATTTCAAGATCAAAGACAACTAAAATGGTGTAAAATAAAGAAGTACCTCTGTGCAAGCTATCAGTCAGACTAGTCAAGCCCTTGTTATCTGTATGAGAAATATAAAATGTACTGCAAAAAGGCAGTTGGAAACATAGATCATTGTACAGTGACTACAGTGAAAGGGTTTTGGAACTTATTTTCAAGATAAATCCCAAATTTGCCTTAGAATACTTGAGAAATCAAATTTGGGTAGGTTTTTCATGAGTGATAAGCTATAAATTTGAGAGAACTTTTTATTTCATCAATTCTACTTCTTCTCTCTGAGGCAAGGGACAAAGGACCCACCTCCACCTAGTGATTTGACTGCAAAAGTCTACTGAGGTGTATATATTCTACCCCACTATGGATTTGATCCTTTGGCCTCTTACGAAACACATGTTCGTTACTGTCAGGCCCACTCAAGCTCTACAACCTCCTAATGGTATACTTTACCTAACCCTATAGATTCCTACAATTTACAACTTTTCATTAATTGATATCAATATGTGACCAAATGAAAGCACCAGACTACAAACATATTGCTTTAATGAGGCCTGGATGAGTAAAAACCGTAGAAAATAGTAGTAAATAATAAGTCCAGCTGATCCCAAAATTATGTTAAAAATATATTCAAGGCTTAGGGATGGTTTGTGTTGTAAGGCTCATGAATGATTTTGTGCTTTACTTATATCCTCTTTAAACCTATCTTTGTTTTAGAGTTTTCTATTATGTATTTCGAATCATATTGAATTTGAATTTTTTCACCAACATGCATTATTTTTGAAGAATTTAAACTTTTTTAGACTTCTTGGATTGAGTTACATATGCTACACTTCTAATTGCAACTATACTCTCATAAAAAAGGCATTTCAGTAATGTATGCCATTCATTCTCACATGTTGGTCGTCTTCTAAATACTAGAAAAACGAGAACACTGAGCATTGCATGTTTACGTTCTAATGTAAGAACTCAAGGTAATATGGAACTAATATGAATACAAAGTCATTATTGAACACCGATGCACTAGGATCTTGTCAAAATTTACTTTTAAAATCAAAACTTAAAGCAATATAGGCTAGGATTGTTGTACTTAATAAATAATTTACAATGACATTATATCCACTTGCTAGGATTTAGTTCCTTCTCTGATATTTTGTTTATGATGAATAGGATATGGTTGGTTAAGAGTAATGATTCATAAAAGGAAGTTTCATTTTTCAAATATGTTTAATTATTACGTGTTTATATTTTTTAAATGTTTCTCTCTACCAATAAGGGAAACAATCCTTATAATATACTTTAATGACTTTGCTTGCACGCTTTTGGATCTTATGTTTTTGGTCCTAATAGTTCAAGATGATTCCCTATTGGGACTTCTAGCAAGTAGAGCTGTGAGATTTGACCCTTTCATTGGTACATCAACAACATTTAAGTAGAAGAAATGTTGCATCATCTAGGATAACATGCACTGGGAGGATGAGTTAGGTGCGTTATTTCTTATACAATAGAATATTCACAATCATATATGATCTAAACTAAGTTCCAACTAGAAGTGTATTTTATGTATGCAGTTGCAGCTTGAACTTTGAAATTGCTTTCAAAACTAAATGAACTATAATTTACCTCTCGAAATGGGTAATTTTAAGGCATGGCTCTCCCCATCTTAATTTTAGTGTTGCTAACAAGTGGTGACTTTTAACAACTTTTATGAATGGATAGGTTATACAGTCAGTTATAAAGGGAGATCTAGTGAGTGAAGTGCATCAAAAATTTTCCCCATGCGCGTCACAGGTTTGTTTCGAAACTGCATATCATTTAGAATCTTAAACATAGAATGAGTGTCATTATGGATCCATTGTGATGTTGGTAAATCATAGGCATATTCGAGAAATTATTTAAATTGTTTTTCAAATTTAAGCTAGATATACATTCAAATATAGCAATAATTGAAAGTGTAATTTCTCAATGGAAAGATATTAGCAATTTATAGCTATAAAATATCAAAACTAGGATTTTCCTTAATGTAAATGTCAAAACTCAGAACACTACTTTTTCTTAGTTATGGGCTTCATCATCTTCTGTGGGCATTCTTCTTTGTTGATTTGTATAAGAATCCATGGTCTCTCAAAGTGAATTTTTCTCTGCTCCTAATCCAAATTCAGACAGGTAGTATTGTGAATCACTTTTTCCCCTTTAATAAATCCCAAGGGGTTTGATTGGACAGTTTAGGAAAGCTGCAACAATCGCCGACAATAATCCTCACGTCAAAGCTAGTGAATGCTAGTTCTAGGG
This sequence comes from Pinus albicaulis, assembly GCA_034641835.2. Classification (NCBI taxonomy): domain Eukaryota; kingdom Viridiplantae; phylum Streptophyta; class Pinopsida; order Pinales; family Pinaceae; genus Pinus; species Pinus albicaulis. The sequence goes on along the minus strand of CM076576.1, from coordinate 434,599,468 downwards.
CATGTATCTAGGATAATTGGTTGATCCAAAATCCAAAATCTGTCACTTAACCTTCCAAATTAGTGAATCAAAAGCATGGATCTAGTCTTAAATCCTTCAAAAATATGCAATAAATCTACCAACATGTTCATTAAATTTTGACTGATTTGTGAGAATAATAATTAAATATGTGTGATAAATAAATTAAAATCACTGAATGCAACAAGTAAATTGTCCATATATTTGAAGTTTTTTTGCAAGGGTATGTGTTGGGGGAGAGTGATGGGGAACGAGAATGACAGTAGGAGATACATGGTGATGGGTAGGGAGGTTGTATTGATGCGAATGGCAGCAAGGGAGCTGGATATGGATATTGTGCAGATGCATAGGCCTAGGAGAAAGGGCATAGGTAGAGTTTCACTAAAACGAGGAAAGTTGTTGCCTCAGGAATAGTGGTGACACTTCCCTTTTCCATTGGGCTTATCACCTTGTGTAGGATTTGAGATAGTTGTCCCATTGACCTATTTTGGTCATTTGTGGACATTGAAAAAATTGTTTTCTTTATTTCCACATGTGTAGTAGAAAACACTAGTTTGGGATTAATTGCAAAAGAAAACGTTAGGGCTGATAATTGGTGTGGGATGAGGAAATCATGAAATTGAATAAGGGATTTTGTTCAAGAGCCGTGCTACTGCTACAGCTGCCTATGAGCCTGCGCACGCCCGAAGCTAGGGCTTCTCCACGCTGCCATGGAGGTTCTTGGCTTGCCCCAGGCTCCTCCTCCCCCGCCTCATCCGTTCACTGAGGATGCGTTCAACTCGTTGCTGGCTACACTGCCGAAGAAGAAGAAAACTGAAGCAGCCAAGTTTGTAAAAAAGTTGTTATTCTAGAAATCTCCCTTCCCCCTAAGGGTCCGATCCAGGTAGCTTTGTCCGTGGTGGATCGCGCTCTCGTAGGACAGTTCACGGGTCTTTGGCCCTTCCCAAAAACAACGGTGAACTGGGTTGTCAAAAACTGGACGTCGTTGATCAAGAACGATGTAACCTCGTATTTCTTGTGGAGCAGCTATTTTTTGTTCGAATTCATCTCAAAAGAGGATAAAGACCCGATCTTTTGAAATGGCCCCTACTTCATGGGACCTCAGGGCCTATATCTCAATAAGTGGACGTCGAATTCTGACCCAGTAGTGGATGTACCAATGGTTGTTCCTGTGTGGGTTAGGTTGCTGAATCTCCCAGTGCATTGCTAGAAATGGGATTCTCTAAAGCACATAGGTAACGCCCTGGGTAAATTTATTGACTAGGAAAATAACAAGGATCAATACGACTGTGCCCGAATATGCATTGAGGTAGATCTAGAGGTGGGCCTTCCGGAGGCAATAAAAATCAATGTCGGCAGTTGGACTCATGTGCAAAAGCTAGACAATGAGCAGCTTTGCTTCAAGTGCCGGAAATGCCATGTTTACGATCACTTTGCTAGGGTGCCCGAGCAATGGAGAGGCAAATAAAGGGAAGGAGGAGGGATGGAACCAGATCAAGCAGTCAAAGACCTCCCATAAAACCCCCAAATCTGGGGTCCCAAATGGTAAAGGCCCTCAGCTGGCTACTGTGCAACAAACCCATCCCTCGAATGGTCAAGAAAACAAATTCGGGCCCTTAAGTTCAGCTTTAGAGGACACCTAGGAGGTCAAGATGCAAAAGAAAGTGACCCCAGACAAAGGGACCCCTTTAGGCTTGAGGCAAGGAGAAAGTGCCTCAGATAGACCTAAAGAGAAACATGTAGAAGCTGAAGAGGAAGAACAAGTCTCGGGAGGAATCAAAGGAGGAAGGAGAAATAGGGGATTCACAAACTTCGGCTAGAAGATCGAGAAGAGGTCGTAAGTGTGCCCGAGAAAAGAGAGAACAAGAAACCTATAAATATAAGCTCCAGGGTAGTCAACCAACCCTTGAGAAACCCTTGGAAAAAACTCCGAAGATGAAAAGAAACCAGACACAGGGCTCCAAGGGAGCTCATCACACCCAAAAAAGTAAGTGATGAAGGTTGTCTCCTAGAATTGTAGAGGTATGGGGAGCAGAGTGAAAGAAGAAGCAATAAGAAGTCTTCTAAGGATAGAAACCCCAGACAGACTTCTTATTTAGGAGACAAAAATGGAGGACAAAGACTTCCTCCAAATAAGTAAGAAATTTTGGAATAAAGGTGGAGGACAGGCAGTCTTTGCTCGAGGAGCCTCGGGCGGGCTGGGCACTCTTTGAAATATTAGCAAATTCTCGATGGTCATTGAGATCCTAAATTCTCACTGGCTGTTCTTGAAACTTCAACATCTTGATACAAAGGAGGTCATTAGTCTCTTCAATGTGTATGTCCCAGTAAATGTAGGGGAGAAAAATGCCTGCTGGGACTCCATCAGAAATCTGGCAGAAATGGAGAATCTGGAAAACACCATCATTGCTGGCGATCTTAATCTCACCTTGCTCTTGTCAGAGAAGCGAGGACACAACATCGTAAGGGATCCAACAAGGGAATGGGTGGAGGACCTCATGCATGATTGGGACTTGCTCGACATCAAGCCCTCTAATGGTAAGTACACCTGGTCAAACAAAAGAGTCGGTTCGGGGCATATTGCTTCAAGGCTAGATAGATTTCTTGTTCAAAGTTCTTTTCTCCTTTTAGGATTAGAGGCTAGAATGCATATTCTCCCTTGCAGCGTTTTGGATCATAAACCTATCAAGCTTGAACTGTTGGCCCAAATTGATCACGAACATATTCCATTCAGATTTAGTCCTTTATGGGTCAAGGGGTCGGACTTCATGAATAAGGTTAAGGAATGTTGGAGGCTGCCTGTCAAGGGCTCCTCCTCCTTTGTTTGGGAGGAGAAGCTCAGAAGTGTGAAAGCTGTTCTGAAAAGTTGGGCCAAATCCCTCCCTAACCCTGAAACTGAAAGAAAACAAGTCCAAGACAGTCTAGAGCGCCATCACTTGCATTTGGAAAATGCAAAAATTACAAAAGAAGTTATAGATAGGGAGTCAGGTTTACAACATAAGTTTCATAAGGCATGCCTGTTAGAGGAAGAATATTGGAGACAAAAATCTCGCAGTCTTTGGCTTAAAGCAGGAGATAGGAACTCCTCCTTCCACAAGCAAGCCCAAGCGCAGAGAACCTTTAACTCCATCTCAGAAATCAAGGAAGAGACCATAACTCACAATGATTTCACTAGCATTAAAAGGGAAATCTTCTCTCATTTTAAAAATATTTACAGTGAAGAAGGGGTGATGGTCCAGAATTCTAAATTCCTAGATGTGGTTCCTTCAAATATTACCTCTAGGATGAATCAGTTATTGGAAGCAAAGGTCTCTAAAAAATAAATAAAGGCTTCTCTCTTTGCTATGGAGCCCGACAAAACCCCAAGACCGGATGGTTTTACAGCCAGATTTCTTCAATCTTGTTGGAAGATAGTGGAAAAGGATTTGGACAAAATGGTTTTGAAATCCCAAGCCTGTCAGAAAATTGGGGGCAGCACTAACTCTTCCTTTCTTGTCCTCGTCCCTAAGGAAAAAGGAGCCAATAATTTCAACAGATTTCGCCCTATTCTCTATGCAACATAGGCTACAAGCTGATAACCAAAGTGATTGCCAATAGATTGAAAAGTATCCTTCCTAGTATTATCTCAGAGAACCAAGGTGGTTTTGTTCATGGAAGGCAAATTGTGGACAATTTCATCTTAGTTCAAGAGGCGATCCATTCAAGCCTGCATCGAAAAGAAAAGGGTATGGTTGTCAAACTAGACCTAGCAAATGTCTTTGATCGTGTTAGACACAACTTTCTCTTGGATGTTATGCATAAGCTTGGAGTTGGGATTAACTTTACCAACTAGATTCAGGCTTGTATCTCTGAGCCTTGGATCACCCCTCTGGTGAATGAGCGAGCAACAGATTTCTTCAAAGCTACGAGAGGGCTTTGGTAGGGGTGTCCTCTTTCCCCCCTCCTATTTGTCCTTTGAGCTTACGTTCTTCGCTTTTATTTGGACAAGAAGTAGCAAGACCAAGAGATTATGGGTCTCAACATTGCAAGAGGAGTAAAAAATATAAATCATGCTTTTTTTTTCGACGATTCTCTATTGCTGGGCACAACCTCTGTGCTTTCGGCATCAAGGTTCAAAGATGTGTTGGATGATTACTGTGATGAAATGGGCAGCAAACTAAATAAGGGGAAATGTCATATATATTGTTGGAACATTTTGGCCAATACTCTCAGTGCCATTTCCAGATGTTTGGGCTTTGCTGCCTCCTCCAAATGGTCTTTGTTCAAGTATCTTGGCCTCCCAATCTTCCACAAGATCGCCTTCAGCAGAGATTGGCTCCCTCTGTTAGAAAAATTCAAGCTCAAGATCCAGGCCTGGGGTTTCTCTTGGCTCAATCTTGCAGGTAAGTCAATGCTCATCAAGGCTGTTCCTAGCAGTCTCCCAATTTTTCAATTCTTTGTTTTGCTGGCTCCTTCTTGCATTCTTAGGAAAATGGAGGATTTCATCCGAAAGTTTTTTTGGAAAGGGGGTAAATAGAATGAGAAGAGAATCCCGTTTGTTAGCTGGGACAAAGTCTCCAAGCCCCAGATGGAAGGTGGTTTGAACTTCAAAGACCTCTGCACTCAAAACGTGGCTATGGGAGCAAAAATCATTTGGAGGATTATAGCTCCTAATCCTGGTTGGGCACAAATTGCATTATGGAAGAAATAGTTCTGCGGCCAAAGGAAACGTTTTCTTGATAGACCCCTCCCAAAAAAAAGATTGCACTTTCTCAAGCTCTGTGCTAAAGCCACTCCGTTGATCAACCACCATGCGTTTTGGATCCAGGGGAATGGCAAACAAATTAATATCTGGGAGGATCGCATTATGAATAATCCTCCACTTGCTGAAATGAGATCTCTACATGCGCTACAGTCTTGGATGTCAAATGCTGGCTTCATAACTCTGTGGGACATCTTGTGCTAGGATAACTGTAATTGGAAGAGTTGGAAGCAGCTTCAGGTGCCAACGGAGTTGAAGCTGGAATGTGCTGACTTATTCGCTCATCTAAAGGGCATGGCCCCAATCCACGCTAGGAGACTTGACAAACGCGGTTGGGGTTCTCATTTAGGAAACTATTTTGTGGTGCAGGGATATATAAAACTTTTGGAACAACCCACATCCCTCCTAATCCCACGCCTTGGAAGGGGATATGGAGCGACACGTCCATTCCTAAAATTGATCTTTTCCACTAGCTCTTATGCCACAACAGAATCCCGACAGAAGATAGATTGAAGAAAAGGGGCTTCCATGGGCCTTCCAGATGTATTATGTGCAGAGAAAATGAAGAGAATGCCTGCCATCTATTGCTGGAATGAAAATTCGCAATAGAGATCTGGCATGAGCTTCTGGGCCCTTGGAGAATCAATTTCACATTTCCCATCTCCATCACTGATTTTTTTTCCAGTTGGCTGCACAGATATCTAGGATTCATTCCAAAAAACAAATGTTTAAGGTTGCCTGGCTTTCCTTGCCAAAGATCATTTGTTGGAAAATCTAGCTTGAGAGGAACAAGAGAATTTTTAGAGATAAAGTGCAGGATGCAAAGATTTTCATGATCAAGATCAAATGCCAGCTGAAAGAAAGCTTGGGTGATCAGCTTGAGAATACAAATTTAAGCCAGCAGGATTTTGAATGGGGCATCATGATGGGCCTCCAGTTTTCTGAAGTAGTAAGGTTAAGCAATCCAAGCAAAGAATGGAAAATTAGAGTCAATGAGAAAGACTTCTTAGATTGGGTTAACAAGCAATCCAAACACTCCTTATTCTTTGATGGGGCAGCCAAAGCCAATCCAGGGAAAGCTGGTGTAGGAGGTGTCATAAAGAATATAGAAGGCAGAATCAAGCATAGTTATGCCTGGGGCTTGAGACACAACACTAGCATCCAAGCAAAAGCGTTGGCTCTGTTCCAAGGCCTCAAGCAAGTCAAAGACCTAGGCATCAAAGAGGTAAATGTAATTGGAAATTCTCAGTCCATTATAAAAACTATAGTGGAAAATTCTGCCCCTACAGATTTCAGGTTTGCAAGATTGATGACAAGAATCAAAACACTGGTTAAAACTTCTTAGAGTTTGAACTTCTTCCATGTGTTGAGGGAGAATAACAAGGATGCAGATTCAGAAGCCAATAAAGCAGTCCTCCTCTTTGTCGGCACTCTTCTAAGAGATAGGGACGAAGCATGGGATATCATTCCTTAAAATTTTTTCTTACATGTTTTATTGCATTTTACTGAATCAGTTTGTTTGTATCCACAAGCTTGGGAAAATTACGGATATTGATTCAATTGTTGTATGTAAGAATCACCAGTTTATAAGTGTCCGATCCATTGAGCTCCTGGCAGGAGAGGAAAATTGGGCTTTGCCCTCATATTATGTAACCTGATTAGAGGCATTCATGCCAAGGCTTTAATATAAACCAATATCTGTTCCTGTCAAAAAAATAAAAAATGAAAGTGAAGAAGCATAGAACTCAATGCTGCGTAATTTCCAACTTAAAAATAGGGTATTCAAACTGCATTCCAGAACATTTGGGATCAACCTCTTTCATTGTTAGTTGTTGGTTGATTTTCCATGTCTTAATCTAACAAGTTTGTTGGACATAAATGCATTTTGTACTCAATAAACTACTGGAAATATTCTAGTTCCACCGCCTACGTGTGAATGTGGTTTCATTCAATAACGGGTTCAAAGTACAATCAGAGTGTCATTGTTAAAACTTTGTTTTCCATCTCCATTATTCCAAAATATGATGGTTCACAGGTTGTGTTCACTTTCTATTGATTCATGTATAATATTCTACCATTCCAAAAACTGGAATATGCACTTCGTATGCATCCATCTGTAGAGTTTGTTCATGCATAAAAATGGATTCTTCCTCAACATTAACTTATAATGGATAGCATGTTAAGATGTGACAAGGGTGAATTGGGATTATGTACAACTACATAAGAGATCCAGGATGTAGAGAATGATGTCGAAGAACTCCTGTGTAAAATGGTCAGGTTGTGAACAAAGTGGTCAAGCGTCCTTTTCCAACTCCACTGTCAAAACACTATAAAATGATGATGTTGTGTTACCTGGGAAGGCTTATCTTATGGATAGGATAATACTCTAGAGTAAGTTGTACATGACATGTCATTAACTACTTCTAGTTCCATTCATGAAGATGTAATGGGTTCATGGTTGAACTACCCTATTGATGATTCATTAGAAAAAGGAATATTGCTCTGAATTCTTTGGAGGGTTTTGCTTTCTATATCTCTAAATCTAGCTCACTAGATCCAAGGTTATTTAATTTTCTATATTTTTATTTCACCCATTTACTTATCTTGGATCTAAGACAAGCACTTAATTGAGTTGTCATGCTTGGGAAAATTGAATATGTATTGATAATTTGAGGTCAATTTACAATGACTTGTGCCAATATTGAAATATATTTATGATCTAAACACTCAAAGAAGACTAATTAATGTCAAAATAGGGTGAAAAACCTACTTAATAATAAGTGGAACAATTCATGCCATTTGAGATTGATGTCTACGGTTAACTTCAAGCCTTCAGATCTAATTTTTTTCTTGGTGGATATTGCATGATCCATGGTATGAACAACTTCCTGGTTATTCATTTAATACCTCAACTTCCTGGTTATTCATTTAATACCTCAATGCAGGTGATTTATTTCTTGTATGTCATTTTACTCACTCTGCAGCAAGGTCTAAAATGTTCCATGTTACACCTTGATTATTTTAATGTTTTTTTTTGCACAATGAAGTATTAAACACCTTCTAATGCAAGAAAAACAATGAGCTCAACAACCCACTTTATAATTCAACAACATACTCAGATTTGTCACTGACATAAAAAATTTTATTTGGTTCTCACTGTTTCTCTATGTATTTTATGTGGTCAAGTCCTGAATTTTATTGCACCATTGTTTGATGATCTATATGCTATGAAAATGAGTCATATAACACTTAATTTCTCATCTCTTAGCATTGGTGATGAGGATTACATCTTGTGACATTGTTTAAAGTGTCCTTAAAGAAAATCAATACACAAGGTTGACAGAGTTTGAAGCAATTCAGGGTTTCAACTTTCTCTGAAGGAAAACCAACAACATAATAAGTCCAAAAATCTAGACTATAAGGCTAGTGCCACACCTGATCTTAGACTAAAGCACCCTTAATCTACACCTAGCCCATCTAACACAAAATTGTGTGTTCAAACTTAGTTTCTTCACTTTTTGAGCATGATAATGACTCCTCCTAGGCTAGAAAGAGTGCATGCTAAAAATTATAATTTGCCATAACATATTTATCATATTTGAAAATTTAACAGAAAGCATCGTGAACTTTGTCTGATATGGGTTTCAAAACTGTACAGGATATGTTCGGTTGTGCAGACATGCTAGAGATGGATAAAGTGGTTATAGACAGTATTAAGAAGCTTGAAAATATCGATCTTTCTTTGCTACTTTGGCCTGCAGCAGAGATTCGCCCAGAAGCTACTCAATATTGTGTTCAGGCAAAAGATCATGGTTTGGATATGGTACATTTGTGTGGGGCTCCTCCTTGATCTTGAATCAAACATTAGATAATCCATGCTCCCCCTTGTTGTGGCTCTTCCTACAATTGCTCTTCTAGCAGCCACCCTTTACATAATTACTATGTTCTTTATCCTCCTTTCATGTAACCGCCCTTCCACATCATTAGAAATTCCATTGCTTTCAGACACAAATTTTTGTTAATGAGGGGGGTTTTTAGCCTTGATGGTTTTGAGGGATCACAGGCAGGGGTTCAAATATCCATCACCCACTCCATGACCTCTTTACTTTCATCTCTAGAATTTTCTTCACCATGATGTCTTATTGCTTATAATCTTCAATCACAAGGTACTCGTCAGCTATTGAACCAAACTGTTAAGAGAAACAAAGGATGCTGAGGTGAAAAATCTGCAGACAGTGCACTGCAGAAATGACTTTGATCTGAATAAAAACTCCTTCCATTCTTACCCCATAAGGAGTCACCATCTTGCACACTCATATAATTAAGGGAGGCCTGAGTTTAAGCCTTGCAAATGTAATGCCCCCAGTCACCTACTGTGGTGTTTAACGACCTATGTAACCCATTATTTTGTGATTTTTTTTCTTCAATTCACCTCCTGTAACATATGTTATCTGTGTTTAATGCATTCTATGATGCATTTCACTCATATACATGAATGCAATTTCATAATAACACCATTTAGATTACTATTCACATGCAACACATAATAATATATAATTAATTATAACAGAATTCATAAAAACAAAGAGACACGAATTGGCTACAAATCTTCAGATGTTCCAACTTCCACCCAGCCATAGACCATGATGCTCACATTTTCTCAACAACGGGTCACCCCTGGGCTGGGGCTTCAACTCCATAGGAAAATGGCTTATCTAAAGCTAGGTACATACCATTACTGTACATAAGCAGTTCAATGTATCAAACCCAACAACATCCAACCAATAAGCTCATTTCCCCATTAACCCCACAACCGAAGTAGTGCAACACCTTTTCTACATCCACAGTCCATCGGCACATGCCACTACCCTTCCAAGGTGTCCAACTCGACCATCCAGGGATGTTCCAAAGCCTTGTGGTTTCCAGGAGTTCCAACGGCCTCATGGGTCACCAGCCTAAACATAATATGTACATCACACATAGGGGTCATCCTAGGGGTGTTACAACAGGCTTCATGATGAGATTAAATGTGAAGTACCTTATAATAGTGCCATTTAAAACTTTGATGCTTTTCCTTGATATTATCAATAATAATTACTCCGAACCCTTTATTCAAGTAGAAGAACATTCCCATCTTTTCCAGCATATCAAACCCTTATTGGAAAAGCAAATCAGTTGCTATGTTTTGATGTTTTGGGTAATGATTTATGTTTCTAGATGTGAACCTGCTTGTAATTTCACTAGCTTCGTCTATAATGCAATTCAATATTGAATGCAACATAAGCCCCTTGACTACTCATCCAGGCTCTGACGATTATGGAAAAGTCCTCTTCCAATTCAAATGAGCAAATTCTATTTGAAAAGACAGTTTTAATCCCTTGGTCATGCCTCTGTCTTAGCTAGATTGTTACAGTTTCCCATAGGTCTATTGTGTCTTAAATATCCTCCTTTTCTCTTAGTTTGATTGTTATGGCGGGTCCTACTTCCTTTTTCAGGGATGGAGGATTCAAGCTACCTTGGTTTTTAAATTCAACAATCATCTACTGGGGGATTTTGTCTCTCTAGACATAGTGGCTTTTACTATTTCAATTTTCAAATGTCCCCACGCTTGCTACTAGTCTTTCTCAAGGGCTTCCTCATAAACTTATATCTGAAAATCCTTATGTTTCTTTCTAACCAAACTTCCATAGCTAGCAACATGTTTCCAAATTTCTTTAAGCTTTGGGGATTGTGATATCATATGCTAGTTTTGAAAGAGATCTGGTAACAAGGTAGGAAATCTCCAGTTGAGGTCATGTTTCTCTCTAAAATGACTTGAAATACAACAGGGGTACTCACACATAAGGAGCAGAGGCAAAGGGGTCATTAAGAAGGGCCAAGGAATCATTTTACTCAGGATATGATCCTGTGTTAGGTTGTTTTTCAGTGGATAGTTGTAATAAAGTCTTTGCTTTAGTCAAGTCCTCCTTCACCCAAACCTTCTTCCAGGTTTTGTTGAAGTTGCACCTTCTTTCATGGCCTCTCTTTACCTTGTACAATCCAATCTTGGAAGCTCTCCATTTTTAGTCATCATGTCCCCCCTCATTGGAATTCTGAAATTTATAGGATTTTTGTTGAGTGTTTTGTTGCATCTCTATTGATCTGGGTTCTAAATTCCTCCAATATTTTCCTATGTCTCTCCTTAAAGGTGTCCATCTTCAGATTCATACCTAAAGTTCCAAACACTAGATCCCAAGAGTTGTTGTAAGGGCCTCTTTGGACTTGCTAAATCTTCCATGCTAGAAAGTGTTATCTTCAAGTTCCATGAGTTCTCACAAACTTAGTCTTGGATCCATCCTTGCTATCCCAAAAAATATAATACTCAATTATGTCCAGGTTGTATCAAATGAAGCATAGATGAAGGAGCAGGCATTCTGGGGATATGGTGCTTGTGTAGTTTTCCTTAAAACTTGTTTTCTTCCTTGCAAATATGTCGGACCATCTTTTCCATTTAAGCCTTATTAATCCAATCCCCCATAACATAGACCCAAGCTGCTGCAAGCCTTATACACTCTTCCAGGCCAACAAGATAATATTTTTTGGTCTGTTATGTTCCTTATCGGACTACACATTTGCTGATATTTTCAGAATTGGCCAATTGTAGAATAGACTTTGACAGTTGTAGTTTGCCAACTAGAAAGTCATTTCCCTTTCCAAATTGTTCCTTTACTAGATAATCCTTTAATAATATTTTTCCAAAAAGGCAGACAGACACACTGATTTTGTCATGACATAGACACTACTTTTGTAATCTCAAAGACACTTATCACTGTTACAAACACCCTGAAATACTTAAAAACATCAATTTCTTTGTAAACTGTAGCCAAATTTTCAAAAGTTTGTGTTTCAAACTTCTTTTCCTCTGTCTCCTGTGGTTTAAAATTTTAATTAAAGTTGTCTTCATTCAATGTCACTTGGAAGTTGGCACATCAAATATGCTCTGTGACTTCTCTATTTTGAGCCTGAGCTTCCCGATATTCTATCCACTCTTATCAAGTTTCAAGGTCTACAGGATGAGTGGAAAATCCTTACATTCATGTGTATATGTGATGGATGCTGCTCCATTGGCCATAAAGTCATTGGTGATATTGATGTTACAAGAAACTCAACTGCCAATGTGGGAATTATTAGCCCTCCACATCATGATATTTATTCGGTTGAAGATCTAGCATAACTTATTTATGATTTTAAGGAAATCATAGAGTAATGACTTAAATGAAATTATAGAGTAATTCGGTCTTCAAATATACTCCTCCTCCTTAAATCACGTGAGCCAAACCCAATTTCTCTTTAAATGGTGAATGTAGGGACTTTAGACTGGGAATTCTAGCCTTCAAGGGGAATATATGGGTTTGTACATGCCTGCATATTTTGAAAGAGAATAAATGGGTTACCACATACAATATGTAGTCTATGAAATATAAATGAAAACTCCATGCAGGGGGCTTCTCCTCAAAGGAGGCCCACAAACCGAGTGTGAAATCTCCATGTCATGAATACCAACGCTCCTCGAGTTCCTCTAATGGAATTGTAGGCAGAGACCCCACAAAAGGTGGGTAATCTTTCAAATTAGTTGAAAAAATAATTTGTAATACATCCAAAGCAAGGTATACAAGTTGGCTTCCAAAATGAACAGGTTGGTCTATTCCAATTTTGTAGGTTGGCTCATCAAAACGTTTTCCAATGTGGCACATGTACATATACTTATATATACACCCTAAGTCCCCTTATCACAATAATTATGGATCAGGATGGGAGCATTCCTCTCTCTTTGAGGTCTGTGCTATTGAACAAGGGTTGTTTGGGATCCATTTTCCTTTGGATTATTCTCTCAAAAGCAACTGAAATCTGCCAATGAGTCTGCCACTTGACCTGTGCTAAATGTATGTAAGATGCATCAGTTTCATCTTTTTAATCCTCAACATATTTGAAAACTTATCCTTATTTCACATAGTAAGATGAAGGCCTTTCAAAATTATTTGTTTTCTGGTAAGCATATTCGACAATGCCAGTACTGCTTTTCCGAAGAGCCTCAATTCCAAGTCTGCTATAGGTGAAAAATCGTTGCTTGTCCTGAAACATCAAGTATTATAATGATGCCACTATCTCCACTTGGAAGGAAATACTTAATGTGATCTAAGGTTTGTATAAAAATACCATTTCCAAACACCACTCTTAATGCGAAGAGTATCATGTAGAGTGCATCTATGTACAAGTTTCTTGATTCAATGATGACAATCTATTTTCTCAACAAGGCTTTATTTTCCATATCATTAGATCAAACAAGGTATTTCAAAAATCGAATAAGGAGGTCCCCAAGTATAATCCCATCTCCAACTCTTGAAAGAAACGTTGCATTACTTTACAAATTGTAGCCTCATCTTCAACTCCACTCTTTCCAATAATTCTTTGGACTTTCAGAATAGTTTTCTCCCCTTGGAGTTCTCACTTCCAAGAAATATCCTCTGAACACAATCAAATTCCTTTGCAAGGGTTTTCCTATCACAAGCAGGTGCACATTGTTGAAAAACATCCTTTACCCTAATAGTTCCAGTGTTCTCTTACAAGCCATACATATGAAAAGCATTTTGGATGACCCTGCACAACCCTTAATACTGATACCCATGCCTATTTCTCCTTCACCGATTGCACAATATGTCTATGTCTAGTGGGAAAAAAGATCACAGACTACCCATCAGCAATTATTGACTTGAAAGTCAAGTTTGCTCCAAATAACACACATGTAAAGGCTACATAATCCACTCTCCATGCTACAAACTTCACAGCTGCAATCATCCATAGGAAGCTGATTCTGACATGTTATATTTCTACATTGTTTGTGGCCAAAGATCTCAAGGAATGCTTGAGTGACACTGATATCTGTATGAAAAAATTCCTGAATACTTCTAACTAATTCTGTGTGCCCTGGAGACAGGTGTAATATCCCTCCTACCTTGTACAAACTTTTTCAAAAGGATGAATTTTTCCGCACATTGAAGACTTGTTGTGCCTTCAATGATTGTTGTCCTCTTTGAAATTTGAATCTGACTACTGTCTTCTGTGATCTCGTACTAAGGATTCAAAATAAACAATCACTGTTATTTGTCACTGATTTTCTCCATTGTTGATTCATAGAGCTACCTTGTTAACTCCATGGGATCAGCCAACTGTGAAAATACATGAAGTAGAACCCTTATTTCCTTCATTTTTATATGCTGGAGTTTTTTTTCAAACCCCAATATAAACTAGTGGATAGCACACCTTACCCATGGGATTCAAAATTGGAACCTAATGGCATGAAACTAGCAAAATTCCTAGTAAAATTGGAAATGACTAGTTATGCCAATTCTTTGAGCTTGAAAATGCAAGAGGCATATTCAACCATGGACAATAGGCCTAGAAGAGGTTGTGTCATCTATTCAAAAGCTATAACAATTTTATATCCTATCTTGTCCAATGAGGAAAGAAAGGAAAAATCTTAAGGCTACTATAAATATGCATGTATCCCCGGGCCATTCGTGCTGGAGCCTTCCCAGATGTCCATGAGAGCCACTTTTCCTAACCCAACCCAGTAACCCCAACTGATTCAATGAGATTATCATGGGTAGCATGCCATCTAGATCTTGAACCTGGGTCATCATCAGTGATCCGGCTTGCTGCTAGATCACAGCCCCACTGTGGACATTACTCTTGGCCTGTGGGAGAATACATGTAGAGAGGATGGCATTAAATCAGATTCAAAACTTAGAAATGTGAAGAATAAACAATCTGAATCAACAAGTGATAATGTTAGACAAAGCTGCAACAATAATTTTGTTAATTCTGTAATTGGAGAGAAGCAAGATCTTGGAAATGTTCTCCATCCTGAGCATGGGACTGTTGTGGTTTCTAATTCCCCATGTGAGTTGTCAAGTTCACCTGATGCTGACATAAAAAAAAGTTGACTTATTTTTCCAATTCTATCATTGGAAAAGAAAAAGCTAGTTTGCATGCTAGGGAGAGCAAAATCAATGGAATGCATGAGAGTAGGTTGGCATCTCAACTGGCTACACATGAAAATGGCACAGTGGCTGTTGATCAAAATCTGCTCAAAGAGAAAAAGGGTGAAGTGTTATTTGTATCTGAGCAGTCAACATCAGATACAGGCAAGGTGTCTGAATGGGAATTACAATCAGAAGCTACAATAGTGCTCCCTAAAGCTGATATGGCTATTTTGGAGGAAAAACCAGGTTTTCTGTCTGGTAACAAAGTTTTTTATTGCAAAAAATCTTCTGGATATAGAAACAAAGGTAGGGTTAACTATGATAGTGCTAAATTACTTGGGGAATGTTCAGCTGCCAATGTGAAGGCAGTTGATGCATAAGATAAGGGTCAAGTGTCCACCACTAATAGTGATATTTGTGAAACATCTGCTCAACTTCAGGTGCCATCTTTGCCTGTTGAAAGTGAAGGAAAGCAGGATTTAGTAGCTAGATTGACAGAAAAGGAGAATAGAATTTCTTCCAATGTTTCTGCAAAGAATAATGTTGCAAATATTGGTGATGCTACCAAGGTAGTAGTTGTCAACAAGAAGAATAAAAGGAAGGATTTTTCAATAAGGCAAATGCTACAACTCCCACAGGGATTAATATAATTCTTATGAGGTTCAAGAGGAGGAGGAAGATGTGAACCTTCCAGAACCATCCAAAATAGTAACCAATGTTGTCAAGAGTAAGAATTCTTCAAAAGAGCCTGAGAAGCAAGTCCTGAAAGAAGTGGATGACTGGGAAGATGCAGCTGAGCTTTCAAATCCTATGAATCAAGTAGCTATTTTAGTTACTAAGTGTTCAAAAGACAGAAAGTACTCCAGAGATTTTTTGTTGGCAATCAAGGATCAGTGCAAAGATCTACCAAATCATTTTGAAATTTGTCCAGACACTATTGAATTACTTGGAAATTCCCAAGCACTTGCAAGTCATGTAGGAAAGGCTGATGCATTAGCAAGTACTGCAAGAGGACTTGATAGGCAGGTGAGTGGGAATTATCTACTTGAACGTCGTGGGAGCAATATGGCTAGTTTGGATGATGATAGATGGGCTAAGCCGGTGGATGCTTTTTCTGATGGCTGCGATATGCAGATGGATGCGGATCTTAGTGGTTTCTCTGCTGTGTTTTGACCTGGCCAAGGTTATAATGCTGGCTTTTCAAGAAATACCTATGCAACACAAATGAGTATGAATGCCATCCTTCCTAGAGGGCCTTATGTGCAAGCACCACTTCCACATGTTGGACTAGTGAGAAATAATTTTGATGCTGATAGGTGGCAGCGTGATTCTGGTTCGCAAAAGGCTTTGATTCCTCCTCCACAGCCTTCTCTACCCACAATTCATATATCAGAGAACCGATATGAAGTGGTCAAGGTTTCTAATGAGGATCAATTGAAACAAAGACAAATTAAATCCATCCTTAATAAATTAACGCCCCAAAACTTTGAGAAATTTTTTGAACAGGTCAAAGAAGTGAACATGGAATCTGCATCATGTATTCATGGTATAATATCTAAAATATTTGACAAAGCCTTGATGGAGCCGACTTTTTGTGAAATGTATGCAAAATACTGTTTTCAGCTTGCTACGGAATACTAGAATTTTATGAAGAAAATGAGAAGGTTTTTTTCAAGCGAGTTCTTTTCAACAAATGTCAGGAAGAATTTGAAAAAGATGAAAGAGAAGAGGCTGAGGCTGAGAAGGCAGAAGAGCATGGTGAAAAAATCCTTTCAGCAAAATAAAGACGGGAGAAGAAGGCTGCAGCATGACAATGAATGCTAGGAAATATAAGGTTTATTAGTAAGTTTTATAAAGAAAGTATGCTGACCGAAAGGATTATGCATGCATGCATCAATAAATTAATTGTCGAATTTCAACATATAGAGGAGGAAAATGTTGAAGCTTTGTGCAAACTGATGAGCACTATTGGTCATATGATTGACCATTCAAAGGCCAAGGAACATATTGATGCTTACTTCGATAGGATGACAAAAATGTCCAATAAAAAAGGGCTTCCCTCTAGGCTGAGGTTCATGTTGAAGGATCTGATTGATTTGAGGAGGAATGGATGGAAACAAAGGAGGAAAGTTGAGGGCCCCAATAAAATAGAGGAAGTGCATTGAGATGCTGTGCAATAACTACATGGACAGGGGGGCCTCTCTCGAGGTACCAATATGAGACATTCAGGTCGGAGACTTGTGACACCACTTGATCATGGTGTGAGAGGACCCGCAATGCCACCTTACGTGGCAGGTGCAAAAATGGGTTCGCTTCCACATATGGGTGGGATTAAAGGGCCACAACCCCATATGGGACCACGTGATTGTAGATTCACTAGTCAAGATGCTCGGATTGTGGATAGGGCTCAATTTTAAAATCAGTCTATGCCAAGCCCTTCAACACACAGAGCTTTTGATGATGGCCACTTGACTCTTGGTCCTAAGGGAGGTCTTGGCAAGGGAATAGGATGGAGGGATCAACTTTTTCCATATGCTAAGAGTGCTCTAGCAGATATTCCACCATTCAAATCTCTGAGTAATAAACGAACAGGTGCAGGTTCGATTTCAGGTTGCAGTTATGACTAGATGCCAGTTGGTATGAGGGATGAAATTTTGACAAGGACTTATGCTGTAGAAAAGCCTTCATATGCAAAATCATGTGTCCAGAAAATAAATTTTTTGGATAATGACGTAAGAGAGTTTAAGAATTCATACTCATCAAGTGACAGAGGTGGGAAGATTGCAAATGTTGAATTTCAACTGTAAGAACATTCTTCTCAAAGAACTTTGAGTTCACAACTCATTGAGGTTCAACTTAGTAAAAACGCTGAAATGGTAATTAAAGAATATTATAGGTGCATTCCTTTACAAAGCTTCCATGCATTTTCACTATGTCTTTTAGAGAAGTCGACATGTTTCCCTGACTTTTTCTTAATTTTTCATGACATACCATCTAGTGTGAGAGATTTGAAAGAGGAAACTTTTTGTGTAGATGACCTTAAAGTACCATTGTTCCATTCAACTATGGTTTCGCTTTGGATATTAGATTCTTTTGCCAGGAAAGATGTTGAAATTGATCTTTTGGGGAATCTACTTACACATTTATGCAAGTCTAAGCCTTTCTTGCTAAATCAAGGACAACTTACTGAAGGGTAGTATGAAATTTTGTGTTTTTTCTTATTCAAGTTTGAATTTATTTCAGGACTGCTACATTCTATGGTCATTTGCAATTATGAATTATAACTATATATATTTTTGATGTTTCTAGGTTGGAGACTGTCCTATTTTCATTGGAGGATGCTATTGTTGACGTGCCCAAGGCTCTTGAGTTCCTTGGTAGGATTCTCACAAAACTGGTTGTTGAAGGGATATTATTTATTGAAGATATAGCAAGGGAAGTCAAGGATGGGGGTACAAAGCCAGGAAGCTTATTAGAAAATGGTCATGCAATAGAAGTTCTTGGAACTGTTTTGGAAGATATTAAGAGATTGAAGGGGGAGCCTGTATTATCTGCTTTCTACAACAAATCAGGAGTTCATTTAGAAAGCTTCATGCCTAAGAATTGAGGGGATTTTGAGGGATTTCTCAAGAAGAAAAACGTTCAATGTTTGTATCCAGTCAGCATTAGTAGACACGTGTAATTAAGAAAATTTCAACGTAGACCGCTCACAATTTTTCCTGATCAACTTTGTGATTTATCTGTGCTCTCTCATGTTGACAAGTGAATGGTTGGTTAGTTTTTAGCTCTTGATCTGACTAAATATGCATAAAAATCTCACCGTCAACTTTTTCCCTGCACACGTTTGTTTTTCCATCCTTTACATGAGTTTTGATGGAATAAAAAAATCTCTACCATTAGATAGTTAGTAATACATTATTGGCCTTAAAGGAGCTTCTTGTAGAGATATACATGAAGTAAACAAAAGGCTTTGAAATATTATTGTTACACAACCTATTAGCTTTGTAACCTATCCTATTTTATATGCTCGAACAACCCTGCCCTGTGTCGGGCGTTGTTAAGCTTTGCACTAATTGATAGGAACCTAATTTTGTCATCTATGGGTCTTATTTGCTTTTTTCTTGCAAGATAATGTGTTTTTAGGACCGAAGTAAATCGGTTGTATAGTGCCTTGAAGCAATTTTTTTTTTTTAAGGATTGAAAAATGGTCATATAGATCAGTTTGTATGTTGTATAGGGGTTGAATAAATTAACACAAGTGACAAGGCTGTGTTAGTCATGGAAAAAATACAATGGTTGAAATAAGGGTCAAACCCTGCTGGCAATAGGAAAAGGGAACTATGCGAAGAAGGGGTGGCCGATTTTTCGGTTGGTAGAAAAGGATCTACCAACATCACCTCGAAGAAGCACATAGTTTTTAGTGTAGTTTTCCAGGAGAGGTGGGAAGGTATGGTTGACAGTCATTGGTGGAAGAACTGTGGCCCACACACAAGCCCACACTCGACAAAAACAAAACCACAAGAAGCATAAGGTGGAAATCACTAAGAAGGAAGCAAAACGGGCTAGACTAGTCGACACCACTCAACTGTTTAGAAATCGCCAGGGAAAAGACACATAAATGACCGATAGAAGGGCAACTGTCAGCATAATTAGTTTGTGGATGGAGTGCTATCAGAGCCAGCTAGACTTGTGTTAGTGCAGTTTTAATAACCACCACACATGTGGTCGAGTAGCCTAGTTGAAGCCGTAGTGACGGTCTGTTAGCCACAATATGACCGAGAATTGGAGCAACTGCAGTTGACAAGTGGGGAAGCACATAGATCATAGTAATAGGTGTGTAGGTGGGCTGTCGGGTCGGGTGCAAGAGCCTGTGTCAAACTTCCTGCGTCTACATCCAAAATAGCTTTGCCTTCAAAATGGTGCACGTTCTCAAATATAGTTGTTTAATAAGCATACATCCTCACGTGCCACATTTGGGAAAAGAGTTGTAGGGAATCTCCACAATTCCCTCACTGCTCATGTCTTTCCTTGTACCAAATCACTAAAATTCGTGCATAGCCTTTACTAAATAGCAAATCTTTTCTCTCTTCAACATCTCATAATCATAATGAACAATTGCCTCAAGATGTTGTTTATCAACAAAATTTGCCTCATGAGAAGGTGTCTCATCTCGAGGAGCAATTTTCTCATCAACAGACCATTTTGAGGGAATTTATAAAGAGGATGATAGAATAAATTTAAGAGAGATAGTTGAAGATGACTTCATATTTCCCTTGTTTTGTAGGTGAGGTGGGTAATGAGGCATTGATGGATCGAATATCAAAGGAAGAATTACAAACAATTTTGCATTGTTTCCAAAAGTATAAGAACCCTCAGCCACTTATCAGGACAATATAATTCTTCTAGGGGTTCTATGACTTCCTTCAAACAGACCAACTAAGAATTGCTGACAAATTAAAATACACAGGCAAGATTTGGGAGCTTTCAATTCAACATTTCAGACTTTAATCCCAAAAAATTAGACAAGGATGAGATGATTTCAAACCCATATCACTATGTAATTGAATCTAAAAAATCATTGCAAAAATTAGTGCATTTAGGGTCAAAATCCACTGAGCTGATTCCATGTCATTAGAACAATTTTGCATCCTTCCTGGGAAACAAATGCATTACGAAATAAGAGTAGCCCAAGAAGGAATTTATAACATCAAACCAAAAAATTACAAGAAGTTAGTAAGTTTGTGTTTCCAATGCATATGATAGAGAAAATTGGCTTTATTTAGGGCTACTCATCCATATAGGGTTCAATGTGCAATTGGTTAACTAGATAATGAATTGTCTTTCCTCAATATCTTTGCAATTCTAATTAATGGCTCAACTTATTCTTCTATCATGCCTACAAGAGACCATGGGTAGGTATGACTAATGGCTCCTCCGCTATTTTTTTACTGTAGATTAGGTGGTCTCAACAGAGTTATAACAGAGTAAAAAAGAATTATAAGCTTGACAACTATACAAATAGGAATTGCCCTAAACTTGACATATTTACTCTTTATTGATTATGTTTTTCTTTTGGGTGATAGGACCAAGGCAAATGCAATTATGCTGAAGGACCCCACCCTTGAAGAATTGAAATTTCTACCTTAAAAACTACCAACAACTGAGGAGCTACAGGAATCAACACCATATTTGATTTGAACCTAAATAGTCTTATTATCTTCGAGTATTTCCCTAATCACAATGACTAGTAGATTCTCCTCATGGATTATTTCTCTCATTCTATTTATTAGTAAAATCCACAAAATGTATCCCTACATTTGAATCTTGGGAAAAAACATATAATTGTTATCATTTAAATTATCCATATCTCTTGGAGCCCAAAAATCCATTTTCTTTGGATAAGATTTATCTATAACTTCAAAAGCAACCCTATTATAAGCTAAGGACCATTATGTCCTCATGAGTCTTGAAAAAGTATGATGGAATGAAATTGGGTGAAGACTAGATCTAGGTTTACCATGTTAGAACCTAGGTTCATTGAGATGACAACCTTGGTTTGAAGATATCCACCATACAAACTAGGACCACCCATACTTATCGTTGCCATCTCTCTTTCATCATCAAGATTAACATACTGAGGACCTATAACCCGTGGAGGCCCATGGTAGTCATTGAAATGTAATTTATTTGAATACAAGCCATTTCTTATTATGATATTTACCACATCCAAAAATGGCATCATTCACATCATTTTGAAGAAGTCTACAAATTAGGTCAACATAATTTTTTTCACATTTACGACTTCCCTCACATTTGTTCGGTCCTGAAGCTCGAGCACTTTCATAACAAAAATAGGTAAAGTCAAACAACAAAAATGGTCCACCCTCTTTTCATTTTCTAATATTATAATGATGTTTTATTAGAGACATTGTTTGTTTGTTTGTTTTGGTTAGAAAAGGGTTTGCTCTTGGTTTTATGCGACTTTCAATTTATCATATGTAGCATGTTGAGAAATGGGAAAGAATAATTTGTGACATTCATCTTGCAGAAATTGATGTTGAATGAAAAGATACATAGTTTAACCAAGCTACAATTCACTTTGGTAAAGACGGAGGAACATTTTAAAAAACTGCTTAAGAATACACCATATACAATGTTTGACCATAAGTAATATATGTATTTTTATTTTGCAGATATGTTTTTTTTTTCTACCCAATATATCACAACAAGAAAAATATTGATATTATAGAAATTTTTTGAGGACCTCATTGAGGTTTATTTTTCTGATGTCCTACTTGATTGATACTTTCTCATATGTCAGGAAGACTTTAAATATGAATTAATATGTTTATGAAACAAATCCGATTCAAATTTTATAGATATAAAAGATAAAAATAAATCTTAATGTCTTTGTTTGATTGCTACTTGTCTTTGTTGTGGACATGTTACAAGAAATGTGATTGGAAAAAGGATGGGGAGGCAATGCATATCACGTCTTGGATATGGTTCATTCGCTGTTAGAGATCACTTAGACACCCGAGCCATTGAATTTCGAAATGTTTCTAGTAGGAATTCCTTTGGTTTTTAATGTTGTGATTATTTCACCTCATGGCTATTTTGGGCAAGAAAATGTTTTAGGAATGCCAGACACGACATCGATGGACAGGTAAACAAATTTTTTATAATTGCAATTTCCATTCCATAATATCCACTCTTGATTGTTTCATTGTATTTTGGACGTTTCTTTTGATTTTGTTTTGTCTTTTAACTATGAAATTGAAAATACTTAGTATCATGTTCATTTAAACAACAACCAAAGTTTGAAGATAAAATTAGTATTACACTATATTGATTGGAATCTTTATTGCTATTTTGTGTTAAAATATTTTCATGACTATCAGAAAAAGTTACTTTCATGTTGTTATTTGAGTACATGTTTATATACTTGACTAATTTCATGCGTTAGAAAATGAAGTGTTGTTGTCAATAAAACGACAAGGATTAAACATCACACCTCAGATTATTTGTTTTCACAAGTCATCTACAACTTGAGCTTTTTAGCATATAACTCAGTTGACATGATTGTTCCTAAGCTTTCCTTGAAAGTTGAATACTAAGTTACTATGGTGTTCTTTTCTAAATATGGTGACATTTTATTTGCTTTGTTTATACAGGTTATCTGGCCACATTATAGTGACCATTATCGCCCCAATGAAGAAAATTTGTTCGAGTTTCTTACTTGTATGGGGAAAAATGGCTTTGACATTGTTGATGTTGAGGTATATGTCGTATAAACTATTTATAGTATAATTTATTTTATATTCTAGTGTTCATTGTCTTTCATATTTTACAATCTGCATTGTATCTTTTTTTGTTTTCAGAAAATGAACTCAATATTGATGGTAAGAAGCATGAATTGAAAAAAGAGGAGAGAAATAACATTTGAGTGACAAATGCAAAAAGAGGGAGAGGAGAATTGGTCTGGTGATACCCTTGGAGCCAATATCTCGCATAAGACACATACAAAGACTGATGGTCAAGTCTTCAGAGTTGGTGAATTCACCTGCAATGCCTTGAAAACACAATGATAATTTTTTGAAGTGCTGAAACACCATTTCATGTGTAAATTGTAGTCCAACCAATATTAAGTTGGAAACTCATATTGTAATACTTCAACATTTCATATAATATAATTTATGTACTTGAAATTATTTATAGTTGCACTTCGTATTGTTTAGTATTGTAATTAAAATATGCAACTTTGTGTTTTCCTATTAGATGAACATGTACATTGTATGACATTTTTTAAATCATACAAATTAATTTATGTTGATTAATAATGAATACAAAATCAATTTAAAACTACTAAATTAGTAGTTTATATTGATTAATGATGTACACAAATAAAATGAATATACGACTAAATTAGTCATTTATAATGACTATTAATGAAACTAATGAAATGAATATAAACTACTGAATTAGTCGTTTATATTATGAATATGAAACTACCAAAAAAAGATAAATGACTACTGCAAATGATAAATTTGTGATTACAAATGACGACTAAATTTTGCATATATACGACTATTAGTAGCTAATTTACAGTATCTTATAACATGACCAAAGTTTAGTCATATTTCTTCGGTCATTAATTGGTTTCAAACGATGACTAAAATTTGCATATATATGACTATTAGTAGCTAATTTACAATATCTTATAACACGACCAACATTTTGGTCATATTTCTTTGGTCATTAATTAGTTTTCTCAGGTGATTGTATAGTAATATATTTTGTTGTATATTTGGTCATTAATTGTGACGATTAATGACCAAATCAAAGATTAAATAAATGACTAAATTAATGATCAAATCAGTGACTAAATTAATAATCAAATCAATGACTAAATTAATGACCAAATCAGTGACTAAATTAATGACCAAATATACTACTAAACAACAAAATTGAGATAACCAATTAACGACTAAGCTAAAAACGACCAAAAGTTGGTCGCGTTATAAGATACTGTAAATTAGCTACTATTGGTCACCGACCGAAAAATAGTCATTTATATGAAAAATTTAGTCGTTCTTTTAGTAACTAATTAGCCATTTTGTACTAGTGTAACACTTCCTTCCATACTACTAAAAAATCACCCCATTTATGGCACTTTATGGATATAATCCACCATCCATCACATCATCTTTAAGAGAATATTCTAAGGTTCAAGCAGTGGAAGATCACATCGAGCATCAACAAGAAGTTCTCCAACTCTTAAAGGATAACCTAAATTTGGCACAAAATTGAATGAAACAACAGGTAGATCAACATCGCAGCGAGATAAGTTTTGATGTAGGAGACTAGGTATTTTTATCGCTACAACCATACAAACAAATGTCCCTCAAGAAAGCTAAGAAGGATAATAAATTATTGCCAAAGTACTATGGTCCTTACAAGGTGTTGCAAAATATTGGTACTATGGCATACAAATTGGAGCTTCTTGCTTCTTCGCGAGTGCATCCAATTTTCCATGTTTCATTCTTAAAAAAGGTTATAAGTGAAAATATTCCAGTTCAAAAATATTGCCAGAACTTGATGAGGAAGGAAAAATCATATTGGAACCTGAAGCAGTCACGGAAACAAGAACTTGACAGCTACTAAATCGATCAATTTCAGAGTATCTCATCAAGTGGAAGAACTTACCCACTGAAGATTCTACATGGGAGGATGAGAATTTTATATAGAAGCACCCAGAGCTACTCAATCATTGAGGACAACACTTTTTTGAAGGAGATGGGCATGTTGGGTATCTATATTACTAGTTTAGTCCCTTATTTTTATTAGTGTAACCCCCTTATTGTTATTGTTGTACCCCTGTAACCCCAATATTGTTATTGTTGTTCCCTTACATTGTTATTTTTAGGTTGGCTAGGATTATATTATGGGCCCATGGACTCCTATATATAGAAGGAGGTTTTGGTCATTTGTATCGTCCAATAATTGTTCATTTATGTAATGTATTGGAGGTTTCCCCCTCGAAGTGGCTAATTTCTAAGGCATTAATATCTCTTTTCTTCTATTTTTGGAGTTGGTTTTGTAGCAAACCACATTCTTAAAATAATAAATAAATAATTTCTTTATTTATTATTTCTAAATAAAGGGATTTGACAAAATTCAAATTCCTTTTCCCTCCAACAATAATAATAAAATATTCCATAAAAGTTGCATCTAGATTTGGTTAATAATATTTTAATTATGCACCAATATCTAAACAAAATCAATATTTTGTTATCAATAGAAGGGTTTTCCATTAATTCACTACCTTTTTGTTCCTTAATATCACCTTTTGATCTATACTTTTGGTCTGACTTTGATCCTCCATCATTGTCATATTTTTTCTACTTTTTCTTGTGAGATCCCTTTAAGTTCCATTTTTGTCTGGGTTTTTTGCACCATCAAGAGAGAGAGAGAGAGATCTTGGATATGAAGCACTGAGGACATATAAGAACCCATCCCATTGAGGGGGACTAGTAACATCTTTCTATGTTCCCTTCCTAGGTGTCATAATATAAAAATTCTTTATAAATTCTTGTCTTGTCCATTGAATGTATGGAGAAAACTCTTGCTTATTCTTGCTATTTAATATCTTTAACTACATAGATTTGGATTTTTGTAGCACTTATTCTGATCACCTACTGTAGATATAAGGAAATTGACAGCCACATTTGATGTTAGGGTTGTCTTTTATGCACAGCTAAAGTGAGATTTTTTTGTACGCTTGTGATTAGAATTCACACTTTTTTTCCCGAGAAAAAATTGAACTTTTTATTAAAGATAAGAAAAACATTACATAATATATGCCATAGCATTCCATAAGAGAAAATGCCCTATGTAGAAATAGGGTTAGGGCCTCAAAAAGAAGTCGCGTTACACTTTTCTAGAAACACTAGACTTGTCTTTTTTGCCTTTTTTCTTTTGAATTTTTTGCCAACCATCCAATGAAGGAGCAGGGTGTACGATGGCCAACTCCATGTTGGGAGAGAGGTGGCCATAATTTTTAGAGTATGAACTATTAGAAATATGTCCATGTTTGGTTCCCAAGATGCCATGCTCACCAACCTGCACACTCTAATAGAGGCTAACATTTGTAGGTGAAGTTGTCTTATCCTTGGTTTCCAAATTGTCATCCATTTTTCCTTCATCCTTCTCATGTATTCCTTGTTGATTTTATTGCTGATTTTATGTTTCCTATTTGCCTTTGGTTTTATTCTGTGTATTTTTCCTCTTCATCTGCCTATGGTGCATCTGGAAACTACCAACCATTCTTCTTTTGTGAATTTTTCCTGGATAGTGGGCATGAGCCTTATAAGTGCCCAGTTTGGTGACACACTCTATAGCGGAATGCAGTGCTTTCAAAGTCTAATGTTTGGGCCCATTTAATATATTTGTGAATAAAATTGATACATTTAGGCAAACCCTTTCTTAGGTCCATCTCCACACAGATACGTGTGAAAGTGAATATTCCCATATCCATTCTTTCTCGGCCCAACTTTATAAACCTTCGTAATGTGTTCCCAATATTATCTAGAACGTGATGATGCCAGAATGGAAGTGGTAGATTGTGTAATCTCACCCACACTGGAATTTTCGAAACTACCATGGTGTTAATGTCAAAGCTTGGGAACCATGGGGTTATAAAAAGCCCAGCTCGCCCCCAGAACCATGGTCCTTCAGTGGCCAAACAGTAGTCCTTTTTTGTATCAAATTGCACCACAAAGAATCCTTTTGTGTATAGGAATATATTGCAATTCCGGGTCTAGTTTTGGTATATCTAGGCATGTAACTCTTCTAGTTTTGGCTAATATCCATTGAAGTGGCACATAAATTCTTTTGTCAGTAGTGCATCAATCTACCCGGTGACTTCTACTAGTTCAACTGCTAGATCCGGACTATCCTATGATTTTTATACAATGTATGGTCCTAGTGTTGGTACTTCTGGGTTTTGTTTTTTACCCTGTATAGGAGCCTTCCCTCTCAGAATATCCTTGAAGGAGGGTTGTCCTTTTCCTGTTGTTATTTCTCTGTAAGCTAATGTTGTTCTTGGAGCTCCCCCTCTAAGTCTCAAGTTCAAGATGAGAGTAGAATTTTCCTAAATCTGATATTCTTCTAGTTTTGTTATGTCCTGTAGTGCTCTGCCTAAGTATATCAGACTTTGTTTAAGAGTCGGGGTACCTATAATGTTCTACACTTTTTCTTTCGGCTTAGATACCAGCTCATTTCCGTGCACCTACAGAATGAGAGACCTCTCATCCATATATTTGAGAAATATTTGATAATGAGTCTGTTTTGTATACCTCAACGCACCCAGCCCACAACATTGCAGTTTTGTGCTTGTCCCCCACGTTTGTAGGCTCCTGTTGGGAGTCAAAACTGGTCCTTTGGACACAAAAATGACAGCTGACTCTGGCATCAATGCCAGGATGAACCCATGCCATGACTATGGCTTAGAAAAGTAATGGGAGGCCAGCCCCAAAATCACCCTTGCCCCCCAGATAAGATGAATATTGAAATAAATTTTGAAAACATAGAGTATGGGAGAATGTATCATACCCCAAACTCCAATGAGCCATACCTCAAGGGAAGATAAAACCAGATCCGGTGTAGTAGAAGCCAAGTTTTGCATTGGGTTGAGAGTCTGGGCTATAGAGCCACCACCCGTCACACCAGAGAAGTCACAGATCTTGTCAAGGGAGTTCGTGCCGCCATGATAGGGGCCCAGAGCTAGAAACCCATGTATGAAGGTGCCGAAACAACCCAAAATGTGAACATTGGTAACCACCTAAGCTGCATAGTGTACCTAGCTCTCCAGTTGTTGATGGGGGACATCCGCCATAAGCTCGTCGAGTCGTGAGGAACACCTATAGTAGACCGCCTCACCGTTTATGGTCACGCCATTCCAAATATAATGTTGTTCTACCCTGCCATCGTATTCTACAAGAGAAACTAGTAGTTTTTTGAACAGATGAGGAAGGGGATAATAGAGGCAGGGAAGCAGGATATTGATGTCCAACTCCACCACCGCCCTACCGATGGCCTTCGAAAATTCATCATTCTGTAGCCACAGGTTGTGGTAATATTTTTTCCCTGTATAAAGGATAGGATCTTCTCTCAGTCCATTCCAATTCTTGTTTGCAACCTCTATGCCATGAAACCCTAGAACATAGTTTTTGCCGCCTCTTTGCTCCATCTTCTTCTAGGAGTTACCAATTAGAATTCACACTAACACATAGAAAAATACAATAATAAGTATGGAGAATTAGTAGGAAACCAAGTCCCTTTTCCATTGATGTCAAAGGGGGAGAGAATGCAGACATTGATAAGAATAAAGTAAAGCAAAAGGATGGAAATTAGGAGAAAAATCATGATCAAATAGGAAGAATCTTCACAACAAGCTAGGGGGAGTATCTAGCACCATGATAGGGGGAGTTTGGTACATTTCCATCAATTACCATCAATGTATGGTGGTGTTGCCATCAATAAAAAATGGGGAGATGTTGCAAATAATAATTTCATTGACTACAACTATTTTCGTTGATGCTAATGGGGATGACTAAGGAAGTCATAGTATATGATGTAGGGGCATTAGACACTAGCCAGCAATGTAGGAGGTTTTGTCCACATGTTGTGGCTAGGACGGTTAGAGAATAGTTGAATTTTAACAGCTAGGTGTCAATACCTCAGTTGACTGTTTCATTTAGATCAGTTAGAGTCGTAGAAGTCGAATAGTCAGTTAGTCTATCTATCATATTTCAGTTAGTTGAATTATTTTAATTAGTGTGTTGATTTTCTAAAATGGTCCTCAGAGAGGAGTCGAACAGACTAATGTTCATGTATATAAATGTAATCCCTCAGATATATATAGGGGGGAGAGGCAGAGAGAAGAGTTTCTGTAATAAAACCTTTGTGTTAACAATTGTTTCCAGTTAAATAATTTCTGTGCTCGTTGGCCGTTGTGTTTTCTCGAACCGTTAGTCATGAAGAGATTGTCTGATTGTGAGACGATTTTTACACTGGTTCCATGTGGAATCGTTGAATGTGGTGGTTGTATAAGTCCGCACTTCTCTATCTATTTCCCTGTAATTATTTGGATAAACCCTGTGAGGAAATCCCTCTTAATAAATGAAATCACGTTTGTTAGTTGTTAATTGAATTTCCTAACTAGAGGAAAACCTCAAGCTAAAGAGTCAAAGAATAGTGTAACCCAACGGGAATCCTGGTTAATCACTGTAGCAAAACCACGAGTGGATTCACAAAGGTGGATTTCCCATATCGCACCGCTTTTGCAGATTGAGCGGTATTCCCAGAATTGGAGCGATTCCATAGATTAATTGACACGTAGCATACGGTGGGACCCCGAAAACCACATTTTCGTATTATCATTGCATGTTAATGTTCATACCAGGAGGTGGAGCGATATCACCAGACACCGTCGATCTGGAAGGAAGTCATCGAATGGTGGTCGCTTGATGGAGATGCACGAAGGTTAAACAAGGTACGACGCGAGCATTTGATTGGGCAATCGATCGTAGAGGTGGGGCCCGGAGCCATGATTTATTATAAGCCATTCATTTAAAAGGAATGGAGTATTAATATAAAGTTCGAAAGGGTTAAAAATTTGTTATAAGGTTCGAAGATATAAATAAAATTGCAAGGGTTGTGGATAACGTTTATTTATCAAATTATATAAGTAGACCACGTGGAGAAAAAATGCAAGGTTTAAAAAGGGAAATGCTGACAGAGCCATGACTACAGTGACCATCTCTCCTTAGGGGTCAAAATTTAGTGAAGTTGTGTCCTTTGTGGTATCGGAGCCAAGATGTTGCCGAGTTGTTTTTGGAGAGAGCTGACATGGAAATCCTAGTTGGTAGAGGTGCTGGTAGAAGGTGACCTATCGCCAACGCAAAGGTGTTGGGGATGTTGCAGAGGGTCAAGGCCAAAATGGATGCCATGGAGCGAAGGCAGCCCAGAGATCCTAAAGACATCAGTGAACCTAAAACAGAGGAAGCTGAGAAAAATGTTGAAATTCCTCCTGACATGAGACTCCTTAGAACTGTTCTAGGGTCTGCAGTTAAGCCCATAATTGAAGTGTCGAGTTATACAGGGGGACTGAATCCAGAGGAGCTGGTGGACTGGATAAATGAAATGAACAAGTGCTTCCAATATGAAGAGATAAGTGAGGATAAAAAGGTCAATTTTGCGGTAACAAAGCTGAAAGGACATGCTACACTTTGGTGGGATGGAGTGCAGGCAGAAAGGAGGAGAGTTGGCAAGCAACATATCAAGAGCTGGAACAGAATGATGGCTAAATTAAAAGGTAAATTCTTGCCTAGTGATTACCAGCTGACATTGTATAGGAAAATTCAGAAATTGAGATAGAGGTTGCTGACAGTAAAGGAATACACAGAGGAATTCTACAGACTGAGCATAAGAGCTGGGCAATTTCAAGACACACCAGAGAAGACTGCCAGATACCTGAATGGTCTCAAGCTGGAGATCCAAGATGAGATTGGTCTTCT
Source organism: Pinus albicaulis (assembly GCA_034641835.2). Taxonomy (NCBI): domain Eukaryota; kingdom Viridiplantae; phylum Streptophyta; class Pinopsida; order Pinales; family Pinaceae; genus Pinus; species Pinus albicaulis. The sequence goes on along the minus strand of CM076576.1, from coordinate 434,568,608 downwards.
GTCTCCTAGGATAGTGGAAGAGGCCTACCAGATGGCCTTGAAAGTAGAGGAGAAACTCTTGAGGAAACAGTCTGCCAAGAAGAGAGGTACTTTCTGTGGAAAGGGAAGTCAGGGTGGTAGAGGAAAGCCTACTAAACCCAGGGATGGAGCTAACAGTAGCTCACCTTGGAATGCATCTGCAGAGGATGATGCAAGAGGTAGAAGGGGTTCTTACAAAGGAAAGTGAAGAGGAGGCAGAGACAGAGGCAGAGGTAGGGAATTGAGGTGCTATAGATGTCAGCAAGTGGGACATAAGCACTATGAGTGTCCAGAGAATGTGGGTGCTGGTCCAAGAAATGTTGTTGTTGCCTAGGTTGGAGAAGAAGCAGAAATTGAAGAAGAAATTCTTTCAGAGAGGGGAGAGTCCTTGGTGGTAAATAAGGTCCTGTTGAAGCAAGCTAAAGAGGTCACTGAGCCTGCACAAAGGAAGACTTTGTTTAGGAGCATATGCAAAGTCCAAGGGAAATGATGCTAGCTAGTCATTGATAGTGGCAACATAGACAATCTAGTTTCCACTGAGGTGATAGAAAAGTTGAAGTTGAAGACAAGGGAGCATCCAACTCCCTACAGGGTGTCCTGGCTGCATAAAGGGCACCAGCTGGTTGTGAAATAATAGTGTGAGATAGAGCTGCAAATGGGAAAATACAAAGATAAGGTCCTGTGTGATGTGATGCCCATGGATGTGTGTCATATACTGCTAGGTAGACCTTGGAAGTTTGATAGAGCAGCAGTGCATGATGGAAAGAAGAACACTTACAAGTTCTTCAAGGATGGGATACATCATACATTGATACCCATGGAAGAAGGAGAGCCATCCAGCAGACTGATTGATCCAAAGACCTTGTTGCTGAGCGGGAAGGAATATCTGTAGCAGCTAGAAGAAGAAGAGGTAAGCTTTGCTTTAGTTTGCAAACCTAAGGTAGTTCTTACTTCTACAAAGATCTCTGATTTGCCAGTAGAAATCCAAGAGATGTTAGACAATTATTGTGACATTATTGTGGATGACTTACCTGATGAGTTGCCACCTGTGAGAAAGATCAACCATCAAATAGATTTTATCCCTAGTTCAAATCTGCCAAATAAGGCAGCCTACAGAATGACTCCCAAGGAAAATGAGGAAATCAGGAGACAAGTATAGGAATTGGTGGACAAGGGGTTGATCCGAGAAAGTTTGAGTCCATGTGTCGTACCAGCAGTATTGAGCCCAAAGAAAGATGGAGGTTAGAGGATGTGTACTGATTCCAGAACAATCAATAAGATCACAATCAGGTACAGATTCCCTTTTCCCAGAATTGAGGATTTAATGGATTGTTTGAGTGGTGCTAAATATTTTTCAAGTATAGATTTAAAGAGTGGATATCATCAGATCAGAATAAGAGAGGGTGATGAGTGGAAAACTTCCTTTAAGACAAAGAAGTATTATATGAATGGATGGTAATGCCTTTTGGGTTGTCAAATGCACCTAGCACTTTTATGAGACTTATGAATGAAGTATTGAAAGAATTCATTGGTAAATTTGTGATAGTGTATTTGGATGATATATTAGTTTTCAGCAGAACTAAAGAAGAACATTTAAGGCATCTTAATCATGTCTTGAAGAAGCTTCACCAGGAGAAATTGCTGATAAATTTAAAGAAATTCTCATTCATGAAAGTGGAGTTGGTGTATTTGGGTTTTTTTGTTTCTGCAGAAGGGTTGAAGATGGACCCAAAAAAGGTTAAGGAAATTGTGGAGTGGTTTTCACCCAGGAGTGTTTTCGAGGTAAGAAGTTTCCATGGACTTGCTAGTTTTTACAGAAAGTTTATAAGAAACTTCAGTAAGATTAATGCACCCATAATTGAGACAATAAAGAAGAGAAAACAGCCATTTAAGTGGACTGCTGAAGTAGAAAGAAACTTTAAAGTTTTGAAGAAAAAGATAAAAGAGAAGCCTGTTTTGATACTGCCTGATTTTTCTAAACCATTTCAAGTGAAGTGTGATGCCAGTGGGGAAGCCATTGGAGCTGTGTTGAGTCAGGATGATAGGCCTGTAGCCTATTACAGTGAAAATATAAATGACACTAGAAGAAAGGATTCCTCTTATGAGAAGGAATTTTATGCAATTTTTCAGGCACTAAAGAAGTGGAGACATTATTTGATGTCCAGGGAATTTGTATTGTATTCTGACAATCATGCCTTGCAGTACATTGTACAACAACCCAAGTTGAAGAATAAGCATGCTAAATGGGTTGAGTATCTCCAAGGTATTAATTTTGTTTTGAAACATATAAGTGGCCAAGAAAATAAAGTAGCTGATGCTTTGAGTAGGAGGCACATGCTTGTACAAGAAACTAATTTTGAAGTTGCAGGGTTTGATTTTCTCAAAGAACTGTATAAAATAGATCTAGATTTTAAGGAAGCATTTGAGGCATGTAGTAACCGTGTTTTAACAGATAGAAACCAGTGGCTGGATTATTTTCTGCAGGAGGACTTGTTATTCAGAAGAAGCCAACTGTGTGTACCAAGATGTTCTATGAGAGAAAATTTGATCAAAGAAAAGCATAGTGGTGGACTTGCTGGACACTTTGGTACTGATAAAACTTATGAGCAGCTGAGTCATTTCTATTACTGGACCAAGATGAGAACAGAAGTGGACAAGTTGGTGAAGAATTACAAAATCTACCAGTATGCTAAAGGAAGGAGCTAGAATGTAGGATTGTACACTCCCTTGCCTCTTCCAGACAGGCCTTGGGACATGGTGAGTATGGATTTTGTTCTAGGAATTCCCAAGACTCAGAGAGGGAATGATGCATTCTTTGTTGTGATGGACAAATTCTCCAAAATGGCACATTTTATTCCATGCTATAAAACTAGTGATGCCACCCATGTTGCTAACTTGTTTTTCAAAGAAGTTGTTAGGTTGCATGGGTTGCCCATGAGTATTGTTTCAGAAAGAGACACCAGATTTGTGGGTCATTTTTGGAGGAAAATGTGGAAGAAACTTGGTACCAAACTGAGTTTCAGCTCAACTTATCATCCTCAAACTGATGGACAAACTAAGGTAGTGAATAGGAGTCTGGGAAATTTGTGGAGAAGTCTTGCAGGAGAGCATCCCAAGCAGTGGGATCATATTTTTCCCCAGGCAGAATATGCATACAATGACTCACCAAACAGGAGCACAGGGCAGAGTCCATTTCATATTGTTTATGGAATGCACCCCAGAGGGATATCAGAGTTGAGAAATCTGGGAAAGGCAGAGATGAGAAGTGCTGATGGTGAAGAATTTGCTTCAGAGATCCAGGCCATACATGAACAAGTGAAACAATAGCTACAAGGCAACAAAATCAAATACAAAAGCAGAGCAGACTTGAGCAGAAAGGAAGTTCATTTTGAAGTAGGAGATTTGGTTTTGGCACACTTGAGAAAGGAGAGATTCCCAAAGAAGCAGTATAACAAACTGAAGTTAAAAAAGATTGGGCCATGAAAGATACTTAGGAAGTTTTCTAAAAATGCTTATGAGATTGAATTACCTCCTGATGTTGGAATATCTCCCATTTTTAATGTTGCATATTTGTACGAGTATGAGGATGATGGTGTAGAAGAAATATCAACAGACAAGGAACAGATTGAGTGGAAGGAGCAGCTACCTCCAGCACAACCATTGCAACCAAAGAAGATATTGGACAAAAGAGTGTTCAAAAGGACCAGAGGACAGGAGTACTTTCAGTACCTAATAAAATGGAAGGAAAAACCAGAGGAAGATGCCACTTGGATGACTGAAGGAATGTTGCAGAAGATAGGCAGATCAATGGACAAGCTCATGGATAGGAGCCCATGAAGAAAATTTCTCTCGGGAGTCCGATGCAGGAGCATTAGACACTAGCCAGCAATGTAGGAGGTTTTTTCCACATGTTGTGGCTAGGAGGGTTCGAGAAAAGTTGAATTGTAACAGCTAGGTGTCAATACCTCAGCTGACTGTTTCATTTAGAACAGTTAGAGTTGTATAAGTCGAATAGTCAGTTAGTCTATCTCTCATATTTCAATTAGTTGAATTATTTTAATTAGGCTGTTGATTTTCTAAAACAGTCCTCACAGAGGAGCCGAACATACTAATGTTCATGTATATAAATGTAATCCCTCAGATGTATATAGGGGGGAGAGGAAGAGAGAAGAGTTTCTGTAATAAAACCTCTATGTTAACAATTGTTTACAGTTAAATAATTTTTGTGCTCGTTGGCCATTGTGTTTTTTCAAACCGTTAGTCGTGAAGAGATTGTCTGATTGTGAGACGATTTTTATGCTGGTTCCATGTGGAATCGTTGAATGTGGTGGTTGTATAAGTCCGCACTTCTCTGTCTATTTCCCTGTAATTTTTTGGATAAACCCTGTGAGGAAATCCCGCTTAATAAAGGAAATCACGTTTGTTAGTTGTTAATTGAATTTCCTAACCGGAGGCAAACCCCGAGCTAAAGAGTCAAAGAATAGCATAACCCAACGGGAATCCTGGTTAATCATTGTAGCAAAACAACGAGTGGATTCACAAAGGCGGATTTCCCATATCGCACCGCTCTTGCGGATTGAGCGGTATTCCCAGAATTGGAGTGATTCCATAGATTAATTGACACATAGCATACGGTGGGACCCCAAAAACCGCCTTTTCGTATTATCATCGCACGTTAATGTTCATACCAGGAGGTGGAGTGATATCACCAGACACCGTTGATCTGGAAGGAAGTCATCGAACGGTGGTCGCTTGACGGAGATGCACGAAGGTTAAACAAGGTACGACGCGAGCATTTGATTGGACAATCGATTGTAGAGGTGGGGCCTGGAGCCACAATTTATTATAAGCCATTCGTTTAAAAGGCATGGAGTATGAATATAAAGTTCGAAAGGGTTAAACATTTGTTATAAGGTTCGGAGATATAAATAAAATTGCCAGGATTGTGGATAACATTTATTTATAAAATTATATAAGTAGACCACGCGGAGAAAAAGTGCAAGGTTTAAAAAGGGAAATTTTGACAAAGCCACGACTACAGTGACCATCTCTCCTTAGGGGTCCAAATTTAGTGAAGTTGCATCAGTATCTCAAATGAAGTGGTATGACGACCTAATCTTTTACATGTCCTCATTAATTAAAATCAAATAGGTTTGAATTTTATTGAGTTTTTGTTACAATTATGATATCCTAATGAATGTATGGATGATGTTGTTGGATATTCCTCTTTGATACCTTCCCAATGGTATATCTCACTTGGAAAATACCCTCTCAGATGAGAAGTTATGATCATTTTAAGTTGGAAGTTGTAATGAGGCCCAAAAACACTAAAATTATCAAAAAATACAACTATTTTTAAATAGTGAGCATATTTGGGGTGGATGTATGTTTCTATGGTGAAATATATATTGAATATAACTTATACATGCACATTATTAAATATATTAAATTTTGAGCATATTCGCCAACATCTAGCTATCAAAATTAAATATAAAATGGATGACATGTCAAACATAATCGAAGTTTAACATGGGGTCTTCCATCCATGCTAGAAAAGTCCTAATGTCACACAAGTTCCTTTATGATGAAATGGTAGAACAGGATGATGTGGTTGATTGAGGATGAAGTGGTGCATGATGTGACACCCTATAATTGTGCCACATGGCATGCTAGTATGGGAAATTTTAATCAACCAATAGGAAATAATCTATGTGACATGTTGCCTACTTGGAATGAGCCACATGGCCATTGTGACGTCATGATGACATAAACATTTGAGCCCCTAGTGATCCTTAGATCACAGATATTTCACTTCATCCCATGGGTATTTTAAAGGTCATCTTGTCCCTAAAAATGGCCCATGTTATGTATATATATGGAGGCATGATCATGATTATCATACATCGATTGTGAATGAACAAGACGTTGTGGCTAAATCATGCAAGGCCTAAATTTAAAATCTTTGACTTGCTGCAAATAGGAACAAAGTTGTTCTCTAAAATGGGAATTATAGTTTTGAGTTGCTAATTTTAATCATTGTTGAAAACATGTTGGAAGTTGTCAAACCTAAGATGAAATATGCAAAGAAGGTCCTTCAATGATACTCTCAAAGTGGAGTAAATATTTATAAACTATTCCAAATAAAACACAATACTATTTAGAAGGCATTATCAAGTTTACTTGATTCCAACTTTTTTTTTGTTCAAGTACAATTAGCTTTTGATTGCTTCTTGAAGAAAGTTGGTGACAAGCACCCATAATTTGAATTTATGAAGATATTTTCCATAAATTTTCCTTATTTTAGTTTTGGAAAATACCATGTGAAATAAATTATTAAAGAGATTGCAAAGAATAAACTAGTTGGGAAAAAAAAAATTGTTCTATTAGGCGTGGACCTACTTGTGTTTTTTGCTTTATTTTTCCCTTCATTATTTGATGGAGCAGTAAAGTACATGCCTTAGGGAGGATTAAAAGAGTACTTTTTTTGGAGGCCTAATTAACTTTTTATCATTCAATAATGGCACTGCATATAAGAACTAATTTGAAATTTAAAGGAATAACTAAAATACATTTCTTGGGAAACAACGTCCTCCATCATTATCCACATCAATATACTGAATTCAGCAATAGGAATGCTACGGTTAAGGAGGAAATTGGAGGATATAAATTATATAAATTTGGTAAAGATTCCAAGCCAAATTTAGCGCTATAGTTCATACAAAATATATTCTTCATCTATAAGGAAGGGGACAACATCCCCCACGACTCGTTAAACTTGAGGAAGCCATTTCCAATTATGATCTCGTCTTCAAAATTCTCAACAAGTTCCATTCGGATTTTGGTATCAAACTTTTGTCTACATTTCCCAAGAATTTATTCATTCTATAAGTGTTAGGATGGTGAAATAGTTAAGTTGAATACCATTGTGTTATAGACCCTTACGATCATGTCAAACTCTTCTATAGGCAATGTTCGGGGTTTCTCCAGGAGGATGTGTTTCTTTTTCTCGATAGGCATGAGACCCCATTCAAGATGTATGTTTATATAAGAAGAGGAATGTACAAAACATCCACATATGGATCACCCATAAGCTTGTTATATGTTCCTTACAACTTAACTTATGGAGAGAAATTGTTAGAAGAATTAAAGGCATAGTCTATGGTGGTATGATCATCTTTATTTCAATACATGCTAGGATAATTCAAATTCTTCCATGTAAAATTTAATAAAAATCATTGAAGTAGCCCCAATTTTCACTTAATATTTGTATTTCCTTATGAAAGGGAAATATGTGTAAATGCTACTGGGAATTTAATTCCTTCCAATTAAAAGAGTTTTCATTTTGATTAAAAATTGAAACTTCTAAAGGAATCAATCAAACAGATCGTTGAATTGAAGGAAAACATTGGAAGCATATCATTATTGCTTATTTAGATGCATAGTTTAAATAAAATTAGAGGTATATTATCACTATAAAAGTGTTAAATCTCTCTCTCATCAAGGTTGTAGTAGATTTCAAGATTCTCTAATAGGTTCTCACATAGGTGAATCAAGTTTGAATAGTTTACAATCAAATGAAATTGTGATTTGCAATGAAATCCATAGGTTTTATGAGAAAAAAGAAACTCCTATTTCATATAGTCATGTTGATTGCCTATCTTTGGCACCCTTCATATTCCAAACTTTTTCTTGATGGATCACCTTTTTAAGTGGATATTTAGTTATAATTCTTGCACTTTTCCTCGCATGAATTATCTTGGTGTCATGGTGTAATTTATGATAAATTTTTATGGATATTTATCCCTTGTATTGATATCATATGGAAGTGATAATAAATGATTGTAGATGGTGTTTCATTAGAGCAATAATGCTCGTCATGTAAAAACTTCTCCTGCATCAACTTATCTCTCTTTTTTAGTTCTGGCCATAGTATATGATCCTACTAGGACAAATGGACACCATGGAAAATTTTAGGGGCTAATATTCGCAGGTGGGATAATTTTCCATGATTTTTCCAAAAAAATGATTTGCCAATTTCCATTTTTTATAAAAATGATTTGCCCAAATTTTAAAATATAAATTATTTTACCTTCATTAGAGAAATTTTGAGATCTAAAACTCGCCTCCTAAGAAAAATGTACATCCAAAATAAAATTTATAAGAACAAGTAAGATTCAAGGTGATGATGTCAACCATGGGGGATCATTCACCATTTTTGGAGTAAAAAAGTAAAAATATTAAAAAATAATAAAATAATAAAATAATTTTTTCAACTTGTATTTTCAAGTTATCTCCCTAATGTTTTACTAAAATTTAGATCAGGAGTACTCATTGGATGCAAAATTTAATTCCTCATCCAAGGAGTACCCATGTTGGATACTTTCGATGGACCCTGCTACACGAAAAATGAAAATACATCAAAAATCATGATTGCAATCACGTTTTTCATGTATTTCATTTTTCATATAGCAATGTCCATTGAAAGTATGCATCATGGGTACTCCTTGGATCATGAATCTAATTATGCATCCAACAAGTGTTGCCACTTGAAATTTGAGTAAACCCATAGGGAGTTAAGTTGAAAATTTAGTTTTTTCTTTCTTCCCACTAAAATTTGATGATGTAATCTAATATTATTTTATTATTTCCACTATTATTTTATAATTTCCTTAGGATGCCCATTTTAGACCTTAAAAATAGACTAATGAAAAATTTCCAACATTATATAGAGCGTATATATAAAATCCTTTTGAATTTGAATAATTTTATAAATACATCAATAAATATTTTATAGTTTGCATATTAAGGACTAGCAAGATTCACCAATATTTTTAAACTTCAAGATAAATTTTCATCCTTAAAAATTTACCTAATGGACACCTTCAGATTTAGTATTTTTTTTAAGATATGCTTCCAAGATTTGATCTCCTTTTTGAAGGGTATTACCATATTCTGAAGGGGTATTTTTGCGAATAGTTCGGGGCACATTCCTATAGTGAAAATAGTTCTTTCAATGCATTAGCAGATAATATTGTTGGTGGTCAAACATTATTATGTGCGGTGGCATTTCATATTGAGAAGACAATGCCATGGACACTAATAATGAAATGGTTTCTCATGTTTGAAGTTTCAAGACATTTGGGGATACTATGATATATTATTTCGAAAGGAAAATTTTGTTCTCTTAATTGCCATATTTTTAAAGCACATAATTATGTGAGGGTATTTCTACAGGAGTAATAATACAAGTATTTAAAACTTAGAGAAGATGAAAAATTTTTAAAGTTGAGAAATTCATAGATCTAGTTTGTGGTTATCTACAAGAGTAATTTAACACTTGTAGCATTTAAATGCAAACTTGGATGATTTTTATGAAATTCATATCAACAACATGTTTTTCATTGCTAAGGTTCTATCTTAGCGAAAAGGAGTGTTTTTAATGTCTTTCAACAAACTTTTACTCTTCCATTTACAACTAACTTTAATAACAACTAAAGAAGGCATATTGTAACTTATGTAGACAGTCAAATGGGGGGCATGCCAATGGACTAAGAAAAAGGAGTTCTCCCATACTTGGTTACTCAAATCACAAGGTCAACTCAGATATGAAAGAATCTTTGGAAAAATTTTATGATCCACTCTATGATATAATTTGTCAATTTGTTGTTTGATAAACACAGAAAAATCAAATGGTGGATTGGAGCTTCAAATATACATATCATAGAATACTTTCAGGAGTTTATATTGCATTTGATCAATATTTTTCTCTTGATATGCATTAAATTCACAGAAAATATAGAAGGTTATGCATAAAGTAGATGCATAATTGCAAACCAGTTAATCTAATTCTAAGTGCCAAAGAAATTAATGGCTAGTAGCGTTCTTTGCTCCAAACTAATGGTTTTCCAATGGGTCAATGTCAATATTCTTGGAGGAAAAGTGACAAGAACCCATCAGAAAGAGGAATTTTGAAACAAGACATGGTAATATTAATGAATGATATGTTTTTTGATGCGTACCCCTTCATATTTCCAAAACCAACAACAAGGGTGTCAGAAAGTGGTTTATGGTTTCTAGGAAACCAATCAAATTTTCTGTGTATATGACAAAGGACCAAGGCCTGCATGTACATCCTTGCTAGCTTTAATATTACTTCCAAAGTCAAAATATCATATCAACAGTGAATATTCAATCTCATTCCAACATAGCACATGACGAAGAGTTGGGGACCAACATGACCTCTATTCCGTTCGAAATCTTATTTTTACATGTTCCATTTATAATGTCAATCACATAACAATTTATGGTGCATATTTTAGACATTCATATAAAGTTACGAGACTTTTATTCTATTTAAAAAAATTGATATTGTATATTATTATATATAATATTAAATTCATTACTTTCTGTATTTTTTATTGTAAATTCTCCCAAAAGAAAAGCTTTTATAATTGTTTTCAAAATTAGTTTTTTAACTAATTCAATAATATTTAGTCTAGGGAGAGAATAAAGTCTAAAACCAAAACTTTGTAGGGGTTCTAAAGTCTAGAAATTATGAGACATATGTAATGAATAAATTTCTTGGAAAATTGAGAATAAAAATCCAATTTGATTCGAGCATTGGGCATATTCTAGTGTTGTTTTTCTTTACATGTTTTTAACATTCCATTTATGTTTTTCTTTTGCTGGTATGAGTGTATGTAGTAGAAAGGTTTTTAAATTATGAATTTATCTTACTAATGGTACTCATGTTTTCTATTTGAATCCGTTAATGGGCACTTCACCATTCCAAAAATCCATTCACAAGTTCTTGTTTTGTACACAATTATTTTTGTAGGGTTGAAGTTCAAATTTAGATTAAATGTATGATTTTAAACCCTATCCTCCTTTATCTTTTCTCTAGTCACCTCTTTAATTAAATATCAACAATCCTCATTGGCTTGTCCATTATGGTTTTGAATGATAGCTTCTGAACTAGAAGTGTCATTATAACTCTCATGGTCTCTCTCTCTGAAAGCTCATTTAAAAGTTTTATCAATTCTTTTAGATATCTTAGGCACTAACCTCCTACAACCAAAGGTTTTCTCCAACGAACAACACAACATACGTGAGGGTATTTCTTGATGGTGAGTCTCGATCACTTGGGATATTTGGTCACAGGATTAAAACATGGTGGCTCAATTATTTGTCATTTTTGGCTCATTTCTCTAGCTGGATGAATTTTCTTTATTGTTGGCACACATAACTTCATATGGCACAATACTTTGTTGTCTTGTATAAGCTCTATCCCAGTGATTTGGAACAGTCGAATCATCCCTCTATCTCTATGATTTTGCACAGTTAGCTCGTATAATACTAATCTAGCTCAATCAATTGACACCATTTTTGGCTCATATAGATCTAAATTCTCATTGTTGGATCGTATAGCCCCAGATTGACATAATTGGCTTGCATAACTCTACTCTAGCACGATGACTTGGCACTATTGGCTTGTGTAACAACCTTGGTTGAATTTCCATGTAAAAAATATAAGACCAAGGTCATGGGACTGGTATTCCAAGTTGAATGTTGGGAAAAAGCATAGTGATGGGGAATCACTAGTGATTAATTAACGGCTAAGGAAATTGGAAAAAGGAATTGAAAAAGGCTTTGAAAAGAAAAAGAGGCATTAATTGAAATTTAATTTATGAAAATAGGAGAAAAGGAAGGTGAAAGGTCACATGTTGCATGTGAGGAGGAAAATGAAGAAAATAGAGTCGTTAATGATAAAAGGGCTCATGAGGATCAGTTCATAACTTTTAGTTAGTGTTAGCCTTTTGTCATTTTTAGCTTGGAGCTCTCTCTCTCTCTCTCTTATATTCTCTCTCTCATACTCTTGGACACTTAGAATTCTTGGAGTACTCGTGGAGGAGTTTGGGCATACATGGGATTTGTTTTAAGAAGGCAAAGGAAAAGAAGGAAAGTGCAAGGGAACAATGAGATCAACAACTACATTATATTTTCTTTGTGGGTACCAAGTTACATCTATTATTTCCTTGTTAGTTTTGGCATGCATGGTATATGCATGTGGTTTATTGGTTATGAGATGCCATTAGCGTGGAGTATTTCCTAGATTTATAGTGGTTTTTACTAGCCTCTCCATTTCCTAGATAGCCATGGTGTTGTGGATTTTCCCATTTTTTTTCTCATTTGTGCTCATGTTCCATATGTCTTTAGGTTGAGTTACTAGTTCCTAGAGCCTTGGTTGGACAAACATTCTTGAAGCCCTATAAAAACTTAGGTTGACTTAATGGTCCTATAAGCCTTGCTTGAATAAACACTCTAAAAGCCCTAGTAGGTTGAGTTAATAGTCCTGAAACCCTTGGTTGGACAAACACTCTGGAGTCCAGTGGAAGTTGTGGTTTGAGATACTAGTCCTCGAATCTGGGTGTGAACAAACGCTCTGGAGCCCTAGACAACTTGGATGGAGACCGATATGGTGATGGTTAGTGATTTATGACCGTGATTTGAAATCAATGGTTTAGGGTTGAGGTGGTTTGGACTCTAGAATCCCTAGTTTGGTTTTTCTTGATTTATTCCATGAGATCCTACAGTGATGCTTGGAATATGACGTCGGGGTGACTAGCTGAGAGAGAGATTTGGTTTAGCCCAATCTATCATTGGATGGTATGTGGAAGTCCCTGACTTGGTTGAATTTTGCATATGTTAATATGATATATTTCCTCTTGTATTTGATGGGTAAATGTATTTATTGTTATGTAGTTTTAATGGTTGTTTTATCATTACTATTCTATTGGTTATATGTTTGTTATAAGCATGGTTTCATGACAGATTTTAGTTATGGGGCTTAACATGTTTTGGTTGGTAAATGAATGGATATTGAATGAATGACCTAGTAGATCTTATTGAAGCTATTAGCAGAGGGAATTATACCTTCTTAGTTATTTTTCAGATAATTATCAGACCCTTATGTTCATATATGCATTTATAGCCTGTAGATTACATGTTCACAATGTGTTCGACAAAATGTTTTTCATGGTTGGGCTTGGTTAGGCCATGTAATTGATCAAGGTTTTTGTTATAAGATTTTTATTTGTGTGATGTATTGTTTTGGAAAGTTTCATCAAGGTCTGGGTAGTGATCTAGAGTCTAGCAGTGAAAATATGGCAAACATTTCGTGGCCTCAGGCACAAAACTGGCTGAAAACAATTGTATTCAAACCTTTGCAATGCTTATGCATATGACTAGAGGAATAAATTTGCATGGATGTAGGCTTGTAAATGCCAATTGGGGTCTATATCAATTAAGAAGCAAGTTAAATTAGGCATTGGGGACCTGGAGTGGTTGGTTAGCCCCTCGGGTCCTGTAGCTCCCGAGGAAGTCCAATTTTGTTTTTGGTGTGTTGATTCCACTTCCTTCACTGTACATATTGATTTGAATCATACCATAGTAACTATTTTTCACATGTTTACCCCAGTGGACTGGTTATCTTGGGTAAATGTGGGAGGAGGTTGTTACAGAGTGGTACCAGAGCATGGTTCAACCCTTGGAATGGATGGGTGGAATGTGTTTGTCATGCATTCCTGAGGGTTGTATATGAAATTTTTATGTATGCATGGTATAGGTTATTTTTACAATTTTTTTGATATGTATAAGTTTATGACGTTGTTGTTGGGATGTGTTTTTCATGAGTGCATGTCAGTTGTATATACATTCGTTATGCATGCTAGTGTCTATATGTTTTTATGCATGCAGTTGTTGTGAATGAGGTCATTGTATGAATTTTGTGTCATTATGATTTTCTTGGCATGTTAGGATGTTGATATGTTGGTTGAGATAGAGCAGGAGATGCAAATCATCACAGTGAGGTTGCAACACTAGACTTCAGGGTAAGAGTAGATTTCCATACAAGTTTTTTTGTTGGGCATGCAGGTATGTTGGTTAATTATTATTATAATCATTATGGTTATGTACATGTCATTCATTCTATTGTTGTTGTGTTTACATCTATGATAGTCATTAGTTGATAAGTGTGCTTATATGTACATACTTCGGATAGTCGTGAATGGTAGTAACTTGTTTTTATGTGCATTGCAGTCATATACATGATAATTATGGTCATTGAAACTAAGATTTTGATATTCAGGTATAGGTCAATATATTTTATGATATTGTGTCGTACTGATATGGACTGACTTGTGCAAATGTGATAGTGTTATAGGTCAATTTGGGCGCCATTCCCAATGACCTGGTTAACTGGGCATCATCTCCAGGACCAATGATTAAGGGCCTATCATTCCCTATCATTTCAGTTGCTACATGCCCTAAGACATAGAAAAAGACAAATCATTCAAAGATTTTCATCTGCAAAGGTTTCAAAGATTTGAAGTTTATAATATATCATGTGAGAGCTCATTAACATTGCCTATAAAGGGACTAAGTACATTGCATATGTAGGTAGCCCCATGCAAGGATGCCCTGCAAAGCACTTCCTGACATTCACAGGTGCATTGGTCACATTGGGAGCGAAATTCTCATTGTTCCAGAATCTCCACTTGGCCAGTTCCTTCTAGAAGAGTTCACATGTGTGAAGCTTTGAATCCATGTGTCCATTTGACATCTACAAGATTGGGAACATGTCTTGCCTGTTATTGGAAAGTCATTGATTGTAAAACTACCTTCAGCTCCTCTATAAATTGAGCATAGATCTTAGTGTTTGATAAGGAATAATTTGAGTAGAGAAATGCTGGTGGAATTTCAATTGAGGAGTTTATTTGAGTGACATATTGTTGGAGATATCTGCATTGTGATGAGGTTGGGATGTTGTTGGAGATGGTGACACTAAATCAATCACCAAGTTGTAACCTCCCCTTCTATCATTAATAAAGATTACTTCTTATCTTTCCCTATATGCATCTATATAAGATTTGATTTTCCATATTATGATGTCTTAGTTGATGTATATGGTTTATTATTTTATTGGTTTAGCTAACTAACTTGAATAGATGTTTGTATTATTACTATATCTTATTGTTTAGTGTTCATTCTTGCAGGAAATATTTTGCACAGCCGGCTGGAATTTGAAGCTACAACAAAAGCGACAGAAGGAGATTTTGGAAGCGCTTGGACTCCAAGTAAGCTTCCTATTTCATTCTGTGTGTTTGTTCATAGTTAGGAAAGATAGTCGTAAAGTCTTTAATCTATTGTTATAGATTAGCACCTATCTAGGGAAGAATGTTTTATCAATAATACATAATTTCATATTAACAAATTGGCGACTCTATTGGGGAGATTACCTTTATCCTAGGTGTTTTAGCCTCTGATTTTATTTGTTTATTCACCCATAGTTGTTACTCACAAAGACTAGGTTTCTTGAAATCCAAATTTGCAAGAGAAGTGTGTTAAAAAACTGTATTTTTCCTTATACACTGCACCCAACGCACTCTTGGATAGGACACAGTGCTTTGCATAGCACTGTCTCCCTTTCAAGCCTGCATTGCAAAGCACTGTCTCTCTTTAGAGACAGTGTTGCCTCGTGAAACCATCCAGATTCACTTGAATTTTTCTTTGAGATTTGTTTTAGTTTGTTTTTTGCTGTGTTTTGAAAATCCTGAACCTCATATTGACCAATGAACCTATCTACCTCTTCCTCCTTTGAAAGAATAGTTTGTTCAATGTTTTTTTAAAGAGTTTTTCTTTATCATTGACTAATTAATTTCAAAGTATTTTCATTGTCTCATTAGATCCATTTTATTTTGAAAAGAAAATTTTCGTAAATTCTTCATTTCCTGATAGGAGAAATTGTTGTTAAATTCCTCATTTTTCCTTCAAAAGAGAAATTGTTGTTTGTATTCCTCATTTCTCAAAAAGTAAAAGGCATTTGTTTTTATTGATTTAGTGCACTTAGTTTCTTTTCTGCATTCATAAAATTAAAGGAACTAAAAAGAAAAGCTTGCATTTGCATGTAGTAGTTTGTGTGTTTTGCAAAAGGAACAATTAGGAAAGTTGCATTTAGTTTGTGTTCTTTGATTTGTTTGCTCCCAAATTGATTGCTATTTCCCTCTAGTAGCTAGGATTTTCATTGAAAAAACCAAAAGTGAAAGATTGCTTATCATTTTTAGTTTGCATTTTAGGAATTTCCAATAAATCATCATGGTGACCGTTTGAAAGGAAAATTGATAAGCAAGATCAACTTAAAATTTATCTCAATTTACCTAACAAATCATTGGAATCATAAGGACAAAATTTAGAAGGTCTAGGCTAGAGATGTGTTCTGGCATTGTAAAACATAACAGCTGTCGTTAATTGTATGCGATACATTCCGAGTTTGATACCTCACTCCACGTACATAAGTATATCGTAGCTCATCCACGTACTTTCGGGTATATCAGGCAGTGTTACAGTATGAAAAGTATAAAGGGGTGCTTTCACTGTGTGGTTTCGCATCAGACAGCACTAATACGGACTTGGGCCTCCACGTACCTTTGGGTATATTTGGGAGGACAAATTTTAGGTGCTATCCATCCATAGTGAACCGATTTGGCCGACTTGTAAATTGTGATACACCGAACACAACATTCGGGGAGATTGCCTGCCTATACTTCTTGGTTTGCCAGGAGGTATTCTGCAGTTCACAGTTTCTTGGTAAACCTTTTGTGTAGCATTACCCTATTATTTTTTTTATTTGTTTTTGGTTAAAATAAATCAGTAATCATGGAAGAACAAAATTCTTTTCCCCATCATTCATGTAGATTAGCATTAAAACCACTTTTGCCACCAGAAGTTACTTCTAGTAGGCGAAGACGATCATGATCTACCGAATCAAGTACAATCCATACCTCTGGTGAAACATCATCTTCCCATAAACCAGATTTCACTCAAGTTTTTTATACACATCTAGGTTCATCTAATGTTGTAGAGATGGAGTCTTCACAGCTACCCATGGTCACAATCCATCCAATCAGTGAGACCATACCTCCTGGACCCGACGTTTTTCAACTAGAAATTGATCCAGATCCCGTCTCTTCTTTGCCAAAACATCAGAATATAGAATTTGAACAACTGGAAGTTGTTCCTGCCTTGGTCATTCCAAAATTTTCTTTAGCCATTGAAACTCCCATATCACACATTCAACCTCCTGAAATTTACTTTGGGCCTGACGGTGAAATACTTCCACCTAGTTTAATCTCGATTAGAGAAATCCCACAAGACAAGACACCTTTAACTCCAACCCATTTTTGGGAGGACCTTTACTTGTATGAGTCTTTTCCTCAATCTCCACCCTCTTCTTTGGTTGATCCTGTTCCTATTCAAAGTCCTATCGATTCAAAAGGGTGTACCTTTGGTCAAGTAACCATGCCTGAACCAACATCTTTGGTTGGGCCATATGTTCCCATTACGTTAGTACCTTCCCTTGCAACCCCGTCGGTGTTTACTACTTCACCAGAGTCATATTCTCATGGTGGCCCTATGGTCCCATTAGGTTATAAATCTTTATCTAGAATTTTCTCTGGTGCATCTTCAAAACCATGGACTTTACCAATGTCATCGTCAGGTATTCTAATTGGTAATCCTATAGTAAGTACTGAACAACTTGATTCTTTATACACATCATCAGGGAAATATAAAGCTGGTCTTTCTGGGTCTATTCCATCCACTAACATTTCAACTGGACTCCCATCATTTGGAGAGCAATACTTTTCGTCTTATTATCCTCCTCATGCTGGGGGGCAACCTTTGGTCACCGAATATGATAGTACTCTGTCACTTTTTGGTCAACCTAAATTCGAAATGAATGTTTGTCAATGGTAGCCCACTCTTTCTATCCAACCACAAACGGTTGTACACTCATATCAACCAGTTCAACCTATTACACCCACATCATTTCCACTTGTTAATACATATTTAACCCTGTTACAGAATCAGAATGTTGTACACCAACCTTATCAAGTGGGTCCTTCAACTCAATACACTTCATTATTAGGTCCACAGAATCCAAATCCTTTGGTTAATTTACAACAACTTGTACCTAGCATAATTCATTCACAAGCTATTTTACCATTTTATGGGATATTACAACCACAACCAGGTTATAAAAATCCTCAACCGAATCCAAGTTATCCTAATTTGGGTTGTAACATTGGTGGACAGAACCCTTGGCAGCCTTCGGCACAAATGCCACAAACTTCATTTCAACAAGTACCATATCAAGGTTTTGGTCAACAGACTCCTCAAGCACTTTCTTTTAAAAACAATCCCTATCTGGGTTACTAGCAGCATATTCCTTATGCTGGTGCTCAAAGACCTGTTGCTCAAGAAATTCCATCATACTCTGGCTATGCTCAATGTGACATTATTAGACAGTTGCCCTTTGTAGCAACTTTAGAGTTACCAGATTTAAATCGGCTAACCAATGACCCAATCAAATATGATCCTTGGTGGCCGGTGATACCTCACAAATTACCCTCGAATATTCCTAAGTTCAATGGAAACCCTGGGGAAGACCGGTTGACTCATGTCATGACTTATCATTTATGGTGTTCATCAAATTCCCTAAATGATTATTCTATTTGACTACGTCTTTTCTAGCGTACACTCACAGGTCCAGCTACAAAATGGTACATTGAATTACCTAGAGCTTCTTTTGATAATTTCACTACCCTAGCTATTGTCTTTTTTACTCATTTCTAGTTACCCATACAATTTTAAACTAGAACGGAGCTCTTGACCAATTTCAAACAGAATAATGCTACTCACATTTCTGATCATATTCATGAGTGGTTTTGTCATCGTAGAATGGTTAAGACATTTATTCCTGATCAGATTCTTGCTAAGTGGTTCATTAAGTCCTTGTTACCATCTATAATTGAGGATGTGGATAAGGGTGGCGTCTTCACAAAAGATAAAGTTATCACTCGTGCCCAATATTTAACTTGATTTATACTCATTCCAGCATGCTCTATGAAAAAATTCCTAATGCATCGAGTTATAATTTTACTTCTCCTCCTCAATTAAAGGACTCTCATGCTAGAGAGGGCTTGATATGTACTACAGGCACACACCACACTACTACATCTAATCCTTCTCCTACTTCCAAAATTAATGTCGTGTCATTTGACAAAGGAAAAAGTGAAAATAAACCTGGAAGTAAGAAAAAGGGGAAATCTAAGAAAAATAAAACTTCTAACTCGAGGAAAGATCATCTGATCAATCGTTTGGACCTAGGAAACCTCGTTATCCATGCATAATCTGTAATGAGGAACAATTTTTTAGGGATTTTCCTCACGGCACTGAAGTCTCAAAAATCATCAAGACTTCCCATGGGTCAGCTATGTTAATGGGTCCATTTCCAAATCCAGACACAAATATGGTTGCTATGGCTTAAGTTTCTAGTTCCCAAGTGCTAATGTTATCCATCACAAAACCTTCAATAGATATTTTGGTTTCAACGTGTAATAAATACAATGGTAGTTAGGCCACTGATCAACCTACTACCTCGACTATGAATCCGTCTACGGAAACAATACTGCCTACTGTTATTCCTGAATTGACAATTAAGCCACCAAAGAGATTCATTCATAAATCGACATATAATCCTTGAGTAAGAGCTACACAAAATTATAATATAGTTGAAGATTTGGCTCAATCCCCTTCAACTATGTCTGCTCTTGAGGTATTACAAAATTGTCCCTCCCAAAAATAGGCTTTATTGTCGGCTACTGGTGGAATTGATCTGAGTGATTCCAATCTCGTTGTCTTTAATCATATAGGCTATGTGCCGCAACTACTAGCAGAATTGGCATTCTCCATACAAGTAAATGTTCTCAATCACCTTGTTCATCGTACTATTATTGATGAGGGAGCATCTACATGCATTATGTCTCTAAATTTTTTGAAATCACTAGGCTCATCATGCTTATCAAAATCTTCAATGATGTTGAAGGCTTTTGATGGACATACATATAAGCCTTGTGGTATTATTAATAACTTGCATGTTGAACTAGGGGGGAAAATAGTGAATATTGATGTCGAAGTTGTTGACGAACCACTTGACTATAATATTCTACTTGGAAGGCCATGGGTATATGCTATGACTGCAATTTTTTCTACATATTTTAGAATGATTTCCTTTCCACATAAAGGTACTATCACAATCATTAATCAACTATCCTTCTTTGCCTCTACTTCGCAGGTAACTGGAAGCGTTCCATTTGTTCACATACCCCAACTAGAACTTCAAAACATTGGTGTAGGACGTTTTAAGGATTCCACTCTTATGGGAACCTTTGCATTACTTCCACCTACGACGTCGGAAGAAATTGCAATTATAGATACCTGCTACATGATCTCTTCCACTCTATCTGGCTTAAGGAAAATTATGGGTGATTATGAAATTGATACGTTGGATGAGTTTCTATTGTCCAACCCTATTGAGCTAGCATAACAATCAATCTATTTGGCTTGGGCAGTGAATCCAAAATCAGCGTCGCTGGTTGTTTGGGTTGATCATTCCTTAGATTTTGGTACTCATTCTGATCCTTTTTCCTCGATATTCTTGACAGATGAGAGTATTTTGGAAGTAATTTTTAGGGTCCCATGATTTGGTTGATTGGCAAGCCAAATGACAGTGTAACATCAAACCAGTATTTGGAGCCCAAGGACCTAGCCTTCCTGGACTCAGAGAGGGCTCTCTCTATTTGTGTAAGGAATATCTGTGTGTTTGCTTATTGTGCTTTGATTTTAGGCTAGTTATGAAGTAGGTTTTTGGTTTTGGTTTTTAGGTTGTGAGGGATGAACTGATCAAAGACATAAGATAGGTAAAAAAATGTCAGATAAACTGGGCTATGCGATCGAAAAGGTCAAGAAAGCTTTCAGATGGTGATACAAGGTTGTTGAAGGGCCAATTTTATTCGAGGTAAAATGGATCTTTGAGAAAAATGGAGTGAGATAGACATTAAATTTGTGAATAACAAAGGATTTCAAGAATAAATAGTTTAATAGCTGACATAAATATGGTAGGGAAAACCGTTAATCATGAGAAATGTAACTATAAGCTGATCAATGCATAGAAATAAACATTAAAGCCGTGCATAGAGATATATAACTCTCTAACTTTAGGAAATGGCTATCAGACTTTGGGGAAATACATTTAAGACAGACAAACAACTCAAATCACTATGCAGGAATGCCTAAACATAGTACTTCAAGCTATTAGGCACTTTGGAAACATGATTGCATAGTTTTAGGCAAAGGGCAAGATCAGTACAAGACCTCCTTGGTTCAACAAATGAAAATCTAATCAATCAAAGAGAGGTTTCATAGGTGGAGATATGGCTAGCCATGAGTAAGGAGGGCATACCGTAAATCATACTTAGCATGCATAAAACCATCAATGAAACAAGCAAACAATATTCTTAAGTTATTAAAGAGCAATCAAGAATTCTTTAATGTGACTAAGAATGAAGAAAACATGGAAGCTATAAAGAAATACGAAATTTGAGGTGCCTCCAAGGGCATGTCTCAAATCTGTTCTCTACTGTCTTATAGCAAGCAAGAACATGGAATTATGAATGAAAACTAGGAAACAAAACAAAGAGAGAGACACTATACCATTCTACCAAGTCATGAAATCCAACAACAATCCTCTTTCATCATCCAAGAACATCCAAGAAACTATCCAAAAGCATGAGACAAGTATTTCTTCCAAAGCTTATATGACCATATATTGCTTCTATTCATCAATTTCAGCCTTGTTTTCAATGAAAGCCTTTGGAATATATAGGCCAAAGTGAGGAAAACCTCCTAGTTCAACTTGCAATCTCATTGGCCTATCCAAAATATCTTATTTTGTCCTTGAGGCTTTGCAAAGCCCAAGGCACAAAATATCTAATAAAATATCTCAAAAATGCTAAAAATGGAAAATAAATTGACTTTTCCTAACTAACCATGCACAAAAATAGATAAACGCACATGAGGAAAAGTCACTTCTGAAAGGTACATTTTTTACAAAAATACTTAAGAAATACATCAGTAGAAAGTCCCCTGACTTGCCGGAAACTTTTGGAGGCCTTCCCAATGTAAAAACGAGGCCCGTGATGGCTTGTTGGAAATCTCTAGATGTCTAATTTCTGGAACAACTTGTATTTTCCAAATCTAATGCCTAGAAGTCTATCAAATACTAAAATGAATGAAAAAACCCAAAAAAATAGGCCTTGCTGATATGTGGGCAGAGTGTCGAAAAAGTGAGTGTTTTTTGCCGTTTTGGGGAAGAAAATGATCTTCAATTGATCTGAAAATCACTGAGTATATGCCCCCAAAATTATGGCATCCAATGATACCATTTTCATCCTTTGAGGATGCCCCAAACTGAAATGGCGATGCCCATGAGTTTTAGCCAAAAACCCAAAAATGACAAAAAACAAGATCATGTTGAAATTCGCTCAATTTTGGTGAGAAAACCCCTTAAGGGTGTTTAGAAACATGCCTAGAAGCTCGGGCCAAAATTCCAAGTCTAGATGGGTCTTTTCCACTTTTTTTCACCAGGCGCCCTCTTTGGGCAGTTTTGAATTTTTCTTGGTTTTCTTCCTTATTGTTTGGCATTTTAGCTTTGGAAAAGAAATCATGGCCCCTTGCCTAGGAGAGGTAACTAGCACATGCTTTGGAGAGTGCCCTTCATGATCCATGTTTTGTATTTTCTTGCCCTCATCATTGCTTGCTTGAGGGATGCCTTGATGTTCCTTTTCATCACTGCCTTATTGTGTTGTTCTTTATCACTATGATCTTGCTGCTGTGTAGGCTGCCATTATGTTCCTCTTCATAACTACCTTGCTGCCCATCAATTTGATTTTCCTTGGAGGCATTGTGCTTCTGATACTCTTTACTTGCTTACCAAGGCAAACTGATTCAAATGATCACTAGAAATAATCTTCAACCAAAAAAACATTTTCCTCTTTGCAAGACTAAGTTTGTCCTTAGTTGTCAAACATGTTTTTGATAAATGAAAGAAAACTCACTTCTTCCGCATTATGTTTGAGCAAAGAAGCCTTTTAACAAGATATGTTTGTGGTTTTTTAAGAGAAGTCTCCTTTTGTTTTTGGCATAAAGACTCTTCCCCTCAAACACTGTTTTAAAATACTCCTAGAAAACTCTCTTAAAATAACATACTCACTCTCCTCCATTTAACTGCTTCTATCCTTTGTAATCATAGTAAGAAGACCTCTTTTAATTTGAAAAATCCCTATCTCCTAATCATTATTTCTTTTTTTTTAAATGATCATGGCACTACTTTGAAACCAATGTTTAAAATACTCTTTTCAACTGATAATCATCCTTATCCCCTAGTCATTGTTTCCTCTTTGATTTAGCGAACAAAGGGTGTTTTTGAAAAACATTGTTTTAACATACTCCTTTAGGCTGATTATGAGACCTCCACAAACTCTGTTTTTCTTTTCTTTATTTATTAGATATCTCATAGCACAAAAAATCTCTCAAATTTTCACATTAACCAACCTCTCTTTCACTGTTTATATCCTTTGTAATCATAGTAAAGAGACTTCCTTCAATCTCTGTTTTGTTTTTTAGGAGTTTGGCAAACAATGTCTTTGATGGTGATTAGTTTTTAGCAAACAATTTCTCTCCTTTTTTTTTATAAACAAGCCTCTATTTAAACAAGAAGGCTTCTAGTGAAATCATGAATGTCCTCTTATCCTCAATCAATGTTTTCCCTTGAAATTTGTAACCAAACCCTCCCTCAAACTAAAACTAAGCAAGGAGACAAGAAAAACCTTTGGAAAAGTTTTCTTGATGTGTTGGAGATTATTTCCTTGAGTGAAAACTGATTTGGCACCCTTGGAAACTAATTTGGTGACCTTTTTTGCTGGTTTCCTGACTGTTGCATAGGCACGCCACGCAAAAACCTAGGCGTGCTGTGCACTTCAGAAAAATACACTATTAATACCTACAGGAGCGCTGCACACTTTTTCAAATGCACCATGCACTTTTGAAGCCCATTTTGGAGGCCTTCCCAGTGTCAGAATTGGGCGCAAGATGGCTCGTTGGAAATATATGGAAGTCTAATTTCCAAATATGCTTGATTTTTTTCATTTGGTATCCATTTGGCTGTTCAAAAATTTATTTTCTTAACACTGGTCAAAACTGGTGAATCCTGGTGCAGAAATTCATAGTGTTGTTTGCAGGCCACTTTTGGATGCCTTCCCAGTGTCATAATTGGGCCCGAGATGGATTTTTCGAAATATATGGAAGTATAATTTCCAAATATGCTTGATTTTTTTCATTTGGTGTCCATTTAGTTGTTCAAAAATTGACTGTCCCAACATTGGTCAAAAATGGTGAATGTTGGTGCAGAAATACATAGTGTTGTTTGTAGGCTACTTTTTAATGCCTTCCTATTGTTGGAATTTGGCCCAAGATGGCTTGTTGGAAAGATATGGAAGTTTAATTTCTAAATATGCTTGAGGTTTTTCATTTGGTATCTATTTGGTTGTTCAAAATTTGATTGTCCCAACACTGGTCAAAATGGTGAATCCTGGTGCAGAAATTCTCCCGTGACATTTGTATTTTTTACATTTCTCACAAACCATGATACCTGTGTAGAAAATGAAAGATTTTTCTCTTATTGAACCTATGAAGGACAAAAACCTCTCTCGCTATTGTCAATTTCATCTCTGTTTGGTCAGAAACAGATTTTGAAACAAACTACCCGTGTGCTCCTTAACCTCTGTCTTTTGCAACCTTTGTCATATTGAAAGAAATGTTTTTTCAAAATCATATGGTAATTCATAGTTTGTGCTGTAGGAAGCTTTTTCCTTTTTTAAAAATATGATCAAAACCTTTTTTTCTGAATCAAGGAGATCATCACTTTTTGAAACCACTAATGTAACCCTTTGGAACCCTAAGTGTCCACCAAGATTTTGTCCCCTTTTTTGAAGAAGCGAAAAAGGTCTTAAAGAGACTATGATTTTCTTTAGTTTGTTTTCAAGGGAGACTTACAAAGACACTATTTTCAGCCCTCCCAAAAGACCTTTCAAACTTATCATGGGGCTTTTCTTTTTATCTGCTGATGAGGATACTTTGATA
Source organism: Pinus albicaulis (assembly GCA_034641835.2). Taxonomy (NCBI): domain Eukaryota; kingdom Viridiplantae; phylum Streptophyta; class Pinopsida; order Pinales; family Pinaceae; genus Pinus; species Pinus albicaulis. Next base: position 434,543,495 of record CM076576.1, on the reverse strand, counting down.
TGAAGATGAAACTTGTTTTGAGCATCCTGTTAACCATTTGTATGAGGTGATTTTCATGGTGAAAACCTTGGAGAGCTATCCCTTTGCTTCTCTGCAAATGAGGTTTAAAAATAGTGAAACTTCACTCACTTTACCATTTTTTACATCAGTCTTAACAAATATAGAGAGAAGCTTGCATATCGGTATAAGAACTTCAGATTGGAAAACAGATTTGCAGATATTGGGGTGGAGCTCCATACTGTAAAGCATGTTTCCAATGAAAGACTTGGTAGATTTATCAATCAAATAGGTCCAAAGTTCAAACCTCCTCCTCATATTTTTTTCCTTCATTCTCTGTGGCTGACTGTAATCTCCATTTTCTGTGGATGTCTATGATCTCCATTATCCTCTGTAATGTGAACAACTGATTTTTCAGAATTAATTTTGGCTTCAACTTTAAATCTATCAAAGACAGGACCCAAAGTTGTACATTGAATCATGCACATCCTCAGATTCAGTTAGCACTTTACTGACTGAGCTCACTATATTGGAATGTTTTTTCCACAACATTTTCACTCAAGTGACTAGCTATATTCCTTTCATCTGTTAACAATGCTTTTGTCGGACTTACTTCTGCCTTGTGATCTGAAGGTTGACTTACGTGACATACAAAAACTCTAAAGACTTTTGTTTCACTTTCCTATACACCACTCTCATTATACTTATCAACAATACCTGTGATCATAGAGTCATCAGCACAAAATGCATCTTCCTTCTCGTCATTGTACGCACTTGGAAAATAATCCCCCAATCCAGAAAGACTTTTTTTGGTGAAGTCCAATTGGTCCATCATTTCTCTCTTTTGGATGACAACTTCAGTGCTTGCTGGTTTAGAAGCAGATGGTATAACCATTGAAGCAGCACAGTGCACATTTACAGCTAAAGAATACCACTCTATTACATTTCCTTCTGCAGTTTTCCTCCTAAAATCACCATGGGTGCTAAGTTCTGCAACTTGCAGAGGTGAATTAAAGTGCATGTTTTGAGTATAAACACTCTTTGAATGGTATGTAGAGCTGATATACCAGCTGCAATAGGTTTCCTAATTAAATTCATGCTATTTTGATTACCATAGTCAACCTTAGTATAACAATGGATGTCAACTTCTCATCATCTTCAACTATTTTCGAAATACCATGCGCTAATTAGTAGAATAGCATGGTTTTACTTGCCCTTCTCTTTTGTATGCATTAGGCTATATTTTGGAGATGATTTCTTTGCTTTTATGAAGAAGGCAATGTTTGAAAACTTTCATGGGCACTCTTTAACCTCTGTTTTATTTCTCTTAAACTGCATTTCTCCATAATGATCTTTGGAGGCCCTTGTAACCTAAAAATTAGCCCCGTGGGACCTCTTAGTATTTACCTAGGTTATAATACTTTGACAAAATTTCAAAAAAATATTACGAACAGACCCTTAACAGTAAAAACCCCTATGTCCTTTCAAACTCTGTCTTTCATCATTTAATGGAGGAGCCCTTTAACTGTTAGTAAAACATGGCTTTATCATACTTTCAACCTTTTGAATTAGCTGCTTCACTGTGTAAATCTTTGGGGAGCTGACCCTCTATTTCTCTATGAAGAAGGCTATTCTTAAGTTTGCCAAACCAACTTCTTTTTCCCTATGTGACTTTGCTTGTGACATCTGTCTCTCTTAGTACTGTGTATCCTTTGAATTTTTAGACAAGAAACATGATTTTATTATGAAAGTGCTCTTTGTCTATCTATTTGGGAAATGCACTTGGATAAATGAAAATTATCTCTTCAAAAATGTGACCTACAACATTATCTGAAAGGGTTTAAATGAAAATATTCTTACTACAGCCTTCGAAAACCTTAAGTATCCATTGTTTTTGAAGCAAGGAGGCTCCTTTAAACCAAAATTTGCCTTACCATTGTTCATTAAGGAGGTGGTCTACAATTTCTGAAGTTATTAAAAATACCTTGACCCTCTGCTTTTAAATGAAGGAGGTCCTATTGATCTTGTTCCTAACCATCTGCTCTTCATTGGAGGAGGTTTTCAGCATGTCACCCAACCATCTGCTCTTGCTTGGCGGATGTTAACACAATTATGACATTTCATCCACTTGCTAAACTGTGTCATCTTTCTTTGCCACACATGTCTCTACTTGGTATATCAAAATAGGTAATAAAGTGAAATCTTGACAATCTGCTATATGAGGCATGTTTCTGGGATATGTATCCTTTTGTCAAAATATCTTTGTGAAATTTTAAACCAGAAACCACATGACTTGTAGTTTGTGGAGTATTTGCTTGCTAGTCATTACTTACTAACCTTTTTTGGACTATGTTTGTAGAGGTACATTTGATTTGTTCTTTGACTAGTGTTTTTATCCCAGGCTCAAGGCAGCATAAGAAGCAGCTCTCTTCTTAAGTACTGGGATGATGTCCTTGGGAAAACTTATACATCATTACCTCTGAAGGAAAAATTGGAACACTGCAGATCAACCTTATATCAGTCCTCTATATTTGTGTGGCTTTGAAGGATGGTATCAGCTTTTAGGGCAACTTTTGACCTTTGAAACATGCACTCCTGCTTTGTTATCATTGTAGCTCTCCACTTGCTGATGGAAAATTATTCAACATGAGACTTATTTGGACTTGTCTCTTTGCTTTTGTCTGGAAATTGTTTGTCATTCAATTTCCCCCTTGCAGAGATGCAAACAATATGACTTTGAAACTTTTAGAAGCTCCTTTAGTGTTCTATGGAGATTTCGCCCAATCTTAAGCATGTTCTTTTAGACTGTGCACATGCTCATCTATTTCTATACTAGATATTTGTAGAATTTCTTCTGGACTAAGTCAACAAGTCTTCTTAGTGGCGCAACCTAGGGGTATATCAAGGTTTTCTTTTGTAGATTAAGCGCTAATTCAGGGTTGGTTTTTATTGAACAAAGGATTCTGGCTCAGGCTATTTTTGTTGAGGAAGGGATTATCTAAAGTGCCACTACCTAACTTAGGGTCAAATTTCATTGATTCTGATTGTGTTTGACAAGAAGATCAAGGATAGGAAGGGAGACACTTTGTCAAATATTAGACAGTGAGTTTCATGAGAACCAAGGGGAAAATGATAGTAGACCAGCACGACCAAGACAACTATAGAAAGGGATATTTTGTTGAAACAAGACATGACTTTGAAAATTGAATATTTCTTTAATCATAGGATGATAAGGAGGGCTAGGAAAGAAAAAATTTGTTTGGGGGTTTTCTAGATGAAAAATTGACATATGGAGTTTAGCTTCTAGAAAACTCAGCTAGGAATCTAGTCATCAACAACAGATGAAAAATACTGATGACTAACAGTAATTATGTTAGAAGGAGAACCATGGGAAGATTATCATCACCGTTCCCATCTTCCTAATTATGAATAAAACCGTCTTAGTGAACTATATCATCCATCAATCCAAAATTAATTTTCGAATTTTTTACCTACTAATGCAATCAATTCTAAGAAAAATATATCAAATATTGAAGAAACCATTTCTATTGATATTTCGACCAAACCCGGCATTGTAGAAAATATTCATGTTGGTGTATTTTTTTCTCCATCAGAACCTGAATCATATCGCTCTCTATTTCATGAATTCCATGATGTATTTTCTTGGCCTTACGAGAAAATTCTAGGCATAGATACTAGTATCATTGAACACACTATTAATATGTATCCTGATGTCAAACCGGTGTGTCAACGCCTTCGTATTGTTCATCCCAAGAAGGATGTTGCCATCAAAGTAGAAATTGAAAAACTTTTGTGTGCTGGTTTCATTTACCCTGTTCCGCTAACTGAGTGTGTTTCCAATATCTTTCCTGTCATGAAAAAACAAGGAACCATTAGAGTGTGCGTCGATTATTGGGACGTCAACATTGTTTGTCCAAAAGACAACTATCCTACTCCCTTTATCAAGCAGATTATTGATGATTGTGCTGGATGTGAAATATTTTCGCTTATGGATGGATTTTTTGGCTACAATCAAATCAATATCCGCCTAGAGGATCAACATAAGACAACATTCATTTGTCCCTGGGGCACATTCTCTTATAGGAAACTTCTGTTTGGTTAAAGAATGTTGGGGCAACTTTTCAGGGAGTAATGGATTATTCTTTCAATGACATCAAGCAAATTGTTCAACCCTATCTAGATGATTTACCCGTGCATTCACGAAATCGGACTGATTACCCGATGCATTTGAGAGCCATCTTTTTACGCTGTCGACACTACAAAATTCACCTCAATCCACATAAATGTGTGTTTTGTGTTCGTTCTGGTCATTTGCTTGGATTCGTCGTTTCAAAAGAATGAATTTGAATCGACCCATTGAGGGTTCATGCCATTCTTGATTTTCCTGTGCCATCAAATTTACTTCAGATACAGAAACTTCAAGGAAAGGCTAAGTTCCTACGGAGGTTCATACCCAACTATGCCAAAATGGCTAAAGTATTTACTAGGATTTTGAAAAAAGGGGTTCCCTTCCATTGGGACCAAGTTGCACAAGCTTATTTTGATGTTTTTAAGGATATTCTTGTCCAGGTGTCATTAATGTATCCCCCTAATTATAAAAATTATTATTTCCTATATATCTCTGCAACATAAACGACCATTGCTATGATATTGGTCCAAGTAGAATATGGGATAGAACATCCAATATATTATTTGAGTCGTAATCTCAATGAAATGGATGTTAAGTATTCATATGTCGAAAATCTTGCCTTCACAATTGTTCAAGCTATCCAAAGATTTCACTATTATATCCTGCTATGCAAAAATACTATAGTTTTGGATTTCAACCCCATGACTTATATCTTATCAATTCAATTGCTGAGGGGAAAATATTCAAAATGGATTGCCATTTTGCAGGAATTTGATTTGGAATTGATCAAATCCAAGTCAAAGAAGTCTTTAGTTTTGGCTAAGCTTCTCAGTGACCTTCTCTCTAATAATACTGCAACTACATCAGAACCATCAATTACTAACGAGTCTTTGTTTCTCATCGGATCATTTTATCCTTGGTGTTATCACCAAAATCGGACCTGATGGGCTACTAATCAGACAATTTTAGTGTAACTATTTCAAAACAATCTTTTGACTAAGGCTTAGCCTCCTCAGCCTGAGAGGGCTCTTTCAAGGATTAATGATATGGAATAACGATATAGATAGATGGCTAACTCTATGTGTCTTGGTTTTGTATGTTTACAGGTTGAAAAGATGGAGACTTGCTACCATTGGGCTATGGAGTTAGTGACAGGGATAAAGATAACAATATCTCTTCTTATAGAAACTGAGGCTTGAATATACTTCAATGAAAGAGTGACACATTCAGGAAAAACCCAATAACTTGAGGTTCAAAGGAAGTCAGAGCATATGATATATTAATTCTAAGTAATGATACATAAAGGTATTGAAAAGGAAAGTATTAAAAGGGATTCCTCAAAGCTTAACGCTTAAAGGAAGTCAGAGCATGAATAACCATGAATTATGAGTAATAAGCATTTAGACATTGAAGAAAAACTTTCAAAGATAGGACTCAAAAAATCAATTCACCATAGTTCAATACTTAAAGGAAGTCAGAGTATGTTCCTCCATGAATTCTAAGTAATAAGAATTAAGACTATGGAAGTAAAACATATTAAAGATAAGAGGATAAACTCATTGAAGTATACTAACAAATCATGTCAAGAAAAGTTCAATTTCTCCTGTATATATTAGTCCCTTCAAAGAATTTACAATGTAGTCCTTTCATATCACATTTTCCAACCTGTATGTTGAAACTAACATCGGCATGTATATATTGGGCATTATGGAGTCATGGTAATCTTTAGCAAAATCAGCACAGTCTACCTAGCATGGAAGTTAAGGCATTTAGAGTTCAAGTTAATGGAATAAAACATGTAAGACAATGAAACACACAGTCAGCTCAATTATGAAGGAAGTCAGAGCATCATTGATGAATTCTGAGTATCATAATAAAACACCATTGCAATAGAAGAATTGAAAGGATGCCATCAAAACAATAACACATAGGAACTCCTCATGAATCTTGAGTTGTCTATGAAGAAACTTTGTATTAAGCTGTAAAACAGTGACACACAAAACACAGTCTTTTGCTAATGAAATGTCCAGCCCTTGTAGAATTCGACCTCATTCTCTATATAGAGCATTTACAATATAGGATTCTTTCATCCTCAACTAGAGAATTCGAATTCCCATGCTTTGACACCTTTCCTAATATAGAAACATGATATTAATTACAAAATGACAGCTATAACCTTAATGAGCAGTCCTATTCCAAATAGGACTAAAAATCTTTAATAACCTACTAAGAACCTTATCTAATATTTATTATATCTTATGCCACCTGCATTCCCATGAATTCGAATTTGGATGATCATCTTTGACTTGAAGTAACCCTGCTGTAGATAGTAATGTTTTCCTAAAAACTAGGAAACATGTTTTCCTGCTTTTCAGCCCCTTTGATTCCTTTATCAGTTTTGAGTACTTTGATCATTAATAGATCAGTTTCACATGTGTCACATTTTACAATAATTTCTCTAAAACCTTTAATCGTCCATCTGTGTAGAAATTCATCTCCGAAATGATGTAAAAGAATAGAAAATAGGTTTGTGCTATGAAAGTAGCCTGTTTTCGTAGTGCAATTTGTAGGTTAGTGTAAAACCTTTCCTTTTAGTCATTTTTTCTCCTATTTTCTTCATTTGAACCTTCACCTATTATATCCATGCCTCCACCAGCCAATTTAAGCCCAAAACTCATCAACCTTCCTTCCAAAACTTATATGAAAATATGCAAAAAGACATGCTATGCAACCTGATTTTTCAAAAAAGTATTCAAAATTCGTACCTTGGAGATGTTTAAACTTTAAAGGTGTTGGTATGATTTCAAAAACATAGCAATATGACACCCGAAACATAATATTCATCAAATTTTACCTTCATATTTCATCTATGAATTGGTCATTTTACCTTACTGTTTTTATCTGAAAAATAGGTGCTGAGACAGAGCTTGTATCTCCTCATCAATATTGTATTTTGCAAAACTGATGGAGGCTTATGTAGGCCATTCTGTCTTGAACACATATCTCACTTGGTTTTTTGAAATACCTCTCCTACTGTCCAAAAACTGTCTTTGAACAACATGTGTAAAACATGAAAACTCAGTTTTCTGAAAATATGGCTTCAAAGAAAGACTTGTATCTCCCAACGAGTAACACTTGTGAGAAAAGTGAGAGAGGTTAAAGTAGCTAGAGATTGTATGAAGACAAAAGTCTTTCATAATTCCAAAACACTTTTCCATTTGGATAGAAACTAAACATGAAGTTTGACTACTAAACAACCATGTACAGGACATTTTGTAATAGTAGTTTCGTAGCGCAAAGTAAGTTATCAATTTCTCCCACTTCATAATGAATATGAAGAAACTAAGAGAGGTTTTTGTAGTTAAGTATGTTAGGAAGAAAACCCTCTCGTAGTTTCACAAATTCGTTTTCAGTTTCCCAGAAACCCCCTTGGACATTGACTACTAAAAAAAAAAAAACAGAGTTTTTCTTCATGATTGAAAAAGCTGCCATAGCAATTTCGTAGCGCATTTCCTCATTTTTGAACTAGAGGCACTAAAAAAGTGCGGATTCTTGGCTAATTGCAGAATTTCAACCCGAAACCTAATGGAATGACCCCTAAATGAAAAATATGACTTTTTAATCATGGAATGGACCTAAAAGACTTTATTTGAACTTGAAATATGACCTTTAAAACTTATGAAACTCTGACCTACCATCTACCAAGACTTAACATGACTTTTAGACCTACTTGAAATCATGACCAAAAATAGAGTTGACACAATGATGTTTTGAGAATTTTTAGGTGATAACAGTGGCTCCACTTGGGATAGTGTGCCCCTGTGATACACTAAGAACCGGTAGTTCTAGTGTTGCTATCCATTTTTTAGAATAAAACTCTGAAATTTTTTCAAGCTCCTCCTTAAGCTCTAATGGCCTTCACCTCGAGCTCAAGCTTGATGGTCACTACAGAAAAGCCAACTTCATACCTACTGAAAGATACCCATTCACTTTTGAGCTTATTCACATACTCCTACCTACCCTATCAGCTGCAACTCTCCACTTTAACTCAATCAACATGTAACTTCCAATGAAGCCAATCATTGATCTGATCTAACGCTTGAACCTCTCAATTGCACTTGAACCCAAAGTAGACATGATACTATGATGACCAAGGTAACTTAGAATGTATGTGATCTTCATAATGAAAATGAAACTGTAAAACTAGGCTGAAAAACTCTTCCATGCATTCAGCTATAGGGTCAAAGAAGACATGATATTTTCAATGTTTCTCATGAGATTTTGTAGCTTTGGACAGCTCATCCATGTTTTTATCAACCACAAAATACTTCAGTTGTGTACTCTCAAACTGATATTCAAATTGATTTTCAAAAACAATGTATTCTTCCTAAAACTCAAAAGATAAAGGAAGCAACACCCTCTCTTTGTGTTCTGCCATAGAAAGCTTTTGAAAAGAATGATAATGATCATGAAGAATATATGATTCAATTTGACCTTGTAAACCTTCAATGTATTTCTCAATGTTTTTAGCAACTTCATCCAAAAATTTAATCTTATCTTCTGTCTTGCAGTCAAATGATTTTAGATAAGAAGACAAGGACAAAGAAAAATTTTCATCTATTTCTTCATTAATATGATCATCATTCCATTGTTTGAAACATTGAATTGAAGTAGAGTTAGCCACCAACTCTGTTCTATCTATCCATTCCTCCAATATCATAAGCCAAAGGTCTGCAAATGACTTAATACATCTGACAGGAAAATTTTCAATCCATTGTTTACATTTCCCTTGAAATGAATCATAGAACAACATAATTCAAAAATCTTCATGTTTGACTCTACGAAGCTTAGTAAAATCACAAAAATCTGATATATGCTTCAAAGTCAAACTCAAATATTCACCATTGAATTTTGGACCATTCCTTAAAAAATATGTATCCTTGGGAAAATGATTTGGGAAACCATGCATTCATAAAAAATTTATACATGCATACCTTGAAACAAGAATGGCAACATATGAGTTCTTCATAAGTCCAGTGGAATCACCATGAATCTATGAATTTTGAATTCTTCAACAATGGAGTCACCAAGGTAGTTCTGTAGCCTCGAACAGCTTCCTGAGCTTCTGCTACCTTCAGAAGTTCAGCTTCTTGATTTCGGGAATGAGTAATCTTCAGACTCCCGACAGACACACCAAAATGTTATCACCAAAATCAGACCTGATGGGCTGCTGATCACACAACCTCAGTGTAACTATTTTAAACCAATCTTTTGACTGAGACTTAGCCTCCTCAGCCTGAGAGGGCTCTCTCAAGGATTAATGATATGGAATAATGATATAGATAGATGGCTAACTCTATGTGTCTTGGTTTTTTATGTTTGCAGGTTGAAAAGATGGAGGCTTGCTACCATTGGGCTATGGAATCAGTGACAGGGATAAAGATAACAATAGCTCTTCTTATAGAAATTTAGGCTTGTGTATACTTCAATGAAAGAGTGACACATTCAGGAAAATCCCAATAACTTGAGGTTCAAAGGAATTCAGAGAATATGATATATGAATTCTAAGTAGTGATACATCAAGGTATTGAAAAGAAAAGTATTAAAAGGAATTCATCAAAGCTTAACACTTAAAGGAAGTCAGAGCATGAATAACCATGAATTCTAAGTAATAATCATTTAAACATTGAAGAAAAAATTTCAAAGATAGGACTCAAAAACTCAATTCACCATAGTTCAAGACTTAAAGGAAGTCAGAGAATGTTCCTCCATGAATTTCAAGTAATAAGCATTAATAATATGGAAGTAAAACATATTAAAGATAAGAGATAAAACTCATTGAATTATACTAAGAAATCATGTCCAGAAAAGTTCAATTGCTTCTGTATATATCAGTACCTTCAAAGCATTTACAAAGCATTCCTTTCATATCACATTTTCCAAGTTACCTGTAGGTTGAAACTAACATCAGCATGTATATATTAGGCATTATGGAGTCATGGTAATCTTCAACAAAATCAACACAATCTACCTAGCATGGAATTTAAGGCATTTAGAGTTCAAGTTAATGGAATAAAACATGTAAGACAGTGAAACACACAGTCATCTCACACAAGAACTCCTCATGAATCTTGAGTTGTCTAAGAAGAAATTCTGTATTAAGCTGTAAAATAGTGGCACACAAAACACAGTATTTTGCTAATGAAATGTCCAACTGTTGTAGAATTCAACCTCATGCTCTATATAGAACATTTACAAGATAGGATTCTTTCATCCTCCACTAGAGAATTTGAATTCCCATGCTTTGGCACCTTTCCCAATCTAGAAACATTTTATTAATTACAAAATGACAGCTATAACCCTAATGAGCAGTATTATTCCAAATAGGACTAAAAATATTTATGAACCTCCTAACAACCTTATATAATATTTATTACATCTTATGCCTCCTACATTCCCATGAATTCAAATTTGGATGATCATCTTTGACTTGAAGCAACCCTGCTGTAGATAGTAATGTTTTCCTAAAAACTAGGAAACATGTTTTCCTACTTTTCAGCCCCTTTGATTCCTTTATTAGTTTTGAGTACTTTGATCATTAATAGATCAGTTTCACATGTGTCACATTTGCCAAGAATTTCTCTAAAACCTTTAATCTTCCAGATGTGTAGAAATTCATCTCCAAAATGATGTAAAAAAATAGAAAATAGGTCTGCGCTACGAAAGTAGCCTGTTTTCGTAGCGCAATTTGTAGGTTACTGTAAAACCTTTCCTCTTAATCATTTTTTCTCCGGTTTTCTTCATTTGAACCTTCACCCATTATATCCATGTCTCCACCAGCCAATTTAAACCCAAAAATCATAAACCTTCCTTCCAAAACTTATATGAAAATATGCAAAAGACATCTTCAGCAGTTTCGTAGCGCGCTACGAAACTGCTGTGCAAGCTGATTTTTCAAAATAGTCTTCAAAATTCTTACCTTGGAGATGTTTAAACTTTAAATTTTTTTGTATGATTTCAAAAACGCATCAATATGACCCCAAAAACATAATCTTCATCAAATTTTACCTTCATCTTTCATCTATGAATTGGTCATTTTACCTTACTATTTTTACCTGAAAACTAGGTGTTGAGGCAGAGCTTGTATCTCCTCATCCATACTATATTTTTAAAAACTGAAGGAGGCTTTTGTATGCCATTCTATATTGAACCAAAACCTCTCTTGGGTTTTTTAAATACCTCTCCTATGGTCCAGAAACTATCTTTGAACAACATGTGTAAAACAAGAAAACTTTGTTTTCTGAAAATATGGCTTCAAAGAAAGACTTGTATCTCCAAACTGGTAACACTTGTGAGAAAAGTGAGAGAGGTTATTGTATCTAGATATTTTATTAATAAAAACCTCTTTCATAATTCTAAAAAACTTTCCATTTGGCTAGAAACTGAACTTCAAGTGTGACTACTAAACAGCCATGTACAGGACATTTTGTAACAGCAGTTTCATAGCGCAAGTTAAGCTATCAATTGCTCCAACTTCATAATGAATTTGAAGAAAATGAGAGAGGTTTTTTTATTTAATTATGTTATGAAGACACACCTCTTTCCATTTTCACAAATTCGTTTTCAGTTGCTCATAAACCCCCTTGGAATTTGACTACTAAAACCAGAAAACAGAGTTTTTCTTCATGACTGAAAAAGCTTCTACAGTAGTTTCATAGTGCGCTATGAAAGTAGCAGCGCTTTCATAGCGCATTTCCTCATTTTTGAACTATAGGTGCTAAGAAAGTGTGGATTCTTGGCTAATTGCAGAATTTCAACCCGAAACCTAATGGAATGACCCCTAGATGAAAAATACGAGTTTTTAATCATGGAATGGACCTAAAATAATTTATTTGAACTTGAAATATGACCTTTAGAACTTATGAAACTATGACCTACCCTTTACCAAGACTTAAAATGAATTTTAGACCTACTTGATATCATGACCAAAAACATAGTTGACACAATGATGTTTTGAGAATTTTTGGATGATAACAGTGGCTCCACTAGGGATAGTGTGCCCCTGTGATACACTAAGAACTAATAGTTCTAGTGCTGCTATCCATTTTTTAGAATAAAACTATGAAATTTTGTCAAGCTCCTCCTCAAGCTCTAATGGCCTTCACCTCAGGCTCGAGCTTGATGGTCATTGTAGAAAAACCAACTTCATGCCTATTGAAAGATGCCCATTCACTTTTGCGCTTATTCACATACTCCTACCTACCTTATCAGCTGCAACTCTCCACTTTAACTCAATCAACATGAAACTTCCAATGAAGACAATCATTGATCTAATCTGACACTTGAACCTCTTGCTTACACTTGAACCCAAAGTAGACATGACACTGTGATGACTAAGGTAACTTAGAATGTATTTGATCTTCATAATGAAAATGAAACTGTAAAACTAGACTGAAAAACTCTTCCATGCACTCATCTATAGGGTCAAATAAGACATGATATTTTTGATGTTTCTCATGAAATTCTACATCTTTGGATAACTCATCCATGTTTTGATCAACCACACAATACTTCAGTTGTGTACTCTCAAACTGCTTTTCAAATTGATTTTCAAAAGCAACGTATTCTTCCTCAAACTCAAAAGAGAAAGGAAGCAACACCCTCTCTTTGTGTTCTGCCATAGAAAGCTTTTGAAAAGAATGATCATGATCATGAAGACTATATGATTCAATTTGACCTTGTAAACCTTCAATGTCTTTCTCAATGTTTTTAGCAACTCCATCCAAAAATTTAATCTTATCTTCTGTCTTGCACTCAAATGATTTTAGATAAGAAGACAAGGACAAAGAAAAAATTTCATCTATTTCTTCATTAATATGATCATCATTCCATTTTTTGAAACCTTGAATTGAAGGATATTTTTCCACCAACTCTGTTCTATCTATCCATTCCTCCAAAAACATAAGCCAAAAGTCTGCAAATGACTTAATAGATCTGTTAGGAAAAATTTCAATCCATTGTTTACATTTCCCTTGAAATTAATCATAGAACAACATAATGCAAACATCTTCATGTTTTACTCTAAGAAGCTCAGTAAAATCATAGAAATATTATATATGCTTCAAATTCAAACTCAAATCTTCACCATTGAATTTTGGACCATTCCTTAAAAAAATTGTATCCTTGGGAAAATGATTTGGGAAACCATGAATTCCTGAAAAAGTTTATACATGCATACCTTGAAACAAGAATGGCATCATCTTAGTTCTTCATAAGTCCAGTGGAATCACCATGAATCTATGAATTTTGAATTCTTCAACAATGGAGTCGCCAAGGTAGTTCTGCAGCCTCGAACAGCTTCCTGAGCTCCTGCTACCTTTAGAAGTTCAGCTTATTTATTTCGAGAATGAGTAATCTTCAGACTCCCGGCAGATGCACCAAAATGTTATCACCAAAATCGAACCTGATGGGCTGCTGATCAGACAACTTCAGTGTAAATATTTCAAACCAATCTTTTGACTAAAGCTTAACCTCCTTAGCCTGAAAGGGCTCTATCAAGGATTAATGATATGGAATAATGATATAGATAGATGGCTAACTCTATGTGTCTTTTTTTTGTATGTTTACAGGTTGAAAATATGGAGGCCTTCTACCATTGGGCTATGGAGTCAGTGACAAGGATAAAGATAACAATAGCTCTTCTTATAGAAACTGAGACTTGTATATACTTCAATGAAAGAGTGACACATTCAGGAAAATCCCAATAACTTGAGGTTCAAAGGAAGTCAAAGAATATGATATATGAATTTGGAGTAATGATACATGAAGGTATTGAAAAGAAAAGTATTAAAAGGGATTCATCAAAGCTTAACACTTAGAGGAAGTCAGAGCATGAATAACCATGAATTCTGAGTAATAAGTGTTTAAACATTGAAGAAAACCTTTCAAAGATAGGACTTAAAAACTCAATTCACCATAGTTCAATACTTAAAGGAAGTCAAAGAATTTTCCTCCATGAATTCTGAGTAATAAGAATTAAGACTATGGAAGTAAAACATATTGAAGATAAGAGATAAAAATCATTGAAGTCTACTAAGAAATTAGGTCCAGAAAAGTTCAATTGCTTCTGTATATATCAATCCCTTCAAAGCATTTACAAATTAGTCCTTTCATATTACATTTTCCAGCCTATAATTTGAAACTAACATCAGCATGTATACATTGGTCATTACAGAGTCATGGTAATCTTTAGAAAAATCAACACAGTCTACCTAGCATGGAAGTTAAGGCATTTAGAGTTCAAGATAATGGAATAAAACATGTAAGACAGTGAAACACATAGTCAGCTCAATTATGAAGGAAGTCAGAGCATCATTGATGAATTTTGAGTATCATAATCAAACACCACTGCAATAGAAGAATTGAAAGGATGCCATCAAAACAATAACACACAAGAACTCCTCATGAATCTTGAGTTGTCTAAGAAGAAACTTTGTATTAAGCTGTAACACAGTGACACACAAAACACAGTCTTTTGTTAATAAAATGTCCAACCCTTGTAGAATTCGACCTCATGCTCTATATAGAACATTTACTATATAGGATTCTTTCATCCTCCACTAGAGAATTCAAATTCCCATGCTTTGACACCTTTCCTAATCTAGAAACATGCTATTAATTACAAAATGACAGCTATAACCCTAATGAGCAGTCCTATTCAAAATAGGACTAAAACTCTTTAATAACCTCCTAACAACCTTATCTAATATTTATTACATCTTATGCCACCTGCATTCCCATGAATTCGAATTTGGATGATCATCTTTGACTTGAAGTAACCCTGCCGTAGATAGTAATGTTTTCCTAAAAACTAGGAAACTTGTTTTCCTGCTTTTCATCCCCTTTGATTCCTTTATCAGTTTTGAGTACTTTGATCATTAATAGATCATTTTCACATGTGTCACATTTTCCAATCATTTCTCTAAAATCTTTAATCTTCTATTTGTGTAGAAATGCATCTCCGAAATGATGTAAAAGAATAGAGAATAAGTTTGCGCTACGTAAGTAGCCTGTTTTCGTAGTGCAATTTGTAGGTTAGTGTAAAACCTTTCCTTTTAATCATTTTTCTCCTGTTTTCTTCATTTGAACCTTCACCTGTTATATCCATGCCTCCACCTGCCAGTTTAAACCCAAAACTCATCAACATTCCTTCAAAAAATTATATGAAAATATGCAAAAAGACATCTTCAGTAGTTTCGTAGCGCGTTACAAAACTACTGTGCAAGCTGATTTTTCAAAAAAGTCTTCAAAATTCGTACCTTGGAGATGTTTAAACTTTAAAGGTGTTGGTATGATTTCAAAAACACAGCAATATGACCCCCAAAACATAATCTTCATCAAATTTTACCTTCGTCTTTCATCTATGAATTGGTCATTTTACCTTACTGTTTTTATCTGAAAAATAGGTGTCGAGACAGAGCTTGTATCTTGAAAAAAACCCTCTCTTGTTTTATTGAAATACCTCTCCTACTGTCCAGAAACTGTCTTTGAACAACATGTGTAAAAAAGGAAAACACTGTTTTCTGAAAATATGGCTTCAAAGAAGGACATGTATCTCCCAACTGGTAACACTTGTGAGAAACGTGAGAGAGGTTATTGTATCTAGAGATTTTATGAAGACAAAGCTCTTTCATAACTCTAAAACACGTTTCCATTTGGCTAAAAATGAAACTTGAAGTTTGACTAATAAACAACCATGTACAGGACATTTTGTAACAGCAGTTTCGTAGCGCAAGTTAAGTTATCAAATTATCCCACTTCATAATGAATTTGAAGAAATAGAGAGCGGTTTTTCTAGTTAAGTATATTAGGAAGAAAAACCTCTTTCAATTTGCACAAATTAGTTTTCAGTTTCCAAAAAACCCCCTTGGAAGTTGATTACTAAAACTAGAAAACAGAGCTTTTCTTCATGACTGAAAAAGCTGCTACAGCAATTTCGTACCGTGCTACGAAAGTAGATGCGCTTTCATAGCGAATTTCCTCATTTTTGAACTAGAGGCGCTACGAAAGGTTTTATTCTTGGCTAATTGCAGAATTTCAACCCAAAACCTAATGGAATGACCCCTAAATGAAAAATATGACTTTTTAATCATGGAATGGACCTAAAAGACTTTATTTGAACTTGAAATATGACCTTTAAAACTTATGAAACTATGACCTACCCTTTACCAAGACTTAGAATGACTTTTAGACCTACTTGAAATCATGAAAAAAAATAGAGTTGACATAATGATGTATTGAGAATTTTTGGGTGATAACACTTGGTATGGAGATTTCATCATTTATCTCCAAACTCAAACTTTTCAACCTGATACCTCTCGCTTTGAATAGTGACATATTTGATACCAAGCCAAAGATTATCTGATTGTCAGTGATACACTTTATTGTCATGGTGTCAATACCATTTTAAGGAGGTGTCTCACTCATGAGGAGCCAAAAAGGTTTTAAATGATTGTCATGTTGGGGCTTGTGGTGGACATTTATCATGATACACTACAGTGCAGAAGATACTCCACACCAATTACTTTTGGCCAACAATATTTTGTGACTGTATTATCGTGGTAAGAAGTTGTCATGCGTGCCAGATCTTTAATCATAAAATCCACAAATTTCCAATGCCAATGCATCATGTTGTCTCCGTGGGACCATTTTCGAAATGGGGTATTGACTGCATGACATGTAACCCTCATTCGTTCGAGGGGCAAGGTTATATTATTGTTGCAGTAGACTACTTTACCAAATGGGCCGAAGCGATGCCTACATTCAACAACACAGGACAAACAACTGCATTGTTTTTCTTTAATAATGTTATTTCATGGCTTGGGGTCCCACAGGCTATAGTTATAGATCATGGGAAGCATTTTCGCAACCACATGATGTCTGAATTGACTGCTGTTAAAATTGGACAACTAGGTCCAAACTCCGGGTTGTGCTGCTCAGATGACGATCGCAATATTTTTATTGGATTCCTCTTTCGGAGAGGTGTAAGATTGATCTAAAGATCATCTCGATCGGATGAGCAGAACATGTACTTTGAATTTATTCCACTTATGTGCTAGGTCGGCCTGGAATAAAATATTGACTTAAATGTCTTAAAGGACATGTCACACACCCCCAAAGATTCCTATATATTGGAGAGACTTGGAGTTCATTTGACACACACTGGTGTGGAGGAATTCTCTCTCTCTTGATGGCGTTGGAGCTGCGTATTCTTTGTTTGGGTTGTTCTGGGGTTATGTGTGACACGCTTGGTTGAATGACCTATTGGAGACTTTTCTGGTAGAAGCATCCTGCTGATCGCCGTAACGCCACCATTTCTTATCTCTGTCTTGGCTTGTCTTCTATCGATCTATTAGTATGTTCTATCTTCTTCAGTATTGTGCCCTAATCTGAAATGGCATAGAACATGAGCAGAAATTAACATGGTATCAAAGTGTAGGGAGAAGACAACGCCCTAAAGCAAATAGCGTGGGCAGGTGATAGCATGGGCAAGTGATAGCGTGGGCATATTTAGGACTGTTTTATGCCCTAACCTTCAGTGTGAAGAAGTCTTTTTCAAAACAAATTCGGAAAGGAGGCCGAAGAGCTATAAGTGACAGCGGACTAGAAGAAAGTTCCGGAAGAAGATCTCGTTTTTTGACTTGATTTGAGTACAGCGTAAAATAAGGCCACAAACATTTGCCATTATTCTGTCTGCTTTCACGCCGGAAAATGTTGCACATCCATGGCCTAGTAGAACTCGTAAATTTGATGTTCTTTTTGCTGTGGTCGATAATAATTTTTTTAATTCGATCAGTCTTTGTTAGAATACCTGGAATCGAACATCTTAAACCTTGAATTTTTTTTTTAAAGACGGCTGTGTAATTAAATGACATTAGTCAATGAATTTGTTTTCTGTGGAAGTACGTTATCATTGACATTTTTAACCAGTTTTATTTTTCGGTTGGAGGGTTTACGTTCAAACAGCCAGAGGCTTCCATTTAAACAATTCTGAGCATTATTTGGATTTCAGTCTATGAAAAATTGTCGAAAAGGAGTCGTCTAAAAAAATTGAGCTGTTGTCTCAGAATTTCGGGCTCGGGACAATGTTTTTTCCAGGGCCGGAAGACAAAAGATTCGATCCTTGTTCTGGCCCAACCAGATTTCCGTTCGTCCATCGATTTGTGGGTTTGATCGCTCCAACGATGCCGATGCACGTGATCCGTGAGATTTAAAGTTATTCAGGGCAGCCTCTATATTCCAAGTGGTCTGGCTCCACGACGGAGGATCGCGCGGTGTTTGTCGACATGGTGAAGTGTATCGAGTGTCTGAGATGCGCCTTCATGGTGCCCAAGACGTCTGCTATCGAGACTGTCTATGGCCGAGCTCGAGCTGTCGAGCAATGGGCCAATTCCGAGGACACTGTCGAGGACACCATCAGTGCATGCCCTGTCGATTGCATCTCATGGGTTGAAAGGGCCAATTTTCCTGTGTTGGAGTTCCTCATGTCTAAGCAACCTCTTGTTGCCATTAAAATGAATGCTAACAATAGTGGTGGACCGAATTATTTGAGAGGGGGATTCATTTGGAAGCTAGACACCAAACTGATCGAATGATTGAGCTCGGATCGTAGCGTGAAGCGAGTACGTGACAAGTTGTGTATGAAAGAGAGTAGTAGATGTTGCATGAAGGCTCTAGTAAAATCTTGTGTTGGGCATGTTAGCCATCATTACAGGATCATTTATCATTGGCGATTCAGATTGGGGCCAAGTCAGCCTTTTATAGTCATGCGACGAGTTTACAATGCTGGGCATCCAAGCCGTAGATTTCAATTTCATTGTGCATTGACGGCCTATGATTTGGTCACCAAAAGGTGGCATAAATTGGACCGATCCAAGACTGTGTGCTCTACATATGGTGTGCGTTGATGTTTAGTGGAGAGGTTTGAATGACAGTTTTAGTGTGTCGCACGCATTTTTTCCAACTGCTCAATCGTGGATATGGGATGCATTGTAGTGGATGGAATTTCTTGTTCGAAAGATGAATCTATTGGATAAGAAGAAACCAAATTACGATAGTCTCAAGTCCAGATTCCTTGATGCTGAAATAACATCTCTTTGAAGACCGAATTTCCTGTGTACGAGTTTGGAGGCAGAGAGTCCATTGTTACCCCCCCTGAAGGAACGAAGACTGAATTGTGAAAGAGGAAATCAGACTGCCGATGTCAATGATTTGTCATCCTTATCCACATTGTGAAAGTGGCCCTTGACAGAACGGTGAGAAATGAGCAGGATAAATTGATTGATCACCGTATTGATTTTCAATTTGCGTCACCACTCAAGCATCACATATTGATGCGTAGAGTTCTTGCTGAATCGGAACATATTCATTCGGATACATATCAGAAAGCCGAGTTATTGTGTAATTGAGGGTCATTAGCTTGTCCGAATGATATATGAATATTACTGAAGATTTGGGCATATCAATCTACTGCGCCATTATTAAAAGCATTGTAAAGTCGGCAGATGATATTGCTGGTTGATGAAACAGAGTTGATTCCTTGCATTTTTCCAAACCGCCCTTCAGAAGAGAGGACAAATGCTGTACGTGCAAGATATTATTCATAATTGCAAGGTTTGTATCGCTGAAATCTTACTTGCTTGATGGTGACATTAATCTGACATCATTTTATATGCATAAGAATCTGAAGGATACATGGGCTAAAGCAGTATGAAATATTCTGGAAAGAAAAGTGAATATGCAGAGTTTCATGTCAAGGAAGTACACTATATTCAGGCTGAATTGCAACACTGCCTTGACAGTTTCCCCATGACAGTTGTGTTAGTATCTCTATGATGACTTAAGGGGTAGTGCAGTACCTCATTGTACAATATTATGATGCTGTTGTTTGGTGACAGTGGTTGTAACTGACCAGATGTCAAATTGCAGAACTAAGATCTGAAGCCTTGGAGCCTTAGATCAGTCAACCATTCACTGCTAATGGGCAGATCTAGAATAAAAATGCAATGATAGATGTTGTAGATGAACACCTCAAGTGCAGAATAAAAGGCAGATTGGATCCTTAGCTCTGTAAAGAAAGTCTTAGAGGGCTGGTTGAGGAAGCTACAGTAGATCTCCACAAATCATCAGGTAATTGTTGTAAGCTTGAAATCTTCACTACTGTTAATGATGAAGAAAACTGTGATGCAAGTTCAGAAGGTATCTCTGTAATGGCCATTTTTGAGGAGCTAAATCTGTGAGTCTATGTCACTGTCATTATGACAGTGACATAGACAGACACCCTTGTCTACGAGATTCATAATAACTGTAAGCTTGTGACAGTATCAACTTGAAGTGTGAACTGAGAAGTTTATGCAGTTTTTTGTCACATGGTTGGAATCTTGAATCATGATCAGCAAAGTCTGATTGGATGGCTTTGACTGTGGGAGATCAAGTCCCTATTCAAGTTGGTGTCTGGGATGCCCTCATTTAAATAGATGTCTTCTCCCGAGAGAGAAGCCGACATTAAGAGGGAGATATATCTGTATATGCTCCTGAGTGGATACCTTTGTTCAATGAAAGAAGATCCTCATGGCTCAAAGACATATGGCTTCAGAGGGGGAAATTCTGAAGAAATCCAAGAAGCCATATAAATACCAAGGGTATCTAGCAGCCATGAGTACTATTGTACAATTTGACTTTGGATCCTTTGAGGAAGTCGTAAAACATCAAGTCTGGAAGGATTCTATGCACAGAGTATGAGTCCATTATGAAGAATGACGTCTGGGATGTGGTTCCAAGACCTTAGGACAAAGCAGTTGTCACCTCGAAATTGCTCTACAAGATCAAGCATGGATCTGTTGGAAGTGCTGAAAAGTTCAAGGCAAGATTCGTTGCCTGTGAGGAAGGTATAGACTATGATGACATATTTGCACTTGTGGCCTGAGATACCACCATTCGATCTATTATAGCCCTTGCTACTACGCAAGGATGGAGTCTTCATCAGATGCTGTGAAGACCGCATTTTTCTGCATGGTGTGATAAAGGAAGAGATATATGTGGAGCAACCTCTAGGGTTGGAAGTCCAGGATCAGGAAACCCATGTCTGCAGGATGAACAAAGCCCTCTATGGGCTGAAACAAGCACCTCGAGATTGGTACAAGAGGATAGATAGCTACTTGATGAAGCTGGGCTTCACTCGAAGTAATGCTGATCCAAACCCTTACTTCAAGATTGTCAAGGGAAAACCTCTCATTCTGGTGCTGTATGTGGATGACCTCTTCTGACAGGTGCTGACCCTCTCCTTCATCAGTGCAAGAGGGAGCTCGCTGCTGAGTTCAAGATGAAGGACCTAGGACTGATGTCTAGGCCTGAAGGTCTAGCAGAGACCTGGCGAGATTTTCCTTTCTCAAGGAAAATACATTATGAAGTTTCTGGTATGATGGACTGTAAGTCCATGGAACTCAACTTTAAGAAGTTGAGTAGCAGCGTTGTTGGGCCCGTCCTACTGCGTGTCTTCAACTCATAGGGACCCTGATGTTCATAATGAACACCTGTTCGGACGTATGTTGTGTAGTGAACACTTTGAGTCAACACATGTTTGATCATAACATTCACTGGGTTGGTGCCAAGAAACTCTTGAGATATCTCTGAGGCACGATAGACCATGGGTTGAGATACATTGCCGGGAGTATGACACTCCATGGATATACTGATGCCGATTGGGCTGGCAGTGTGGTGGATCGCAAGAGCACATCTGGATGCTACTTCACATGTAGATCTGCTTCGGGCAGGAATCTAAAGTCGGTAGCCTTGAGCACTGCTGAGGTCGAATACATTGTAACATGTATGGCCTGTTGTGAAGTCACTTGGTTGTGAAAGCTCTTTTGTGAGCTGTTCGAGCATGTGCTAACCAGAGGGGGATTCATTTTTCATAGAATCCCAGGTTCCACGATTGATCTAAGCATGTTGATGGCTAGTACCACTTTATCTGGGATATGGTACATCGAGGCACCGTAAGGCTCGATCATATAGGAACTGATGAGCAGGTCGCGGATATTCTCACAATGCCCTTGGGGAAGGTCATGTTCCTAACCTTCCGTGAGAATCTTGGAATCATGGAATGACCCTATTCTGAGGGTCCTGTTGGAAGATGAGCTCTGGGAGCTCAAAGGGGGTTTTGGGGATAGCTTCTCGGAGCTATAAGCACTTATGGTGCTTCTGCCCCACTGTTTTGATTATTGAGTTGGTTCGCCTCTCACTTATCTGTGCCCCGTATGCATCCTACCCATTGAGTTCAGGGCTCATGGGAAGTACCTCTCATTTTGACAATGAGATGGGAAAGGCTAGAGACTAGTAGCAAAGACTGATGGACGCATCAGAACTTGCAGTACTCTCTATCTAGGATGGCACGGTCCAACCACTTGATCTGGGATCAAGTTTAGTGAGGTATGGGACCTCTGCTTGACTTCGGGTTAGATGAACCAACTTCGGGTTGGTTGGAGACTCTTTGTGAGTCTGATAGAGGTTTCAGACCTCTGGGCTGAATCTGTCAGCTGGGTATGATGTCTTTGTGACTGACCCACTTCTGTTCTGAAATAAGGAGGCCAACAAAGCAAGTTACGGCGGGATGACGCATGATGTCTGGATTGCACTAGTGGACGAAGTTCTCCCTATTTGAGAGGGAGTGTTAAAATTGGACAAATAGGTCCAAACTCCAGGTTGTGCTGCTCAGATGACGATCTCAATATTTTTATTGGATTCCTCTTTCAGAGAGGTGTAAGATTGATCTAAAGATCATCTCGATCGGATGAGCAGAACATGTACTTTGAATTTATTCCACTTATGTGCTAGGTCGGCCTGGAATAAAATATTGACTTAAATGTCTTAAAGGACGTGTCACACACCCCCAAATATTCCTATATATTGGAGAGACTTGGAGTTCATTTGACACACACTGGTGTGGAGGAATTCTCTCTCTCTTGATGGCGTTGGAGCTGCGTATTCTTTGTTTGGGTTGTTCTGGGTTTATGTGTGACACGCTTGGCTGAATGACCTATTGGAGACTTTGCTGGTAGAAGCATCCTGCTGATCACCGTAACGCCACCATTTCGTATCTCTGTCTTGGATTGTCTTCTATCGATCTATTAGTATGTTCTATCTTCTTAAGTATTGTGCCCTAATCTGAAATGGCATAGAACATGAGCAGAAATTAAATAGATCATGGGAAGCATTTTTGCAACCACATGATGTCTGAATTGACTGCCAAGTTAGGATTGTCACATGATAATTCTACTCCTTATTATCCACAATCAAATGGACAAGTTGAGCCTATCAACAAGATTCTTAAATGTATGCTTCAACGAATGATAGGATTTCTTAAAAGAAACTGGCATTTTATCCTGTACTCTGCCTTGTGGGCGTATCGAACCTTGGTGAGAAACACGACTGGATTTACTGCTTTTCAATTGGTGTATGGTCTGGAAGCTATCTTACCTATCTAATGTGAAATACCGTCATTAAAACTCACAATAAAATTGTTACCTAACACCTCAGAAGAAGAAGCGTGTCTCCTTAACCTCATCCATCTTAATGAAATGCGTCGTGAAGCCCAATTGGCCAATGAAGCGCATAACAGACGTATAAAGGCACAATACGACAAAAATGTCTAGCCTTGCATTTTATTAGAGGGTGACTTGGTCCTTCTTTACGATCAAGAAGCCGATGTAATAGGTACAGGAAAATTTGAGCCATTATGGCATGGGCCCTATATTATCAAAAGAGTTCTTGCTAAAGGTGCCTATGAGTTAGTTTATTATGATGGAATTCCATTGGCACAACCTAGAAATGGGTTGCATTCGAAATGTTACTGTTAGGTCCCTATATTACTATTATAGTCCCTTTTTGTTGTTAGTGTAACCCCCTTATTGTTATTATTGTACCCTTGTAACCCCCATATTTTTATTATTGTGCCCTTAAATTATTATTGTTAGGTCGGCTAGGATTACATTGTGGCCCCACTACGATTACATTATGGCCCCATGGACTCCTATATATAGAAAGGAGGTTTTGTAAATTGTATCATGGAGGAATTGTTAATTTATGTAATGTATTGGAGGTTTCCCCCTCGAAGTGGCTTATTTCTAAGGTGTTGATATCTCTTTTATTCTATTTCTGGAGCTAGTTACACAACATTTCGTATCAGAGCTTTGGATTCTAGGGTTTCGCTGCTCTAAATAGGTCATCGTGGTATTTTCACTATAACTTGTTTTCTATGAAGGTTCAGAATCTGAAATTTTTAGGGTGCGAAGCCAAAATCCTAAGTAAACTCGTAAAAGACTTTCAGATCTTGGTTCACAATAGTTTTAGAGATATGATATGTGGAAGGTAGTGCTTTTTTAGGCTCTCGAATTTCATCTCAAAGAGGTGATCATGGGAAAAGATGCATAACTCTCTCTATGAGCATCAGATTGGAATTCTGTAAAAATTTCTCGCAATTACATGGACTTTAGTTTGTTGGCTATCAATTTCTGTTCTAGAGGACAAAACAGTGACATGTGGCAAGTCGTACAAGTTTGCTCTACTGAACTAGTCCATAATTAGGTCATTGTGGGAGATTGGACACAACTTTGTCTTGAAGAATCCAAATAAGGTCAGACCTGTGGCATTCGAAAGATAATTTATAGGGATACGTCGGTACCAAAATTAAAATATTGAAGTGCTGTAATCATAGATATAATCCAATTTCAATATCGAGCTCCTCAAAATCAAGAAAAAGGTGTGTATTTTTTTTCTGAATTGCATAAGTCTTGTTTGAAGAATCAATTTGAATTGATTCCAAGGGCATATTGTAGAATAGATATCAGTATTGGGTTCTAAAATATGCCCCATCACTTTAATTCAACA
Organism: Pinus albicaulis; assembly: GCA_034641835.2. Lineage (NCBI taxonomy): Eukaryota > Viridiplantae > Streptophyta > Pinopsida > Pinales > Pinaceae > Pinus > Pinus albicaulis. The sequence goes on along the minus strand of CM076576.1, from coordinate 434,518,405 downwards.
CCCGTTAAACGCTGACTCTACTATGACTCATGAAGATGAAGAATTGCAACATGATCTATCAAAATTACAAGAGCAAGTGCACCAAATTTCGCTCTCACAAAGAGCAACAAAAAATGAAATGGAAGTTTTGAAGAAAGGCGTGGAAGCCAAGATGGATGGCATGGAAGATGGCATGGAAGCTAAGATGGATGACATGAAAGACAACATGGAAAACATGAAGAATGATCTAAAAGCAGACATGGAAGGTTTGACAAAGTTGATACAAGAAATGTTTCATAATGGTGAAAAGATAGTAGAAGAAACTGATGATGAGAACAAAATAAATGTTAATCATGATTTCACAAACTCTAATGTTGGTGGGAAGAACCACCATATTCCAAAAATGGAGATGAGGAATTTTGATGGAAAGGATCTTGTAACATGGATACTACAAATGGAGCAATATTTTGATCTCCATAATGTGCAAAACACACAAAAGGTACGCATTGCAACTTTACATTTAGAACAAAATACATTTGTATGGTATTGATGGCTTTGCTCCCGTAAAAAAAATTGTCACTTTTTCAATTTTTACGGAGAAAATGATAGCACATTATGAGGATACAAAGAGCAACACCTTCTTTAGCCAATTGATAAATCTCAAACAAAAGGGCTTATTGGGGGAGCACATTGAGGACTTCCAAAAATTGAATATAAGGGTAACTAATATTCCATAGGAACACATAATTGATCTCTTCATAGGCACTTTAAAGGATAACACCCAACATGAAGTTCGCGTTTTGGAACCTGATTCATTGGAGAAGGCATTCAGGTTGGCAAGAAAAATTGAATGTAAAATTATGGCGACAAGGAAGCCTACCACTCACTTCTATAAAGAAGGAAGTATTTCTACACCTAGATTTCCACAACCTACAAGGTTGAAACCACAACAATTGGAAGAAAAAAGAGCAAAAGGGCTTCGTTATAGCTGTGATAGCAAATACACTAAAGGTCATAAGTTGGCTGAGAATAAATTATTTTACATATATTTTGAAGAGGAAGAAGAAAATGAACAAGAAGAGGATATACACCAAGAAACAACCATAGAAGGGGAAGAAATGAATCTGACCATATCGTGTAATGCACTGGCAGGAATTACCACTTCTCAAACTCTCAAGATAGAAGGAAATATCAAGAAGAAAAAGGTAATAGTGTTGATTGATTCAGGTAGCACCCATAATTTTATTCATTGTAAGGTAGCCAAGGAATTAAATTGTTTCCTATACCCAGCACCAAAATGTGAAGTAATGGTTGAAAATGGAGGAACTATAAATTTCTCTGGAAAATGCCATAATATCAAGCTAACCATGGGGGAATATGTATTGACTAGTCCAATGTTTTCCATTCCTATGGGAGGTGCTGATGTTGTACTAGGAGTACAATGGTTACAATCTTTGGGGACGATAGCTTTTAATTTTCAAGAACTTTTCTTGAAATTTTTTTCAGAAGGAAAGGAAGTCGAATTATTGGGTATTGCGGGGAAGCCAGGAAAGATAATAAGCTCTAATTTCATGACAAAGCTTCTAAAGAAATAACAATGAGGCATAATTTCACAATTATGTTCACTAGAAGTTCCAACATCAAAATCATCTATTTCTGTAGATCTCCAACAAGTCTTGGACAATCATTCCAAGGTGTTTGAAACCTTTGAAGGACTCCCACCTATTTTTGATCATGATCATGCTATTCATTTGATTCTAGGAAGTGCTCCTCCAAACATCAAGCCTTATAGATATCCTTATGTCCAAAAGAGCGAAATTGAACGTATGATTGCAGAAATGTTAGAGGTAGGTATAATTCAACCTAGTCAAAGTTCTTTCTCTGCTCCTGTAGTATTGGTACACAAGAAGGATGGATCATGGCGAATGTGTCCGGATTATAGGGAGCTCAATAAGCTCACCATTGAAGATAAATTTCCCATTCCTGTGATTGATGAATTATTGGATGAATTACATGGAGCAATTTATTTTACCAAGTTGGATCTTCATTCAGGATATCATCAAATTAGAATGAAGACTGAAGATATTCCGAAAACAACATTTCGAACTCATGAGGGTCATTATGGATTTTTGGTCATGCCTTTTGGCCTTACCAATGCACCTTCTACATTTCAAGGGTTGATGAATTCCATTTTCAAACCCTTCCTTAGAACATTTGTGCTAGTATTTTTTGATGATATACTAATCTACAACAGGTCTTGGAAGGATAATGTTGAACATGTTGAAAGGTGCTCAAACTATTGCAGGAGAAACAATTATATGAAAAAACATCCAAATGTTTCTTTGGAGTACAAGAGGTGGAATATCTATTTCATATTGTATCTCACGAGGGTGTTAAGGTAAACCCTAACAAAATTAAAGCCATTAAGGAATGGAAAGTCCCCACAACCATAAAGCAGTTGCGAGGATTTCTCGGGTTAACAGGGTATTACCGAAAATTTGTTAAGAATTATGGGAGAATAGCAGCACCTCTAACATCATTATTGAAGAAAGATGAATTTTAATGGACTCTTGAAGCAACTAAGGCCTTTGAACATCTTAAAGAGGCAATGTGTCGAGCACCAGTCGTAGCTATGCCAGACTTCACAAAAACCTTTATTGTGGAATGTGATGCCTCAGGAAATGGAATTAGTGTTGTTTTAATGTAGGAAGGAAGAACCATTGCTTTTGAAAGTCATCCAATCAAAGGAAAGTATTTACAGAAACCTATTTATGAGAATGAAATGTTAGCAATACTGCATGCACTAACGAAATGGTGAACTTACCTAATGAGAAGACACTTCAAGGTAAAAAATGATCATGATAGTCTTAAACACTTTTTGGAACAAAGACTATCTTCAGAAGAGCAGCAAAAATGGGTCACAAAGATGTTGGGTTATGACTTTGAAATAATATACAAAAAATGAAAGCTTAATGTTGTTGCAGATGCACTCTCAAGAAAGAATGAAGAGGTGGAAGCATTTCTTTGTGCCATTTCTATTATCCAACCAGATTGGATAACCAAAGCAAGAGATGAATGGAAGAATAAAAAAGATGTATGGACACTCATTCAAAAGTTGTAGCAAGAGCCTAGTACATATGATACATTTAGTTGGAAAAATGATTCCTTATGGTACAAAGATCTCTTATATCTTTGTAGGAATTACCAAATAAAACAAAAGATTCTTTTAGAATTGCACACTTCTCCTTTAGGAGGACACTCGGGATTTTTAAAAACTTTCCACGGGGTGAAGAAAGAATTTTTTTGGGATGGCCTTAAATCTGATATTCAAAAGTTTGTGGCGGAATTTTTGGTTTGCCAACATAATAAAGTTGAGATAATTAAGACCCCGGGACTTCTACAACCTTTATCCATTCCAAGTCAACGTTGGGAGGAGATTTTAATGGTTTTTATCATAGGTTCACCTAAGTCCGAAGGAAAGAGTGTCATCATGGTGGTAGTTGATAGACTTACCAAGTATGCACACTTTTGTGCATTATCTCATCCATTTAAAGCAAGTACAGTGTATTGTACCTAGAGTGGATAATATAGGGTACAGAGGGAGGTATCCAAGGGAATACTATGATGTAATAATATAAGAATGATAAATGATTGGTCCATAGTTAATAAATAAAGTGGTTAACCCACATTATGTAAGGGACCACATATAGCTAAGGAATAAAGTGATAAGCCCATTTTATTGGATGTATGGTATTGAGATATCCATGGTAACTACCCATGGTATTGCATGTATGAAACCTATATAGAGGCTAGAGTCTCTCAATTGAGGGATATCAAGTATTATTGTATGGGCAAGCATATGGCTTGTGGAGTGATCTCCTTCCTTAAGGAGTGAATGTATGGTGTTGCCCTACCTTAAGGGTTTTGATATTAATGAAGATCTGAAGTTTTATCTTCAATGGTGTTATTTCATGGGCATGTTTTCCATTTTTATAAATTTTCTTGTCAAATCTACTACATACAGTTGCTACTACATTTATGGAGAGAATTCAAAAGCTACATGGAATCCCAAGGGTTATTGTGAGCGATAGAGATCCCATTTTTACTGGAAATTTTTGGATGGAGTTATTTTCTTGTTTGGGTACTCAATTAGCTCATAGCTCATCTTATCATCCTCGATTCAATGGTCAAACTGAGATAGTGAATAAATGTTTGGAAGGATATCTTCATTCTTTGTATCTGACAAACAAACACAATGGGTCAAGTGGTTACCTCTTGTTGAATGGTGGTATAACACTTCCTTCTATACTACAGCAAAAATGACCCCATTTATGGCACTTTATGGATATCATCCACCATCCATCACATCATATTTAAGGGAAAATTCGAAGGTTCCAAGTAGTGGAATATCACGCCCGAGCATCGGCAAGAAGTTCTCCAACTCTTAAAGGATAACTTTGAATTTGCTTTCATGGGAATGAAAGAACGAGGGTAGATCAATATCGCGGCGAGAGAAGTTTGATGTGGGATATTGGGTATTTTTATAACTCTGACTATACAAACCAAATGTCCTCAAGCAAGCTAAGAAGGATAATAAATTATTGCCAAAGTACTATGGTCCTTACAAGGTGTTGCAAAAGATTGTTACTATGGCATACAAATTGGAGCTTCTTGCTTCTTCACGAGTGCATCCAATTTTCCATGTTTCATGCTTAAATAAGGTTATAGGTGAAAATCTTCCAGTTCAAGCAATATTTCCAGAACTTGATGAGGAAGGAAAAATCATATTGGAACCTGAAGCAGTCATAGAAACAATAACTTGACGACTATGAAATCGATCAATTTCAGAGTATCTCATCAAGTGGAAGAACTTAACCACTTGACCCACATGGGAGGATGAGAATTTTATACGGAAGAACCCATAGCTACTCAAGTGTTGAGGGCAACACTTTTTTGAAGGAGAGGGGCATGTTAGGTCCCTATATTACTATTTAGTCCCTTATTGTTATTAGTGTAGCCCCCTTATTGTTATTGTTGCACCGTTGTAACCCCAATATTGTTATTATTGTGCCCTTACATTGTTATTGTTATGTCAGCTAGGATTACATTATGGCCCCATGGACTCCTATATATAGAAAGGAGGTTTTTTAGATTGTATCATGGAAGAATTTTTCATTTATGTAATGTATTGGAGGTTCCCCCCTCGAAGTGGCTTATTTCTAAGGCATTGATATCTCTTTTCTTCTATTTCTAGAGCTGGTTACACAACAGTTACTATGCTTAATCATGAGCATAGTAATATTTTGTAATATATATATATATATATGTTGTTGATTTGCATTTACTATATTATTTTGTTTTTTAAATTTTTCCTGATGTTAGTAATCCTCTTTACACTTTATCACAGATGTCTGAATCTTCGAAACCTTTTGCTGGATATGCTGATGGTGCTAGTCGTAGTATGCAGAATCTATCGTCTGCAGTGTGGTCCATTTTTGCTTCAAACGATGAGTTAGTGAGTTTTCAAGGGATTTTTATTTGTATATCAACAAACAATATCGTTGAGTATAGCACGTTGATTGAAATTATCTCTGATGTTATTTCATTTGGTATTAACTACATAATCGTAAGGTTAGAATCACAACTTGTGGTATTACAACTTACTAGTGTTTATACTATTATAAATCGAAAACTGCATCGATTGTTCCTAAGAGTTTGAATTTTGGAAAGACACTTTTATTTTATTCAATATCAACACATTTCCAGAAATTTGAACACACTAACTAATTCATTAGCTAATCAAGTTTTAGACAGACATTTGCAACATATGTAAAGAAAAATATTGACATCATTGAATAGGATTGCACAATAAACATGGAAAACACTGAAATCATAAAGATAGATAGTTATAGTTTTTTAAAAAATTTGTGCCCAAGACACATTGGTCTTCTGACCTCAAAATGTATGCAAAATGTAAAAGTAAACTAGTGATTCTCATGGTCACATGTTATAGATCTAGCTATCCTACATAGTAACTGCATCCAATGGTTAGGAAGCCCAATAGTGTGTTGCTACAGTCGCATGGGTAACTCTTTAATCTAGAAATCTAGAATCCTGAAGGTCAACCCCTCTATGTGCTACTCAAGCTCAGACAAAGTCTCAACCATATCAAGATCTTGAAGGACTGCTCTCCCGAGAGTCGTCTCTACCGACACATCTGCTTCATGCTCTGGTTCCTCTACTGGTTGAACATGAACAACATCTGCATTACTTCAAACATTTTGTTTAGTCTTTGAAAAACATAAAAATACAAAAAAATTGTATAAACCTTAGGAAAATAAAAAACGTGATCAAAACATTCTTACCCATTACACCCCACTGAGCGCCTTCTAGTGATGCTAAATATGGATCTCCTTGGAAATGAATGCCTGTGTATGTATACTCATCGATGATGACAATATGTCACCGTAACTAGGTGAAGAATGCAGTAGAGAGCACAACAGTCAATTGGTCTGCATGTTAACCCATGAGTTCTACCCATATTTGCATATGAGGATATCTAGGATTAGACATATCCAGTGTCACATGTTGTGGTTGCATCATTGGAATCTGTTCCAAGGAAAATGATATGAGGATTGAACCATAACTGAAATTCTTCTTCCTTCCTCCTTTTCCTTTGTTCAGTTGATCCTTTATTTGAGAAATTACAACTTCAAACTAGTTGAAGATTGTTGGCTCCATACACTCTAGCACACACTGCATATATGATCTATTCGCTACATGTAGTGTAATGGTGCCAACAAGTTTAGCGATCATGAAAAGGATAGTTCTCAAAGGAAAATATCTAACATCCTGGATGTTTATATTTCCATATTTTCTTATCTCTACCCCTGGATGGCAATGTTGTAGAACATAATCTCTAACTATCTCTCCTCCAAGTATAGACCCTGAGAGTGAAATAGGCAAGCCTCTCCTCGACAAACCTATGAGAAAATATACATCCTCAACTATTATGGGAACCTCTTGGTTCTTAATATGAAATTCCTCGATAGCTGGATCCCATGCTAGAACTAAGAACTCCAAGAGTTCTATTTGTTGCCTCATTCCTGAAATTTTGAAGTAATTTAGCAGTCCACAATCTCTTAGGGCTCTTACTGTACCTGGATCTTTTAGGGAAATCATATCCCATTCTTCATGTTCTCTTTCCCTCCATGTAATCGTAATTATAATTCGATGGAAACCTAAAACACAATCATAAGATCCATTAGATTCCAATCAATGAAAAAACTAGGCAAATTTTGGGCATAATATGAGAAACAAAAATCTATATTGCCCCCAATACACTCCCTAACAAGAAACATCGCATTGCATGTGCAACTAACCTTCAATTTACTTGCTATGTAACACAGGTTTCAACATTCATGGGTGCGTTGCCCTCTTTTTTGGCAGAATTTACCCTAGGGGCCTTAAAAACCTAAAAATTTGCAGAATTTGGAAATGAAATGAATACTGAAGGAAAGAGGAGGTTCATGGTACTAACCTAGATCAAACGGAAATGAAATCTGTCCACAGAAATGATCGCAATCAGCAGCTGAAGTTTGAGGGGAAAATCAGGTTCAGAGCTCCAAAATGCAAATGGTAACTATGGAATGGTAAAAATGAACATTAAAACTACTTTTAATAGTCATTTGATTATTTGAAAATCATATTTATTTCTATGACTATAGTTTTATTATGTTTTTATCATGAAATAGGTATTTTTAATCCATTTGATGTTGTTCTGAACAGGTCTTTCAACTGATGTATAGATTAGTCATGTAGATTTATTTCAAGAATGATTTGACCACAAAGCATATTTTTCCTCCTTATTTTTCAAGCTTTGTTAAAAATGAAAAAGGATTGAATTCTTATTCTTCGAGACTCGTTAAATTACTAAACAATGATACTTTATTCGCATGAAGGGTTGAATTATAGATAAATAAAATGTTATCCTCCTCAAGCTTGTTAAAAAATAAAGAGGTATTGGTCGAAAAATGACTGGGGAAAATTTGGGAAAATGAGAAGAATTCCTTACAGTAGCAGGTCGCTCTTGAACCTGACACTTCACTCCATCACCATGACTGTTTGGGTTGGGTAATATTCTTGATAGTTCATTCATACCTGTGATTCATCATACCTTCTCTTCGGTTTTGGGTCAGTGCTGCCAACTCATCTCAGTGTCGTTGATATGTTCAAGAGAAGTCATCTAGTGTATACTTATCCTTCTGCAATACTCATAAACCTTCATTCTCATGACCGTCATCCATGAAAATTGCTATATCAAGTCATACCTTTGTCTCCGAAATCAATAATTTTCGTTTCACAATACGGTGACTTCCTATCGACGAAAAATTATTATCCAGGAAGTTCACTTACAAACATCAGATTCCAGTACCATGAGGCTTGTCACAACATCAACAAGATCCTCACTTCCATAATTTTGACTAAAATATTTTTTTTGGTGTTCAGCATCAAATCATCTATTCACGCCTTACAAAATGTACTGTGGTACCTTTAGGGCCATTGACATCAATGGTGGTTCTCTTGCATTTGTTAATAGTTCACGTCATTGGCTGGTAATCAAACGATGTCTTACCATGTTCGACTACAAATCATATATTTGCATGGCTAGACTTGTACCTCAATGATCAAGTGAACGAGATAAGAAGACCCTGGATCTATTTTCATCCATCTGGGCTGCGATTTCAGGATTTTTGTACACATCATCTGTACAGTGACCTTACATATAGATCGTCATCCAAACATGGGCCTATATCTGTAGGCATGTCTACATTGGGCAACATTCCAATGAAGATGACTTTCTGAATTATGCACATGTTATTAGATTGTTTATGTGCTAAACATGGGAATGCCTACCCTCAAAAATTATGATCAAGAGGATATATCATGATGTAATGTATTATAAGATTGATGCAGGTCACCACTCCGCTTCATCTCTAGCCCATCACAGTGTAAAGCATCTCAATCAAAATATTGTTATTATTATTCTGACTTCATGCTTTAGGGGGAAATTGTTATAGGTACATTTGGGCACCATTCCCAATGACCTGGTTAACTGGGCATCATTTCAAGGACCAATTATTAAGGGCCTATCATTCCCTATCATTTCAGTTGCTACATGCCCTAAGACAAAGAACAAGACAAATCATTCAAAGACTTTCATTTGCAAAGGTTTCCAAGATTTAAAATTCATAATATATCATGTGAGAGCTCATCAATGCTGCCTCTAAAGGGACTAAGTGCATTACATATGCAGGTAGCCCCATGCAAGGTCGCTTTGAAAAGCACTTCCCGACATTCACAGGTGTGTTTGTTACATTGAGATCGAAATTCTCATTGTTCCAGAATCTCCACTTGGCCAATGCCTTCTAGAAGAGTTCACATGTTTCAATCTTCGAATCCATGTGTCCATTTGACATCTATAATATTGGGAACATGTCTTTCATATTATTGGAAATTCATTGATTGCAAAAATACCTTCAACTCCTCTATAAATTGAGCACAGATCTTAGTGTTTGATAAGGAATAATTTGAGTAGAGAATGCTGGTGGAATTTCAATTGAGGAGTTTATTTGAATGACATATTGCTGGATATATCTGCATTTTGATGAGGCTAGGATGATGTTAGAGATGGTGACACTAAATCAATCATTGAGTTGTAACCTCCCCTTCTATCATTAATAAATATTACTACCTATATTTCCCTATATGCATCTGTATAAGCTTTAATTTTCCATATTATGATGTCTTAGTTGATGTATATGGTTTATGATTTATTGGTTTAGCTAACTGACTTAAATAAACATCTGTATTATTGCTATCTCTTGTTGTTTAGTGTTCATTCTTGCAGGAAATATTTTGCATAGACGGCTGGAATTTGAAGCTACAATAAAAGGAAAGAAGGAGATTTTGGAAGCACTTGGACTCCAAGTAAGCTTCCTATTTCTGTGTGTTTATTCATAGTTAGGAAAGATAGTCGTAAAGTCTTTAATCTGTTGTTATATATTAGCACCTATCTAGGGAAGAATTTTTTATCCGTAATACATAATTCCACATTAACAGATAGCCTCCCCTTAGATACATTGATGTATGAGTTTGATTAGGTCATCTATTTGGTGTTTTAGTGTTTGATTATTTTTTATATTTGGTTTATCTAAAAAGATATGTTTACAAGTTGTTTGAATGTTTGATTAATTGTATGATATGAGTATGTGTCTATAAGATCACATGAAGGAATTATTTTGTTTTAAGACTCTTGTACTAACACATATGTGTTGCAATAGATGATATGCACTTGAGTGTAGGTGGGTGATAGTTTTAGTATTATGACTAATGACTATGAGTTGATTGTGAATATTAAATGGTTGTTAGTATTGGTAAAGGTTGATTTCAAATTAATAGACACGATGTTTTTATCTTTGGAACATGTGACTGACATGTGTGAGGTGTTGTAGGGAAAAATACTCTATATTAGCATGACAAGGTAACAATTGAGTTTTTTAGATAACTAACCGTTCGGTGATGTTGCAGGACGTAATAAGACTCAATTTTTAGCAAGGAAAAAGGTAAAAGAAAGGAATTTGGTGAGAATTTCTTTGGCTATGTTTGGAAATAGAAAATCTAAATGAATGAGTGATTTTCATGAATACAAGAAGTCTTCTTAACCTTGATTTTTATTGACATTATGTGGACATGTGTTATATTCCTGAACATTTATTTGATAGGTATATCAGTTGGTTTCAAGTTATGCCTAGATTCATCAGGAATTGGAGTCCCTTGAGAGATCATATATGTATGTGCCCAGCTACAAGCAACGTGCTTGGAACAATAAGGTAATATAGTTGGTATATTGTTATATTTATTTATGTAATGAAATTTTTTTATTTATGGCAGTATGATGCAGGTGATTGCATGGAAGAATAGACTTCCATGAAACCTTGAAGAAGGCTCAGGTTGATCTTTCCCTTGGAAGCATTAGGAATCCATGAGGATTGATTCATGATGTTTGATGTTATTTTTGTGCTTTTAGTGTTTTTGAATTGTTTTCACTTGACTTGAAGTTCTTTTTATGTCTAGTGCATGTCCATGTCACTTTGTTTGTGGTTTAGTATTGTTATTGGTTTTCATGGTTTTTCTTCTTGTTTTCTTTTGTTATTTACTTTTTTGCTTTTAGGGTCTTGAGAATTTTGTCCAAAATATAAATTTAATGGATCTTAGAGAGAGCTTAATGAAACTTAATAGGTAATGGAAGACTCAGATGAATCCCAATGCATGAATAAGGGGAAACTGAAGGTAAGAATATGACATTCAGTTGGATTGGTTGGGTCCATTGGGAAAAATGGATAGTGGAATGAAAGCCATGATAAAGGTAACAAGAAGGTGAAGTAAATGGATTTGGTGCATCATATGCATTGGCTAAGTTGGGAACTTTTGTTCTCAATGTTGTGCATATTGTGCCCAGATAGAGGGAGTTCTCTTAACCTTAACCATATGATATCTGGTAATTATGTTGTGATTATGATTATGATGATTTATATATCTGTATATATTTATGTACGTATTATTTTATCTGATAGGGTCGTTAGGGATCATGATTTATTTATGCTAATGATTATATATGTGTATGCATATATGTCGTTGTTTGATGAATTCATCCTAGATCATGATTTTTTTATGTTAATGATTATATGTATATATATATGTATGTATGTTGTTGTCTAACAGGGTCATCAAGAATCATTCTTGTGGAGGAATGATTGCTTATGCAGGTGAATGGAATGAAGGGGTTCTTGGTTTATGAGGAATCAAGTGGGAAGAGTAGCCCTGACATATTTATGACGTTTGTATCATATGGACATGAATTGATATTATGTGATTATACTATGTCTATGTTTATTTTATGGATAGGTTATGTTGATGGATATTGTTTGTGAACTTAGTGTTCCTAAATTGAGTTCATTAATTGTCAACCAGGGTTAGTAAAATGCTGAAGTGTGGTGCACTATGTGTGCCTAGGTATTTGTTTCTCACTACGTTTTGTTTAGTGTTTTACGATTTTTTTGGGTTTTATGGTTTTATGTTTGAAAATGGAAAGAACTAAGTGATAGTGAAAATAAGCTATTGGTTATATTAAAACAGAACGAAGCCTAAACTATGGATGGCAAACAACAAATTCAAAGCTTGATACTGACTTCATTGCAAGAAAATAAACCACAACATGAGCTTGAACTTATCCAATTCATTCATTAAATATGTGTTGGAAGAGCTTGAGAAATGGACAAGTTAAGTGTGAATGAAGTTCTCCTAAATAAACAATCAACTCACAATATTACAAAATGATTATTTGTAACACAGTAAGGTTTCTATTCTAGATTAACCTATGATGTTGAAGTTACCCTATTCTACAACTTGACTTATCACTACTAGGCCTTATTCAGAATTTTAGAGATTTTCTAGAATAATGTTTGGGAAAAAGGCTATAGGTGAATTTGTAAATATTTGCAGAGTGATCAAAGCCTTAAACTGATATTACTGACCCCTGTTCATGTGATGATGTATCAATATAAATTTAGAACAAAAGTAAGTTTGTAAATAATGAAGGCTGAGAGACTAATTTTGACAACTAGCACTACTTGAAACACAATGGATAACACTAGGCTAGAAAGCAGTCTATCAATCTTAAAATATAGTGATTACAACTTAAACTAGAATGCCATTAATATTTTCTTTAAAAAAAATGAACTGAGACTGAACTAGAGTGCTTCTAATATAATTGAAGTACATTGAAAAAAGTTAAAATAAAATGCCATTATCAAACTGGAAATGTAGTGACAGAGCTGAACTAAATGCAGTCAACCTCCGGAGTGTTGTAACTAAATTAACATGCAGCTAGTCCATGGAATTCTACACCCCATCTCGTTTCAATATGAATGATATTTTGGAAGAGTTTGTAAAACAAGTCTGGCTGTATTATTCTATGCAATTGAACATAAACATAAGATTTGAAAGCAAGTACAACTAGGATCTAAGATACCACAGATGTTTCTTATTCATTGTTAATGATGTTTTGGAAGATTTTGTAGGAGTAAGACCAGCTATGACACTTAGTGTAAGCAAGCATAAAATTCAAAAGGAAATGCAACTAAAATATACAACACCACAGCTATGCCTTATTCATCATGATTATATTTTGGAAGAGTTTATAAGAGTAAGTCTAGCTGTGATGATTAATGTAAATAAGCATGAAACATGAACTTCAGAACCTGCTTAAGCTAGAAATGAAAAACGAGACTAAAATACTTATCTAAGCCGTATGAACAAAGCTGCTCAGGTAGTAGGGGCCCTCTACCACCAGAGTAGCATGCAAAATTTACTTCAAGATTGACTCAGCCTTTCAATAAAATGGTGCTTCTTTCATTGAAAGAGAAATTACTTCAAAACAGAGTGTTTTCGGACTTTTGAAATCTAGCAATCAAACACAAAATCTAACCCTGTCCCTCGGTTTCCCGAGCCATATTTGTAACAAATTTACATAACTGTCTTGAGATAACCTAGGGATAATTGTCTTTCCAAATAAAAACCAAACTAGGACTCTGATGGTGGTCACGTAATATAATTAAGGACATCTGGACTGTCCTTGTCCTATTAGGAGCCTCTCTCCTAGTTTGAGTTCCCACGTACATAACCACCTATAGAATTCCGTTCAGACTTCGTGGAGAACAACAAATGATGAGGGAATGATGTGGAATACGACCATATGTGTTTTCCTCTGAGATGACACCTAGAACCTGCGTAGACATGAAGACAGCTGCAGAATCAGCAACTAGCTACAGAATGTCTGCATTCTGTAGCTAGATCTAGTTCAAAAAGTACTACAATGAAAAAATCATAAAAACATAGCAAGTTAGTCATGATATTCATTCTTAAAGAAATTTTAATGAATTCTATTGATCATTTGAGCCTATAATTAATAATGGAAAAAGGAAATGAAGTGGAATGTGGTGGAAGAAAGAACATCTTTGGAGCTCAACATACCCCCACTGCTAGGTTCTTGCATGTCCTCATGCAACTATTCCATGAACTCTGAGACCTCTGCAAGGACATCCAACCCTCTTCTTCTACTTTGCCTGGCAGTCAAAGGCCTTCTGGGCTTCCTTATGACTAACTTGAATCTCAAATTTGTGAGTGCCCTGGTTAACTTTTTATTTCTCTTCTTCAATTTTTCACTGGCCTTGTGTAACTTTTGCATTTGTAAAGACAAAGTTGAATTCATATCAGTTTTCAGTTTAACTTGCTCTCTCAGAATTTCATTCTCATTCTTGATATGTCTGTTGAGTATTTCTAACTCATATTTATCCCTCCTTAGGATATCAACTGCATATTTTGGTGGACTAGGAGTTCTGTCTCTTCCTTCTGAAGCTCTTTTCTCTAATGTTTCAACATAGTTGTAAATTTCTTGCTGTGCTGGGTCTATTTCAGGAGCTCCTTCATCAAAATCCTCCTTAGTAGGTGTTTCTTCATCCTCTATGTTTATGACTTCAGTTTGTTTAACCTTTGTTTTCTTTAGTATCCCTCTAAGTCTGTGGCTCCTTCTTAGTTGAGATGGTCCTTCTCCTTTCTCCCTGGCAAAATTTCTTATTATCCTTTCTTTCTTAAGCTGCTTCCTAATCTGAGCCAATTTCTCAGAAATCATTTCTTCTTCACTTCCTTCTTGTATTTTTTTACCAGTCTCAGTTTTGGAGGTTTTCCATCTTCTGCTTCTTTTTGTAGGTTTGTCTTCAGGTGGAGGTTCCTTAGGTTATTCAAAGTGATTTCTCACTAAGAAATCTTCCCAATTATCTCCCATTTTGCTCAAATGATGTTCAATCAAAATTTTGACTAAACCATGGTGGTATAAGACTGTTTCTAGAAATTGAACTCTCTTTTGAACACTTGAGGCCATTTTCTTTAAACTATGAAGCAAGAAAAAGGGAAAATTAAGTTATTCTTCTAAGAAATGCATTATCAACCGAATATGATAAACATAGAAGGTACCATATCTTCCTTCACAAGTGATGAATTTTTGCAAGATAAGCAACATGTTCCTCCATTTGTTCTTTAGTGCAGAGCTAGGGATACCCTTTTTAAAAATGGAAACATCCATACCTGGTGACTTGAGTATATGCTTCCATGCCTCGTTATGAAATTCTCTATTCCTGAACCACCGTTCTCCTTGTCTGGGAAATTCGGTTGCTTCTACAATGGAAGCTTCTGTAATGGTGAATTTAATGTCTCCTATCTTGACCTCAGCTCCATTGAAGGACCATGCAAACGTTTTAGTCACCTCTTTGTGAAAACCATTGAATTTCTCAAAGAATTGCAACCACCCTGCTTGTTGTAACATTTCTCTGACTTGAGGATAACCCTCCAAGTACTTAGTTCCAACCGGTTCTATCCTCACTATGAGACCCATCACTTCTCTTTTCAACCTTCAAATTTTTTCTCCTCTGTTCACGGTGACAATGGCTGTTACAGGGATGTTTTTGCCCCACAGACGTTTCCTCTATTTTACAGACTGAAATGGTTAAGAGTTGGCTACAGGAAAGAATGATATGGAGTGATTGCGGAATGAATATAATGAGGTGAGGATGATGTATATGAGTTGAAAGATATCACAAAAGAAAATACCGCGGAGATATTTTGTAACGAATTCAAAATCATCATTAAATGCTTTGGCCTAGTGACGTGACTAATCCAATCACTTCAGCACTTTAACCATTTAGATTTTTAAATGATGATTGGATATGGGATTTGGAATGATGGAATAGAAGGAGTTTTATCCAAAGTTTCTACGGGAGGTTTGTTAGGCATGATCAACAAAATCAATTAAAACAACTTTTTGAATTATTCATAACTTAACTATACTAAAATTTTTCATGATATGTCATTATAATCAGAACTTTTACCTTTGCCTTTCCTCTGATTTTCTTTTTTTATATGCTTTGTTCTCCCCTAAAAATCATTACTTTTTGAGTCTTCATAACTCCCTTGATTTTTCTTGTTGTCATGGATATGCAGGATCATTTTATTGCAGATCAAGTGATTACTGGACATTGCTTTCAGGATCTCTGGCTGAAGAATGTTTGTCTGGCTACAGAATGTCTTACTGGCTACAGAATGTCTAACTGATTGCAAAATGTACCTGTAGAAGACTTGAAACATGAAATGGTATGGTTTGAAGCATGAATGGAATGTTGTATGGAATGAGTGAAGATGGATAATAAAATATGATGTAATTGAATATGAATGAAGTGAATAATGGAGTGGAATGGATCTCAACTTATGAAATGGAGTGAAGTATGAGAAGTGGCCTGTAATTCATGATATGTATTATTCAATTGCAGAAAAACATCATACTTAAAAATCTGGGATGGTAATGAGGTGGACCATGGGGTGAAATGAATGATGTGTGGATGAATGAATGAAATGGAGTATGGATGAATGAATGAAATGGAATATGGATGGATGAAATGAGATGGATCATAAGTGAAATGGACCCGCACTTATGCTTTTGTAACAACTGGTGACTTGCAGAAAAAGAACAAATTTGAAAAGCTAAAGTGTCAGAAAGATTCTGATTTTCACTCTACCTTTTCTATATAAACATGCTAATCAGTGATTAGTTTTCATGTTTATACTTTATTTATTCATTTTTTTTTTATTTTTTTTAAATAAAGTGACCTCAGAAAATTCAATTAAGTTGATGAAGAAGAAAGATTCTTCTTCATTAACTTCACATCACTATTTTCCTGGAACTTCTTGACAAATTCTTCTCTTGAAAGTGGCGTATGATACAGCTTCAATCTATGACCATTCACAAGAAAAGCGACCTCTTCTTCATCTATTGTCCTGATTTTTATTGCTCCATTGTCAAAAAATTTCACAATTTCATATGGCCCAAGCCAATGTGTTTGGAATTTACCTTGAAAATCTTTGAATTTTGAATCAAACAAGAGAGCCCAGTCACCTTCTTTGAACTTCTTTTCTTTGATGTACTTATCATGCCATCTAGTCCTTTGCTATTGGACTATACTTGTTTTCTGAACTGCATCTTGTCTGATTTCATCCAATTCATTAATCAGCTCCAATATGTGCTTTTGTGCCTCTGTTAGATCAAGTCCTAGTTGAATTGCCATTTTGAAAGTTTGAATCTGGAACTCTATGGGAAACAAAACTTTCTTTCCATAAACAAGTTCATAACGAGTATGACCTGTTGTGCTTCTCCATGTAGTTCTATAGGCCCACAAGGCTTCAGGAAGCCTATCTGCCCAATCTCTTCTATGTAAATGAATAGTCTTTGTTAAGATCCCTTAAATGACCTTATTAGTAGATTCCACTTGACCATTTGCTTGTGGATGATAGGGAGTAGATTTTATGTGTCTGATTCTGTACCTATTCATCATTTTTTCCACTAGCCTTGATGTGAATTGAGCTTCTTGATCTGTAACAATTTCCCTTGGGACACCAAAACGAGTAAAAATATCCTCAAAAAGAAAATTAACTACAGATGCTTCAGTGGCAAAAAGTAATGGCTTGGCCTCTACCCATTTGGTAACATAATCAGTGCAAACCAATATATATTTATTTTGTCTTGATGGAGGACTAATAGGTCCTACAAAATCCAAAGCCCATTTTTCAAAAGGTTCAATATGTACCTGAGGTTGTAATGGCATCTCACCTGAAGGAGAAGGTTTCCCTACGCTTTGGAAACTATCACACCTTTTGACATACTCTTTAGCATCTTTAAAAAGGGATGGCCAATAGTATCCTAAATGAAGGATCTTATAAGCTGTCCTCTTATCAGCAAAGTGTCCACCACAAGGTTCATCATGACATGCTTTGAGAATCTCAGGCATCTCATCTTCCCGAACACATCTCCTAATGATAAAATTTGGACCTGTCTTGTACAACTCATTAGCAACCCATGAATATTTTGCACTGTCATAAATGATTTTTATTTTGTCTCTTGCATTCATTATTGAAGGAAATTTCCCTGAAACTAAATAATTAGCAATGTCAGCAAACCAAGGAGTCTGAGTAGAAATTGCAAAAAGATATTGATCAAGAAATTGATCTTCAATTGGAGTGTCATCTTTGATGTTTTGGAGTCTAGATAGGAAATCAACTACTGTGTTTTGTTTTCCAGGCCTATCTAGAATGGTAATGTTGAATTCTTGTAAAAGCAATAACCATCTTATAACTCTGCCATTAGTAATTGATTTGTTCATTAAGTATCTAATTGCAGAATGATTTGTGTGAACAAAAGTTTCATAGCCTGTTATATAGTGTCTGAATTTGTTTATGGCATGAACAACAGCTAAAAACTCTTTTTCAGTTACAGTATAGTTTAACTCTGCAGGAGTCAAATTTTTACTGGTATAGTAGATGGCATAAGGAATCGGGTCTTTTTGTCCCAATACTGCTCCTAGAGCTGTATCTGAGGCATCTGTTGAAATATGAAAAGGTAACTTCCAGTTAGGTCCCCTTAAAATAGGTGCTTCAGAAATTTTTGTTTTCAGGGTCTCAAAGGCTAACTGGCAATCATAATTCCATTTGAATTCACAATCTTTGGTAAGTAATTTGAAGAGTGGAGATGTTATCTTGGTGAAGTTTTCTATAAAACTCCGATAATATCTTGTAAATCCCAGAAAACTCCTAACATCTTTTTGACAACTTGGAATAGATAAGTTAGAGATGACTTCAACTTTTGACTTATCAACTCTAATCCCATCCCCTGAAATGTGATGTCCTAAAACAATTCCTTCAGTAAACATCATAAAACACTTCTCATGACTAAGTGAAAGATTTTCTTCTTTACATATTTTTAAAACTTTTTCCAAGTTTGCTAAGGCTTCTTCAAATGTGTTTCCATAAACTGTGAAATCATCCATATATACCTCTACACAATCATGTATTATATTCGAAAAGATTCCTAATACTGCCCTTTGAAATGTTGCAGGTGCATTGCATAATCCAAATGGCAATACTCAGTAAGCATAGGTACCCCAAGGACAAGTAAATGTGGTTTTTTCTTGATCCTCAAGTGCTACTTGAATTTGATTATAACCACTAAACCCATCTAGAAATGAGAAGTACTTTTTGCTAGCTAAGGTATCTAACACCTGATCTATGAAAGGTAGGGGAAAATGATCTTTAAGAGTAGCTTTGTTTAATTCTCGGTAGTCAATACATACCCTCCATTTACCATTTTTCTTTGGCATAATTACCAAAGGAGAAACCCACTGACTATCTGAAATGGGATAGATAAAGTTCACATTCAACAATTTCTGCAATTCTTCTTTAACAATTTCTCTAAGATTTGGATTCATCCGTCTTTGAGGTTGTCTGATTGGTTTACAATTTTCCTCTATATAGATGTGATGAGTGCAAGTCTTGGGGCTTATCCCTTTCATATCAGTATACTCCCATGCATATGCAGAAGAATGTCTCTGTAAGATCTTGACTAGCTCTTGTTGTTGAGATTTCTATAGGTTCTTGTTTATGTTTAAAGTTTTGCCTGGAAATATCTCACTTGTAGAGCTGCCAAATTTATCCATAGAATGAAGAGACATTTGTCTTGATGATAAAAACTCAATGTTGGATTCTTCTTGAAATTGTTCATGTTTGTATTCCAAAGAGGATCCAAAGTTTTCTAAAGTATTCATAATTTGACTATCTTCACTAATTTTTGAAATTGTGAAGAGAGGTTGTAAGTCTTCTTCATCCTCTATCCATTGAGTATCATCTAAATCTGTAATTGTCCTTGCTGGAGGATACAAAGTGAATTTCTTAGTTGAACTACCATCAGAGATATACATATCAATAGATCTACAAATAATGAAAGCATCAGTTGTAGCTAACCAAGGTCTTCCTAGTATAATAGGATGCCCTCCTAGATTATTCTTAGGAGTTAGGATCATGAAATCCACAGGGTACTCCCAAGAATCTAGGGACACTGGAATGTCTTCTATTACCCCATTAGATTTGATCACAGATCTATCTGCTAATTGTAATAATGTGGGTGTAAAGAGAAGATTAGGAAGTTTCAGTTTATCCATGATTTGTTTACTCATGATATTGATTGTTGCTCCTAAATAAATGAGTGTGTTTTGGATCTCATTTCCATTGATGTGAATTTTAACAACTGGATTTCCTGGGTCTAGATACTTTGGAATAGAAATCTTACCCATCATGATATCTGCTATTTTTCCTGCTAGTTGAATTTTCTTTGTCTCTCTTATTCTTTTTATTTTTTTCTTCATGTTGAACTCCTTTATTGTCTTTGCTAAAATTGGAATTTCCTTGATAGCTTGTAATAATGGAATCTTAATACAGACATTTCTCAGCTCATCTAGGAAATCATAACTAGGCACCATAATTTGTTTTTCTACACCTCTATCAATTCGTAATCTTTCTGGAAAGGGAGGTGTAGAAGTGGATGTTGATGGCTGCTCTAATACAGGAGTTGAAATTGTTGATTCTTTTTGTTTTGGTTTTTCAATGTTTGGGTCCTGAAAAGATGTGTCTTCTTCAAGACTTTTATTTTCCTGTAGAGAATCTTCCTCAAAGTTGTCTTGTTCTTGTATGATCACAGAAGGTTTCCTCTTTTCAAGTATTCTTCCAGACCTAAGTTGAACATCACTAAGGTCTAGAGGAGTAATTAAATAAGTTGGAAATTGTTGGCCTTGTATCATGTATGTATTCTGAGGATTTTTATTGTTGGGGTTTGGTATGGGTTGAGCAGGCAACTGATTTGATTTCTAAGGAAATGGTAATAGGAGTGGTTGATTTTGATGTTGTGAATTTTGATGATTCTGTTGAGGATTTTGAGGAGAAAAATGTGGGTATGGTGGATAGGATGGTGGATATTGATAGTACTGGGAGTATCTTCCATAAGGATTTTGTGCTCCTTGTGCCCAAGCTTGAGATTGATTTTGAAATTGGGGCCAAGGTTGCTGCCAAGAATTCCAATTTAGTTGACGTTGATTATACAATTGATCATGGAATCCTTATGTTTGAGGTCCTTGCCAAGGCCTTCTAGAGACAAAATTGAGAGATTCTGTGGAATTTGTAGGAGTTTCCTCTTGAAAGACAGCTTTAAGACCAGGAAGTGAAGGACATTTCTTGGTTTCATGTTTTTCTAAACAAATTACACAAGTCTCTACAAATTTTTCATCCAAAGGACATTCTCTCAAGGCATGCTTCTTTCTACATTTGGGACAAAAGATGGCTAAGGCATCAGATTCATCTTTTTGCTTGTTTTGTAACTTAAGGGTGTCTATTTTTTCACTAAGACTCCCTAAGATGTCATATTTGAATTCATCAAGAATATGCCCTATCTCTGCCCTACTTACTGTCCCAGAAGCAGACTTACTTACCCTTGCAAGAGCAGGGTCTCTTGGACCTTTTACAGTTTTGGATTTCCCTCTTGAAAGGTTGATACATAACTCAGATATTTCAGGTAATGTGAGCTAAGATATATCCCCTTTTCCCATCATGTTAAGGATATCCAACCATTCATCCCTTATTGTCTTCAACAAGAGAGATTTTAAGGTGTCTTGATCTAAGTTCTCCATTTTTTCTCTTTTGATGTTGTAATGAAATCTCTCCAACAAATCTTCCAGGTTTTCATCTTCTTTTTGTATCATCTTGAACACTTCCTCCTTATGATTGACTGGCATACAATAATCCAAATACGTCTCTAGAAATGCTTGTTTCATATCTTCCCATGTTCTAATAGAACTCTTGATCAAACTCATAAACCACTTCAATGCTGCTCCTTTCAATGTTGAAGGAAATAGTTTAAGATTTTGAGCATCTTGTAAGTAGTCATAAGTTCTACATAGGACTTCAAATTCAAATAGGAAGGTTTCAGGATCTTCAGTTTTAAGTCCATAGAAGTTTGGAGGGACAAAGGGTGAAATGTTTTTCATAGCTATATTGGTTTCTTCATCTACTATAGGAAACCCAAAAGAGTTTCCCATTTCTCTTCTACCTCTTCCTCTACTTCCTTCTCCTTCTACACCTCTACCTCCTTCTCCTCTACCTCTACCCCCTCCAAATAATGTGTGTTCTCCATTAAATACTCCTCCTCCCCCTTCTTTTGCCATAGTTGATTCTTCTGTGGAAGTGGAAAAATTTGTATCTCTAGTAGAGGTCCTTGAATCTTCTTCTAAGATAGGTTCAGTGGATGAAGTGGAAGGTCTTTCTAATGGAATATATGATCTTAAGTCTTCTGGAAGTCTAGGATCAGTAAAGGATGGAATATGGGTCTGAGTTGGTGGTGTGCTGGCTCCTGGTCTAGGTGAAACAAGAGGTGTTCTAGGAATCAAGCTTCTGCTTCTGCTTCTTATGAATCTACCCCTTGAGTCTCTCTCTCTACGCATATCATTGTTTTTGGGAGTTAAGAAACAAGGCTACCTAGTTACACTTCCCCGGAAACGGCATCAAAATGTTTGTGCTCAACTTACTATTCCTAAATTGAGTTCATTAATTGTCAACCAGGGTTAGTAAACTGCTGAAGTGTGGTGCACTATATGTGCCTAGGTATTTGTTTCTCACTACGTTGTGTTTAGTGTTTTATGATGTTTTTGGGTTTTATGGTTTTATGTTTGAAAAGGGAAAGAAATAAGTGCTGGTGAAAAGAAGCTATTGGTTATATTAAAACAAAACGAAGCCTAAACTATGGATGGCAAACAACAAATGCAAAGCTTGATAATGAATTCATTGCAAGAAAATAAACCACAACATGAGCTTGAACTTATCCAATTCATTCATTAAAGATGTGTTGGAAGAGCTTGAGAAATGGACAAGTTAAGTGTGAATGAAGTTCTCCTAAATAAACAATCAACTCACAATATTACAAAATGATTATTTGTAACACAGTAAGGTTTCTATTGTATATTAACCTATGATGCTGAATTTACCCTATTCTACAACTTGACTTATCACTACTAGGCCTTATTCAGAAGTTTAGAGATTTTCTAGAATAATGTTTGGGAAAAAGGCTATAGGTGAATTTGTAAAGATTTGTAGAGTGATCAAAGCCTTAAAATGATATTACTAACCCCTGTTCATGTGATGATGTATCAATATAAATTCATAACAAAAGTAAGTTTGTAAATAATGAAGGCCGAGAGACTAATTTTGACAACTAGCACTACTTGAAACAAAATGGATAACACTAGGCTAGAAAGCGGTCTATCAATCTTAAAATACAATGATTACAACTTAAACTAGAATGCCATTAATCTTTTCTTAAAACAAAATGAACTGAGACTGAACTAGAGTGCTTCTAATCTAATTGAAGTACAGTGAACAAAGTTAAACTAAAACGCCATTATCCAACTGGAAATGTAGTGACAGAGCTAAACTAAATGCAGTCGACCTCCAGAGTGTTGTAACTAAATTAACATGTAGCTAGTCTATGGAATTCTACAGCCCATCTCATTTCAATATGAATGATATTTTGGAAGAGTTTGTAAAACAAGTCTGGCTGTATTATTATATGCAATTGAACATAAACATAAGATTTGAAAGCAAGTACAACTAGGATCTAATATACCACAGTTGTTTCTTATTCATTGTTAATGATGTTTTGGAAGAGTTTGTAGGAGTAAGACCAGCTATGACACTTAGTGTAAACAAGCATAAAATTCGAAAGGAAATGCAACTAAAATCTACAACACCACAGCTATGCCTTATTCATCGTGATGATATTTTGAAAGAGTTTATAAGAGTAAGTCTAGCTATGATGATTAAGGTAAATAAGCATGAAACATGAACTTCAAAAACCTGCTTAAGCTAGAAATGAAAAATGAGACTAAAATACTTAACTAAGCCGTATGAACAAAGCTGCTCAGGTAGCAAGGGCCCTCTACCACCGGAGTAGCACGAAAAATCTACTTCAAGATTGACTCAGCCTTTCAATAAAATGGTGCTTCTTTCATTAAAAGAGAAATTACTTCAAAACAAAGTGTTTTCGAACTTTTGAAATCTAGCAATCAAACACAAAATCTAACCCTGTCCCTCGGTTTCTCGAGCCATATTTGTAACAAATTTACATAATTGTCTTGAGATAACCTAGGGATAATTTTTTTTCCAAATAAAAGCCAAACTAGGACTCTGATGGTGGTCACGTAATATAATTAAGGACATCTGGACTATCCTTGTCCTATTAGGAGTCTCTCTCCTAGTTTGAGTTCCCACGTACATAACCACCTACAGAATTCCGTTCAAACTTCGTGGAGAGAAAAAAATGATGAGGGAATGATGTGGAATATGACCATATGTGTTTTCCTCTAAGATGACACCTAGAACCTGCATAGACATGAAGACAGCTGCAAAATCGGCAACTAGCTACAAAATGTCTGCATTCTATAGCTAGATCTAGTTCAAAAAGTATTACAATGAAAAAATCATAAAAACATAGCAAGTTAGTCATGATATTCATTCTTAAAGAAATTTTAATGAATTCTATTGATCATTTGAGCCTGTAATTAATAATGGACAAAGGAAATGAAGTGGAATGTGGTGGACGAAAGAACATCTTTGGAGCTCAACAGATATATCAACAGAATTAAAAGAATGTGATCTACGACATGTTGGAGCAAGCATGGATATTGGAAAGACACTAGAAATAAGGTTTCTTGGTAGAGTTAGTGTGTGGTTTTTGGATGTGCAATACTACTATTTTGTATCTGTCGTACATGATGCACCTGTGATGTTGTCTACATGAGGTGTTGTGTAAATGTTTTTTATGCAGTGTTATGTACATATGGTGTTGTGTACATGTTGTTTATGCAATGCTATGTACAAATGTTGTTTTGTGCATGTTGTTTATCCAATGTTGTGTACAGAAGGTGTTGTGAACATGTTGCACATGTGTTGCTGTGTACATATGGTGTTGTGCGCATGTTGGATATGTGGTTTTGTATACATATGGTGCTGTACACATGTTGGGTATTTTGTGTTGTGTACATATCATGCTTTGTGCATGTTGCATATGGGGTACTATGTACATATGGCATGGTGTGCATGTTGTACATATCATACTATTTACATGTGGTGTTGTGTGCATGTGGTATCATGCACATGTTGTACATGGGGTATTATGTGCAGGTGGTGTTGGGTACATGATGTGTTGTGTACATGTAGTGTTTTGTACATGTGGCGTTGTGTACACATTGTGCAGGTGGTGTTGTGTACATGTTGTGAAGGTGGTGTTGTGTACACATTGTGCAGGTGGTGTTGTGTACATGTTGTGAAGGTGGTGTTGTGTACACATTGTGCAGGTGGTGTTGTGTATAGGCGGTATTTTGTACATTCATGTGGTGCCATTGTACATGTGATGTTGTTTCCATTTCTTACATGTTGTTATGTATACAAGTCATACTATGTTATGTGTATTGTGTATTCATTATATCGTGACATGTGTATTCGTTGTGTTGTACCTTGTGTATGTATATGTATTGTGTTGTACACCAAGTGTAGGTTTATGTGATGTGTTGTGTTTTACATTAGATGTAGGTGTATATAGTGTGTTATATTGTACATTGGTCTAGGTGTATGTGTTGTGTCGTACACCAGGTGCATGTATTATATGGTGTTGTATGTCATGTGTGGTTGTATGTGTGTGATGCACACTATGTGTATGTGTATTTTCTTGAAGATAAGGTATTGGGTGCTTTCCAGGTTTAGGAACCAACCCAATGTGTGTACGGAAAGGACAAGCACAAAGGTAGAAGAAAAGGACTGATTGAAGGATAAGTATCAATATTTTATTTTAGTTTTTAATTTATGATCTATGATGATTGCATGTGATATATGATTTTGATTGTGATGGTTGCATTTTGATCTAACTAGATGAGATATCTTTATACATGATGATATGATTCAACAAATAGTCTGACTTGTTGTGATAGGAAGTGAAAAAAAATGAAATTGTACCTTATTGATTGGATACCAATGAGGTTTAATGTGAGTTTATTTCAATTATTCTTTAGTCTAATATAATTTATTTTCTTGGTATAGGAACACATGGAAATTCCAGGTTGAGGTGGTTGGAATTGGCTGTCAAAGAGTTAGTCGAAACAATGAAAGGAATTGGAACATGCAACAATATGTTGTAAAGCACTTCAAGAGAAGGGACATTAAGGGAAACTAGTACCAAATAGTGTCCACTGATTTCCTTGACTATGTTATGACTGGTGTGATGGTTTTGAGGTAGGTATATGCCTTGTTTTTTGGACATTCTGATGTGAGGAAGCCTTTCCAAGGGGGGTGTCGCCCAAGGGACTGTGCACTAGAGAAGGAGATGCTCAGTGAACTTGGAAGGTGTGTGAATACACAAAATGGGGTGACTGTATTTCCTAAGGGATTGTGTAGCAAAGAAGGGAAGGTCACAAAATACATTAATTTTGGTCATTATCATTTCGAGATGGAATCAAAAGCACATTGGGAGTGTGTCTTGGAACAATGATCCAATAACTGTTCATCGAGAGGAAAAGTGGCACAGGATTGTAGCGTGGGCCATTGGATGCATAATTTGACTTTGACAATGGATTTTGGACTTCCTAGGAAGGAGTTGAATCCTAGTACTAATTTTGAGGGTGGAGGTGTGGGCCTCTAGATTTCCTTGTTGCGGATGCAGACATCGTATCCTTTTATTTGTTGGTTGAGAAAATGTACATATATTGATATGTGTATATTATTGTAAATATTATATCAAGATGGATTTATAAAGCTCCATAGAAAATATGATTATTTTCTGGTTGAAGAAAATGTGCATGAGCATATGTTGTTGTTATTGTAAATATCGTAATGAGTTGTGTTATAAAGCTCCACTAAACGGTATGATTGTCATGTTTTTAGTAGTGTTCATTGTAAATGTTGCAATGATCTTTGTTATAAAGCTCCATGGGTAGTATTTTTATTTTTTAGCTATTTTGATGGTTATAGGTGTCATTGAACATCAAAAATGGTGTTCCCCCAAAGGGGAGGCATTTGTAACATCCCTCGTTGAATTTTCATGTAAAAAAAAAAATAAGACCAAGGTCATGGGAAACATATTCCAAGATGAATTTTGGGAAAAAACATAGTGATGGGGAATCATTGGTGATTAATTAATGGCAAGTTAATTGGAAAATGATTTGAAAAGGAAAAGAGGCATTAATTGGCATTTTATTTATGAAAATAAGGGAAAATACTAGAAAAGGAAGGTGAAATGTCATAGGTTTCATGTGAGGAGGAAAATGAAGGAAAATAATGGAAAATAAAGAAAATAGAGGCCTAAATGATAAAACATATTCTGAGGATCAGTTAATAGATTTTGGTCAGTGTTAGATTTTTTTTTCAGTTTAGCTTGGAGCTCTCTCTCTTCTATTCTCTCTCATACTCTTGGAAACTTAAAGTTCTTGGAGCAATCCTAGAGGATTTTGGGATTACTTCAGATTTGGAGTAAGAATGAAAATTAAAACAAAAAAATTTCAAGGGAAAAACAAGATCAACAGCAACAACATATTTTATTTGCAAGTATCGAGTGGAATGTATGATTTCCTTACTAGTTTTGTCATGCATGGTATATGCATGTGGTTGATTGGTTATGATATGTCATTAGCATGGAGGGTTGCTTGGATTGGCAATGTTTTTTTCTAGCCTTGTCATTTGCTAGATAGTAATGGTGCTGTGGGTTTTCCCATTTGTTTCTGATTGGTTCTTTTGTTCCATATGGTTGTGCGTTGAGTTACTATTTCCTTGAGACTTGGTTGGAAAAACTTTCTGGAAGCATTGTAAAAGCCTTGGTTGAGTTACTAGTTCTGGAAGCCTTGGTTGGAAAAACACTCTGGAGCCCAACAATAGTTGTGGGTTGAGTTACTAGTCCTAGAAGCCAAGTTCAAACAAATTCCCTTGAGCCCTACACAACTTGGATGGAGATCGATATGGTGAAGGTTAGCGATGTTTGACCATGAGGGGGAGTCATTGGTTGAGGGTTGAGGTTTTTTTTTCCTGTGGAAGCCCTGGTTTGGTTTTTCTTGGTTTGTTCCATGAGATACCACATTCATGATTAGAATATGGTGCAAGGTTGATTGGCTGAAAGAGCGATTTGGTTCAGCCCAATCTATGGTCGGTTGGTACGTGGAAGTCCCTAACTTGTTTCGATTTTCATACGCTAATATGAGGATTTCATCTTGTATTTGATGGGTAAATGTACTTGTTATTTTGTAGTTTTAATGGTTGTTCTATCATTGTTATTATGTTGGTTATATGTTGGTTATAAGTATGGTTCCATGACAAATTTTAGTTACGGATCTTAACATGTTTTGATTGGTAAATGAATGGCTATAGAATGCATGACCTAATACATGTTATTAAGCTATTATGAGAAGGCATTAGACCTTCTTGGTGATTTTAATATAAGTATCAGACGCTTATGTTCATATATGTATTTATAACCTATAGATTACATGTTCACAATGTGTTCAATGAAATTTCTATGGTTAGGCTTGGTTAGGCCAAGCCCTTGATCAAGTTTTCTGTTAGAATTTTTTTAGTGCCATTTATTGTTTTGGAAAATTTCATCAAGTTTTTGGAAGTGACTCGGAGTCTATCCCTCCAAATTTGGCACAAATTTCGTGGTCTCAGGCACAAAACTGGTTGAAAAAATTTGCATTCAAACCCTTGTAGTGGTTATGCATGCGAGTGGAAGCCTCCAGTCATATGGATGCATATTTTTGCATGCTCTTGGGGGTCTAGCTCAGTTACAAAGAAATTTAACTCAAGGGTTGGGGAAATGGAGTGGTTGGTTAGCCCTTGGGGGTCTTGTAGCTCCCAAGGAAGGTTAGTTTTGTTTTTGGTATGTCGATTCCACTTCCTCAACTGTACATGGGGATTTTAATCATATCATAGTAACTCTTCATCACATGCTTACCATAGTGGACCAGTTATATTGCGTAAACGTAGGAGGAGGTTGTTAGAACTTGTATATCTCTAACATAGCACAATTTCATAGAATTGTTCTAACATGAACGAATTAATGGAGCTTTGAAAATATTGGCCCACTGACGTGGGATATTTTTTATCAGCTTGACCAAACATAGTAAGGCCTGTCCAAATTGGTTCAAATAAAACCAACAAAGACACCACTACATGAGTTGTGTTATAGAACATTTGGGTGGAATATGGTTTTCTCCCATGAGGTCAATGGTTCGAAATCAACGGTTGGTTAATTATTATCATATTTTTTATTTTTCCAATGTAGACTCATTTTTTCGAATGGTTAAGCCAAGTGATGACAACCCTATTGTAGAATTCTTGTTGGACCTTGTCCAAATTGTAGAACACATTCCAAAAAAAATTGTTTTGTAGAAAACGTTTTTTTTATATAATTTCTATATGGGATTTTGTAATGATTTTTGAGCCATATTTAATTTGAAAGAGGGGAAGTGATGATAACTTAGTGGTGATTCATCAAGAGGTCATGAAGAATCATGAAGATATATTTTTGGTACTATAAGTAAGTTAAGCATGTAGTGAATAGAATGGAAGGACATGCAACCCTATGGTGGGATGAGGTACAAGTTGAACAAGAGAGGAAAGAAAAGTCTAAATTTAAATATTAGGATAGAATGGTAGAAAAATATAATGGTAAATTCTGGCTAAATTATTATCAAATCAATATTTTTAGACATTTATAAAACCTTTGACACAACTCCATGGTAGTTATAGAATGCACCAAAGAGTTTTAAAAGTTAAATATTAGAACTAATCATGTAGAAGATGATTTTTTTTTAAAGTAAAAAATGTATCTTTTATTAGTAAATAACAAATACATTTTTTTTTGTGCAAAAGTATGCACTCATAAAATGGGTTTGTGAAGGCATTCGTCCAATAAGTATATGTAATCATGAAGTATCACAACGACTAGTCTATAGACCACACAAACTCACACACATAAACTCATCATGTAAGACCATAGTAAGTAATGTTTTCCAAAAAAAAAAAACATCATAACACCATCATTCAAACTCTCTCCTACGGGATGTCTAGTTGGAGGCCCCATATGAACATTTTGTGGTAGTACAATGAAGTTTACTCATCTAGATACTCATAAATCTTCCATATTCCCCTATCCTGTGAAGCATGAGCCTCAGAGAGTGTGTTTGTTGTGTAGTTATATTCCCTATAAATGTGTTGAGAAGAATCATGGTCAAATTAATGTTTAAGATTCAATACCTCATTTAGAATGGGAATCAATGTGTTCATGTGGGAACCTACAAGTCATTAAAACAATTTATAATTATCAATGAATCTCCAAAAATCAGCAAAGTATAGAATTCTTTTTCAACATAAAAAAGAAGGAGCATAAGACTAAGTAATTTTTTGTAGGTATTAGTTCCTATTCCCATGCCACTTTGAAGTTTGTAGAAAAAATAATTTTTATATAAGTTATATATGGGATTTTGTAATGATTTTTGAGCCATATTTAATTTTGAAAGAGGGACAATGACGATAACATAGTGGTGATTCATCCAGAAGTCATGAAAAATCATGAAGATACATTTTTGGTATTATAATTTAATATTTCATGTTTTGGGAGTTATTAATAGATTGTAGGAATTTTAATCAGGTGTTACATGAAAGATCAAATTAGGATCAAGAAAATGTCATGGTACCGGATTGATGAACATAATGTTGTGAGTAGGTTATGATAATATTGTGACAACAACAACTTGATCAATTTTAACAATGTTACCGATGAAATAGGTAACCTCAATGTTACCTACTTTTTGAAGTATCAAGAAAAACACCTGATTTTGAAAAAGCAGCGATGCAGAATCAAGGAAAAAAAAATTGAGCATGTTTTTGGCACTATAAGTTTTTTTCATTTTGTTATTTTTTTTTAATTAAATTTTTTTTTAAGTGATGTTTTTTATGTCGATTTTGAATAGTGGTGGTGTATCATCACCAACATTTTTTTATAGGATTGATTTTGACACTATAGATTTTCTAATGTCTTCTTTTTCTGTGAGATGTTTATTTTTAAGTCCATTTATGTACTTGTGTTTTAAAAATAAAAAAATAATTTTTTTTAAATAAAAACTTGTAATGATATCTTCACTTTTTCACATACATAAAAGATGGAAAAAGGGTCAATATTCTAAATTTTATATTTTCCACATGTTTTATGTATTGTTAAATAATTTTTCAATGCACAACAAAAAATTGTCGCTAAAAACCCAATATTTTGAACCATATGACAAAAAAATACAATTTTTCAATATAAATACAATGAAAAAAATACACTTTTACAGAGTTTTTGTTGGAAAAAACATGTTAAATAAACTATTTTTTTGGGAGAATCTTAACAAAAAAAACTTAAGAAAACAACATTTTTATTGAATTTTATGTCAAAAAATAATAGCAATCACATGTTTTTTGCAAAAAAATAGGGTTGTTCTCATAAAATATCAAAGTCTAAACATTACAAGTAAAACTGATTAATAGTTCTAAAAAATAAGCTTTGTTTGCAAGCATAACTTAAACATCATCAACAATATCAACTAATACATCTTCAACATCATCTAGAACAGCATTGATGGCTTCTTCCGCAGCATTTTCTTCTTCATTTTGATCATTTCCATCTTCTAATGGATCTTTCATGTCAGCAAATCTTCCAAAGTGTCCCTCTCTAATCATTCCATATAATGGTGGTTGAGGTTCCTTTGCTTTTTTTGCCACACGTGATTCATTAAAATCTCCTT
The DNA here is from genome assembly GCA_034641835.2 of Pinus albicaulis. Classification (NCBI taxonomy): domain Eukaryota; kingdom Viridiplantae; phylum Streptophyta; class Pinopsida; order Pinales; family Pinaceae; genus Pinus; species Pinus albicaulis. Next base: position 434,486,567 of record CM076576.1, on the reverse strand, counting down.
TCCTCAAACCAACTTCTTGCTTCGCATCTGGAAGGAACTTAAGAGCGTTAATTCTTTGTTGAATAAATTTGCATTGAACTAGGTCTTTCTCAATGGAAATGCAATTTATTCCTTTTAGTATGCAACATGCTAGTGTTGTACCTAATCATCAAGCACAAAAAAAATAAGTAAGAAAATTAGTATGGAGACATAAAAAGTAAAAAAGACAATATTTAAATTTAAATTTGTATAATAAAACTTACCTGAACCTAAGAATAAATCCAAAACCCATTCTCCTTCATTTGAACATAGATCTATAAGATAGTTAATCAAGGCTTGTGGTTTTTGATAAATGTTAGCTATATCTCCTTTTGCATCTTTATCCTCATATGTTAGTTTTCTTACAACTGCATCATAAACCAATACTTGATTATGACTCTTCCCATCTACTCGATTCATAATAATATGCTTATAGCTATCGTATTTTGTCCAACATTCAACATGGATGAACTCACAATAATTTATAATAGGCTGATCTTAGGAAGAAACAATATTTGACTTTTGCCTGTAACATAACATAGTAAAAGTTCAGTTAAATTTCACATGAATAGAAAAATTTAGGAGTAATCAAACATACAATTTCAAAGTCTTACCATGTAATTTGCATCCTTGAGTTTGATTTACCCTTGAAGCTTGTTAATAAAATTGGAAACTGTGTGTCTGAATGAAATGTCACAAATCGCCAAAGTGGTGATGTTGTCACTTCTTGAAAACCCGTAACCACTTTACTAAAAGCTTGATAAGTATATGGTTCTCTATCATATTCAATGTCTGGGAAATTGAAACCATGAGGAATATCTACAATAACTAGGCCATATTCCCTTTTAGGTATTAGTGATGCAATGTCTTCATAGTCACCTTGTATTATTTGATATTGGACACTGTTGAGCCCATTCCAAATGTAATGATTAAGAGTAGGATCTAGTTCAACATTCATAAGACGCTTCCTTCTCATGTTCTCCATCTTAATTTTTTCAATAAAGCTTTTGAAAGTATCTGGTACTCCATTTCCATCCTTCTTCGACATCTTTAATGACACACACACACACACACACACACACACACACACACATATATATAGTTTAAATATGAATAAAATGAATTTATAAATCAACATACCTTATTGAATGCAATATAAAACTCTTTTAGTGTTGATGTAGAACTTGCTTCTGGGTAGTTGCATACAACATCATCTCAACTGTCTTCATTCAACATTTTAACCATGTGTTCTTGTATTTTCATAAAAAATTTCTGACTGAATAAATCAAGTTAAAAGCATTAATATATTGACATGTATAACAAATTATACCAACATCATTATGTTTTATTTAAAAGAAAATTATAATGAAAGAAAAATAAGAAATAATTCAAGAAACTTACTTTTGAAATTCTGCACACATTTCTTCCATTGATAATTCACCCGACTTCACACAGGCTAATAATGATTTGACTAATTTATCATCCTTCACACCTTGCATTGTTCTCCAAGGTGTGATAGTCATATCCTTTGGAAGCTGCTTCATTTCAGGACCCCCCTTACTGTTGGTACATATTATGGGTTTACTCTTTCTAACCCTCTGATTTTTTATGGAAATATTCTCCCACCAATCAAAAATCTCATCAATCAAATCCCATACCTCCCCAATTCTAAATTCCAACTGAAAAATGTTATCTATGCCTCTGAAGAAATTTGTATTCAATTTTCCATCTGTTGCTTTTTTTTCATCAATTTGATAACCTGTTTCCATTAAACATTCCTTTCGAAATGCTATACTAAATTTTGTCTTATCCCCACCACATTTTTCTATAAATTCATTATGAATAAATATGACCCTTTGGATGAAAGTCATTTTCATTCTGTACTCATTATCTACATTATGATCCCATGCCAATAACTTTGATTCTATTTCTGTTAAACCAGCGTAAATGATGCATTTCACTGTTTGAAAAATATAGTTATTGGGATATTTTTCAATAAATTGTCTCTTAGCCTCTATCGAATGGTTCACTCCAATTAGATAATATTTATAATCAAAACATTTTGTCTTGTCAAATGCTTGTTTGTTGGGAACCTGACATGGATCGAAAAGAACCACATAATCCACCACATGCGCATATGGATTGAACCTGAACAATGTTTTCAGATTATGCACATGTAGGTGATGGGCCTTTCTAATTTGATATTGAGATTTTCCTTCATCTGGGCCGTAAAATTGGTTAACATTAAGCTCAAATGTTTGGCCACCAAGAATTAATTTATTCTTCCTCAACTCTTGTCGAATAGCATTTTGTTTTGTTTTAATAATGCCATCCTCTAACTCAGCACCTGGTGTTATGATTTCTCTGCTTCCATGAGAGCTTTCAATTTGTTCTTCACTGTTGCTCATGACTTTTACAGGTTCATCAATATTTGATTTCCTAGTCTTATTGGATAACATATCATTTTTTTTATAAACAAGCTCTCCTTCATGAGGTAAAAGAGAGACATCTTTGGCGATTTTTCTTTTTGGTTTCTGATCCGCTTTCTCCTTTTTCACAACAGTTCTAATCTCCTCCTCACAAATTCTATCATAATTTTATGTTTCATGTTCGACACCTTCAAAAGAAACATGCTTAAGTTTACTATATTGACCCACCTTAGTGATTCTTGGTTGATCCCCTCTTTGTACTGTTACATTGTCACGAGCTATTGCTCTTTGCTTCAATCTCCTTTCATCTGCTTTGTCTTTGTGGAAAGTGTTGATCACATCCATAACATTTGGCACCAACATATAAATACCTTCAAACATGTTTGAAAGACTCGGAACAAAATCCTATGAAACAAAATAAAACATATCAATGATCAGTGATTTATAAAAAAGTTGAATCATCCTTACAATAATGCATAGAGGAAATAAAAATAAGCATACTTACAATGTTATTTGCAATGTTGCTTGATATTTCTTCATAAAATTTTGAAGATATTTCATCTGTGTCATACTTGACGATTGATAGATGATATCTAACCTTCTCACGTTTCTGAGCCTTCCTTGCAAGAACATAAATAGTGTTTGTATTCGAGACCATACATATGTCTCGTACTCTGCCCATCACATCATATGGCTCATTTAAGTCAATCATACCACAAATCAGATAGATGTGTATATCAGCCTCCGTTTCACTGTCTTCAAGATACCATGAGAAATCAGTTTTATCTATTTCCTCGGCGTTCTTCCAATCAGAAATAAGCTTTAATGAACCTAGTGCCCCACTTGCTTGACTTTTATTAGTGTGTGCAACAATGTCCTTATTGCGTCCAATAGTGTCCATAGTGCGTCTAGCTGCAACTTTAGATTTAGGAGTTGTATCCATAGTGCGTCAAGCTACAGCTGTAGATTTGGGAGCTGCTGCCCTAGGTGCAGAAACATTCACAAAAATCTTTTTTGATGCCATTTTCCTGGTTATATATATGTGTGTGTGTGTGTGTGTGTGTGTATGTATATATTAGTTAATGGAAAAATATTGTGGATAAAATAAATTTAATAAACAAAATTTATTTCTAAAACTAAATAGCTTGAAATTAAAGCAGTAAAATTAACTATAAAAATTTTCATTTAAAAACAAAATATTATAAATCATATGTATATATATATCTATATAATATGTTTTGAATACATTTTATAAAAAATTTAAAAATGTGTTTAAATTGTATAAAACAATTTTTAAAAAATAAACTATTATTTTCAAACTTCAGTTTTTGTTTAATATTTAAAAAAAAACAAAAAAAATTACTAACTATTTATAACAAATGTTAAAATTAAATTTTATTTTTTTAAGGCAATGATTTTATTAAAAAAACTTATAATCTTTTAATATATTTTAAAATTTTAAAATTTAATTTTACATTACATAGCAATTGAATAAAAATAAACAAAATAAAAGAAAAGAAAAATTTATTTTACTTTACATAGCAATTAAATAAAAAATTATAAACTTAAAATTATAAAAAATTAATATAAAAGTTTATAAATTTATATAATCTTTTAATATATTTGAAAATTACAAATTTCTATTTCACATTACATAGTAATTAAATAAAAATAAACAAAATAAAATAAAAGCAATTAAACAAATTAAATTTTTTATAATGTTGTTTTAATACTTAAATTTAAAAAAAAAAATATTAAAAAAGAAATTTAAATATTTAAATGTTATAATATTATATTTTTTATTTTTATTTTTTTAATTGTATTTTTATATAGTTTTTATTTTTTTAATTAATTTATTATATTGTTATATTAAAACAAATGTTTTTTTTTTTTTAATTTATTATATTGTATTGTTTTTTTTTTAATTATATAATGTTTAAAAACAAAACATAATTGTTGTTTGGTAATTTTTTTTTTAATATATTTATTATATTTTGTGATTTTTAACAAGTATTATTTAACAATGTTTTAATTATATTATATAACCATTTTTTTATTATTTTTATATATAACAATGTTTCTATTAATTTTTAATTGTTTTACTAAAACAAATTATTAAAAAAAAAAAAATTAAAAATATTTAAAAAAAAATTAAAAACAAAATAAAAATAAATAAATAAACCAAAATTTTAAAAAAAAAATTAAGAAAAGAAAAATTTTAAAAATTTAAAAAAATTTAAAAAACAAACGTAGTCGTTTCACTGTGCCCGCGGGTGCCGGAGGGCAGCTGGGCGGTGCCACGGGGGCGGCCCAGCCAGTCTCACAGCCCTCGCTGGGTGGGGGGGCGATTCCGAGCAGACCCCGCCCGCTGGGCGCTGGGGGCCGGTTGGGCTGCCCCTTTGGCGCCGCCCGGCCGGCCTCCGGCGCCCGCGAGCAGAGTGAACAGCTACATTTGTTTTTTTTTTTTACTCTTTTTTTTTTTAATTTCGATTTTTAAATTTTTTTTTATATATATAATATAATTATTAAAACATTATTTAATAATAAAAAAAAAGTTAAAAATATCAAAAAAAAAAAAAAACAATTTATTAAATCACAATTATGTCTTGTTTGTAAACATTATATAAATAAAATAAAATAAAATAAACAATATAATAAATTAAAAAAAAAACATTTGTTTTAATATAACAATATAATAAATTTAAAAAAACATAACCATATCACAATACAATTAAAATATACATATATATATATGTATAACAAAACACTAAAGAAAAAATAATTTAAATATTTAAAATTAAAAATAATAAAACTAAGATTTAAAATTAAAAAAATAAAATAAAATAGAATATAAAATAAAAAAATTCTCAAATTCTCAAATAAAAAAATAAATAAATAAATAAATAATGAAATCATTAATATGTTTATGATAAAAAAAAACAAATAAAAATTGTTATAATATTACTTTTTTTTTATGTGCATGGTCGTTTTATGGATTTTTCTGTTTAGATGAACCTATAAGTCTTAAAAAAGAAAAAAGAAAAAAATTAAATTTTTGTCCTTAAAACCCTAAAAAATTTAGTTCTTTTTGCATTTTCTTCACTAAAGAAATATAAAAAAATTAAGGTTTTGGAACCTAAAAACCTTAAAAAAATAGTTTTTGGACACAAAAAACTATAGAAAAACATATTTTCCCCAAAATCGTCTTTAAATTGACAGAATAGAAAGAAAACTAACCTTTGAAATGCAAAAATTTGTTGTCACCAATGCCAGCACAACGCCTCCACAAAATTACGAATAGCAACACAATGCCTCCAATGCCAATGCAATGCCTTCATGAAGTTACCAATGCCAATGCAACACCTCCACAAAATTACCAATAGCGACACAACGCCTCCAATGCCAATGCAATGCCTCCACGAAGTTACCAATGCCAACGCAACACCTCCAGAAATTTGCTCTAACAAATACCAGAAAACTTGATGTGATGTGATGAATAGAAACAATCATTCCTTTTATATAGCGAATATTATCTGATTGGTTTACTGTTTAACGAATGTGGGATTAAAATTTCAAATTTAAAATATTTACATTTAGTTTATTATAGTTCATACTATAGTTAAAATACTTATTATTTGCATGTAGTTATCATAGTTAATATTTTATTTAATATTTACATGTACCGAATGTTGAATAATTCAAATATAATCTCAGATTAAAAATTAAAATACGAAATACTTACATGTAGTTAATTATAGTTAATATTATAGATAAAATAGTTAATATTTGCATTTAGTTATCATAGTTAATATTTACATGTAATCAATGTTTAAAATCTAAAATATTTACATGTAGTTAATTATAGTTTAAATAGTTAATATTTACATGTAGTCAATCTTAAACCATTCAAATAAGAAAATTATTTTAGTTTCGAAGACATGCATGAAAGGAATATTTTGTGGATATTTTGAATAGAAAGTATGGTGAAATATTTGAAGACCAACAATATATTAATAAATTTTGAAATATATTTTAGATGAATATAATGTAAGTTTAAAATTTAAAATCTAAAATATTTACATGTAGTCATTATAGTTAAAATAGTTAATATTTGCATGTAGGTATTATAGTAATATTATAGTTAATACTTACATCTAGTCAATGTTAAATCATTGAAATAAAAACATTATTTTAGTTTGGAAGGCATCCATGATAGAAATATTTTGTGGATATTTTGAATATAAATATCGGTAAAATATTTCAACACAAACAATTTATTAAAAAAAATGTTAAATACATTTTTTACTAATATTTGTACCAAATATTTGAAATGAAAATTTTGGAGGGAAATTTTTTCGCGAAATTTTTTGGGGGGGAATTTTGGAGAGAAATTTTTTCGCGAATTTTTTTTTAGGGAAATTTTCAGTCTTTAAGCTATATATTGTAAGTGGGAGAGGAATTTGTATCATTCAATCTATTCTTGTTGAAAACCATGGTTTCCTCTGATAGCGAAGTTTTTCTTTGTACAACACCAACATCTTCGTCACGCAACAACTCTATTTAGAGTGATGAATATAACGAGAGTTCATTCACCATGAATAGAGAGTCAAAAAATCGACTTGGTTTTTATCCTAAAGATGATGAGAACAAAATTGATGAGGTGCAGCAAAATGAAATTTCTATAAATCGAGCACCAGTTATACCACTTACTCTTAATCCTAAGCATTATGAAAGCAACAGTTATGAAGGGCATGATGAAGAATTTCCAGAGTTAGAAATTTCACTTCTTCCTAATCCCAAGGATTATGAGGACACCATTGATGAAGAGGGAGATGAAGAATATCCACTTCAGCTTAATCCTAAGGATTATGCGAGAACAGCAAATGAAGAGGGGAATGAAGAATCTGTAGAGTCAAAATATCCACTCCATCCTAATCCCAAGGAGTATGCCAACACCAGTGATGAAAAGGGGGATGTAAAATTTCCAGAGTCAAAATATCAAATTCGTCCTAATCGTAAGGATTATGCAAGCACCACTGATGAAGAGGGGAATGATAATGTTTCAAATTCAAAATATCCACTTCGTCCTAATCCTAATGATTATGCCAACACCACTGATGAAGAGGGAAATGAAAAATTTACAGCGTCAAAATATCCACTCCGTCCTAATCCTAAGGATTATGCAAGCACCACTAATGAAGAGGGGGACGAAAAAATTCCAGAGTCAAAATTTCCACTTCGTCTTAATCCTAAGGATTATGTCAGCACCACAGATGAAGAGGGGAATGAAGAATTTGCAAAGTCAAAATATGCACTTCATCCTAATCCTAAGGATTATTTCAGCACCACTGAGGAAGAGGGGAATGAAGAATTTGCAACGTCAAAATATCCACTTCATCCTAATCCTAAGGATTATGCCAGCACCACTGATGAAGACAAGGATGAATTTCCAAAGCTAAAATTTTCACTTCATCCTAATCATAACGATTATAATTTAACCACTGATGAAGAGGGGGATGAAGAATTTCCAATAAATATAGATTCAAGGAATTCACTTATTCCTAATCCTAAGGATTATGAGAGCTTCAGTGAGGAAGGGGAGGGGCGGGATGAAGAAATTCTAGTGAATACAAATTCAAAGCTTCCACTTATGCCTAATCCCAAGGATTATGAGAGCACCACTGAGGAAGGGGAGGATGAAGAGTTTCTTGCAAATGATAATTTTAGAGGCACGGATCTGAATATTGCATTTTCTCCAAGTGACCATTTCAAAGACACTCATGGTGATGAAGAATTGAATCCTCCCAGGGAAGAATTTGAAAGCATGGGTCAAGATGGTGAAGAATTTCTTTTGAGTGGGGGTTACAAAAGTGTCGATGATTCTTGTGAAATTTTTTCTTCAACTGATGATAGTAAAGAAATTTTTTCAGGCAATGATGTTGATGAATTTCTTAACTATGTTGAGGATGATGATAGTGGGGATAATATTCCTCTTAATGGTGATGAAACTACTTTTACAAAGGATGATGGAATGATGAAGCCGTTGCAAGCAAATATTGCAACTAGGAGTAGGAGTAGACCTTTTCATATCAATCCAAAGCATTCCAATTATACAAGGGTGAGGACAAAATATCTCACAAAAAGAAGTTATGTCGTTCATTTGATTTCAAGTGAATGTTTTCGAAGGGATTGCTTGAAAAATATGGATTTCAACTTTGTTTTGGAGAAAAGGAAAACATATATGTCAATGAATAAAAGCATGCAAAATTCATATTTAGTGGGTTGCATGCAATCTACACTAGCAGGTTATAATTATCATATTGGGAATATATTGCTTTGCAGAAAGGCGTTCAAAATGTTGCATTCAATTGGTAATTGTCGTTTGTCAAGAATCCAGGATAGATTGGAAAGGGATCCCACATATTATTCAGAAGCACGTTATAAACGGGAGGTGGGGCCGTTTGCAAATACTGCTAAGACATGGATGAAAGACTTCTTTTCAAATCATGGAGAGTGTATACCAAATAAAGACACAATACATATTCCAGATAATTTCTCGAGACGAGAAATATTCATGTTATACAAAGATTATGCAGAAGCTGTTGAAGGAATTGGTAATTTTATTACATATTCTTATTTTACAAGGATATGGAAAACTGAATTCAACAATGTTCGTATTCCTAAGAAGACAAGGATGGGGATTTGTAGCACATGTGCTTCTCTTAAAGAAAAAAGAGATAAATGTCAAGGGGCAGAAAGAGGTATGTGTTCAAAACATTGTTTTTTAAAATTTTATACTTATCAACTATGAAAATATATTTATTCATATGTTTCTTTTATTTTATGTACAAATTCCATTGTCAAAGAACTTCAAGACCATCGCAATCAGCAAACAAGTGAAAGACAAAAGTTGTATAAACATCGAAAGAAGTGTTATGATCATCCAAATAAATATCTGGGATTGATAATTGATGGTATGGACCAAAAGAAAACACTTCTTCCAAATTTTGTCCGCACGCCAAAAAAATTACGGGAGGAAAATTTCATTCAGTTTCACTTGGTTGGTTGTATGGTATTTAATGAGAAGATGTTTCCAAGAGTTTTCTTCACAACTCCAAATATTCACAATGATGCAAATCTAACCATAACTATAATCCATGATGTGGTTACTCATTGGTCTGGGATTCTTCTTGAAGTTTTGTATTTACAATTAGACAACACAAGTCGTGAGAACAAAAATCAAGTTCTTTTTGGGTATCTAAACATGCTCGTTGAATTGGGGATTTTAAAAAAGATAAAGGTTGGTTTCCTTCTTGTTGGGCATACTCATGATAATATTGATCAAATGTTTAGTTGTTTTTCAGTAACATTGAGGAGGAAAGGTGTTGGGAACCTGCTATCATTAATTGAATGTTTTAAGAAATCGTACATTCCAGAGCCTGTTTTTCATGTGTTGGAAGAAACTATTGACATGCGAAGGTTTATTTTTTGGATCGCATGGTGAGGAGAAATGCATTGAACAACTTAACGACATTAGCTTCCAACATCAATCTCGTATCAAAAAAATTGATGGGATAACACTTATATGGGGCAAGAAGTATTCAACTGTTGAAGAATGGGGACCATCATCAGGTTTAGCATTTTTGAAGTTCATTCCAGAGCATCCAATATTTTCATCAAATATATTGTTATTACAGTCAGTTGTTGAACTCCATAATGCACGAAGGCAGAAGAGAGACATAAATTATTCTGAATGTCTAGAGGAAATTAAAAGATGTATTAGAGATACATATGAGTACTTCGATGTTGCTGATTCAGTTTGGTGGGATTCCTTTTTCAGTAATAAAAGTGATATGATTTCAAGATCAATAAATGAGAATACACTTTTGAAGACTCCTTTTTTTTTGCCACAAAATATGACAAATGAACATGAACATCAGGAAACACACAATGTTGAACAACAACAGCCTCAAGCTATTATTAATTCCCCACAGGTAGAGGAAAGAGAAATCTATATTGGTTCTAGAAGATCACGTGCACAACGTGAAGCCATGGAAGACCTTTATAGGGGTTCTGTGCAGGAGCTTAAGGAGGGTTGCATGATAGTAGTGTTAGCAGATGAAGATCCACTTGGCTATCCATTCTGGATTGCCAAGGTTATAAAGGTCATTAATTAAAATGAAGAGATTACATCTGTTGATGTACATTGGTATGCCACAAGTACCCACCCTTTCAATGGTGTGTACAAGCCAGAGATGGTAGTGGAAAAAAGAATTGGCAGAAAGAGAAAAAGAAAGGGCACAAATATAAATCGTCGCCGCACATGTCTTAAAATTAGAGGATGTTGACATACTTGTGTATGACTTCAATTTAACAAAGAGAGGAACTCTTCGGTTGCAGACCATAAATATTTTGAAGAAATTGCTACCAGAACAATTACTGTTGAGATAGGACTCTGCAGAATGTAGACGTAGATCTACAAGACTTTTGAACTCTGAAATGGTGGGCATGCATGTTGACTCAGATGGAGCACTAGTTGATGAAAGAGAAGAATATGGATCATCTGCATCTGCATCGAGCCATTCATATGAAGATTTAGGTTATGATGGTGTTCCAGAACCTATGGTTGATTTTGAATAACTATCTAAGACACTTTTATGTAATTGATGTTTGCATGGTAACTTGAAATAAAAAGTTTGACTTCCATCTCATTTTTCATGAATTTATGAGACATTTCTATGTTTGTTGGATTGTATGTTTTAATTATGAAGAATTCATCTCTTTAGAATATCGACAATGCAACATTGAATTACAAAAATAATTTATGTTATATTCAATGTACCAATGTTGATATTTTAATTATAAGTAAAATAGAAAATAGAAACTAATGTTGAATTTTTAGATTATGCAGTGATATTACCATGATATTATGTATTGTTACCATTTGGTATAAGATACTTTTAAAATTTTTAATAATTATATGCATCATTGAAAGGGAGCACTTTGTTTTGATGCTTGATTTTAGGTTTTGGTTGAAATTAGATTTAAATTTGTCTTATGCTAAGATTTGAAAAAACATAAGTTTTTATCCTGTAAAATTAAAATTACTCTTACTTGTTTCTGTTCAATGATAATTTTTTCATTTACTTGTTCATTTTTTAAAATTGTTTAAGTCTTATAATTTCTCCATAATTTCATTGTTCAAGTATGTTGAAAACTTAAGATTGAAAAACTTTAGATTTACAACTTGTCATTAAAGTTTTTATGCGCTGCCAAATTTTATCTTTAATGTTATGGTTGACAATAATTACAATTTTGGGGTTGTTTAGAGTCAAGATATTTTATGTTTAACAACATGGATGAAAATTGTTCGAAATGATAAGCCCTTCATACATGTATTTGTTTATCTTTAACATCATCTATCAAAAATGTTAGAAATTTACGATTTTAAAAAATGTCCTAATATGTTGTCTTTAATTCCATTGTTACAAGTGTCAAAATTATGACACAATTTTTTTTTTGTTATTCCAGCATCAACTGGTTTTGTTTTGAGGGTGTTTTTTCAATCCTTTTTTCAACAAACAGTTTTGTTTTTAGCATAATTTTATAAAATGTTGAAATTTGACCTTCAAAAAAAACCAAGTGCATTCTAGAAGACATAATTTTTGTTTTTGGGGTGTTTTTTCATGTTTTTTGAGACTTTTTGGGCTAGAGTTCCCGTTTTGAGGTCAGGTTACCTATTTCATCGGTGACAATGTTTTTTGAAGACCTATATTGAAGTGCATGTGGATCCAGTTTGAAATATTCTAAAACATGGTCAATATAATATTGAACAAGTAGGTGGGTTCCTCTACCAAGGTTGGTTCCTTAGTTAGGTTGATGCCTATAGCAGGTTGAAGCTTTCACATCTTTGATGTGGGTGACCTAATCAGGTTTAAGCCTATTAGAAGTGGGAACTTTCATATTTTTGAGGTTGGTGCCTTAATCAGGTTGTGGGCTATTGCAAGTATTTTCTTGCACATCTTAGGGGTGGGTGCATTCATTAGGTTTGTACCTAGAAATATATGTAAATGATTTTAAGAAGAAGAAGAAAAATAATTTGTGGTTTTCCGTTACAAGGGTTTCCATGTAAAATATTGTGTTCTCTCGTGTTGAACGATAATGATGGATTTTTTATGCATAGTTTTTAAAACTCATTTTTATTGTTATGATACACTACTACATGTTTAATTATTGATCAAATGTTTTGAAATGATAAGTTTTATACTACATTGATTTACCCTCCCTTGCTTAGTGTGATTTTTGGTCTAACATCAAAGTGGATACCTAGGATGGTAGTAGGAACTCATGGAGCCTAGTCTTGAGAACATACCTATTCAACCAATTTGAACACCCTGGAGGTGGTGGCATAGCTTGAGGGACTGCAAGTGTATAGAATGGTGTACATCACTTGGTTGTAGGATAATGGGTGATCTGAGCTTGGAGGTTGGAGGATGTCATAGTTTGATAATAGTTTCTGGAGGGTAACTAGATACTCTATAGTGTAGTAAGAACCCATATATTTACATGAATCTGAGAATATACCCGTCTAGCTAGGTATAATGCAATGGAGGTGGTGGCACAACCTAAGGGAATACAAGTGTAGAGAAGGGTGTGCATTGGTTGGGTGTAGGCTAATGGGAGGCATGAGCCTATAGGTAGGAGGCTACTAGGATTTGGTACCTTAGTTAGTTGATGGTAATAGACGTGTAACGAACTTTGAGTAAGTTGTTTCCCCATGGAGTTGAAACACCAAATTGGGGGTGACATGTTATTCAGATAAGACGCATAACTTTCCTATGGTTGGGAGAAACATCGAAGTTCTGCATCCAATTGGTCATTTAAAATATAATCACTTGATGCAGGAGAATCTAAAATTCAAGATCACCTCTAACGTTCTTAGGTCATAACCTCACTTGCCAAGGGAGTTGGTTCAATAATTTATTTTCCAAGGAAAATTGGGTTCCCCAAGTTATTTTATTTTGTAGTATATAATATAATCTAGAGGGAATGAATTTGTTTGGAAGTTAGGAAAATTCCATTTATTTCACATGTAAAAGGGAAATATAAATATAATTGGGATTTTATTAGAAAGGATAGTAAAATAAATTTGGTTTCCTATATTGAATGAGAAATAACATAGAAACAAATCACATATGTAATTAAATAGAAAAATAGAAGAATTAGACAGACGTTAGAGAGTTTGACTAAAGTGGAACAAGTGATTGAAATTTGCGAAAGGGTTTTGTGTGACTATAAAACTATTGTTCTCCCTTTTTATTTCATAATTAATATATCTCTATTTTAAAAAATTGTATGTATTTTATGTGTCCTATGCATTTATTGGAGTTTCTATGTTCATGGATTTCAATGTTTATAGGAAGACGAAGTCATACCAGTATAATTAATCATTTCATATAGAACCAGGTGGGACAAAGTTATTATATTCCCATTGATTTGTTTTCTTTGTGATGTATTTGGGCCCAAAGACATATGATATTCAACAAGAGAAACAAATGAGTGAAACCTATAAAGTTATCAACCCCTGAATAGGTAGATTAATATTGTTTGTAAAGTGATATGGCGAGGGACCCACATTTCTGTTCAGTGTATATCCAACTTGAAAGAAATTTGGTTCTTCAAGAGTGATTGTAAAACCCTTTTATATCATACTAGATCATCCATATAAATTCCCATTGTGGACACCAACAGAGAAAAAAAAATCGATGTAAGTAGACCCATCGTGAAGCGCGAAGATGAAAGGTAAAAGTTGTATGTTTTCAAAAGTTTATTCGTGTGTTTTAAACTTGTATCCGGGCATTATTGTATCTGGTTCTATTTTATATTCTCCCTCAAGACTAAATAAAATCCTTTAAAAATTATATCCAACTCCAACACCCCATAAATAAAAATTGTTGAAATTCATGTGACATCTATGAGATCAACCCAAGTTTGAAATTTTTTCACTCCATACATTTGGTAAGTCACAAACTTATGGATTATAAAATTAAGGGAAAAATTAAATGTAGCAAATAATGAAAAACAAAGGTTCCAACTATGAAATAAAAGGATTTTGTCGTTGATTTTGGCACTTCATGAAAATTGCTAGACAATATTTGGATATGAAGAAGAGAATATATTGATTTTATGTAATAAAATGAGATAGTGAGATAGATTAGAATCAATATGGAATCAAATAATTTCCTAATGCAATTAAATATGGAAAACTACCAAGGAGTAGTAAGAGGAGAAAGTTGAGGGGGACCTATAGCAAATGTGACTTTGTAATAAAAAGTGAGAAGAATTTGAGAAATAATGGCATATTTGGAGACTATTCAAATGAGAGGAGCTGATGTGGAAGGTGCCAGTGATGTTAAAGAATAATTTTATAGTGAAGAAGAAGTGGAAGAATCAACACAAGAAAATATGTTCATGATGTTTTCCAAGATGACCACTAGAACAAAAATGAAGGTACCATTATACAAAGCTAACTTTAACGTTGATGAGTTAATGGACTGGAAAAATGGTCTAGATAAATAATTTGATTAAGAGGATATTCATGGAGGTAAGTAAGTTAAGAATGTAGTGAATAGAATGGAAGGCCATGCAACCTTATGGTGGGATGAGGTACAAGTTGAATAGGAGAGGAATGAAAAGTCTAAAATTAAATATTAGGATAGAATGGTAGCAAAATATAAAGCTAAATTCTAGCCAAACTATTATCAAATAAATATTTTTAGAAAATTATAAAACCTTTGACACAATTCCATGGAAGTTATAGAATACACCGAAGAGTTTTAAAAGCTAAATATTAGAAATAATCATGTAGAAGATGATGGCTTTTTTAAAATGTATTTTTTATTTGTAAATAACAAATAGTTTTGTTTTGTGCAAAAGTATGCACTAATAAAAAGGGTTTGTGAAGGCATTATTCCAGTAAGTATATGTAATCATGAATTAGCACAGTCACCAGTCAAGAGAACGTACACACACAAATTGATCATGTAAGTCCATAGTAAGTAATGTCTACCAAAAAAAAAAACATCATAACACCATCATTAAAACTCTCTCCCATGGGATGTCCAACTGGAGGCCATATATGAACATTTCATGGTAGTATAATCAAGTTTGCTCATCTATATACTCATAAATATTCCATATTCCCCTATCTTGTAAAGCACGAGCCCTAGAGAGTGTGTTTGTTGTGTAGTTATATTCCCTATAAATGTGTTTACAAGAAATATGGTCAAATGATTGCTTAAGATGCAATAACTCATTTAGAAAGGAAATTAATGTGTGCATGTGGGAACCTACAACTGATTAAGCAAATTTATAATTATCATTAAATCTCCAAAAATTAGCAAATTATATGTAATATTCCCAAATGGGAAAAGCAGGAATAGAGTGCATAAAACTGGAAATATGCAGAAATATAAATAGATCAAAGCATGAGACACAAGTAGATCCATTCCATTATGATTATAACAGAAAAATAGGTACAAGATCTTGAGGAAAATATCACTCAAGTTGGGCAAACAAGCCTCCCATGAAAGCATACACCTAGATCCGAAATGTTGTTAATACATGAAATACACGAATGTATAAAACTATGCTATCTATGAGAGAGATAGTAGCTGGAAGATATAAAAATGTATTGTTGTTGATATAATGCTCCAAAAATTCTAAGACTAGAGATCCATGCTCCAAAACAGATTTCCAGGACAACCTGGAAAAGGTTTCCGAAAATACATACTATACAAAATATAGCAGATTTGGCCCTAGGGCTGAATAATCTCTGCAACTAAATCACTGATGGGAGATGGTTGATATGATATACAAGATGGTTGATCATCCTCCAACAAATCTCCTAAATTAAGGGTTGATCCCCACACAAGTAACCCAAACACTCCAAATAGGGAAATAAACTCACTTCTGCAACTGCTCTCTAAAATAACACAGTCCTTGAGGGAAACTATGCTATAGCTGATGACTGCTACTTGGCCTGGTGCCAAAATATGAAATGAAGCCCTGAGAACTTCCTCACAAGCTTCTAGATGAAAGCATGATCCCTCCAATGGAAAACTAGCTCATAAATTGGAGATCTCTCTCCTCCACTGCTACACCCCTGCAACACAACCCAAATCTAAACAGAACTACGTTGTACATGAGACTGAAGCTTGGAAAAATGCATGAATTTGGAAGTATAGTGAAAACTCTTTCTTTGAGGACTCTCAAGGATAGAGGTGGGATTCCCGATCAAGAACACCCTGTGCTAAACAACACTACATCTTAGCTAAAAAACTAAAGAAATATATATGTCTAAACAGACCATATATAAAAAACATAAACATATATCAACATGAATGATATGTATCATGGCTACCATCCTCTTCCTTATATAAAAAATGAGCTCTCTAACCCTAAGCCCCATTCATTTATGACACTACTTCCATGCAATGTGTCTCCATCTAAAACTGCATTGTCCCTCCATAAATGCCCACTCCTCCATGACAACATTGTTGATTTGGTCAAAGTTGACCTAGTCAAGGTGCTCCAATCCCTGTTCACACCTTAGGGTGATTTATAAGCTAAAAAGGTGATCTAATTTCACATGAGAAGTGGTTTTATTCTTCATAAAGAGATTTATGGGTCTCCCTACGCACTTATTCACCTATCTTAGTGACAAATTAAAACTTTAATATTCCAATTAGCTACAAGCTAATTTAGGAATATTACAGTCCTCCCCTCCAAAATGTTTCTTCTTACTGCAGAACCTCCAATTGATATGTGTCCTCTGAAGTATACAGATTATCCTTTGGTCGATATACCAAATAGCTCTCATCATGAAGAAATGGGAGATATATGGAAAGAGTTATATGTTGTCCATTGGCCTCCTCATGGCATGAGAGATGGTAAATGTTGGGTGCCTCAATCCCAATGAGAAACTCCAATCTCCATGATATCATCCAAAAAAAATGAGCCATCCTTGGTAGCTCATAGGAACAATCACCAGTCCCCTTCTTCTGCAATGTATAGGGGCTGCATGGCTGAAAATGGGAGATAGAATTGTTCAAATTACATTATCTCTCTCTCCATTTATGATAGATGTGGAACTGCTGATCTTGGGCTGCAATAATATGGTCATTAAGAAGCCAAAAGGTACTTGGAATCTCATGATCCCACTCTTTGGTTCTAGGAACCTCTCTTGTCCAATCCACTCCGCATATAGTGAATAGAGCATCATCATCATATGGGCTCCAAAAGAAATATGGAATAAGTGTCACATGACATATTGGATGGCGACAACAGTCCCTCAAGTGAGACCAGTGATGTTCTTCTTCTAGCTATCTCAAAACATGATATGATAAGTGGCCATCCAACCACTTACTTGCGGCCATAAGCTTCTAAAAAGCTTGAAAATATAGAGGACATTAGGTGTTGGCTGAAAATGAACCAAGAAATAAAATCTTGCCAAAAATCCTCTAGAAAGTGATCAATCCCATCACTGAATGTAGTCCCAAAAGTACCATGAAATCCAAAGAGAGGTTTGCTCTCTTGTGGAGTAATGTGTTGAAAATGTATGGTAAAGGAGTGTACATGCATTTTTAGTTGATAAATAAGCATAAAAACATTTATTTACCATATGTTGTAGAAAATTTGGTGAAGAGGTCCATAGATGAGCCTTCCCATCTCTCCATCAAAGGGGGAAGTGATTGAAACAACCTTGCAAGGTGGCTGCTCTCCTCCTCATACATAAAACAAGCTACATATCTCCTAATATGTTGGTGCACATCTTATTTGAGATCCTCCCAAAAGAATCCCTCCATGATGGTGTGATAAGACTCAATGAAGTCTACATGTCCTGAAGAGAGTGCCTCATATGTTGCATGTAGAATCTCCTTCTTAACCTTGGAGTCTCCAGTCAAGTAGATTTGATCATGGAAATAAATGACTCCATCAACCACTCTATACCTCCTATCTATCACTTGCCCATCAAGAACCTTACATGTGAAGAGGTTCCTAGAATATTCCACCAATATTTGGGACTCCCAATATGGATCTAGGCTTCCCAACAATGACAACGCTTTTGAAATCTGAAATAGAGCACATCTCACATCATAACTCTCCTCTTTGACGTGCTCAATGACAAAGCCACATTTTGGAGTATTGTTACCCCACTTTTGCTACCTCCCTTGCAACTGATCTTGTCCAAGACAAGATTGAAGTACATGGAGGTCATCCTCCTCTTGGAAGGTATTTCCCATCCAAAAATTCCATAGTTTTTCCAATGCATGCAAGAGTGTTAATAACCTCTTGTCATATTCAGAAATCAGCCTCACATGTGGAAGCATCATTTTCTGCCCCAAGAAGATGGAGTAGCCCTTTGACACCATTCTTGTGCCATCAAAGATTCCTAAATCATCATCTTTCAGCACAAATATCTGAGTGGGAGATGGCAATGTCCATATCAGAAAATTTCTCATCCCTCCTTTGAACCCATCAAATGTTCTTTGTACTATGCTAGCTCCTCCCAAGGCTCTTTCCTTAGCCAATTCTATCAATGGTGCACCATGCTGAGAGAACTCTTTGATCATCTTCCAATCAGGGGGTCTCCCTAGTGTAATGCCTCCATGTAACGAAACATTAAGGCCTAGAGTAGGTTGTATATGTGAGTGGACTGATTTGTCCCTTCTCTCACTGCGCAAATCATCCTCTGGCTTCTATGCATAAATTTCCTGAAAAGGATGGGTGTGTATGTTCCCAATTGTCCACCCTATCCCTTGGGAATTGTGATCCCGTCCTATATGACCCATTTAAATACTCTACCTTATTTACTCCCAATCCATAAAAAATGTGTGTATAAATTTTAAAATGGAGTTCAACCTGCCAATTAGGATCCAGGATATGGACATCTAAAAGATCATAATAGCTTCCAACAAAGATTTAATGAGTACAAGTCTTCTTCCTATGGATAAACATCTAAAACACCAATTCTTGATTCTCTTTTATATATTTCTATTAGCTATAACCAATCATTATTCATGTGGTCATTCCATTTTATATGAAACCCTAGATATTTCAATCCAAAATTAATATTTAGATATTGGAAAGAAAACATATTTTTTGCATATTTCACTTCATCCCTCAACAACCCATTAGGGTTAAGGAGGTTTTTTGGACATTAAAAAGTATTTTTTTAGCCTTCTGAAATCGATGCAACACTTTCTTGATAGTAGATTAGTGTAGGACAAGTGTGCAATAAGCTTGTTGGACAAGCATCTCCTTCAGAATTTAGTTTACAATTTGCAATTTGTGCGTTTTCATTTTGTATAAGTTGTTTGGTTTCAGAAATCAAGGTCAGTTTGCAGTTGCTTGTCACTTCATGCCAAAAATAATAAGGCACTAATAAACGAGTTCCCAAAGGTCTGTGGTTCTAGATACCTCCTAAAAGGAGCCACCTTCCCCAGTTGGAGCCGATGTTAGTGTCAAAATATGCATTCTTCCATCAGTGATCAAAATCACTCTTTTCATTCTCAATTTAGGTGGCCCACTCTGAAATTTTTATATCATTCCATTAGTTCATGCTAAAAATTGTTTCACTGATGGTAGTCCTATTCATAAAACTTCACTCCCCCTCATAAACTCACATTTGTTGACTCACCTTCATGTCTTGCTGAGAATAATAACACTTTTGAAAAGCTCATTTCCTCATATATTATCTCATTCAAATTCAATCATGGAATTTCGGTCATTTATTTTTGAAAGATTCCCATATTCATCATGGTCATCATTCATCTCATTCTTCCATGTTGTGCCATCATTAGGCCATAGGGTCATAATCATGAAAATTGGTCATTTCACCATCAAATTCATCTTTTTAAGGAGTATTAATAGTCAAATGTCTTAAGAAATTTTAGGTTCTAAACTATCATTTCCAAGTAAGTGGCTTTGTGTTTACCATATTTGTCTCTCTGTTGTGCTTAGAAAGCTCATTTCCCTTTCCTAGGGTTTTGAGGGCATTTTTCTTGGTTTCATGACTTACATGGTTAAATCATCAACAAGACGTGTATATTAATCCTATTACACCTTCCACTATCCTTAATATACCTTCCTAAGCACTTCCCATCACTCCTATCCCTCAAAATCACCATTTTTCCACAAGCCCTAGCCTATTGCTACAATTTGACACTTTGTGAGACTAGGCCTATGTTTTTCCCTTTTGGACCCCTTCCCCTCACTCAATCCTTCAAATTAAACTTTCTCTAATCTCTAACATATATCCCTATCCCCAAAAATTTCCCCAAGAATTTATACAACCCCTAACCCCTTCATTCCCCTCCCTCTACAAGGCAGTCCTAAATCCCCTGTTTTTCCTACACCAAACCCTAATTTCCTCTCCCACTTAGTTAGGGTTTGCTTTGGAATTAGAGACATCTGAGTAGAGGAGGCATAAATGAAGTCATTTATTAAGGTATGAATCTATTCCAACTCATAAACATCATGCCTCCATCATTTTGCAAGAACTCATTCCAAGGCACAAATCATTTGCCACTCTTAGGGCCAGTTTTGCTTCAAAATATGTTTCCGACGAAAAAGATATGAATTTGACAAAAGTGAGAGAGTTTTTTATCCATAATAGGTCAATAAAGAAAAAATTCATTCATTTTTTACACATATATCATGGTTTTGGATAAATGTAAAAAATACAGGTCCTACAAGAGGTTTTTTGAACTTTTGGAGCGACCTTGGGAAAATCCATTTTCATCCCTGTTGAACTGTCCAAATGACTTTATTTATGAGTCAAATGGTAACTATACCGATATAAATTTCCAATGAGCTATCATGAGCTAAATTTTAAGTTGAGTAAGTTCTCCAAAAGTTTCCTGCAAAATCACACTGCATTTTTGCCCCCTCATTCTGCATGTTTTGACCAGTCTTGGGAGAATCAATTTTTGATAGGTCCAATCAAGTCCATTTTGAAAAATAAAGGCATATTTCGAAATCATACAGGATATTATTTCCAATGAGATATCCTAGTTCTAATTTGGACACTGATAAGGCTTCCAAAACTGGTCTACAAGTTAGAGGGCATGTTTGCTTAAGGGAGGGTGTGTTTCCTTCTAGCGATACGTGTTTAGCAGTCTTGGGAGAAATGAATTTTGACAGGGAAAATGACCTTAATTTTGAAAAATGAATGCATATATAGAAACTATACTTCAATGGATTTCCAAAAAGCTATCTTGGAGCAAATTTGGACACTTTTCACCCAGTCAAAAATAACATGAAATTTGGTGGTAAAACGGCACTGCGCATAGGACAAATTTTCTGAGTTTGCTGATATTTTCCAATTTTCTCAATTTTTGCTAGTTTGACCATGGTCAATGGGATTTTACCAATTTAAATCATGAATGTAAAAGTAAATATGATATTTTTGACTTACCTAGGGTAAATACATTAGGTTAAAACTCATGATGAGGTGTAATGAATCAATTTGCAAAAAGTTAGGGTTGAGTCACTTTGACCACCCTACACTCTAAGTTTCAGTTTAGAATTTGGTGGATCAAATCCTCCTCTCATGGATTCGACCCCTGAGGTTGGGAGAGGTTGTTTGAGCCCTATATATTGTACTCTTTGATTCATTTTCAGAGGTTTGAATCAGTTTGATGTTTACTGGTTGATCAAGGAAAATGTTTACTCAATTTGGCCAAGCTAACAAAGAGGAGTTGTGACTACTTTATGGGATACTTGTGGTATTGAATGTCTATCATTTTTTCTTCTTCAATGTCATATTTTTGAAATTATTTTTTCATGTTCACTTTTATTTCTATATTATGATCTTTTACAAGTTAGATAATCAGAATACATTTTTACACATGCTCTGTTTTGGGTAACTGATCATATTTTGTTCATCTTCCTCTGTCTAAGAAAAAATAATCTCCTATTCTTTTCTTAGCCTTCATATAGTTTCAACACCATTCCATAAAAAGTGATAAACATTGTACCTACCTTGCCCCATTGATCCCTGCAACCCTAACTCATTTTCCCTAACCTAGTTTTCCTTGACCTAATTCCTTCATCCAGTGATTTCCCCAACCAAATCAATTCAAAATAACCCCCCGCACTCTATATCTAGCCTAAAACCCTAATTTCTACAGCCCTCTTGGTTTTGATCCTTTTGGAGAGAGCCCTCTCTAGCTTGATAGGGCTAGATATCAAGTCAAAATCCTGGTTTGTGGCTACCTCTGTTGGGATTCTTTCCTCAGCCTTGGGAATCCGGCAGAGTGATAACAATATCTTATTTAACTGTCAAAAAAGAGTAAAAAATAATCCATGACCATGTTGAAAAGTGTAACTAGATCAGTCTTCATATTGACAATGTAATTATATATTTATGTAAAGAAGAAGACAAAGATAATAAAATGAATTTTTGGTTGTAATTGCTTCATGGGTTTCATGAGCAAGATTTTATTATAGGTCAATAGACTTCTTCTTGATGTCTATTAGGGTTGTCTTCTAGTTACATGTGTAATTAAGTGTCTCGTAAATGAAGAGGTATATTCTCTAGACCTTGTCATGAACCTTGTCACAAATCCTTGAAGAAATGGCTATGGATAGCCTTCATCAATGCTAGAATATAGGCTTCACATACAATGAAGAAATGCCTCATTAAATGTTGGAGTATATATACCACTAGTCATATTATATACTTAGTGATCTATTCGACCTACCCACTCGCTTAATGGTCTGCCTAAAGGCAAAGATAGCACCTCTATATAAACACAGAAATTGCGGATCATTTGGAGGTGATAGAAATGCGGATTAATCTAAATAAGAGCACAGATTTCAAAGGAATAGAGGTGCATATTCTAGAGAAGGTTAAGTCTGTATTTCAGGAGATAAACATAGGCTTGTTAGTGTAGATATATCACAACTAATTGTGGATTCTTCTGAAGAAGGTGCGAACATTTCTGTGATTAAATCAGAGTGCAGAAAAGACTAGTTGAGGAATAGAGAAAGTCTAATATATGTATATATTCAGATCAGGGTATATATGTATCAATAATACATATGTGTGGACATAATTATGATACATATGTAGTATAAGTACAGGTTTAAGCAAAACATAAAGTTTGGTTGAAGTATGATTGTGGATCTGTTGTGAAGTCTGGTTGAAGTACACTATGATGCAAAGCAGTATCGAAAAGGGAGGAAGATAAATCTTTGATTTACCTTCATACTCAAATTTTCTACATCTCTATTTTATCAAAGTGATTAAAATGATCTAGCAATCTATCAGAAGTATCTTAAGACAAACATAGAGATCGAGATCTCTAAGGATGGTGCAAATCAGTGTTAGCTAGTGCGGAAATGAAGGATCAACATTGGATGCAAACAATGAATCATTGACAAGGTCTTGGAGGCATTCCTAGGTCAAGGGTCTAATTCTTGGTCATGGTACTTGTCATTTGAATATCTATAAGAATAATTCTTTGTGGGTTTTCCTCTCTAAGAGGGAAAGGTTTTTCCCTGGCTTTAGGAGCCTAATTTTGTGTCTCGTGTATTTTGATAATTGACTTGATCAAAGACTAACTAGGATAAAGAAGACAATACATAAGTAACTCAAGAAAGCTCACAAATAATTATCAAGAAGAGAATTTGAATTATTCAATAGCCCTCCAAATTCTCAACATGGTATCAGAGTTAAGGTGATAAAGACAAAGGGCTATTTGACAAAGAGACACTCTGTTAGGTCCCTGTAAATTGTCATATTGGCAAGACCAAATAAACAAGGGTAACATAAAACCAACTTTGGAGCCCTAGGACCTAGCCTTCTTGGACTTAGAGAGGGCTTTCTCTATATTTGTATAAAAGATGTAACTTGATTGATTTAGGATGCTGATTTTAGGGTAGTTAAATTGATAGGGATTGTTTACTTTATTTTTTTTGGTTGGGTTGCTTGTTAAGAAGAGAAGATAGAGTAAGAAAAATTCCAACCATTGGGTTATGGGGTCTGTGAAAGGTCTAAGGAGTAAAAAAACAAATCAAGGGTGTTTCATCGGGAAAGTTAACAAATCCAAATGGATCTTAATAGCTTATGTGGGTCTGAAATGAACATTAAGTTGTGAGTTTAGTAGGTATAAAGGGAAATTAAGAATCTTTTAACATATACTAGAACAATAAGAGTCTTTGGGATCACTATGCTTAAGAAAGAACCAAAGGATAGGGCACACCATAAAATTATTTGGCCTAGCTTTATCAAGTAAACTTTAAGACAACAATCTAGCAAACCCTAGAGAGCAGGGAACTCCTAAAATTCTATAGCTATTCACTTTCAGACAAAGAAAACATTTAAGATAACAAATAAGTGATGATTAAAGAGCAGAGAACTCCTAAATTCTTCAATCAGCCCTTAAAGACCTTTAAAGTGACTTTTCAAGATAGACCAAAGGACAGGGCAAACCATAAACTTCTTTAGCCTAAACCCTAGTAAGAAAACTTCAAAGAAAGGCCTCAAAAACAATGTTTCAAGCTACACCAAAGGATAGGGCATACCATAAACTTCTTTCCTTTGACTCTTATTAAATAATTTTCAAGACAAAAAACTAGGTGGAATCAGAAAGCAATGAATAATTCTCCAATCAAACCTAGTAGAGGAAAACACTTGAGCAATTGAAAGCAGAGATATGTAAGGTGCCTCTAACAGCATATATTAACCTAAATTTTTTGTTCTATTGCAAAAGAAATTGATATACAAAATGGAAAACATAAGGAGAAAATTACAAAATTAGGATAACATCACCATTTAACAAAGTCCATGAATCCTATGAATGTGCTTGTTCCATTGATATTCATTCCAAAACCATTACAATGCTCCAAAGCCAAACTCTTCACAACTCAAGGTCTATGAGGCATTCATCTCAAAAATCAACCAAAAACAACTATGAAGCATGAATGCAGTATTTATCTACAAAATGAGGAGGTGAACCCAAGCAAGGGTTTCAAATGTCATTTATTACATAGTTAAATGCATTTTAACCTTTGAGACCATGCAAGGCCCAAGGAAAAATATTTAAGACTCATTCATTGCAATAATAACTTATAACATAACTACTTAGCTAATTTTGGAAAATTTTTGACATTTAAGGCTTCAAAATATATTTTGGAATAACTCCTAGTAAGGGCGCATCTCCAAGGTATAGGGGCACAATGCTAGTGCAAACGCGCAGCGCCAAGACTAAGAAAATGAACTTTTTTGTAGCTAACTTTTGGAGGCCTTCCTAGTGTCCAAATGAGCTCCATGATGGCTTATTACAAATTTCTATGAGTCTATTTTCTAAATATACTTTCACTTTCCAAAATTGTGCCCATTTTCCTTGTCAAAAACCACTTCTCCCAAGACTGCTAAACGCGCAGTGTCAGTGCCAAAAAGAGGGCAGAAAGGTGATTTTTTGGTCGTTTTTGGCCTTTTTGAGGGACCATTTTTGCTCCAAATCTTCTGTAACTTTCTGAGGTTGATGTAATTGACATTAGGAACATGAGCATGCTGACCTATTTCCATTTGTATGGCCCAAAAAGAGCGCAGCACTAGTGGTGATGTGCATCTGGCCAATTTTATGCAAGCCAAACTGTCAAAAATTCAAAATGTGCACAAAGTGCCAAAATTTGGAATTTTCTTTGTTGATAAAGGGGACACCTCAACAAGGATATTGAGCTTCTCTTTCTCTTTTTCTTCAGTCAAAGCCCAGATATTTGCATGGGCTCGTTTGAGCTTCGCCCTTGCAATCATGTTTCTCATGTTATAATGTTTTTCCATCTTCCTATGCATGTTAGTGTCTCTCTTTGCCTTCTCTAGTTGACCCCCTAAATGAAAATTTTTCCTCTCAAGCCAAGATTCTCTATCCTTGATAATTGCTATGGCAATCATCTCACTTGGAGTGAGTTGCTCTGCCACCAATTCTTTCTCTTTTTGCCTTTCGTGGGCTAAAGACCTCTTCAGCCCAATGGTCTTTAGCCTCTGTCTAGGAATCTGATCTTCCTCTTCCTCACTGTCATCAAAACTACCCAAGGTATCATCTAGCAAATCCTTGGCCTTTCTAATCTCTCTTTGAGCTCTGGTTTCCCTAACCTCACTGATGGCTTGCTTTGTCTTCAATTTTTGACTCTCTGGCTCAAAAAAGTTAATCACATTCTTTGCCCTACCAAGATTAGCTTGAAGCTCACTAATCTTGGCATCCTTGCTCTTGATCAACATATTTGTGACTATCTCCTCATCCTCATCTTCAAAGTCAATCAACTGAAAATCCTGCTCCATTTCATGTTTATCCTCCTCCTCAACAATGATATGCTCTGTAACCTTTTCCTTGCCCTTATCAACCTATTTTGTTGATGACGAAGGCATGGCCCCTTTCACCTCAAGTGAATCAAACTCATGCATGTGGCCTCTCTAATAGGTCAAAGGAAAAGGCTCAATATCATGCATTTTAGTGCTAGTTGTCTCAATTTTCCCTTCACTACTTGATGCTCTGATATCAAGATATGATGGTGAAGGTTTGTGAAAAGGTGATGAGGGAGGATCAATATGAGGTAACTGGATGTGAGTGGATGGTGATGTATGAACAACGGGAGGTGATGGAGGAGTGGATATGGGAGGATGAGAAGATGAAGGAATATCCTATTGATGATGGCCAAGTGGAGTAGTGAAAACCTCATTGGCAATGAATGCATCCCATGGAATGTTTTTCTAATGTAGTTGATGCATGAACACCATCTTGATGAGAGAATGATGGAATAGGCTCTGCATTTTCTAATTATAGTCTCTCTTTTACACAATGTAGGACATTTTTTCAATGCTACAGAAAAGATAATATGGTATATGCAGTATCCTAACTCTAGTGAAATGCATAAGAAGGCGGATATGGTAGGAGTAGAGGTGGGAAAACCTTCCGTCACAAGTGAAATACTTCATTATTATCCTCATCATGGGTGCATATCTATCAATAAGATGAGAAAAAGGGAATATGGACTTGTGGTGATCTTTACACCTAGGTTTAAGGTATGGTTCAAAATAACTCAAGTCTAGGTTTGCTTGTTTGAACCACTTCTCTCCCATACTAGGTATCCATGTAGCAGCTGCAATGGCATCAATGGACATCTCAAATGTAGCCATGTCAAGATTTACCTACTTGTCATGTATATTGATGATAAATAGTCTTGTCAGCTTAGAGTGATATTGGATTTGCTACACTCTCTCACAAAACTCAAAGCAGCCCACATGTTTAAAGCAAGAAACAGTAAGAAGAGATGCCATGAGTTCCCTTGTGGTGATGGCTTCAAATATATTTATTTTTCCTCCCTTGTGATCATGTCTCTTTGGAATTTGTGCCTCACCACCACTGTATTCACCCTCAGACATTTAGACTCTATTTTATAAAACCCTAGGGTATAAGTGAAATGAGATGAGGGGAAGGGAATGGAATGGCAACTTGAACAGATGAAGGGAATGAGTGAAGGCATATAGGTGTAGGAAATGAGTAAGGGGAAAACTAACTCAATGAAAACTCTAAATCAATGAAAATACCCTGTCTATAACTGATACTCTATTTAGGAGGATGAAATAAGTATATAGACAGTCATCTCAGATTTATAGCTAGAGTTTGATTAGGGTTTTATTAGGGTTTTATTTTAATGCATTTAAAAAACACCAAATAGCTTAGAAATGGGGTGATGATATGTAATTACTACTTAGGAATATTGTGGAGGGTGATAGGACAAATTTTAAGAATTTTTTAACTTGTTTGGATGGCTTCAAACCTTGGCAAGCTTCTCTGTATAGGCGCACAACGCCAATGGCTGAGGGCACAGCGCCAACCCAAGCACGCAATGCCCGGCTCTGAGCCCGCAGCGCCAGTGCAAACTTTCACGGGATCCTTTCTAGCAAGGGCACAACGCTTTGGCAAGGGCATAGTGCCTGCCTATAGTCATGCAGCGCATTAAGAAAATGTGTTGAGGAAAACGGGCAAGGGCGCAGCACCAAGGAAACTTAGCCCAAATTCGCTCAAAAAACCCACAAACTCTTCCTTGCTAAATGATCTTGATCTTTTTAAAGGTAGCAATAGTTCTCTTGAAGTGTGAAATGGGATTTTATAGGATTATGGATTTAATTTAGCTTTGAAAAACCCACTTTCTAATGTTTGAAGTCTTTTTCCTTTGTCACTGATACTCTTTGACACTTTTTTCTTTGGATGTTGCTGAAGTCATTGAGTTGGATTTTATTTTTCTTACTGAGGCTTGACATGTTCATTTTGACATATAGTAGCATCTTCAAAATATTCTGTAGTTTCCACCATAAAATTCAACTCATATTTTTCTACCCTCTCTCGCCACCTTTTTCAAAAACCCTAAGTGCTTGTAGTTCTTTACAGAAATCATCAGTGTTGTCGTCTAAATTCTCTATAGCCCTTTTGAGTTCATTCATTTCTATCTATTTCACCTCACCTTTTTCCATATTCCATCAATATTTTCTGATAAACTTTCTTCATGTCCGGCCTTCTGTGCTTCCTCCATGTCATTTTCCTGCAAGTAGTCACTACTTTGGCACTCAAATGAACCAACAAGTTTATAACCCTTGTCATCTACAAGACCAAGTTTTTCTTCTTTCTCTTGTTGTAAGTTGTTTTCATTCAGGGGTAGACAATATACATCATCAGTAATTTCTGCTGATAATTCTTCTAGCACCTCTATAGAAGTGCCAAACTTTGTCCACTTTTCTCACTTGCAGGTTCTGAATTGAGAAGATAATCCTCTTTGGAAATTTTATGTTCTTCTTGAATAACCATGTCTTGACATTATATTACATCTCAGCCAGATTCTAGCAAAGAAAAAGTAGTGCCTGAAACATCCAAGGATGACCTTGAAAAAATGTAAAACCCTAATGACCTAATGGGAGTGATTTTTGACCTAATTTTGAATGAGATTTTGACCTAAATATTTTCAAGTGAAAAAAGAGCATTGTCATAGGTTATTATGCTCAAAGGGACATGGGAATAAGTCAGCAATCAAGAAATATTAGAGGGAGGGTGGAGTTTATTGACAGGGGAAAAATGGGGAAATGAGGTTTTAGTTAGGAAAGAAAGATGAAAATGAGAGGTATAAGCCTATAATGAGTCTTCTAAAAGCAACAGGGTGACCTTGAGATGGAAAACTAATAGACGGGGAAAAAGGGTTTATGAATATAATGAAGGCATTGAGATTTATGAAACTCAAGATATTCAAGGAATATTTTTTTTAGAAAACTATAACCATTCTATAGTCATCCAAAGATAGTGAAAAATAATGATGACTAATAGTGGCTCCACTTGGGGAGGGAAACTCCTTTAGGAGGTGTCAAGAACCTCAGATCTCTGATTTTGTAGATGAAATGCCTCATATGATTTCTGATTTCCTTCATTTTGCAATGTTGATCTTGCTTCTGTTCCTTGAAGCTGTGATCTTAAAATCTGAAAAACCATGATTGCTTCAACGTCAACTCTACCTACCCATCATACTTTTCCTAACATTTTTTCTTCATTTGGGTGCATTTGGATTGACAAACCCTTGACATAATTTTTTATTTAGAAAGAAAAAATATCTACTTCTACCCTTATATCATCCAAAGGCTCAGATTAGACTGATGAGCTCTCTTATTCTCTACCTAATCTACTTTATCTATCACGTTTAAACAATTTGACATATTTTAATTCTCTAATCTATCAACATAAAATTAAAAACATGACCAAATCAAGATTAACCGGTTTGATTGCCATGATTTGTGACATTCCGGACAGGCTGCACATAATATTTATTTTTCAAAAAAGTAAAACTAAAAACTGAGGGTTGTAATCTGGAATTTGTTATGCATCCCTCTCTTTCTCTTTTGGTTCATATTTGAGCATTGAAACCAAATATCTTTTCCTAATATAATCTATTGATAAGCCAAATTTAAATGGTTGGAAAATATTCCTTCATTAACCTATTAGTAGAAATTTAAAACTTGTTCAATCATGATTAGGTTGTATGAATGAACAAGACTTTCCTTTCTCAAAAGTAGTGGTATTTGGACTTGCACACTTTTAGAAATATTATTTTTTGGTATGGGGCTTTACCTTTTCTTTTATCTTCCCTCTTTTTCTTGTTTTATTTGTTTTTGTGCTTTATTTAGATCAGCTTTCTTTGCATACCTACCTACCCTAGTCTAACTTGGAGGTATATTTTGACTAGGTGAACTCTCTTTTCCAATGCAGCCAATTAAGTAAATTACTAGATGATTTATTTCTGTCTAGATTTTTAGATATTTTGAAAAAACAAAAAATCCACTCCCATTTTTCCTACTTTTGAACAGTAGTGATCCAAATTTTCTTTAAACTCTACAACAAACTGTTGTTGGCATATTTCACTCCCTCTTTAAATGTATCTAAGAAACCAACAAAAGGGTCTCTGAATAATACCTGGCTATGAGGATTTAAACCATGGGCTTCATCTAGGACTACTTCTTATTCCATTTGGTTGTGCTTGGGATTCTTTTGAGAAAGACACTCCACCTCTTCTTCATGATCACCTGACTTGGCAGCCTCATTACATACTACTGTGCTAACTTTAAACAAACCTGATATGCTTTGATTGAATGGGTTGAATTCTTCTCTAGAAAGGAGTACAACATTAGTATCAATCTGTTCTATAGTATTTGTATGAGAAAATGCATTAGTGGATATGTCATTGGTGGAATAAATAGAAATATCTTCTTTACATAAAAATTTGGAGGTTGGTTGTATGTTTAGGATCTGATTCATTTCTTCTTCAGTTAAAAGAGGAGGCATTTTTCTCTTTTGTTGGGCAGAAACCTAGTTTCTCTCTTTCTCTTATGAAGGTTGGTCATAAGGCTAAAGGTCTTATTGAGCCTCACATAGAAGAGATGGTGAATCATCACTTGTCCCTTCAGAGAGATCTTGTGGATTTTCTTCCATTCCCTGATTTATTTCATCCTCAACCAACTCCTCCTGTTTTTTATGACAGTTAACTTGAGTATGAAATGCATGAATTTCCTCTAATAGATCTTCAGTATTACAATCTCCCAAATCTTCATCAATGTTTACAAGGTATTGTATGAGATCTTCAAATTTATCACAAAAATTTTCAGCTAATGATAAATATGAACAATTTTATTTATAATGCTCATAAAATACCTTGTGGAAATCCTTTAAATAAAACAAACTACCAAGGTCCAGGCCTTCATACCATTCCCTTGCTTTACCTTCTAATGTCACCATGAACATTTTCAAGAGGCAGTCCTCATGTCATTCAACTTTTAACCTCCATGTATGTATATGAAATTTGATGAGATGTAACAAGGGGTCATCAAACTTTTCATCTTGAAACATAGGCAAGTTTGTGTCCCAATTTATTTGATCCATTTTGTGGGGGAATCCTTGGATTCATCTTTGTCAATCAGTCAGAGGAAAGGGTTACTACATCTTTATAACCAATCTAGATTCTTCTACTAGTGGATTCTTTATGCTTATTGAGAGTTGTGGAGTCGCCAGGTGGATGGTTTACAACTTTCTTGAGACAGGCTGTTGTCCACCATCAAAAATTGGATACCAATATTGAGATATTTTTGGGTTTTCTGATTTTTTTATATAACAATAATATTTTTCAAGAATTGTGTCCCCAACGGAGTCTATGAGAACCAGTGGAGTCAGCAGGCCTACTAAAGACTAGTGGAGTCACCAAGTGGATGATGTTAACTATTTTGAGGATTTGTTTGTTGTCCACCATCAACAATTGGATACCAATCTTGAGGTATTTTTTGGTTTTCCGAGTTCTTTATATAACATTAAGATTTTTCAACAAGTGTGTCCCCAGTATGGTCGCCATTATGTTTGGTCCATGTAATTTGTCAAATTGGCAATACCAAATAAACAAGGGTAACATCAAAACAACTTTGGAGCCCTAGGACCTAGCCTTCTTGGACTCAGAGAGGGCTCTCTCTATATTTGTATAAAATATGTAACTTGATTGATTTAGGATGCTAATTTTAGGCTAGTTAAAATGATAGGGGTTGTTTGTTTTGTTTTGTTTGGTTGGGTTTCTTGTTAAGAAGAGAACATAGAGTAAGATAAATTCAAACCATTGGGCTATGGGGTTTGTAAAATGTCTGAAGAGTAAAAAAAAAAATCAAGGGTGTTTCATAGGGTAAGTTAACAAAGCCAAATGGATCTTAATAGCTTATGTGGGTGTGAAATGAACATTAAGTTGTGATTTTAGTAGGTATAAATGGAAATTAAGAATCCTTTAACATATATGAGAATAAGAAGAGTCTTTAGGATCACTATGCTTAATAAATAACCAAAGGACAGGGCACACCATAAACTTCTTTAGCCTAGCTTTATCAAATAAACTTTGAGACAACAATCCAACAAACCCTAAAGAGCAGGGAACTCCTAAATTCTCTAGCTATTCACTTTCAAACAAAGAAAACATTTAAGATAACAAATAAGTGATGATTAAAGAGTAGGGAACTCCTAAATTCTTCAATCAAACCTTAAAGACCTTTAAAGTCACTTTTCAAGATCGACCAAAGGATAGGGCAAACCATAAACTTCTTTAGCCTAAACCCTAGTAAGAAAACTTCAAAGAAAGGCCTCAAAGAAAATGTTTCAAGCTACGCCAAAGGACAGGGCATACCATAAAATTCTTTGGTTCGACTCTTATTAAATCATTTTCAAGAAAAAAAACTAGGTGGAATCAGAAAGAAATGAATAATTCTTCAATCAGACCTAGTAGAGGAAAACACTTGAGCAACAGAAAGAAGACATAATTAAGGTGCCTCTAACAACATATCTTAACCTAAATTTTCTATTCTATTGCAAGATAAATTGATATAAAAAATGGAAAATAGAAGGAAACAATTAAAAAATTATGATAACATCACCATTTAACAAATTCCATGAATCTTGTGAATGTGCTTGTTCCATTGATATTCAGTCCAAAACAATTACAATGCTCCAAAGCCAAACTCTTCATAACTCAAAGTCTATAAGGCATTCAGCTCAAAAATAAACCAACAACAACTATGAAGCATACATGCAGTATTTATCTACAAAATGAGGAGGCGAACCCTAGCTAGGGTTTCAAATTTCATTTATTACATATTTAAATGCGTTTTGACCTTTGAGACCATGCAAGGCCCAAGGAAAAATATCTAAAACTCATTCATTGTAATAATAACTTCTAACATAACTAATGAGATAATTTTGGAAAAAGTTTGACTATAAGGCTTCAAAATATCATTTTCAAAAACTCTTGGTAATGATGCAGCTTCAAGGTACAGGGGCGTAGTGCCAGTGCAAACGCGCAGCGTCAAGACTTAGAAAATGACCTGTTTTGTAGCTAACTTCTGAAGGCCTTCGCGATGTCCAAATGAGCTCCATGATGGCTTATTGGAAAGGTCTCTGAGTCTATTTTCCAAATATTCTTTCACTTTCCAGAATGGTGCACATTTTCCTTGTAAAAAATCACTTCTCCCAAGACTTCTATGCGCGCAGTGCCAGTGCCAAAAAGAGGGCAGAAAGGTGATTTTTTGGTAGTTTTTGGCCTTTTTGAGGGACCTGTTTTGCTCCAAATATTATGAAACTTTCCGAGGTTGATGTACTTTCCATTAGGAACATGAGCATGCTTACCTTTTTCCATTTGGATGGCCCAAAAAAGAGTGCAGTGCCAGTGGCGCTGCACATCTGGCCAATTCTCTGCAAGCCAAACTGTCAAAAATTCAAAATGTGCACAAAGTGCCAAAATTTGGAACAAGGATATTGAGCTTCTCTTTCTCTTTTGCCTCAGTCAAAGCCAAGATCTTTGCATGGGATCATTTAAGCTTGGCCCTTGCAATCTTGTTTCTCATGGCATAATGTTTTACCATCTTCCTTTGCATGTCAATTTCTCTCTTTGCCTTCTCTAATTGACCCCCTAAATGAAAATTTTCCCTCTCAAACCAAGATTCTCTATCCTTGCTAATTTCTATGGCAATAAACTCACTTAGAGTGAGCTACTCTGCCAATTCTACCTCTTTTTTCCTTTCCCACGCTAAATCCCTCTTCAACACAATGGTCTTTGGCCTCTATCTAGGAAGCTGATATTCCTCATCCTCACTATCATCAAAACTACCCAAGGTCTCATCTAGAAAAGCCTTGGCCTTTCCAGCCTCTCTTTGAGCTTTGATTTCCCCGACCTCACTGATGGCTTGCTTTGTCTTCAACTATTGATTCTCTAGCTCAAAAAAGTTAATCACATTCTTTTCCCTAACAAGATTAGCTTGAAGCTCACTAATCTTGGCATCCTTACTCTTGATCAAAATATTGGTGGTTCTCTTGTCATCCTCATCTTCAAATTCAATCAACTGAAACTCCTTCTCACTTTCATGTTTATCCTCCTCCTCAACAATGATATGCTCTATAACCTTTTCCTTGCCCTTATCAACCTATTTTGTTGATGAAGAAGGCATAGACCCTTTCACCTGAAGTGAAGCAAACACATGCCTATGGCCTCTCTAATAGGTCAAAGGAAAAGGCTCAATATCATGCATTTTAGTGCCAGCTGTCTCAATGTTCCCTTGGCTGCTTGATTCTCTGGTATCAAGATATGATGGTGAAGGATTGTGAAAAGGTGACGAGGGAGGATCAATATGAGGTGACTGGATGTGAGTGGATGGTGATGTATGAACAGAGGTGATGGAGAAGTGGATATGGGAGGATGAGAAGAAGAAGGAATATCCTGCTGATGATGGCCAGGTGGAGTAGTGAAAACCTCATTAGCAATGAATGCATCCCATGGAAATTTTTTCTATTGTAGCTGATGCATGACCACCATATTGATGAGTGAATGATGAAATAGGCTCTACATTTGCTGATTATAATATCTCTTTTTCACAATGTAGGCCATTTTGAAAATGCTACAGAAAATATAATATGGTATATGCAACATCCTAACTCTAGTGAAATGCATAAGAAGGCGAATATCGTAGGATTAGAGGCGGGAAAACCTTTCATCACAAGTGAAATACTTCATTGTTATCCTCATCATGGGTGCATATCTATCAAGAATATGAGAAAAAGGGAAGATGGACTTGTGGTGATATTTATACCTAGGTTTGAGGTATGGTTCAAAATAACTCATGTCTAGGTTTTCTTGTTTGAACCACTTCTCTCCCACACTAGGTATCCTTGTAGCAGCTGCAATGGCATCAGTGGACATCTCAAATGTAACCTTGACAATATTGACTTGCTTGTCATGTAGATTGATGATGAATAGTCTTGTCAGCTTTGGGTGATATTGGATTTTTTGCACTCTCTCACAAAAGTCAAAGCAGCCCACATGTTTAAAGCAAGAAACAGTAAGAGGAGATGCCATGATTTCCCTTGTGGTGATGGGTTCAAATATATTTATTTTTTCCTCCCTCGTGACCATGTATCTTTGTAATTTGTGCCTCACCACCACTGTCTTCACCCTCAAACATTTAGACTCTGTTTTATAAAACCCTAGGGTATAAGTGAAATGAGATGAGGAGAAGGGAATGGAATGGAAGCTTGAACAAATGAATGGAATGAGTGAAGGGGTATAGGTGTAGGAAATGAGTGAGGGGAAAAATAACTCAATGACAACCCTTAATCTATGAAAATACCCTACCTATAACTGATACTCTATTTAGGAGGATGAAATAAGTATATAGACAGTGATTTTAGATTGGTAGCTAGGGTTTGATTAGGGTTTTACTTTAATTCATTCAAGAAACACCAAATAGCTTAGAAATGGGGTGATGATATGTACTTACTGCTTAGGAATGTTTTGGAGGGTGATAGGAGAATTTTGAAGAAGGTTTGAACTTGTTTGGATGGCTTCAAACCTTGGCAAGCTTCTCTGTATAGGTGCGCAACGCCAATGGTTGAGGGCACAACACCAACCCAA
This sequence comes from Pinus albicaulis, assembly GCA_034641835.2. Taxonomy (NCBI): domain Eukaryota; kingdom Viridiplantae; phylum Streptophyta; class Pinopsida; order Pinales; family Pinaceae; genus Pinus; species Pinus albicaulis. Next base: position 434,450,088 of record CM076576.1, on the reverse strand, counting down.
GTGCGTAGCACCAGGCTCTAAGCATGTAGTGCTAGTGAAAAATTTCACGGGGTCCTTTCTGGTAAGGGCATGGCACTTTGGAAAGGGCATAGTGCCAGCCTACAGGCATGTAGTGCCTTAAGAAAATGTGTTGAGGAAAATGGGCAAGGGCGCAACACCAACTCCCAGGTGCATAGAGCCAAGGAAAACGCGTAGCGCTAAGGAAACTTAGCCCAAATTTGCTCAGAAAACCTACAAAATATTCCTTTCTGAATGCTCTTGATCTTTTTAAAGCTAAAAATGGTTCTCTTGAAGTGTGAAATGGGATTTTATAGGCTTATGCATTTAATTTAACTTTGAAAAACCCACTTTCTAATGTTTGAAGTCTTTTTCCTTTATCACTGATACTCTTTGACACTTTTTGCTTTGCAGGTTGCTGAAGTTAATGAGTTGGCTTTTCTTTTTCTTACTTAGGCTTGACATTTTCATTTTTACATATAGTAGCATCTTTAAAATATTTTGTAGTTTCCATCATAAAATTCAACTCATCTTTTTCTACCCTCTCTGGCCACCTTTTTCAAAAACCCTAAGTTCTTGTAGGTATTTACAGCAATCATCAGTGTTGTATTCTAAGTTCTCTATAACCCTTTCAAGACTATTCATTTATGTCCAAGTCACCTCACCTTTTTCCATATTCCATCAATATTTTATGACAGAATTTCTTCATGTCTGCCTTGTGTGCTTCCTGCATGTCATTTTCCTGCAAGTAGTCACTACTTTGGCACTTAAATGAACCAACAAGTTTATAACCCTTGTCATCTACAATACCAATGTTTTCCTCTTTCTCTTGCTATAAGTTTTTTTCATTTAGGAGTAGACACTATACATCATCAGTACTTTCTACTGATAAATCTTCCAACACCTCTACAGAAGTGCCGAACTCTGTCCATTTTTCTCACTTGCAGGTTCTGAATTGAGAATATAATCCTCTTTGGAAATTTTAGGTCCTTATTGAATAACCATGTCTTGAAATTCTATTACATCTGAGTTAGAGTCTAGAAAAGGAAAATAAGTGCCTGAAACATCCAAGGATGACCTTGAAAAAATGTAAAGCCCTATTGACCTAATTGGAGGGCTTTTTGACTTGATTTTGAATGAGATTTTGACCTCAATATTTTCAAGTGAAAATAGAGCATTGTCATAGGTTATTATGCTCAAATGGAAATGGGAATGAGTCAGAAATCAAGAAATCTTAGAGAGAGGGTGGAGTTTATTGACAGTGGAAAAATGGGGAAATGAGGTTTTAGGTAGGAAAGAAAGATGGAAATGAGAGGTATAAGCCTATAATGAGTCTTCTAAGAGAAATAGAGTTACTTTGAGATGGAAAACTGATAGATAGGGAAAAATGGTTTATGAAGTTAATGAAGGCAATGAGATTTCTGAAACTCAAGATATTCAAGGAATATTTTTTTCAGAAAACTATAACCATTCTATAGTCAGCCAAAGATAGTGAAAAATATTGATGACTAACAAACTCAAGGATCAAAAATTAACTTTTCTAGAAATCATCAAAGAAAAATTCAAAGTCTACATTGTAAGGTAAAATCATTTTTCTAGGAAATACTCAAGCCATCTCAAGAATACTTTCACCCTTATTTAAGGAATCCACACATCGAGGAGGTAATCTTTAACATCAAATATTATTGATATTGAAGACATTGTTGGAAGACACATAATTAAGCCTCACTCAACACTATTGAAGACATCTTCATTATTAAGTAATCCTTGATCATCAAGGATCCAAGATCACCTACTTTGAAATCAATCTAAGAGGAAGTTCTTTCCATCATCTTCGACAAGGAATTGATAGAAGAAGAAAAGAATCTACTCAAGTAACTATCTCTATGACTTCATATGAATCTATAAAAATGTTTTCTTAACAAAGAAAGCAATAAAATGGTTAGGGTTTCAGACTTTCCTGCATGGAAGACAAGGAAAATTAATTCATGCCCAATACATGAAGGGAGATATAAGAGCCCAAAGGATTCTTGCAAAATCCATAAAAGACTCTCTCATCTCCAATGTATCAAATCTAAAATCATCAAAAAGGAAAATATGAGAAAATTGGTGGAGTTATTCTCTGTGAGTACTACAGGATAAGAAATATGAGATCAACTACAGGAACTTGGAGAAGTAATGTCTGACACTAAGATGACTACAATGGTGTTGAATGCTCTACCAGAAGAATGGGGAAAATTCACTTCAAGTTTATACGGGAAGAAAGAAGCCACACCATTCCACGATTTATGGTATCTATGTAAAATATAGAGAAAAATATTGAGAGCCAAAGGTGTTACATGATCAAGTGAAGGGAATCAAGCCTTTGCAGCCACGTCAAGGAATAAAGAAAGATTCGGTAAGTTTGGTCCTCAGAATAGTATGGACAAAGAAAGATGCTTTGGATGTGATGAACTTGGGTATAAAATAGATTTTCCTAAATCTGAAAAGGATAAGAGAAATAGGGAAGAAGCCCATATCTCAGAAGTGAGGGAAGAACCTGATGCAAAGAAATCTAAGAAAGAAGAAGTGAGGGATCTCCTCTATGATTGAGATCATCTTCTCATTTAAGCGATTTCAGTTGGTTATAAATTAGTATGATAGGAAGCAATGTATATTATAGCGTCATGATAAAAGCATGGTAGGAGATCATTGTGAAGTAGTTTCGGGAAAACCTCTCTGATAACAACATTGATGGAAGGCAGTCAACAAGATCAAGGGTCATCATGGAAACTGGATTCTGAGATGTGATGACATATGAATGAAGCAGTTCAAGGAAATGAAACTCTTCATTCTAGTAAAAATGGCTACAGGATGACTTAAATGATAAAGGTATGAGGTATGTCCATATTTATATGCTGACACTGAATGTTGTGAAATCATGTCATATGGTTTCAAGTAATAGAATTCCATGTTTAGAAGTATGATCTATGAAGGAGGATCTCTAGGTGCACTAACAGATGAAATCAACATAATATATCCTCATGGAATATGAGGTGGTTTTATATGAATGAGAAATTGGAAAATTTGTAAGATCCTGGGAATGAAGAACGTGTAGAAAGGAAGAGATCATTAAATGCAACCATGTCAAGAGGCAGCTATTATCTGAAGGCCAAGAATATGTGACTAGGAGATCTCATGGGAGGATGTGTAGACTCTAACAAAATTTTGGTAAAGAAGAAGACCCTTGAAAAAACATATCACTAGGAGATTTGTCAATATGTATAAAGGATGTCGATGTCTATAGGAATATGTCATGGTGAAAGATAATTTCTAAGGTAACTTTTGTTTTAAAAGGTCATATGTATATGCTTATTTGGATGAATTTGTGCAGGAATGATAATCATGAGAAAAGATGTATGATCCCTGGAGATGATTTGAAGGAAAGTAGCATGGAATAACAATGGACCAGACGAGAATTAATGATGAATCACTTTTTGATAGTGGACATGACTCATGACTGAAATTGATGGATGATATGTGCCCTATGAAGCAAAAAGTTGAAGATTCCTTAATATCAAAATCCATGACATCGAGGGGAGGAATTCTTCATGAGTAGCTGGTTTGCTGCTGCAGGAACCTGGTTGATAGGGAGCTTGGTGGTAAGTTTCTTTCTTGGAAGAAACTTGAAGTATGTCCTTCATGTGTTTAGAGGGAGTGATGTATGTGATTCTCTATTACATGTGTCATGCACTAGACCAGGACTAATAATCGTAAGTCTTAGTGAAGGCCATGTGAAGAGAATGGATAGACACATCATTATGGTCTTCACCTGGAAGACAGAATGGAGGATTGGGTAATCATATGGCATTCGATAATCTTTGAGAATGAGATAGGGCATTCAAGATAAGAGTATTCAAGGACCAATATTATTTGAGGGTTGGCTACCTAAGAGAAGAATAGTCCAAGAAGGTCATACTCTGGGACACTTAGGGTGGGTATGTACCTTGGAGAGAAATTGACTATGGTTTTCGTGTTGGTGGATTTGTTACAAGATTTTACCAATCCACACTTGCTTAAGAGGAGTGCCTGTTTCCTCTTAAGTTCCTAGTCACAGGAAGATAATCAAGGGAGTCAGTAGGTTAGTGAACATGCCAAAACATAGAACATACTAGATAAGGAAATAGCATTCATATATAGAGAGAAAATAAAAACTAAACTAAAAAAAATAACACAAATCTCATATCGAGTCAAACAACACAATAATACCAATAGTTGCATCTAAGTCCCCTATTATTGTGTGCTTAGTAGTAAAAAATGGTATAAAATTTACGCAATCGCCAATGGGCCTTTAGAACTAGGGAGTTCTAAGACCCGATGCAAGGAAATTTTTACCTTTGAGTTACCTTGGTGCAAGGTCCCTCTCTCTCTACTCCAAAGGATTGGAGTTTTTGGGTGGCCAACAACTGAATCCCCTCTCTACTTCTGCTTCGGATCACACACTGCTCGATTGCTTGAAGCAATTTTCGCTAGCATAACAATGTTATCTCCCTTTGTTCATCTCTTGGTGGCCTTTTAAATATTAATTTGAAGCTCTCCTTCCCTCTCTTGGTACATTGATGGATGGTGACCCAAGAGAGGGGGATGATTCCATTGTGTGCTCTGTTAAGGTCCTAAGGAGGCTTGGGCGGCTGTCCTTGGGTGGCCTCTAATGTGGGATCAATTTCCTGGAGTGTACCTTGTGGTCTTGGAAAGTGATTTCTGCCACTTTCAGGTCCGCAAAAAATTTTGAGGAAAATCTACGCAAAGGTGTGCCTATCTAAGAAAAATACACACGAAGGTGCATTTTGCTGGTTTCTTGAGTGCACAATTTGATTTCTCTTCTGGAAATTATATATTTTTTAAATTCCTCAAATTCTGTAATGTGCCTCAGCCCTGTAAATCCTTCTGCCTGACATTTAATAATGTCATATTTTCTTGTCCAATTTTCCAGTGATAACAATTAATTCCCCCTAATGTGTGAGGTCTAGGTAGAACTGTATAGCTGAAATACATTATAGTTTATTTTCTGTGTACTGTGTGGAGAGAGAGAGAGAGAGAGAGAGAGAGACATACATGTAACAAGGAGTTGGAAACGCCTTACAATAGGTCAAAGAGCAACCTTGTCCTGTGGGAACCTTGCCAGCAATGGTAATATACAATAAATAACACTTTTTTTATGAGGTGAGCATGTCCCATGCTCGTGATTCTTTGTCTAGCTAAAAAAATCTACTTGACAGATACAGATTATGTTGGTGTCACTAGTATCGTAGTGAGTTGTTGGTTGATGATGAGGATTGTTGACACCCTCAGGGGCGTTTTTCTTTGACAATAGGTGAAATACGGTACCCACATGTGCAAGCTTGGTATGGAATAGAAATGCGCATTATACACATGAGTGTATGACTAGGACCTTCCCATGTAAGCATTACTGAAAGAGATGCTTATAAAGGCACGGGTCTTCGATGAATTTGATCAAAGAGAAATGGTTGTAAGATACAATACCATATTGACATGAAATCTTGTGTTGTAGTTGAATGTTAGGAGGATCGGTGACATCTGTGGGAAATGATGTCTCCCATAGTACCACCCAAGGATGTCCCTTTTGTGGTGAGGGGTGATCCAAGGTACCACTTTCTTTTTGGAAAATAGGTTTTGATGTCGAAAAAAAGGAAGCCTAACCGAACGACAGAGTCACTGGTCCAAGGGATCAGGATCTTAGATGTGATAATTTTATCATAGGCATGATGGCGAGGGGTGAATGAAAACTGATGATGGGGATTGAGTGGCCCAAGGTTGGAGTATAAAAATTAGCTTGGTAGCAATAAAAAATATTTATGATGGGGAAATCCCTGGAGTCGGTAGGACATCTAGGGTGGGTATATATTGGTTATGAATGTCATGGTGGCTTACACGTGAAGGGTTTGATACTCCGACCAAGGGTGACAAGGGACTACTGCCATGGGAGATAAAATGGAAGGATGAGTGGGGGACATAATGCACCATTTGCGGATTTTGTACACTTACCAAAAGAATGAAAGAATGGGGTTTGGATTGTACAAAACACAGAGACGGAAGCCCCAAAACATGAAAGTGTTCACTCACCGATGATGTGAGGAAGGTGTTTTTCTAAGGGTGGGGCCCTATTGGTTGGTCTCTTGTGTGGGGTTGATGAAGGGAATGGAAAATGTTGCATATGGGCTATGATAATGGAGGTATGGTAGGAAAAATGTGAGGCACGGTGGTGCACTTTTGAACTTCTTGCAAAACCTAGTAGTTAGGGAAAGGGGTTTTATTTCGATATGATAAAACTTGACTAGATGCATGGTGGGTGAATGGGCATGAGGTTATTCCCGGAAAAAAGTGGTATGGACATGGCATCATGATTTTTGTGATACATGGTCTACTTTGAGTGACAGGTGCCATGGAGGGGAGGCTCTATCGACCAACGAGGATTTTTATCATGTGCAAGGTGGGGTGATGATAAACATGGTTGGGTGCTTAGAACCTATGGTTAATTTATTGTGGAGAAATGATGTCAGGATATGCAGAAATTTTGTGGTACTCTATCATTTTGAGGGTAGAATGATACTTGCTCTAGAACTTTCAGTGGATGGAGCGATGAATGGTTTGCACAATACCTGCAAAAAATACCCCAAGTGAAAGAATCTTCTTTACTCAAATCTTGTTGAAAGATTTGTGCTAAAAAATAAGATGAGAGACAACATGCTTGTTGGCACTGACAATTTGTTTTTTCGGAGGTTTGAATGTGTGGCACCTCCTTTGGGCATTATGAAGTGTTGATCATGGTGTTGCTTTCGGTTCTGCAATTGGGCCTTCTAAGCTCTCATTATGGTCCTCTGAATATTTCGAAAAGGACAAGATATAGGCGAATATGGCTCAATTAAGTTCATTTGTGTCATTTGAGTGTGTGAGGTTCTGAGAGGTCGGAGACTTTTGCGGAGATGTTCTTGCCATTGCGGTCAGCCTGAGTACCCGAGACTTGATATTTTTTAGCCATGCAGGCCTCGTGACGTCCTGTATTTTAATATTTTTAGTGTGTTGGTGTCAGGTTTCATACAGGATGGGCTTGTACAGATCCCAGGTCAACTTTTGCCTTGACAGTGCGGGCGATCAAGGCACAAGCGCACAACTTTCAGGAAAAACTAAGGGTTTTTCGCAAACTTATCATGCATGTACTAGATTTGGGAGTGAACCTTTCGTGTCTGTGAGAAAAACATACGTGCTACTCTTGTGCCTATCTGAGGAACAGACGCACATAGACATACACCTAAAAATAGCCTATGGGCCCCACCTATTGTAGGTGCTTAATTTTCACTAGGATCTCCATATTTTTTAATATCAACACTCCCTCTCAACAAGAAAGGGATTGTCCTTAACCCCAATCCTATCTCTATGGTATTCGAATTTACTCTTGGTGAGCACCTTCATCAGAATATTTGCATCCCGATGTTTCGTAGGAATGTACTGAAGAAAAATGATCTTCTGCTACACACAATCTCTAATATGATGATACCTGATATCTATATTCTTAGATCTATAATCAAACACAGGATTAATCATGAGTTTAATGCAACTCTGGTTATCACAATGAATCATTGTAGGATCTAAATGATAACCAAACAAACCTACCAAGATCTTCCTCATCCAGATAGCCATGTATTCCGCTTCCACTGAACTGAGTGCCACAGATCTTTGTTTCATGTTGTACCAAGAAAAAACTGTAGATCTGATACCAAAGACCCCTCTCGATGTTCTCTTTATGTCCGTTGGGATGCTCTCCCAATCTGAATTCATGAAGCCATGCAACTTCACCTCATCCATATTTCTATACCATAAGCCATACTCATATGTGCCCCTGAGATATCTCAGGACATGCTTGCCTACCTTCCAAAAGAGCTTTGTAGGCTTAACCATCGCTTGACTAAGTTGGTTCACCACATAGCATATGTCCGGTCTTGTATTAACTAAATACATGAGCAAACCCACCAACTGTCGATAGACAGTAGCATCCACTACCTCTCTAGATGTAACATCCTCTTTCCTCTATTTTCCTAGAAGAGGAGTATCCATGTATTTGTAGCGCTCCATGTGAAACTTTCCAAGTATATCCCTTGCATACTTTCCTTGAGACACAAAAATTTCACCTTCTCGCTGCCATATTACCAATCCAAGGAAATAATGAAGGAGGCCCATATCCTTCATCTCAAACTCCTTTACAAGATCCTCCTTGCATGAGTGTATTAGCTACTCATCACCAGTTAGTATTAAATCATCAACATAAATAACAATGATTAAAATCTTACCCTCCACCACAATTTTTTATAGGTTTTCATCCGCCTCACTCTTGGTGAAGCCATGTCCAAGGAAATAGTTGTTGATCCAAGTGTACCAAGCATGGGGTGCTTGCTTCAGCCCATACAACGCTCTTTTGAGTCTGTCCACATGTGACTTGCTGCTAAAGATCTCAAATCCTTTAGGCTACTCAGTGTACACTTCTTCCTCAATGATCCCATTAAGGAATGAAGTCTTCTCATCCATCTGATGAATGTGCCAACCCATCTGCACTGAGAGAGCAAGGATGGTCCTTATGGAAGAATATTGTGCGACAAGTGGAAAGGTTTCTTCTTAATCAATCCCCTCGATCTATGTGAATCCCTAGGCCAAAAATCTGGCCTTGTATTTCTCAACACTCCCATCAACAACCTGCTTTACCTTGTAGATCCATCTTGAACCTACCACTGATTTATCAACCGGCCTTGGAATAATTTCCCAAGCACTGTTTCTAACACTAGAGTCATACTCCTCCACCATTGCATCTACCCATGTGGGCTCCTGCACTTCTTCTTGAAAGGAAGATGGCTCAGTCATAATACATTTTCTCATGAGAGCCATGTATCTAGTGAATCGGTTAGGAGACTGCCTCTATCTGTGTTGTGAAGTAGGGACCCCTACATTTTGTGCCGCATCAAGCTTCAAACTCTTAGCTTCTATGGTACACCTTCTGTTAGTTCTGATTTTTGGCTCTATATGAGTGGATTCCTCCACTCCATGTACCTCCTCCTCTGGTTGATCCACATCTAGAGACTCATCTTTGGGAACAAGTAGTTCCTCCTCTACATGTAATTCTAGCTTCCTCTCAAGCGATAACTTCATGGCTCTCTCCTCATTGAATTTTATCTCTCGTTGCATCACTGTCATTCAATTGTTTGGAAAATACACACGATAATTATGGGGTGTTTCTGTGTACCCCACAAATATCCCAACTTCAGCAGTCGACTCCAGCTTCTTCCTGGAATTCTTGGTCACATGCACATAAATAGATGAGCCACAAATCTTAAAGTGAGAAACATCTGGTTTCTTACCAGTAAAAGCTTCTTGAGGTGCACTCATGCCAAGTACTCTATGAGGATAATGGTTTTTCACACAAACCACAATGTTGCATGCTTCCACCCATAAATGCATTGGTAGGCCCTGATTATGCAGCATAGCTTGTACAACACCCATGATTGTTTTGTTCTTCCTCTCTGTGACCCCATTTTGCTGTGGGTTATAAGGCTCTATGAGTTCTTTCTGAATTCCTTCTTTTCTACATAATTCTTTGAATTCGTTCGAGATGTATTCTCCACCATTATCACTCTACAGAGCCTTCACTTTATTCCCTTAATATTTCTCAACCAATGCCTTAAACTCACATAAATTTGAGAATTTTTTATCCTTCTTCTACATGAATAAGATCCAACATCTACGAGAAAATTCATCCACAAAAATAACATAATACCTGTGTTTTACTGTTGAAGCAACCGAGAATGGCCCACACATGTCTGTGTGAACTCTCTCCAGGATTACCGAAGCATGGTTCTCCTTTTCATGAAAGGTGGACTTTACAAACTTACCCATATTACATTCCTTTCACTGATCTAAATACACAAGTGTACCCTTGGGAAGTCCAGTAGAAATTTTCTGCAAAAATTTTAGGGCGCCATGGTGAAGATGGCCCAATCGCCTGTGCCATAATTTGCCCTCATCCCGGTTTGTTAGTCATCAATAATTTGTGTTGTTCTGAAGATGACTAAGCAATGGTCCTAGATTTCTAAAAACAAGATTTGTGAAATATTGTGAGTTTTAGAAATCTTACTGCCTTCATTATCCTAAATCAAACTATTTCACTATATTTTTCCCTCTGTGTCCTCTAAAGTTTCACCTCACTTCTCCAAAAGGACTTCATTTCTAGGCCTATTGATCTCATTTTCACTCCCATACCCACACTCTCATTCATTCCCTTTTTCCCTCTGAAAGACCTATTTTTTTCCTCCCTAAAAAATTTATAAAGCACACCCCTTTTCCTCATTTCCCTTTTCATATATTAAAAAATATAAAAGTCCCCTTTTACATTGTTTAAAACCCAAACTTAAGCCTGTCGGGTCTCCTTATTTTATATAAAAACTCTATTTTTTATTATAAACCCACCCTTATAAAATATAGGCCTAAGCCCATTTTTCCTCTAGCCCCCACCCCTTGCGCTCATATGATCCCAACCTCCACTTATCCATAAGCCCCTTCCCCTATGAAAATTATGCCTTTGCCCCTTCCATTTTATAAACCCTCATACACCTTATAATAAGGCCTTATAAACCTTATTATATTGAAGCTGGGCCCCGCCTTCCACCATGCCTATTGCCCCTTCCAAAAAAAATTTAAATTAACATATTTCTATTAATTTATTAAGGCCCCAAGCCCATTCTCCACTTAACCCCATGACCCAATAAACGTGCGCCACCTATCCTTCACTCTGCCGATTTGACCATTTTCTCGCTGCCTCTAAGACACGTGATAGTTGTTGATCTCCCACCCCAAAATCTGATGGTCCTCGGCACATATCGCATATATAAATGCGATGGGGTTAACATCTTCTAACCCATGCTAAATAAGTGGTTTTGGCCTACCACGTGTCACGCTTTGGGCTATATCGTGTGCCCCCTCCCAAAAACCACTTACCACCTTTTTTCAGCATGATAAACCACTTTTGGTTTTCAAAACCACTTATCGCTCCATGCCTTTTTTCAAAATGTTCCTTCCTCTGTTCAAAATTCCACCTGGTTCTACCTTTGGAACCCTACCTCCCACACCATTTTCTCCTCTGCAAACATTTCCGACCAATCCAAACCACAGAAAAATGCAGTCACGCGCCCTCCCCGCAGGTTTTTAGCTAGCAAATGTTTTTTTGTGTGCAGGTTGAATGGCAGAATGCCTAAGGGGCATTCCAATGGTTCAAAAACCACCAAATGAGCCTCTAGATGACAATGCAGGAGCTTGAATCGAATCAATGGTGGCTAGAGGGCTTGTATTAATGTTTTCCATCGATGAAACATGATCATCGTTGGATAAGAAACCCTCATGCCATGAAAGGAAGTCTCCCCTTCACACAGAAGATAAATACAGTCAGAGAACACAGTGAAGAGAAGAAGATTAAATATTAAAGGGCTAATCCTTAATCAAAAGAAAAAACATAATATTAGCCAGTAAAAGAGGAAGTTAAAGGATAAAGGCAAACAATTAATGGATTAAGTGATAAAGACAGAAGATCAGAAAGATAAATCAAAAGGATTAATGACAGGCCAAGATGAAACAGATTAAAGAAAAAGATAGTATAAGTAGAAATTCAGAGTGTAAAGATAGAGTTTAAAGGCCTAAATACATAGATTAAAGATAAAACAAGATGTATATTAACCCAAAGTAGATTCGAATTAACTGCACCTACAGGCAGTTACTTCTTTCAAATATATTCCTACCACCGAGTGCTTTGTTTCCTTCAATAAAGCATTAAACAGTTATTGAACCCAGTCAGAGATAAAATATATCTACCAAACAATTATTGTAAAGTTATTAATAGGCCTTAAAGTCAAACATTTCACCTATGTTTCCTCAGAAGTTAAGATAGGAGTTATTATTCAGAGAAGTATCTTTAGATATTCTTTCCTTGAGCCTTGCATGGTCTTCAAAGTAAGGAGTTCATTAACTCTATAATAAATGACACCCAAACTAAACTCAGCTTCACCTCCTCATTTGTAGATAAATACTGCATTTTTTCTCATTATCTTGTTGTCATTTGATGACTCTTTGAAGTAATACATAGTCTTTTGGAGGTTGGAAAGAAATTGATGTCTTAGAGCTTGTGAATGCCCTGATTTGTTTGTTGATGGAAGAGGCTTGCTTGCGGGATCCCTAAGCTTGGTTAATGGTGAAGTGCTTCTATTATGTTATTGTTATTCCCTGTTTCATTATGTTTCCATCCCTCTATGTTGCAGTAGAACAAAGGATTTATACAAAGAAATGTTTCCAAAGGCACCTTAGTTCTATTTGTTCTTCACTGCCTTTATGTTTTCCTCTGCTAGGATATTTTAGAGAATTCTTAATTTCTCTCTAGACCCCCTAAGCTTGTTTATTTCAGAAATGGTTTAATACAGTAGGTATCAAGCATGATTTATGGCTAGCCCTGCTTATTTGATGTCACTAAAACATTGTTTTTGAAGTCTCTCTCTAAAGTACCATTACTTAGGTCTGCCAAAGAGGTTTTGTTTTGATCATACCCTTTGTACTTGCTTAAATTATTATTTTTGAGATCTTCATAGCTATGATCAAAGATTTTTAGGCATTCCCTCTTCTCTAATTACAGTTATATGTATGTCTTAAATGTTTTCTGTCCTTGAAGGTGAAATCACTAGAAGTTAAAGGAGTTTCCCGCCTTCTATATTTCATTGGAATGATTGTCTTGAATAATTATCTGCTTAATTTTAATCAAATAATTTATGGTTTTCCTTTTCTATTTATTGTCTCTTTATGCTTATGATATTTAAGTCCCTTTTGTTAAAAGTACATGATAAAGGATTCATGATTGTCCTTTGTCCTACTTTTATTCTCACAATTGATGTCCATCTCACTCCCATTACAAACTTTGAAGATCCACTGACTAAGTTAGATTTTCCCTGTGATTCTCCCCGATCTATTGATGAACTTATCATGACTTTTATAGACTCCATTTCCCAATGAATTAAATATTTCCTCATTCCATCTATTCTGCTTGACCATCTTGCCCAACCAAAACAAAAAACAAACCCTGTACTTAACAACTAGCCTAAAATAAATGATCCAAAGAAAACAAGATCACATTCTTTTAATATCAAAAGAGAGAGCCCTCTCTGAGTCTAGGAAGGCTAGGTCCTAGGATTCCAAAGACTGGTCTGATGTTACCTTGTGCATTTGGTCTACCAATCTGCTAAATGATAGGACACTAACATAATGGCGATCACGGTGGTACACTGAGTACATAGTAGCCTAAAAATTCTTATAGAATAATTTAACCTTTAGTTAAGCTTAGAAAATCAACTGATAGGTAAGACTAGACTCTGGTTGTTTCACCATCCTAGATAAATGATGACTCAGCTATAGAACACTCATACAAACCTTAGGGCTATGTAAAGAAACTTATAAAACACCAAAAACATCCCAATATTGGTTTTTTGTCATTTATTGGTGGTGGACCACATACATATATCTTCAAAATAAATAAAAACATCCACCTGGCGACTCCACTAGCGTCCAGTAGGCCTATCACTTCACTAGTTCTCATTAGACTTCCTTAGGATTATGTCAAATCAGCCCCGAGGAGTTTAGAAGCCTAGTCTCCTATTATACAAGTTTACTAAGAGAGGTCAACCTTCTGAAAACAGTCCTAAACTTGTAGCCTCTCTAAATTTTGAGTTTGAAATATGGCTTCAAAAAGGATCAATACCAGATCTCATCCAGACCCAAATCCTCCTACTATTATTGATGATCCAGAAAATATTTTGTGGCAAACTTATAGATATGGAAATTTAACTACTATTAGGACCATTCAAAGAGGAGGATCTATCCCTGAACACCTTATAGCCTTTCAATATTCTCAGTTTAACTTGCACCATTCGAAGAAACTATTTAGAACCAAGTCACATAGTGAGATTGACCAGACCGACCTTGAGCCCATAGATTTGCAGCAAAGTTACAGTAGAGAAGCCTCTCCTTCCACTCCTCCTGATTTTCAACTTTTCCATCACTTTAGCTCTTTCCAAACCAAATCTGCTCATAATCAGTTTACTCGTCCAAGTAATTCCACCACACCCATCCACACATCCATTGTTCAAAATGCTCCATTTCATCCCACATTCCCTCTCACAAACCCACCTCTTGTAAATCTTCCATTTTTTCCCATCATGGCAGCATGGTATGCCCCCCTAGTGTTACCACAAGCTCTGGTTCCTTTTCCAAATGATTATTAATCTAGAATTCCCCACTTTATTGGAACTGAATCTACTACTTCCCAACAACATGTAAATAAAATGAATGATGCCTTTGACTACATGGAGATAGAAGAAGAGACCATTAATATGAGAATATTTTCCCAAAGCTTAGGAGGAGAAGCCAAAAATGGTTTAAAATATTAATTCCTAACAGCATACATGACCTCCCTTCTCTTTACCAAACATTCATAAACAAATGGGAAATTAAAAATAACCCTCTTCAAATCCTTTTAGAATATAGCAACCTCAAGAGAAACATTGGGGAAAGTTTCCAAGATTATTGCACTAGATTCAATAGTGTTTACAATGCACTTCCACCAAACATGAAACCCCCACTAGGCTTAGCCTTGGAAAATTTTCCAAGAGGTTTTGACCCAGACATGGCCTATCAGCTAAGAGAAAGAGACCCCTTAAATTTAGAAGATATGCAAAGGGGAGCTGTAAGTGTAGAAGAAAATCTTATTGAAAAAAGAGCTAGGTTAAAGTCAGAAAAAAGAGTTTCATACAAAGATGAAACAATGGCCTCAACCTCATCACCTGATGCCAAAATTGATAACTTAGTGAGGGTAATGGAAAGAATGATGGAAAGGATAAACTTAACTGAAAGAGCACCTCCTAGGGAGAACCAAACAAATCCTCAAAACAGAAATGGTATTCCAAATTTCAGAAGAGACCCTATTCAAAATAGACAAAGAGATAATGAACAACAAATTAGGCCTCCTTTCCAAGACAATTATGTAGATGAAGAAGAAAGAGAGACTGAAAGGTTGGAAGAAAATCATGTGAATCTGATAGGATCTGACAGTGAGAGTGATGCTTTTCTCACTGAAGAAGAACAAGGATTCTTTTCCTAAGACCAAACTAAAACTAACCATGAGGAGTCTAAAGATTACCAATTGGGATTTGAAAATGCTATAATGGAGGTCCATAGGAAATATGACCTTAGGATAAAAAAGAACCAAGAGACTTCCAAGAATAATAACACAGACACTGCTATTACGAAAACTTCAGAAAATATTCCTAAAAAAGACAGCAAACAATACCAACATTATGGCTAAGAAAATTGATCTGAACAAAAACAAAACTAGCCAGTAATGTGTTGACCCAAGCTGCCCTAGTACTTCTGCCAGTGGCCCTGGAAAATTCATTTAAAATGACAGTCTTAATAAAACTAAGCAAATCAAAACTGTTGAAAAGGCTGTGTGAAAAAACAGATGTAAATATGTCAAAAACACTAGCACCTTTCAGCCTTGAGGGAGAAATATCCAAGATCAAAATTAGCAGACCCCTTGCTGAACTAGTAACCTAGGATGTATATAAAAATCAAGTCTTGAAAGCTTTGAATATAGGAAATGATACTGATACTCTAAAATTGTCTGATGATAAACCATAATTATTGTTTAGTCCTGAAGTAGAAGGAAAATACCAAGAAGGAGCTATCCTTCCATTCTACTTCAGCTTAAACATACATGATAAAATCCTGCACAATGCCATGCTAGACTCTGCTGCCTCCCACAACCTCATGCAAAAACTGGTGATAGAGATATTAGGCCTAAAAATTACTAAACCTTACAAAGATCTGTATTCCTTTTATTCAAGCAAAGTCAAATGTTTGGGTCTAATCAAGGATTTATGTGTCAATCTGGTACAAATTCCTGCTAAGGGTCTAGTTATGGACATAGTAGTTGCTGAAATTCCCCCAAAGTGTAATATCCCAAATTAGGGAAATGCTACAACAATGAGAATATCTTAGGATATTCTAAAGTTGGAGATCCAGCAATATGCAAACACAACAATGGAGTAGCAGTGACACTCAACTCATAGAAATATGAGAAAGATCCATAGACATCTTATTAAGAAATAGCAGCAACAAATGAATACAAGATCTTGAGGAAAATTCTACTCAAGACAAGCAATACTCAGCCTCAAGAGACAAGTACATAAATTATGATAAACCACTACTACACAAATGTACCCACCTATGACTGCAAAGTTTTATAAGAGAAACTGCATGTTAACATATGTCAAATACATGGATATACAAATATATGGCCCATACAATATTGAGAGTGAAGATCTCAACTCCCAAAGGCTACCTCAAGTCAATCCTGGAAGGATTGGCTATAATATACAAAATCTGCAAAATGCCAGAGTTGTTGGGTAGCAACTGCAACTCAAGAACTAGAAATAAGTGGAGAAGGTTGAAGATACTTCATCCAATGAAAATACCTCCTCCAATGGATATCTAGAGTGAAAGGTTGATCCTCTCACCTAATATCTCACCCTCCAAACATATCTGCAAAGTCCCACAGCTATTTCTCACTAGAAATAACGCAGTCACTGAAGCAAACTGCGCTATAGCAGAAAGAGAATGGGTTGGCCCAATGCCAAGATCTGAAATCAACTCCAAATGCCCCCAAATTGATATCCCAAAGGAAAGAGAGACTCCTCCTTTGAAAAATAGCTGACGGAAGTGGTGTAGTGAACCCTCACTACAACACCCTGCAACACAACATTATTCCACTGCAGAAATAACATTGTCTTGTAGGAGGATGTTTGGACTCAAGCCTGGATGTGAGGAAAATTAGTGAAATCCGTCAAGAGGCCTCTTAAAAAGGAGAGAAAATCCTAAATAGGAATCCCTCGTGCTAAGCGGCACTACAACTCAGCTAAACAGCTGGAGTATGCACAAGTCTGAATAGATCATAAAAGCAATAATACATGACATGAGAAACAATGGCTACCTTTCCCTCCTTTTAAATAAGTGAAGGCCCCCTCTCCATAAGTCCCACTCCTTTTAGGGTTTCCTCCAGAAAATAACCCTCTTCCCATTCATTCTGCGCTGTTTCTCTAAGTGTTCTCCACCTCTTATCCCAGCATTGTTGACTTGGTCAAACTTGACCTTGTTCACTTGCAAATGACACTGTTCACACATGAGGGTGTGAAAACTAGCTCCAACGATGATCCCCTTTCATACTATAAGGGATTTTATTGAGATTTTTATTATGCATGGGCCTCCTTACCCATTTATTCTCCTCCTAGGTGAGATCAGCAAAAATTAATATTCCAATTTATTGAAGGAAAATTTTGGAATATTACAGTCCTCCCCTACCAAATGTTGCTTGCCCTCAAGAAACTGCAAGGATAGAACTGGAAAGCCTCCTCTCAAGGCATGGAGTCTATTATGTTTTGATGAACATCTTCCTCATGTGGATCCTCCATCCCCCAAGCAATCATCCATGCAAAATGAGCTACCTCCCAACATGGAAACCCCTGAAAGTCATCTTCCACCTCTGGCTTTGGCAATGTAGGTGGTTTGGAAATCTGATCGTGTTAGACAAAATAGCCTACCCCACATTGTCCTCCTCTCCACTTAGGATAAGTGTAGAGTGTATGCTAATCCCGGGCTGCAATGACATTACCCTCAAATGGAAAGATGGAGATTAGACCTCTAAGGATCTCTCCTCCAACGTTATGAAACATGTTGGCCCAAATAATCTCATATGTGATGAGTTGGAAGTCATCATCATATGGAATCACATTCCTTATATGGCTCACCTCATAAAGAAAAAAATGTGCTGTTGTAGTGGCCATACCATCTCCCATGCTCCCTTTAGAACATGTAGTGCAAAGAGTGTGGGAGTTTTCTCCCTCCAAGGACACATTTACCCAATGTGTCTCCACTCCAATCATGCTCCCAAGAAAAGCTTTAGCAATATCAACCAAGGGAACCATAAGGAGAATCATTCTGGCTGCCATGTGAAGTAAGGGAGAAGGAAAGCAGTCCCTCAAATGTAGCCAACGTAGTTTGAATCTCCACTGCCATAGAAAATAAAATTATGGGTGGCCTCCCCACCATTTTCTTACTGCCCAAATCTCTTCACAAGTCTGGAGAAAGTGAATGATATAATGTGCAATGTGAGTATGTTCTCCATGAGAAATTACCTCCCCATATCCACTTAGGGAGTGATCATCCACAATGGCCTTATGTAGACCACCAATTCTAGAAGGAAGAATATCCCTCCTTTGAGAAAATCCCTACACATATATGGTTAAGAGATGCATACATATAAAAAAATTACTATGCAAGTTAACAATACTCTTACCATATGTTTTGCTCATATAAATGGAGTGGCTCATAGATGAGTCTCCCCTCATCCTCAAAGGGAAAAGAGTTGATTGTGCTAACTCCTCCATCTCTTCATGATCCATGGAGTGTCTCCTCAAGTTCTTCAAGAGGTTCCTCCCACAAGAAGAAAATAAATGTAATGTGGCATTCATGGTTGGCCCATGGTTCCTCCTAAAATGTACAACATGTATAGTAGGGAGAATATGATCCCAATGGGAATATTTAGTTTCAAGCCCACTCTTTAATCAAAGCTCCCCATGAACATAAACATATTAGCAATACATGGAAGAAAATTCCAATAATAACAAGTTGCCAAATGACAATCAGAGAGTGAATCATAGTTCCAACCATGGAACTAGCACAATGCATCCTTTTCCTGCATAAAAATGAGAAATAACAAGTGCCTTATCAGCCACTTTTTTTCTGCCACAATAATTTTACAAGATATAAGGATGAAAGTACAAAAGGGTGTCAATGGTGCACACAAAAAATCATGTGGCTTTCCCCTCAAGCCACCAATGAGATAGCCAAGCTCAATGCTACAAAGGGCTTAAAGTACATCATCATACAATATGTAAGAATAAATAATCCTCCTTGGGACAATATGTTGCTCATAAGAAAATAGGAAGTACAAAACATAAGGTGAAATTGTACAACCTTCGTTATGTACTTGAGGACTTGATCTGAAATGGCTCAACTGAAAATGCTCCCTTACTCCCAATGAGTAGGAAGGTAGATGTGACATCCTCACCATCATAATTCGGGCTATGCATCTCTCCATATGTTGAAATATGTCTTGTTGAATGCCCTCCCAAATGAACTCCTTTTCCAAGGCAAGATATGCATTAAAATGCATGGAAAAGAAGTCCTCATGTGCTGCATGCAGCAGCTTCTCCCTGAGACTGGAATCTCTAGTCAAGAAGACTCTTCCATGTGAATAGATGACCATATCATCCACCATACACTCATCATCTCCATCTGGGTCTTTGAGAACCATGCATGCACCATGATCCTTGGAGTACTCTACTAAGAGTCGATATCTCCAGTAAGGATCAATCCTCCTAAGGGACAACGCTGGTGATCTAGCATGTGAAGCTCTCTTCCTATTGTTGTATACTACTTTGACATCCCCCATGCCAAATTTCTCCTCCAAACACTTAACCTCTCCAAAATCCAAGAGCGGTGAATCCATAGACAAGATGTCTCTCATCAATGATAGATCTGGTGGCCTCCCTGGTGGAATGCCTCCATGTACTGAGACATCAATGTCAAGACTGGATTGTACATATAAATGGATAGACTTGTCCCTACTCTCACTGCATAATCCATTCTCCCTCTTTGGTGTATCAACCTCATGAAATAGACAGGGATGTGTGCTCCTCATCACCGTATGTTGGTCATCCTCCCCATCTCCTCCTTGTATCTCCATAGTTCCACACCTCATCATCAATGGCACATGTAAATCATGAGTTGTGCCTTGATCTCCACACATGAGATCCCGGGGACTACCTTGCAAAGATGCAAGCATCCCTCTAGCTGGAGCAAGAGATCCTCCTTCCTCTGCATGAGGTGATATGTTAGCTCTAGAAATGACAGCACTGTTGCCCTTAGCCTCCTCAACATGAGTGGGCAACCCTCCAATGATTGGATCCTCTTTTAGAAAAGGGATCTTTTTTCCTCCTTGTGCCAAAATACAAGATGAAGTTCTTGCCTCCAACAAAGTATAATGCAAGATATCAGCCTCCTTTATAGTTTTTTGAAGTGATTTTGAGTCTATGGTCTCCTCCATCACATGCAAGGGTTTTATTTGTTTAGATGTGTTTGCTTCCTCCACAAGTGTTCTAGAATTCTTCCTACCAAATCTTTCCATCAAATTTCTAATGAAAATTGCATAGGAAGAAGTATTTGCATTCTTCAAAGTAAAGGACTCAAATAACCACCATGCATATACCTTACCTCCAAAGTGCAGCGCTGCTACTCTGATGGCTTCATCTTCGGAAATCTGATGTTGTTACAGAAAGGTGTCTAGCTCTTCCACCCAAGCCCAGGCTAAATATGTAGGGGAACCATCAAAGACAAATAGAAGAAATCTATCCATACTATGCTGCTTTCTCCTTCTCACCCCGATCTTGAAAAAATCTGGAAAAGTGATATGATCTCTAAACTCCTGAGTTTGAGATTCATACTCATCCAAGAAACCACTAAGAGTTATCGTCTTAGGCATCCCTTCCTCTTCTCTTTTTCTCATGGAAAAACTGGCCATGTGATTGCACTGTCCATCACAAGATGTGGCTTCATGCTCACACTCCCTATAAGAAAATCTAGAGTTTGTCTCAGTTTCAAACCCTTTTAGAGATTCTATGCACATTTCCCTTCTTATCTTCTTGAAATTGTCATGAATGTTCTGTACATATCTTGGAATAAGCTTTGTAAGCTTATCTCCCTTCTTCTCTCCACAAAATGGAGTCTTCATCTTCTCTTTTCTTGATAGCATAATGGATGAGATCCACAAGCTGAGCCAAGATTATGCTCTGATACCACTGTAATATCCCAAATTAGGGAAATGCTACAACAATGAAAATATCTTCGAATATTCTAAAGTTGGAGATCTAGCAATATGCAAAGACAACAATGGAGTAGAAGTGACACTCAACTCATAGAAATGTGATAAATATCCATAGAAATATTATTAAGAAATAGCAGCAACAAATGAATACAAGATCTTGATGAAAATGCTACTCAAGATGAGCAATACTCAGCCTCAAGAGATAAGTACATAAATTATGATAAAACCACTACTACACAAATGTACCCATCTATGACTACGCAGTTTTATAAGAGAAACTGCATGTTAACATATGTCAAATAAATGGATATATAAATATATGGCCCATACAACATTGAGAGTGAATATCTCAACTCCCAAAGGCTACCTCAAGTCAATCCTGGAAGGATTGGCTATAATATACAAAATCTGCAAAATGTCGGAGTTGCTGGGTAGCAGCTACAAC
This sequence comes from Pinus albicaulis, assembly GCA_034641835.2. NCBI lineage: Eukaryota > Viridiplantae > Streptophyta > Pinopsida > Pinales > Pinaceae > Pinus > Pinus albicaulis. The sequence continues at coordinate 434,428,576 of CM076576.1, read as the reverse complement.
TCAAGAACTAGAAATAAGTGGAGAAGGTTGAAGATGTTGCATCCAATGAAAAGACCTCTTCCAATGGATCTCTAGAGTGAAAGCTTGACCCTCTCACCTAAGATCTCACCCTCCAAACATATCTACAAAGCCCCACAGCTATTGTTCACTAGAAATAATGCATTCACTGAAGCAAATTGCGCTGTAGGGGAAAGAGAATGGGTTGTCCCAATGCCAAGATCTAAAATCAGCTCCAAATTCCTCCAAACTGATCTCTCAAAGGAAAGAGAAACTCCTCCTCTGAAAAATAGCTGATGGAAGTGGTGTAGTAAACCCTCACTGCAATACCCTGCAACACAACATTATTCTGTAGCAGAAATAACACTGTCTTGGAGGAGGATGCTTGGCCTCAAGCCTGGATGTGAGGAAAATCAATGAAATCCCTCAAGAGGCCTCTCAAGAAGGAGAGGAAATCATAAACAGGAATCCCTCATTCTAAGCAGCACTGCAACTCAGCTAAACAGCTGGAGTATGCACAAGTCTGAATAGACCATAAAATCAATAATACATGACATGGGAAACAATGGCTGCCTTGCCCTCATTTTAAACAAGTGAAGGCCCCCTCTCCATGGGTCCCACTCCTTTTAGGGTTTCCTCCACCAAATAATCCTCTTCCCATTCATACTATGTTGTTTCTCTAAGTGTTCTCCACCTCTTATCCCAACATTGTTGACTTGGTCAAACTTGACCTTGTCCACATGCAAATGACCCTATTCACACATGAGGGTGTCAAAACTAGCTCCAATGATGATCCCTTTTCATACTATGAGGGATTTTATTGAGATTTTCATTATTCATAGGCCTCCTTACCCATTTATTCTCCTCCTAGGTGAGATCAGCAAAAATTAATATTCTAATTTATTGTAGGAAAATTTTGGAATATTACACAAAGTATGGCATGCTTTTATCCAGATCATGGGGATCCAAACTTCAAGGGAGCCTTCAAATAGATATGTCTTATGCTACCATCTCTGTCCTTAACCACACAAGGAGATTGTACCGGGAATATCATATGAAATATATGATAAGCAGCCTAGATAGGTCAAACAACACTCCTATTTATTCCATTCATTCAGACCTTGATTCATTTATCTTGTATAATGAAGATGAAATCATCAAACAAGAAAATGAAAATGAGAAGGAATTAAGCCCACCAGAATAGTAAAATATGCCTTCAAATGAAGAACATAACAGCTCAAACTTTAGCAGCCTTGAATAACAACATGATGGTGAGTATGAAATCGAAACATTTTGGAACATGAGCTTTGATGGCTCTTGTGGCAAAGCTAGTTCTGGAGCTAGTGTATGGATAAATAATACAAACAAAGGAAATTCCTACAAACTTGATTTCCAATGCACTAATAACATTGCAGAATATGAAGCTCTCCTCCTTGGCTTACATTTTCTTAAGAACATAGGAGCCAAGAAAATATCATTCCAAGGAGATTCAGAGCTGATCATTAGGCAAATAAAAGGGGAGTATTCAACCAAAAACCCAATATTAAGAGAATATATGAATTTTTCCCTAGACCTCCTGAAAGCATTTGAGAAATATGATCTCACTTTCATCCCTAGAGCTCAGAATAGACTTGCAAATGAGCTTGCCTTTGCTGCTAGAAATTGCCAAATACCCCATATAAATGAACAATTCACTGTCAAAGTAAAAAATTGGCCTACAGTACTTGACAATGAAAACTATTGGAAAGTTTTTGAGTGTGATAAGCACATTGATGATTTTATGCAATCTAAAGATGATTTTGCTGTACTAACACCTAGCTCAAGCCATGAAGAAGATTGTTTTGCTGAAAAACAAATCCACAAAATAGAGTTGTCCTCTATTGTTGATATAAACCAGTTAAACATCTTTATAAGGCATAATTACTTGACAATCTAGACCAAAAGGACCTTGAGGTTTTACAATGTAACAATGATACAATACCAAGGGGCCTTACACCATTAGAGGAGCTTTTTTATTTCGATGATGTAGCTAAAAAGCCAAAGATGGAGCCTACAAAAACTAATGTAGAAGAATATAACATAGGCAGCATGACAGAACCCAAAATTATCAAACTATCTAAAACTCTCCCTCCTCACATAAAACAGGAATATATTGAGCTTTTTAAAGAGTTTAAAGATGTGTTTGCATGGGGGTACAAGGATCTGAAATCATATGGTACCAACATTATTAAACATAAAATTCCACTTAAAGAAAATCAGAAACCTTTCAAAAAAAAAATAAGAAGGATAAACCCTGTTTTATTACCTTTAGTTGAGAAAGAGATTAAAAAGATGTATGATGTTGGGATCATAGTTTCCCTTAGATACTCAAAGTAGGTTTCCAACCTTGTGTCAGTTAGGAAGAAGACAAAGGAGATTAGGCTTTGCATTGACTTTAGAAATCTGGTTAAGGCCTCCCTGAAAGATAATTATCCCTTGCCTAAGATGGATCACATACTCCAAAAGGTGGTTGGATCTAAGAGAATATCACTATTGGATGGTTTTTCGGGCTACAACCAAGTGCTAGTACTCCCAAGTAATCAACACAAAACTTCCTTCACCATGCCTTGGGGGACATTCATGTATGTTAAAATTCCATTTGGTTTGATGAATGCAGGGGCCAATTTCCAAAGGGCCATGGACATAGATTTTTTCAGAAGACATAGGATAATTCATAATAATTTACCTTGATGACATTACTGTTTACTCTAAAACTGATAAAGAGCAGTTAGTCCATTTGAGAAATGTTTTTGAAAAATGTAGGAAATATGGCCTATATTTGAATCCCAAGAAAACAATCTTTGGTCTCCAGGAAGGAAAAATCCTAGGCCACATAATCTCTGAAGAAGGAATCAAAGTAGACCCAAAAAGGGTTGAAGGCATATTAAAAGTCAGCTATCCTAGAAACATCAAGGATTTTCAATCTTTCATTGGGAAGATCAACTTTTTGAGAAGGTTCATCCCCAACCTTGCTGAACTTCTGAGAAATATCACAAACATGCTCAAAAGGAGACAAGAGTTAAATGGACCTTAAAAGCCAAACAATCATTTGAACTAGTGAAACAAGCTCTCACTCAAACACCAATTCTTATCAGTCCTAATTTCACCAAGGATTTCTACATTTTTTCATTTGCATCTGAACACACCATTACTGTAGTATTGTTGCAAAAGAATAACATGGGGCAAGAACAGCCAATAGCCTTTTTCAGTAAAGCATTAAGGGATTCTCCACTCAAGTATAACATCATGGAGAAACAAGCCTTAGCCTTGATAAAAGCATTGAAAGATTTCCGAGTGTACATTTTACACTCTCATATCATTGCTTTTGTTCCACATACAATTGTCAAGGACATTCTAAATCAAGACCTTGATGGTAAAAGGGGAAAATGGGTTGCTATTATCTTAGAGTATGATTTAGAAATCAGACCCACCAAGCTGATTAAAGCACAAGGATTAGCAAAACTCATGGAAGAATCAAATTTCCAAGCATTAGACATGAATATGATTGATGTATTAGAGGAAATAGAAGAATTCAAAACTCCATACATTGAAGAAATATTTTTGAATTCATCTTGGTATGCTGATATCATATATGTGCTTCTTTATCTCAATACTCCTCCTTCTTTATCAAAGACTAAAGCTAGATTCTTGAAACAAAAAGCTTTAAGTTAGATGAAGTGAATGTTGTTGGCATATTGCTTAAATGTTTACTTGAGAATGATGCATGAAAAATCATGCATGAGCTGCATGAGGGAGAGTGTGGGGGTCACCATGACTAGAAAACCACAGCAAACAAAATTCTTAGAGCTGGCTATTATTGGCCCACCCTTTTCCCTCGCACTCGAAAACTAGACATGACTTGCCATAAGTGCCAAATTTTTGATGGCAAGAGAAAACTCCTACCCTTACCTTTGCATCCCATCAGTATTGAAGCTCCTTTTCAACAATGGGGTTTGGACTTTATTGGATAAATTCACCCCACCTCATTTGCCCAACAGAAGTGGATCCTTACTGCCACTTGTTATTTCACCAAGTGGATAGAGGCCATCTCTTTTAGGAATGCTACTGACTCAGTCATTATCAAGTTCCTTGAGACCAACATCTTATCCCGATTTGGTTGTCCTATAAAGATCATTACAGAAAATGTTGTTGCCTTTAAATCCAAAATATTGGTTGATTTTTGTTATAAATATCATATCACAATGGGGAATTTCATAGCTTACTACCCCCAAGGTAATGGGCTAGCTGAATCCTCCAACAAAATTTTGATCAACATTATCAAGAGACTGCTGGAAAAGAATAAAAAATCATGGCATAGTAAGCTAGTTCATGCATTATGGGCCGATAGAATAACCACCAAGAAATCAATCAGTATGTCTCCCTATCAGCTAGTATATGGCATGGATGCAGTCTTCCCAACATCTTTGGGAGTTCCAGTCATGAAACTCCTCCAAGAAGTGAAATCAGAAGAAAATGACATGTAGAGAAGGCTAAATCAAACCATTCATTTACAACAATCAAGAGAGGAAGTTTACAAAATAACACAAGCAGTACAAGATAGCATCAAGAATATATTTTACAGAGGGACTAAATCAAATAATTTCCAAGTTGGAGACACAGTTTTGAAATGGGATTCTAGGAGGGAAGACAAAGGTAAACATGGTAAATTTGAGAATTTGTGGAAAGGGCCTTATATCATTCATTCAATTAGGGGTCATAATGCTTTCTTTTTACAAGGGATAAATGGAGAAGAGTTATTTGGAGGGCATGTCAATGGTAGAATATCAAACACTAATTTTGTCAAGAGTCCTAGCTTCAAATTTTTCATTCATTATGTATAACACTGCATGATAATGTTGAACCCTTACTTAAACTAAGAGGGGGGGGGGGGAATCTATTTAACACATTCATGATATTTTAAACTTTCTATTAAACCTTATTTACACCTTCATTTCATATCCAACTTAATATGTGATTAATATTAGAATGTGAGCAGAAAGTATTAATATAATATAACAGAAGACTAACAGGTATTAAGCAGATGATATAAATTAGATCAACACATAAACATCATGCACAAAGACACCAGATATAAGTGGAAACCCATAAAGGGAGAAAACCACATCTTATTATTGTTGTAATGCAAAGGCAAGCTCCAACTCCCTCTCACCACTGTTTTTGTGCAGACACCAACCTACAGGAGGCTCCAACCTCAATTCTGCAAGATACAACTTGCAAGGAAGCACCAACTCCCTTCAATTTTCTGCAGGTACCAACCTACAGCAGGCTCCAACCTCAGTCAACTACAACTGACAGCTATCAAGCTACAACTTGATGTGGAAGCTCCAACTTCCTCAATTTTTCAAACTGAATGTTTGCTTATTTACCTTAGATATCAACTCTATTCTGTAGCTTCTCTTCTCGCTCTCCTTTTCTTAATCTTCTCTACCTTACACTTCTATACTCTGCCTTCTCTATATTTTCTCTCTCTAACCTCTCTTGTGCATATCAATGTGATATTATATATAGAGTTCCTCACATGACTGTTTGTATTTCATAAGGAATTTGGAATGAATAGTCATGACTCTTTGGCTTATGTCTTCTTATTCCTTTATCCAACTCATTTTTAAAATTACAGCAATATGTACAAATTTCCATGCTACAGTGGGATTTTGTCTTTTCTTTAGGATACTTTCCTTTGCATCACAAACAATATAAACAGAAATATTTACATTTTTAGTTATGAATTTCAATATCACTCAGCTCTCTTTCTAAACTTTGGCTTTACTGGATTTGTCTTTTCTGCTGCTGTTGAGTGACTGCTCTGTAAATTTCTGTTCATCATGCCTGTAAAAATTCCTTGTGACTTTTTTAGTTCTTACATTCTTTTTTACCTCTGTTAGTCCCACATTTTCATCTCTTCTCTTTGGCATATAAAGTGCATACACCGAATTTCTGTGCGTGATACAACTGTATTGAGATTTTCACTTCACAATTCTGGCAATCTCACACTTCTCTTATTCTACACTGGCAAGTTAAAACAAATAAGTCTGGACTATTTTAATATCTTAATTCAAGGAATTGAGATATTAATTCAACATTCCTCTATAGCTGTAGCTCGACTTTCTATTCCGTATACATATGCGCCCGCTTATATATATATGTGCTCTATATCAATACATATATTACGACGTTATTTAATTACCGGACACGTTATAACAAAGTCCAACAATACTCGGCGTCCTTTTATTAACCCGCAACCTTAATATATATCAATATATGGTCACACCTCTGTTCAACGTTAGAGCATCCCAATATGGTTAACACCACATATATTTCATATGGTGCTAACTTTACAACTGTATTTATCTTTGCCAATGCGACGATTTTCACATACCTTATTAGCTCGTAAACCTTAATATATATTTGATTTGGGCCCACACACGCAACACATTGCCAACGTGGGGTTAACACAGCCGAATCGTACCTTCTATAAATCCATGCGCCCATGTAATATAACTTTTAAATTCCACGGGGGTTGATGACTAACTCTTGAACCAATATACGAGGCCTCCAGAATTACAGACTTCTGGTATGGTTATTAAACCCAAGGTATTACTTTATCGTCACCATATAACATTATAACCAAAATTTAATAAACATTACCACGATTGATCGCGCCTGGCTTATCTCGCCTTATTATCTGACGGTTGCTATTGCGTTGCCTGATCCAACATATATCGCTTGGATTAACTGCATGGATGTTAACGCAATGAAATACGGAAAGGCGGTTTTCCCTGGGCCCACCTTTTCCACGCGTCGAAATTTCTATGGAATCACTCCCAATTCCAAAATACTGCTTGCCCGACGATGGGTGGTGCGATAAAAACCACCGTTCATCTCCAAACCGCCACTACTATTCATCCACAAGGTTCTGTTCCTCTTACCTCGGGGTTCTGCACCATTCAACGCTCTATTCGGACCTTCGCAAGGTTAAACCATCCTTATAGTCAACTCAGCTTCTGCTCTCCCATTGAAGACTTGCCTGGATACCCAGCTTCACTTATTGGGTGAAAATCTCTAGCGTTCGAACTAGATGCTCTGGTTTCGAAAGAATTGATTCATTCTGAACCGATGCTTCGGCTTATATGTTAGTTCTCCTCACACAATTCCACGACTGCAAATATCCAACTAAGCCAGTTCTTCATCACAAGAAGATTCTTGCTTGGAATTCAAATCCTACCACCATGATTTCTCAATAGGGTTTCACTTTTATACACAGAGGAAGAGGTTCTCTACCTCTAACTCCCTCTGACTTTATACCACTCTCTATCTCTTTTGCCTTATGACACTGTTTTACGTGCTGCTCCTTTTCCATCCTCTTTGCCATCAATGAAAACATTTCCAGCAGTCTCCCCCTTTGGCATTGAGGGCAACATATCCACCAATAATCTAATGCTTCCTCTACCTATCTTCTTTTCGTAATCTAATGCTTCCTCTACCTATCTTCTTTTCCTCCCCCTTTGACATCAATGGCAAAGGGTTGCTCATTTCCTAGTTTTATTTTTTCATTTCCTCTCTCTCAGTTATGTTTAGGCCCTCTTCTACTGACTTTGTACCATGCTGCTCCAGACTGATGCATAGGACTTGTTGAGGGAACACTTTGAGTATTATCGAATTTGAATATACACTGTAAATTGATATAGTTCAAGTGCATAGACTTATTTCACTTGTATAGAGCTAAAAGTGAGAATAATGATACTTCATAGAATACATTGTATGAGCTTTATGTATGATTGGATTCAAAATGATGCTTTTGCTCTGTAATTTATCTTTTCATGCTTGAATAATGCAGACAACTCTAGGATAATAACTTGGTGTTATTTTGCCTTAATCCTCTGATCCTAAGGACCTGATTCATGATTTCCTTGTTGGCTGATCTCCCCTTGGAATGATATTATCATTTATGTTCTCCCCCTGAGACTGTGATTTCTCTTTATATCAGAGAGTAGCATCTACAGATACTACCCCTAGTTTATCTCTCAAATATTGAAATGGTTCTTAGCAAGTGGTTTAGTAAATATATCTGTTGTCTATTCTTTTGTTGGTACATACTCCAGTTTTACTGTATTCTGAGCCACTTGTTCTCGGAGAAAATGATACTTGATTGGAATATGTTTGGTTTTTGAGTGAATCACAGGATTTTTAGATATACTTATAGCACTTGTATTATCACATTTGATTGAGATAGGTTCTTCGATGCTTCCCCTCATGTCTTGGAGGGTTTGATTCATCCACATGACTTGTGTACAACATGCTGCTGCTACTATATATTCTGATTTTGCTGTAGATAGAGAGATAGATGTTTGTTTCTTGCTTAACCATGCCACTAGACTTTCTCCTAGATAGAAAGCACCTCCACTTCTGCTTTTCCTGTCATCCACATAGCTGACCCAATCTGCATCTGTGTATGTTTTCAATTTGAAGCTTTTGCCTTTAGGATACCAGAGTCCATATTGTGTTGTTCCTTGTAGATATCTGAATATTCTTTTTACTGCAAGAAGGTGATTTTGTTTAGGTGCTGCTTGATATCTAGCCACTAGTCCTACTACTAGCATGATGTCTGGTCTTGATGGAGTCAGATACAATAGACTTCCAATCATGGATCTGTAGAGTCTTTGATCTATATCAGCAGACCCATCATCATCACACAACTTGCAACCTGTGGTCATGGGAGTTGACACAGGTTTGCAGTCCTCCATTTTGAACTTTTTCAACATTTTCTTTAAGTATTTTTCCTGTGAGATGAATGTACCTGTGTTCTTTTGCTGAATTTGAAGTCCTACGTAGAAAATGAGCTCTCCAATCATAGAAATCTCAAACTCTGTTTTCATCTCATCAGTAAACCATTTTTCTAGTTCTTTTCCTTTGCTTCTAAACATAATGTCATCAACATATACTACAACAATCAGGAGTTCGTTTTCATGGGATTTTATGTACAGATTGTTGTCTACTCCACCTCTCTTAAAGCCTTGTTTTTGCAAATATTTATCCAGTCTTGAGTACCAAGCACGAGGAGCTTGTTTCAGTCCATATAGAGCCTTCTTCAGTCTGCACACATAGTCTTCTTTGTCTGTCAATGAGAAGCCTTCTGGTTGTTCCATGTAGACTTCTTCTTCTAGATCTCCATTAAGAAAAGCGGATTTTACATCCATTTGATATACCTTGAAGTCTTGGTAGCATGCAAATGTTAGGAACATTCTGATAGCTTCCATTCTGGCTACAGGGGAAAATGTTTCATCGTAATCAAGTCCTTCAATTTGTGAGTATCCTTTGCAGACCAGCCTGGCTTTATTCCTGATTACTTGTCCTTGCTCATTCATTTTATTTTTGAATACCCATTTTGAACCAATGATATTTTTCTCAATTGGTCTAGGAACTAGTTCCCAGGTATTGTTCTTTTCAATTTGGTTCAATTCTTCATTCATTGCCTTTACCCAAGACTTGTCCTTGCTTGCTTCTTCGAATTTCTTTGGCTCTATTTGTGACAACATGGCTATGTATACCTCTTCAATTTGTTCTGTTAGCTGCCTTCTTGTTTGCACTCCTACATTCTTGTCTCCAATGATTTGATCTTCTGGATGGTTCTTTTGAGTGTATCTTGAGGGGATTTTCGAGTTCAGTTCAGTATCTTCTGATGTCTTTCTTGTTTCATCGTCATCTTGGTCCTCTTCTTCATGATTTTCTGAATAGCTGCTGCAGTATATATCTCTTGTCTTGTTTGGGAGTTTCTCATCAAATCTTACATCAATACTTTCTACAATTTTTCGAAGAGTCTTGTTGTAGCATCAATATCCTTTACTCTTGGATGCATATCCTAAGAATATTCCTTCATCTACTCTTACATCAAACTTCCCCAGATTTTCATCATTATTTTTTATATAGCACTTGCTGCCAAAAACTCTAAAGTGCTTGATTGATGATGGTTTACCATGCCATAGTTCATAAGGGGTCTTGTCACTGTTAGGTCTTAAATGAGATTTGTTTAGAATATGTACTGCTGTGTGTAAAGCTTCTGCCCAAAAGGTTTGAGTAATGTTTCTCTCTTGCATCATAGCTCTAGCCATTTGTTGTAGAGACCTGTTTTGTCTCTCTGCTACTCCATTCTGTTGAGGTGTCCCTGCAATGGTAAATTGTTGCTTTATCCCATGTTCATTACATAGGTTTGCAAAGTCATAATCTGTGAATTCACCTCCTCTGTCTGATCTGATACATTTTAGTTTGCATCTAGTTTGATTTTCTGCTAATGCTTTGAATATCTTAAATTTTTCCAGTGCTTCTAATTTGTTCTTGAGAAAAGTCACCCATGTCATTCTGGAGAAATCATCTATTATTAGCATGAAGTAGGATTCTCCACTTGGTGTCTTAGTTCTAGTAGGTCCACACAGGTACATGTGCACAAGCTGGAGTGGTATTCTAGTTGATAGCTCATCTTTAGATTTAAAGGATGTGCGAGTCTGTTTCCCCAATTGATAGGATTTGCATATGGTATTTGAAGGTTTTTTTTAATTTCTGACAGCTTTCTTCTTGCTCAGTCTGATGATATGTTTGAAACTGAGATGTCCCAATCTCCTATGCCATAACCATGACTCCTCAAGTTTTCTAAGATGGCAGGATTCATCCTCCTCTTTCACTATGTACACATTACTCTCTATTCGAACACCTTTGAGTAGAGTCTTTCCTGTTGTGCTTGACCTGACTACACAATCTTGTGCTCTAAAAGGAACTTCACAGCCTCTGTCACACATCTGACTGACACTCAGTAAATTTTCTTTCAACCCATCTACAAATAGTACATCTTGGGCCTTTCCTTTGCCATTGTCTATGCTGACTGAGCCTTTTCCCTTGATCTTTCCTAATTTATATTTCCAAAAGTAACATTTCCAAATTTCTTTTCATCAAGAGTTATAAATTTGCTTTTGTCTCCAATCATGTGTTTTGAGCAGCCACTGTCTAGGTACCACTGGCTTTTCAGGTCTTGAGCAGTTAAAGCCAAGTCACATTTATTCACCTTATTTATCCACTGGAGGCACCCTTTTGTTTGGTATCTTTTGTGAGCTGATGAACTACATCTTATTAGAGGACATTTGGAAGGTATATGTCCAACTTGATTGCATACACAACATTTGATCATAATTTTTTCAGAGTTATGAGTATGAACAAAACTTCTTTGATTCATAAACCTCCTTGAGGTGTTAAACATCAATCTTTGTCCATACTATCTACACTCAATGATTTTATGGCCAAATTCCTTACAATAAAAAAAATAACCATAGAAATTGTTTTCATACCTGATGTAAGGTTGTCTTTTCCATTTGTTTGCTTGAGGCAATCTTTTCACTATTTGCATCTTTTGCTGGTTTGAATTATTCCTCCTTGTATGACAATATGCAGCAATGTGTCCTAGCTTGTGGCAGACATTGCAGGTGGCATTCTTCATAGGAAGGAAGACTCTCCTTTGATGGTTTGCAAATTTGATATACTCAGGGGTCTTAGTATTTGTTACATGCTTAGCAACTAGTGGTTTCCTCTGATCTTTGTCTTCCTTATTACAAATTTCTTCTTTTGTAGGAATTGTTTGAGGTGCTTCGTCATCCTTCTTTGATTTTACAAAAATAATTTTTATGTTTTCGTTTTCTTTGCTTTTACTTGATTCTCCTTCATAGCCTATTCTAGTATTTATCAAAGGAGATATTTGAGCATCCAAAATTTCATCCAGCTTACTAGAGCTTGTTGTTTGAGAAGAGTTTATATACACTTTCTTTTGAGTACTTTCTAATTTCTTCCTCAGACATACAACTTCTTCTTCCAGCTTCTCTTGTTCTCGGGTTTTATCCTTGATTTGCTAAAGTAACATATCTTCTATCTTCTTGGCTTCTTCAAGCTTTACCTTCAGCTGCATGAGGACTTCTGAATTTTTTTCTTATTTCACACATTTGAGGAGAATCTCTTTCTGTTTTCTACATTTTAGTTTGAGTCAGTCAATCTCCTCCAGAGAACTTCTTAGTTCCCCCTCAAGGTCGACTTCCCTTTTAGTTTGAGTCAGTCAATCTCCTCCAGAGCACTTCTTAGTTCCCCCTCAAGGTCAACTTCCCCTTCTTCTTCTTCATCTTCTAGTAAGAGTCCTTCAAGATCTTCTATGGCCATCAGTAAAAATTCAGAGGTTCCCTCTTCTCCAGAGGATTCATCTGAGTCTTCTGATGTACTGCTGTCTTGTTCAGCATAGAAGGATTTTCTGCTGAATTTCTTTCCTTTCTGCCAGTTCTTTGAAGTGTTTTTCTCTAATTCTTGAGCTTGATTTCTTACTTTCTTGTGAGGTGTTGTGTAACCAGCTCCAGAAAGAGAATAAAAGAGATATAAACGCCTTAGAAATGAGCCACTTCGAGGGGGCAACCTTCAATACATTACATAAATGAACAATTCTTGGATGATATAAATGAACAAAACCTCCTTCTATATATAGGAGTCCATGGGGCCACAATATAATCCTAGTGGGGCCACAATTTAATCCTAGCCGACCTAACAATAATAATGTAAGGGCACAATAATAACAATATGGGGGTTACAGAGGTACAATAATAACAATAAGGGGGTTACACTAACAACAATAAGGGACTATACTAGTAATATAGGGACCTAACATGCCCCTCTCATTCAAAAAAGTGTTATCCTCAACACTTGAGTAGCTCTGGGTGCTTCTGTATGAAATTATCATCCTCCCATGTAGAATCTTCAGTGGGTAAGTTCTTCCACTTGATGAGATATTCTGAAATTGATTGATTCCGTAGTTGTCGAGTTCTTGTTTCTGTGACCACTTCAGGTTCCAATATGATTTTTCCTTCCTCATCAAGTTCTGGCAATATTGTTTGAACTAGAAGATTTTCACCTATAACCTTCTTTAAGCATGAAACATGGAAAACTGGATGCACTTGTGAAGAAGTAGGAAGCTCCAATTTGTATGCCATAGTACCAATCTTTTGCAACACCTTTTAAGGACCATAGTACTTTGGCGATAATTTATTATCCTTCTTAGCTTACTTGAGGGACATTTGTTTATATGGTTGTAGCCATAAAAATACCCAATCTCCTACATCAAAACTTCTCTCGCTGCAATGTTGATGCACATTCTTTCATTTGATTTTGTGCCAAAAATTCGGGTTATACTAGGTTAAGAACTTTAATGACGTGCTTTCGATGTGATCTTTGTAAACAGAACCTTCTAATTTTCTCTTAAAGATGATGTGATGGATGGTGGATGATATATACATAAAGTGCCATAATGCTAAAGCTTTCTTTGCGGTATGGAAGGAAGTGTTATACCACCATTGACGGAGCCTTTACTTGACCCATTGTGCTTGCTTATCAGATACAAAACAACGAAGATATCCTTCCAAACATTTATTCACTATCTCTGTTTGACCATCGGATTAAGGATGATAAGATGAGTTATGAGCTAGTTGAGTACCCAAACAAGAAAATAATTTCGTCCAAAAATTTCCTATAAAAATGGGATCTCTATCACTTACAATAATCTTCGAATTTCCATGTAGCTTTTGAATTGTTTCCATAAATGTAGTAGCAACTGTACTTGCTTTAAATGGATGAGATAACGCACAAAAGTGTGCATACCTGGTAAGTCTATCAACTACCACCATGATGACACTCCTTCCTTCGGACTTAGGTAAACCTGTGATAAAATCCATTGAAATCTCCACTCCAATGTTGACTTGGAATGGATGAGGTTGTTGAGAGTCACGGGGTCTTAATTTTTTCCACTTTGTTCTCTTTTAGACAAACGTTACGCCACAAAATTTTGAATATCGAGATTTAAGGCCATCCCGAAAAATTCTTTCTTCACCCCTATGGTAAGTTTTTAAAAATCACAGTGTCCTCTAAAGGAGAAGTGTGGTGGAAAAAATATTTTGTCTTAGTTGGGAATTATTACAAAGATATAAGTGATCTTTGTACCATAAGGAATCATTTTTCCAACTAAATGTATCAGATGTACTAGGATCTTGCTGCAGCTTTTGAATGAGTGTCCATACATATTTTTCCTTCTTCCATTCATCTCTTGCTTCGATTATCCAATATTGATATCTATTCTACAAGATGCCCTTGGAATCAATTCAACTAGATTCTTCAAACAAGAGTTATGCAATTTGGAAAAAAATACACACCTTTTACTTTCTTTGAGGAGCTTCATATTGAAATTGAATTATCTCTGTAATTGAAAATCTTCGATATCTGAAATTCAGCCCTGTAGTATCCCTCTAAAACTTCTTTCAAATGCCACAGGTCTAACCTGATTTGGATTCTCCAAGAAAAAGTTGTGTCCAATCTCCCACAATAACCTAATTCTGGACTAGTTCAGTAGAGCGAACTTGTACGAATTGCCACGTGTCACTGTTTTGTCCTTTGTCTCTGAAATTGATAGCCAAGAAACTAAAGTCCAAGTACTTGCAACCACTTTTTACGACACTCCAATTCGATCCCCAGAGAGAGAGTTATTGAAATTTTCCCACGATCACCTCTTTGAGATGAAATTCAGGAGCCTGAAAAAGCACTACCTTCCACAGATCATATTTCCAACAATATTGCGAACCAAGCTCTGAAATTTTTTAAAAAATTTCCTCAAGATTTTAGCTTCGCACCATATGAATTTCAGATTCTGAACCTTCGTAGAAAAAACTTTATAGTGAACATTCCACGATGACCTGTTTAGGAGCCTGAAAAAAGACCTAACTTCCACAGATAATATCTCAAAAAATATTGCGAACCAAAATCTGAAATTTTTAAGCAATCTTTCTCAGGATTTCGTCTTCGTACCCTAACAATTTCAGCTTCTGAAACTTCGTAGAAAAAAAGTTATAGCGAACATTCCATGATGACCTGTTTGGAGCAGCGAAACCCTAGAATCCAAAGCTCTAATACCAAATGTTGTGTAACAGGGCTCAAGAAAAGGAAGAGATATAAACGCCTTAGAAATGAGCCACTTTTGGGGGGAAACCTCCAATACATTGCATAAATGAAAAGTTATTTGGATGATTCAAATTAACAAAACCTCCTTCTATATATAGGAGTCCATGGGGCAACAATATAATCCTAGTGGGGCCACAATGTAATCCTAGCCGACCTAACAATAATAATGTAAGGGCACAATAATAACAATATGGGGGTTACAAAGGTACAATAATAACAATAAGGGGGTTACACTAACAAAAATAAGGGACTATACTAGTAATATAGGGACCTAACATGAGGGCACTTAGCAGCATAATGTCTAACTCTTCCATAGTTAAAGCATTTGAAGGGAAGTTTACCTTTGTATCTACCTGAGCCTCTATCCAGTTTCTTGAAAATTTTTGCCTCTTCTTCATCAGAGCATGAGCATATGTCTTCATTTTCTTCTTTCTTGTTTTCTATTTTAAAAGTAGCTTCCCTCGTACTTGGCTTCTTCTATGGGAGCCTCATCTCATATGCTGTTAGATTTCCAAGTAGTTGGTTCATGGTCAAGGTCTCCCAATCAGATGTTTCTTCTATAGTAGACACCTTGGGATTAAATCTGGATGGAAGAGATCTTAGAATCTTTTGCACAATTACACTTTCTGGCATGGTTTCTCCAAGATTTTTCATATTGTTAACAATTTCTGCAACTTTTAAGAAGAAGCTGCCAACATCTTCATTATCATTAACTTTTAAATTTTCAAACTGGGCTCTATATACTTGAAGTTTGGCAGTCTTTACCTTTTTATTTCCCTCATGGATATTCTCTAGAGTATCCCACATATCTTTGGCAGTCTTACTATGCATTACTTTGATAAACTCAGCTTCACATAGTCCATTTAAGATTGCATTCATTTCTTTTGCATTAGCTACAAAGTTTTGTTTAGCTTCTTTCTCTGAATCAGTTGACTTTGTGGAATATCCAAATTCCACAGCATCCCAAACTTCTAATCCTAAAGACATTATGTATGGTCTCATCCTGATTTTCTAGAAGGCATAATTAGCACCAGTGAAGAAAGGAGCTTTATTGGTTGAGCTTCCTTCTTGACTAGCCATCTTGAGGGCTTAGGATCTCCTTTCAGTTGTTAGACTGATACACAAGGAACCTCCTTTGATACCAATTGTTGAACCCTTAGTTAAACTGAGAGGAGGGGGGGGGGGGGTGAATCAGTTTAACACATCCATGATATTTTAAATTTTCTATTAAAACTTATTTACACCTTCATTTCATATCCAAATTAATATGTGAGTAATCATAGAATGTGAGCAGCAAGTATTAATATAATATAACAGCAGACTTAATATGAGAGCAGCAGGTATTAAGAAGATGATATAAATCAGATCAACACATAAACATCATGCACAGAGACACCAGATATAAGTGGAAACCCATAAAGGGAGAAAACCAAATTTTATTATTGTTGTAATGCAAAAGCAAGCTCCAACTCCCTCTCACCACTGTTTTTGTGCAAACACCAACCTACAGGAGGCTCTAACCTCAATTCTGCAAGCTACAACTTGCAAGGAAGCACCAACTCCCTTCAATTTTCTGCAGGCACCAACCTACAGGAGGCTCCAACCTCAGTCAGTTACAACTGAAAGCTATCAAGTTGCAACTTGATGTGGAAGCTCTAACTTCCTCAATTTCTCAAACTGAATGTTTGCTGATTTACCTCAGATATCAGCTCTATTCTGTATCTTCTCTTTCTGATCTCCTTTTCTTAATATTCTCTACCTTACACTTCTATACTCTGCCTTCTCTATATTTTCTCTCTCTAACCTCTCTTGTGCATATCAATGTGATATTATATATAGAGTTCCTCACATGACTGTTTGTATTTCATAAGGAATTTGGAATGAATAGTCATGACTCTTTGGCTTCTATCTTCTTATTCCTTTATCCAACTCATTTTTAAAATTACAACAATATGTACAAATTTCCATGCTACAGTGGGATTTTGTCTTTTCTTTAGGAAACTTGCCTTTGCATCACAAAAAATATAAAAAAAAATATTTGCATTTTTATTTATGCATTTCAATATCACTCAGATCTCTTTTTGAACTTTGGCTTTACTGGATTTGTCTTTTCTGCTGCTGTGGAGTGACTGCTTTGTATATTTCTGTTCATCATGCCTGTAAAAATTCCCTGTGACTTTTTTAGTTCTTACATTCTTGTTTACCTATGTTAGTCCCACATTTTCATGTCTTCTCTTTGGCATATAAAGTGCATACACCAAATTTCTATGCGTGATACAACTGTATTTAGATTTTCAATTCACAATTCTGGCAATCTCACAATTCTCTTATTCTACACTGGCAAGTTCAAACAAATAAGTCTGGACTATTTTAATATCTTAATTCAAGGAATTGAGATATTAATTCAAAATTCCTCTATAGCTGTAGCCCGACTGTCTATTCCATATACATATGCGCCCACTTATATATATGTGCTCTATATCAATACATATATTACGACGTTCTTTAATTACCGGAAATGTTATAACAAAGTCCAACAATACTTGGCATCCTTTTATTAACCCGCAACCTTAATATATATCAATATATGGTCACACCTCCGTTCAATGTTAGAGCATCCCAATATGGTTAACACCACATATATTTCATATGGTGCTAACTTTACAACTGTATTTATCTTTGCCAATGCGACGATTTGCACATACCTTATTAACTCGTAAACCTTAATATATATTTGATTTGGGCCCACACACGCAACACATTGCGAATGTGGGGTTAACACAGCCAAATCGTACCTTCGATAAATCCACGTGCCCATGTAATATAACTTTTAAATTCCACGGGGGTTGATGACCAACTCTTGAACCAATATACGAGGCCTCCGGAATTACAGACTTCTGGTATGGTTATTAAACCCAAGGTATTACTTTACCGTTGTCATATAACATTATAACCAAAATTTAATAAACATTACCACGGTTGATTGCGCCTGGTTTATCTCGCCTTCTTATCTGACGACTGCTATTGCATTGCCCGATCCAATGGATATCGCTTGGATTAACTGCACGGATGTTAACACGCGATGAAACACGGAAAGGCAGTTTTCCCTGGGCCCACCTTTGCCATGCGTCGACAGTTCTATGGAATCGCTCCCAATTCCAAAATACCGCTTGCCCGACGATGGATGGTGCGATGAAAACCACCGTTCATCTCCAAACCGGCACTACTGTTCATCCACAAGGTTCCGTTCCTCTTACCTCAAGGTTCCGCACCATTCAACGCTCTATTCGGACCTTTGCAAGGTTAAACGCTCCTTATAGTCAACTCAGCTTTCGCTCTCCCATTGAAGACTCGCCTGGATACCCAGCTTCACTTATTGGGTGAAAATCTCTGGCGTTCGAACTAGATGCTCTAGTTTCGAAAGCGTTGATTCATTCCGAACCAATGCTTCGGCTTATATGTCAGTTCTCCTCACACAATTCCACGACTGCAAATATCCAACTAAGCCAGTTCTTCATCACAAGAATATTTCTGCCTGGAATTCAAATCCTACCACCATGATTTCTCAACAGGGTTTCACTTTTATATGCAGAGGAAGAGGTTCTCTACCTCTAACTCCCTCTGAATTTCTACCACTCTCTATCTCTTTTTCCTTATGACGCTATTTTAGGTGTTGCTTCTTTGCCATCCTCTTTGCCATCAATGACAACATTTCCAACATATAAGAGATCATAAAAAACAAAAAAAGGAAAAGAGGGCAGATTTGAAAAAAGGTACAACCCCATACCCAAAAAAATAGTACTGTTGAAAGTGTGCAAGCCTAAATGCCACTACTTGTTCAAAAAGAATATCTTGTTCAGTCATCTAGCCTACTCATGGCTGAACATGTTTTAAATTTATGTTGATAAGTTAGTGTAAAAATGATTGTCAAAGTTATTCAAGCTTGACTTATCAAAAAATATAGATAAGGAATGAAATATACTGGTTCCACATGCTCAAAACAAAACTAAATATAAAGATGAGGATGCATAACAAATGATAGATCACACCACTTATTTTTCTGGTTACTTTTTATAAAATAATATTTGTGTACAGCTTGTTCCAATGCCAGAAAACATGGTAAATTAGATTTCCTAATCCTAATTTGAACCATGCTTTCAATTTTATGTCAATAGATTAGACAATCAAGTCTGCCAAACAGCTTAATCTTGGCAGTCAAATAGTCTAGGTAGAGAATAAAAGAGTTCACTAGCTTAATCTGAACTCTTGGAAGCGATAAGGATAGAAGTAGATAGTTTATTTTTGTTTTCAAAATAAAATGTTAGGATTTTTCCAGTTCAAGTGCACTCAAGGAAGAAAAATGTTAGGCCAAGTAGGTTGGGTAGGTAGAAATAAATTTGAAGTGATCATGTTGCAAATTATTAAGATCACAACTTTAAAGGAATATCAACAAATGAAAAGAACAAAAATCTTCCCAATGGAAGAGGCATTGGTCTTCATAAACTCATAGATTTGATATCCAAAAGTTTTGGACACCTCCAAAGAGGGAGCTTCCCTCCGCAACTGGAGCCACTGTTAGTCATCAATATTTTTTGTTGTTTTGAAGATGACTAAGAAATGGTCCTAGATTTCTAAAAACAAGATTTGTGAAATATTGTGAGTTTTAGAAACCTCACTGCCTTCATTATCCTAGATCAAAATATTTCACTATGTTTTTCCCTCTCTTCCCTCTAAATTTCACCTCACTGCTCCAAAAGGACTTCATTTCTAGGCCTATTGATCTCATTTTCACTCCCCTACCCACACTCTCATTCACTCCCTTTTTCCCTCTAAATAACCCATTTTTTCCCTTCCTAAAAAATTCATAAAGCACACCCATTTTCCTCATTCCCCTTTGCATATATTAAATAATGTCAAAGTCCCCTTTTACATTGTTTAAAACACAAACTTGAGCTTGTCTGGCCTCCTAATTTTATATAAAAACTCTGTTTTTTATTATAAACCTGTCCTTATAAAATATAGGCCTAAGCCCCTTTTTCCTCTAGCCCCCACCCCTTGCGCTCATATGATCCCGACCTCCTCCTATCCATAAGCCCCTTCCCCTATGAAAATTAAGCCTCTGCCCCTTCCATTTTATAAACCCCCATACACCTTATAATAAGGCCTGATAAACCTTATTATATTGAAGTTGGGCCTTGCCTTCCACCATGCCCAGCACCCCTTTCAAAAACCTTGTAAATTAACACATTTTTGTTAATTTATTAAGGCCCCAAGCCCATTCTCCACTTAACCTTGTGACCCAATAAACATGCGCCACCTGTCCTCCACTCCGTCGATTTGACCATCTGCTCCCTACCTCCAAAACGCACGATAGTCGTTGATCTCCCACCTTGAGATCTGATTGTCCCCGGTGCATATCGCATATATAAATGCACCAAGGTTAACATCTTATGACCCATGTGAAATAAGTGTTTTTCACCTACCATGCATCGCGCTTTGGGCTATATTGCATGCCCCCTCCCGAAAACCACTTACCACCTTTTTTTTTTGTGTTAAACTGTGTCCAGTTTTCAAAACCACTTATCCCTCCACACATTTTTTCAAAATCGTCCTGCATCTGTTCAAACTTTTGACTGGTTCTACCTTCGGAACCCTACCTACCACATCATTTTCTCCTCTGCAAACCCTTTTGACCAATCCAAACCATAGAAAAATGCAGTCATGCACCCTCCCCGTAAGTTTTTAACTAACAAATGTTTTTATGTGTGTAGGTTTAATGGTGGAATGCCTAAGGGGCATTCCGATGGTCCAAAAACGACCAAATGAGCCTTTTGATGACGATCTAGGAGCTTAAATAGAATCAATGGTGGCCAGAGGTCTTGTATTAATGTTTTCCATCGATGAAACATGATCATCGATGGATAACAAACCCTCCTGCCATGAAAGGAAGTCTCCCCTGCACACAGAATAAAAATACTGTCAGAGAACACAGTGAAGAGAATAAGATTAAAGATTAAAGGGCTAATCCTTAATCAAAAGCAATAACAGAAGATTAGCCAATAAAAGTAGAAGTTAAATGATAAAGGAAAACAATTAACAGATTAAGTGATAAAGACAGAAGATCAGAAAGATAAATCAAAAGGATTAATGACAGGTAGAGATGAAATGGATTAAAGAAAAACATAGTATAAGAATACATTTAGAGTGTAAAAACATACTTTAAAGGCCTAAATACATAGATTAAAGATAAAACAAGAGGCATATTAACCCAAAGAAGATTCAAATTAATTGCACCGACAGGCAGTAATTTCTTTCAAAGATATTTTTGCCACCGAGTGCTTTGTTTCCTTCAATAAATCATTAAAAAGTCTTTGAACCCAGTCAAAGATATTTTCTATCTACCAAAAAGTTGTTGTAAAGTTATTAATAGGCCTTAAAGTCAAACATTTCACCTATATTTCCTCAGAAGTTAAGATAGGAGTTATTATTCAGAGAAGTATGTTAAGATATTTCTGCCTTGAGCCTTGCATGGTCTTCAAGGTAAGGAGTTCATTAACTCTGTAATAAATGACACCCAAACCCTAAAATCAGCTTCACCTTCTTATTTGCAGATAAATACAAAATTTTAGCTCATTATCTTTTTGGCATTTGATGACTCTTTGATGTAATACATAGTCTTTTGGAGGTTGGAAAGAGATTGATGTCTTGGAGCTTATGAATGCCCTGATTTGTTTGTATATGGAGGAGGCTTGGTTGCAGGATCCTTGAGCTTGGTTAATGGTGAAGTGCTTCTATTATGTTATTGTTATTCCCTGTTTCATTATGTTTCCATCCCTCTATGTTGCAGTAGAACAAAGGATTTAGAATAAGAAATGTTTCCAAAGGCACCTTAGTTTTGTTTTTTCTTCACCGCCTTTATGTTTTCCTCTGCCAGGATATTTTAGAGAATTCTTAATTTCTCTCTAGACCCCCTAAGATTGTTTATTTTAGATATGGTTTAATACAGTAGGTATCAATAATGATTTCTGGCTAGCCTTGCTTATGTGATGTCACTAAAACATTGCTTTGAAGTCTCTCTCTAAAGTACGATTACTTAGGTCTGCCAAAGAGGTTTTGTTTCGATAATACCCTTTGCACTTGATTAAATAATTGTTTTGGAGATCTTCATAGATATTATAAAAGATGTTTAGGCATTCCATCTTCTCTGATTACAATTATATGTATGTCTTAAATGTTTTCTATCCTTGAAGGTGAAATCAATAGAAGTTAAATGAGTTTCTCGCCTTCTATATTTCATTGGAATGTTTGTCTTGAATAATTATCTACTTAAGTTGAAACAAAGAATTTATGGTTTGCCCTATATATTGATTGCCTCTTTATGCTTATGATATTTAAGTCCCTTTTTTTTAAATTATATGATAAAGGATTCTTGATTGCCCTTTTTCCTTTGTCCTACTTTTATTCTCACAATTGGTGTCCATCTCATTCCACTTACAAAATTTGAAGATCCACTGACTAAGTTAGATTTTCCATGTGATGCTCCTCGATCTATTGATGAACTTATCATGAATTTTATAGACTCCATTTCCCAATGACTTAAATACTTCGTCATTCCATCTATTCTTCTTGACCATCTTTCCCAACCAAAACAAACAACAAACCCTGTACTTAACAACTAGCCTAAAATCAACCATCTAAAGCAAACAAGATCACATCCTTTGCATATCAATAGAGAGAGCCCTCTCAGAGTCTAGGAAGGATAGGTCCTAGGATTCCAAAGACTAGTCTGATGTTACCCTGTGCATTTGGTCTACCAATCTGTTAAATCATGGGACACTAACATGGCTCACCACTTCTTCTTTTCCCACCATTTTAGTGTAGCCATCTACCTCCAGCTTTTAGAGATTCTTAACTCGAATCCCTATCCTCTTGGTTTGACTCGTTATTTTATGTCACAGTAAAGATTTTCCATTGCTAAAAACAACTTCATAACCTCTGTCCTACAACATCATGATTAAGACCAAGTTTTTCTTCAGAACTGGAACATGCATAAGATCTTTCAATAGAAATGGTTTACCTGACTCCCTCTCAAAGGTAATGGTACAAATTTCGGTCGCACTGTATCATCCATCTTTGCCCATCTCTATATGCATCTGGAGATCTTTCTCCTCCAAGTCACTGAAAGGCTCCTTATCTCCCATCATGTGGAAGGAAGCACCACTATCAAGATAGCACAACGATCCCATTGCACTTAAAACCAATCATGCGATCAAAGAGAAATCAAGTTCAAATTGTGAGGAAAGGGCCTCACCAGTTGTAGCTCCAGCAACCTTCTTGTTCTTATTTTCATATGGGCAGTTAGTTGCAAGATGCCCATGTTCGTGATAGTGAAAACACTTCACCTTGGACAAATCCAGCTTCTTGCCTTTAGACTTAGATTTTGAATGAGATTTCTTCCCCTTCCCTTTCCTTACCTTGGTAGCCAAAGCACAATCCTCTTCATCATCATGCTTTCATGAAGAGCCATCACTGGTGTGCCACCTGAACTCCTCCTACACTAGATCCAACCATAGTCATTCCCAATCCAGTAGTTTTTCCGGTCCGTTGACCAAGTCTTGATAACTATGCCAACTCTTAGGAAGTCCCAAGAGAGCCAAACTCACCAAATCATCATTAGAAATTGTGATTCCCACACTTGCCAGTTCATCTCGACATTGGAAAATTTTTTTGAGATACTTAGGAATATTGTTTCCCTTCTCCATCTTGATCTTTCTGAGTTTATCATTTATCGCCAATTTCCTATGGTCACTGCTGCTTTGGAGACTCTGATGGCCTAGGAGAGGGGCTATCAGTTGACTTTGCATCAGGTGGCGATCTATGTTCTGATAGCGGTGCCAGTGTGGGTACCGGGAGCGACTGTGGATCTAGGTGCCCCACTTGGGGGAGCAGTACCTTAGAGTTTTATTATACACAGGGAAAGCACCCATTATGAGGATGCTTCCCTTATTTTTGTTGACTTGTATATTTGTATATTTGGGCTGACGCATGGGTTAGAGACACTATATTTTTGTACTCAGACACATATACTTTTTAATATATATGAGAGAGATATTTTTTGCGGCTCTACATGGTGTGTCCCTTTTTTGGTGTTTGTTTATGGATTACGATATGTTGATGGATATCTATGTTTTCTATGTTTTTTGTTTTTTATGTATGATGGTTTATCCAAGATTCATTCCAGTTTAGAATATTGTTAGCTATGCGATCAGCTGGTTGTTTTTGATTTATTGGTACATGTGTGAAGGTAATGTGATCAAACCTTCAGCTTAATATTTTTCCACACAAATATTTTCTAAACAAATGTGAATCATGTACCTCAAATGCTTGGTTTAATTGTGACACGACTAACTAGGAATCGAGGTAGATATGCATATGGCATATGACCTGATTGAGGGCATCACACATAAGTCCAATGGCGGCATCATAGTTTTCGTGATTATTTTTCACTAAGCTGATGCATACACCTTTGGTGCAGACTGGCAATCGGTTAGGGTGGTCTATGACCCAGGCGACTGCTGCTAAACTTTGAGACCATTGTGATGCTCCATCGGAAAATCCAATGTAATGGTTGGGTTGATAATCCATTGTGACACTAGAGCATATTTTGTGACAAGTATTTTGGTCGAAATATTAAAGTGTTTGGTCTGTGTACATTGACGCTAGGGGTGGGCCTTCTTGGCCCTTATGGGTAGAATTTCTTGAGGTAAAGGCTGTTGATGGGGTTGCTGAGGCATATTTCATCTGGCTCTGTTAAAATGTATGCCCCCTTGAGGAGACAATTTTTTATGATGTATGGTATTGTCCACAAAGTTTCAAACTTTCCTATCCCTAGGTCTTCTTTCGCGACATCGTAGTGGAGGACTAACTCTCCCTCAGTGAATGGATGAGGGTTGATGTGGTGGTCGAACGATGATTTTACTCATTTCTTGTGGGAATCATTGTGTTGCAATGATTACCGTCGACTTTCGTCGATGTACTCTAGTTGTACTAGATGTTGTTATAGGGGCTAGGTATCATCGAGGAATTCGATGGTGGTATGTAATTTCAAGATCTCGTGTTCTATGGGAATCATGGCTTTGACTCCGTATACCAAGTGGAAGGGTGTAAATCCCATGGATGTTTTCACGACCATGCGGTATTCCCATAGGGCGGAGAAAATCATGTTGTTCCAATTTGTTTTGTGGTTATTCACCATACATTATAACATAGTTTTGAGGACTTTATTCATAGATTCTACCTGTCCATTGGATTAGGGGTAGTATGGTGATGTGAATTCATGGGTGAATCTGAGATGGTGAGATAGCTCCTAGAAAACTTCGTTTTTGAAGTGTTTTCCATGGTCGGAGACTAACTCCTTGGGAATGCTGAACTGAGCAATGACATGGTTAAACAGAAATCGTGCGGCAGTTTCTACAGTGTTGTCGTATGTGGTTATAGCCTATGCCCACTTGGTGAAATAATCGACAACCACGATGAGGTATTTGTGATTTCTTGATGATGCAGGGTTTCAAGTCATGAAGTTAATCCCCCATTTGTAAAAGGGACCAATGACGATGACAGGGTGTAGGGGAGTGGGAGGGTCTCTTGCCTTATGAGAAAAGCACTGACACCACTCGCACCTCTTGACTGTTGTGATGTAGTCGTGAAACAAAGTAGGCCAGAAATATCTTGCTTGTAGAAATTTTTGGGTAGTGGCCATTCTTAAAAGGTGGCCACCACAAGCTCCACTATAACAGTCATTAATGGCATGTTTCACTTGATCGTTGGTGAGGCATCGGCGTAAGATGGTGCCGATGCCCCGTCGGTATAAGACATCACCGATAAGGAGGTATTGGGGTCCTGATGGCAAATGCACCGATGGTCATATCGAGTGAGATGGGATCTGAACTTCAGGTTTTGTAAGAAGAGGAGGATTTCTCCATACCATGGGTTGTTGGTTGCTATGAGGAAGAGATATTCACCTTGTAGTGAATCGTTTACTCGTGATCCTTTGGAATGAATTGGGAGGTCCGCAATGAACTCAAATAATATTAACGCCTTTTTTCTCTTCGGGCAGCCAAACTGCAAGTCATATTCTTATAGAATGACTATCCAGCGAGCGTATTTTTGGTTCATTAGATGGTGCATGAGAAGATGTTTGATGGGGTTGATATCCACGATGACCGTTGTGGTATTTAAGATGATGTAGTGGAAAATTTTTTGGACTGCATGAATTAGTGCTAAGGCAGTATTTTCTTCGATTTCATATCTTAATGTAGGGCATGATAAGAGATTATGTGTTCCTTACCATCTCGGCCCTCCTGGATCAATACTCTAGCCAAAGCAGTCTCAGATGTTGATAGATACAGGATGTAATATTTGTTATAGTCTGGGGGACTAATCAACGGTGTTGAAGACAATGTGTCTTTCATCTCGTCAAATGCTTGTTGGGCATGGTCGTCCCATTTGAATGGGATGTCTTGGAAAAGGAGGTGCAGGAACCCTTGAGAAAAACTGGCATAATCTGGGATGAAATGTCTCAGAAAATTGGCCTTTCCCTGTAGTCGCATGAGGGTTCGAGGAGGAGGTACTTCTTTGATGGCTTGGACCTTGAAGGGGTCCACTCAAATTCCTTTCTAGGACATGATAAAACCTAAAATTCTTCCTGATATGATGGAAAATACACACTTGAGGGGGTTCATGTGTAGGTTGTATTGTCGGCATCATTGGAATACCAGTCGCAGATCCGTGAGATGGTCGGAGTGCTTCTTAGATCAGATGGTTAGGTCTTCCAAGTAGGCGAGGATAAGGTGTGCCAAGTAATGAAATATGTAATTCGTGGACCTCTGGAAGGTGGCTCCTATTTTTTTTAAGACAAATGGGATTACCTTGTATGAAAATGTGCCCCAGGGGTAGTGAACTCGGTTTTGTACCAGTCGGTATGGCGGATCTGAATTTGATTGTACCCAGAGAACCTGTCCATAAAGGAGAGGGCCTCATGACCCACACAAGAATCGATGACTTGTTCGATGAATGGGGTAGGGTAATTGTCCTTGCTACATGCTTTGTTCAAATCACGAAAATTGGTGCAAACATGTATGGTGTCTTTTTTTTTCCTGACGGGAACAGGGTTGGAAACCTAGGATGTGTAAGTGATGGGGTAGATAAACCCGACTTTGTGAAGCTTGTGGATTTCTCGTTTTATTGAATTTTCCTTTGATGGGTGTAGTTGAAAATGTTTCTGGCATATTGGAGGTACATCAAGCTAGGTGTCAATATGGTGCTCTATGATATGGGACATGCTACTATAGGTGAAATGTTTTACATGTTCCCTTCCTCAAACGCATCGAGCGTCGAGATGGGGTTTTTGAACCAATCAAATTTTCATGATGGGAGGAAATATTTTGATTCAATGGAATAAATCTCCTGTTCTTCAGTTTTTTCACAACCGAACACTTTTTTTGGGAGAAAAAGCTAGTGGTGATTCATTGCATCCCATGGATAATCTAGCTCCATCATGGCCTCTAGGATGTCTTCGTTTGAATGAAATAGGGATCCTAAGGGGGATTGGTTCTATGCATAGCCGTGCAGAAAAGGTTTGGTATGAACGGAGTTTGTTGACAGACACGAGAAGGATTCCATACTCAATGCGGTGGAACTAGATGTGGTTGATAGAGTGCATATAGATTGGTTTTTCACTGTCATATGTACAACTACTCTTGTAGTTGCAGCTGACTCAACACATATGGCAGATGAGCAAACAACCCGAGTCATAGTTCCGATACACAATGATATGAATCGTATATGGTGTATCGTGTCTTTGGCATTTGGTGGGGGAGGAATTTCCATCGTGGGGGCTTGCATGGGCGCAAGGCTAGATTCCTCATTAGGCTGGGCACCTTCTGGCAGGTGGAAGTTGTGCCTGGTACCAAGCTACCTAAATATTTCCATTTGTGGGCACACCTCTGGTTTGTGGTTATGGTCAGTGCAAATGGTGAAGGGTACCAATGTATCAACTGAGTAGATTGTCTGGGAATAAACACTACTCTTTTTCCTGGAAGTGGATGCTCGGAAGGGGTCAAATGTGGGGGAGGGGGTCCTTTGCTACCATTTTTGAGTTTTTGGCTTGTGTATGTATAACTATATTTGGGAGTGTAGACTTAACACCGCTCTTGCTGCTATAAGCTTTGAGAGGTGATCAAATTTTATTTTATGATGAAAGTGTGAGAAAATCTGACAATAGTTGTGCGTAATCTTCTCTTGGTTAGAGAGATGTCTTTGTGGAAGGGAACAGACTATGCAAATTTTTTTTGTAAGGTGCTTTGGTTCTTTTCACTGATTGACCCAGTGCCCAATCATGTTGCATTGTCTACAAGTTATCCTAGGTTGAACCCGGGCCATGCTTGGTTGGAACACCTTCCTAAGTTGCCCCATATGCCACAATGGGTATGGAGTAGACTTCCTAGGGGCGTTCCACCTTCCTTGTTGGTTATTAGGTTCCGCATTGATAAGGTCCCGATTTTTTGTCTCTAATAGATGTATCATGTTGATTAGAAGGTGCACTCGCGAGATATAGGTACAACACCGCTCATGGTGATTGCCTTGACATACTAGGAAAAAAATCCTTGATATGGGTTTCTCGTCCTACTTGTCTGATGGCGTGACTGGGTATAAACAGTGTAGCACTTCCAATTTAGGACAAGTGGCAACACATGATTGGTTGTGCTACATAAAACACATGTTGGTCTTCTCTGCACAGGGCGGTTGGTGGTGACTAAGGGTTCCCTGACTAACTGTTTTTCAGTTGATAGGAAGAGGATGGATCTACTCATCACATCCTCTCGGGTTTTTGAGTTTTTCATGGATTCAGAGTCAGAGCCATCTTCTAGGGAAAGGAAGACTATGGCTGAGTGAAAACTGGCTAGTATTGGATGAAATCTATGGATGTAATGATAGTGGCACAATGGATGATTGCCACCGCATATTTGACATGAATACTGGGTGGCTTGATTAGTGTGTTATACTACATGGACCGGATACCATCGTTGAAAAATTTCAAGGGCTGGGCATTCGGCGATGAAATGATCATGTTCGTCACAGAGTACACTGCATTTGATAGGGGGAGGGGGAATGGCTGGGAGTCTTTCAGGTGACTGTCGTTCCTCCTGTAGGTATAAAATTATGTGAGGTCCATATCTAGTTGACTAGGTGGAGGGATGCTCTTTATAGGGTTGCTCGATGGCGTATCGTGGAATTTCTAGGCAATGATGGGTATAGTGCCCATAATTGTTGTAGATAGCACATGCGTGATTTGTACGGAGTGCCTTGCCTTGAATTTTGGTGGCAGGTTCCTCTTTACGGGAACTTTTTGCCGCGATGTCTATCGTAGAGCTAAGGATCGACTTTAATTCATCCAGAACTGGGAAGATGTGGGTAGGTTGGCCTACTATGTTACATATGGTGCAAGGTTGTAACTCTTATTGCATGGTGGGATTTTCAACCTTCTTCCCTCTTTTATTGGTGTTCTTGGTTGTAATCATCGGTTTTGCGGTAGGAATTTCCTGCGCAGGGATGTTTGAAAAAGTCTCTTGAATAGGTGGGGCCTCCTTAGGACTGAGGGGGATTAACCCTATAGAGGTGATGTGCATGGTTCCTATCCTAGTAGGTGGGACCAGGTACCAAACTGGGATTGCAAAAGATATGTTTGGTAACACCACAGTGGTCAAGACCTGTTGGGATACAAAAGCAGTTGGGGTGTAGAGAAAAGGAGTTTGGTAGATGGCGTAGGCAAGAGAGGTTGTTGTGGCTGAGGATTCGGTGTCATTACTGCTTGTCTCTATCTCTTGGATGGCTTCGGTGCTTACTTTGGAAATCATGCACGCCGAGGCTTCTATGAAAGTTAATGATGATTCTGGTATTATAGGGGGGTCTTCTAGGAATGATCCAAGGATGTACAATGGTTTGAACAGTCCAGGGTTGTATTTGTGGTACTGTGTAAGTGTCTCGATAGATGTGTCTACATAGGGTGAGACAACATCAATGTTTATTAGGGGTCGCTTTTTGTGGTATATCAACTGGTTGATAGTAACGATGTGATCCTCATGGGGGGAAATCATAGTTTAGAAGATGAAGGAGGCTATGGATGACATGGCGTACATATAACTCCGGCCAAGGATTATATTGTAATCCAGTTGAGCATTCAAGAATTCAATGTCTCTAAGGACCATCTTGCGGGCTAGGAAGATCGGGACATTTTGGTAGAGGCCGACGGGAGCCGAAGGGTGCTCGTCATAAGCTCTAAGCGTGATGTCGATGGCTTTAGCACAGGAGACCCTAAATTCTGCCAGAAGTTCTTGGAAATGATGCATATGGATGCATCTCCGTCGATGATACATCAGTGGATGGTGATGTTCGGAACTGACACTAGTATTTGGAAGGTGACCATCGAAGGAAGCCTAGGGGTGGATTTATCTAAATAAAAATCCATTAGACATGAATCAGCAGGGTCGATGGCACCTAATGTGGAAAGTGAGGCTTTCCTTTGTTTTGGGAATGACTGTAATACCTCCAAAGCTGACATGGCGGCGGGATATTGGGATAAATCATCCACTATGTTATCGTTATGGGCCGCTTTGGAATGGTTTCCTGCCCTCCTAGTTGGTCCCTTAGCCATCTTTGGAAAAGGTTCAGTAGGCATCTTTGATATGGTCAAAGGTGTTGTTGGTGCACTTGTACTAGCCCCTAATGAATTGGTGTCTGGTGGGCTATCATAGTTCCGGTTCCATGTCTAAGAAAACATCTCTTCGCCAGTCATGTAGATTTCATGGATGTTTTTTTCAGAATCATCGGTATTTTTTTGTTGTTGCTAGGTACTAACTGTCCCTTGATGGGGGAAAGGCTCCTCCATGATGGTTGTATGCTATGAGGATCTCCCTTGTCTATGGTTAGCTTGAAGCTTCTTAAGCTCAGGGAGATCAGGACAGTGGTGAGTGTAGTGACCGTACTCACCGAAAATTGAACAAGAGTGGTTTGTCCGAAGATTTTCACTCTTGTTCTGACCTTCGGGGTTGCTTGGCTCCTGGTTTTGATTTCGGTTGGAGTTACCTCCAGTCGAAGATCATAGAGGGAATTTTTAGTTGTTGCCCCCTTGTCTAGTATTCCCCTTTGAATTTTTTTTTTTTCTTCCTTTCCACATTAGTAGGATAGTTCGGATTCTCCTGATTGTATGGTTGGCGAGGTTTTGATTGGGAAGGTTGCACAAAGTTGACCTGTGCATTATTTTTCATAGGTGGATTTTGTTCTAGGGACTGGGCATATTGTGGTCCTTATCTCTAGTTTATGAATGACTGCTAGGGGGGAGCTCTTCTGTCAGCATGTCTAGCTGTGTACTGGGTCCCCTGAGCCGGAGGATATGGACATCCTTGCTGATGGTGGTATGAATACACCCTATTAGTCATGTTTTTTGAAGGTGAATGATTACTCTGACAGCCAGATTGCGGTATGTTCTGGGTGGATCATATGTGTAACCGGGGTACTGAACGTTATTGCTTAGGTGATTTTGGGTCAATGACCTGATCAAATTGTCTGTGGAGTTCGACGCGCCTGTAAATTCTTTGTAAGTTTGCAGTCGTGGGGCATTAGGTAGGATATTTTAAATATATCCTGACTGTGTATAGATCAACTCTAGCTATTGGGCCTTGTTTATGGCGTCCTATTCAGATATGGGCTTTTGTGTTGCCACATCCTTTGAAATATCTACGGTAAGAGTTTTCAGGAACAAGTATAACAAAAATCGATCATCGAGTTTGGCTTTTCACAAACTACAATGTCGTTGCCATTGGTGGAGATGGTCTCAGATATGGATGGCAGGTGTCTGCTAAAGTGGGTCAGTAATTCCATTACGGAATCGTGGTGGATGTGTAACTTAAAACAGTTCAAGAATGTAGTAGTGAGGGTGCTAAAAGTTCCATGTGTAGAATATGGTTACTCCACATACCATTTCGTGGATATTCCTATTAGGTTGCATTGAAATAGTCTCAGTCAAATAGTCTTGTCAACTATGTTATTCGACGAACACCATAGGTGGAAAGCCATAACATGATTTCCATGGTCTTCCTCTTTCTTCCCTTCAAAATTTGGAATGTCTAAAGGGAGCTTCGTGGGCATGAGTGGCCATGTAGGGTTGTGTTAAATGGGTTCGTTTGTAAACTTTATTAAATTTGGTAAGTTTAATGAAGCTAAGAAAGGTGATTGCGAGTTGGTAGCCATTGCACCCTGTGAAAACATAGTGTTATAGTTAGGTATAGAGTTTTTTTGTGATGAACCCTGCTATGGGTTCACCTGACTTCCCGAATGGGTAGCGCTCCTCTATCCCCTAGGGGTTGTGGGAGGAGTAGTATGAAGTGACCCTGTGGGGGTGTTCACTAGTGTGGCATTGGGTGACTGGCGAGGGTTCCCAAATAATTATGCCCCAATAAAGGATGAACCATTAAGAGTGGTAGTGTTCTATATTTGACGCTTAAATAGCGAAAGACCTAGAACCCCTCTCGATAATAGCGGGAGGTCCAAAAGACTTCTAGATCGATGAGGTCCCATTGGGTTCGTTCTGGCGTCGACTAGGTATGGTTTTGGAAATATTTGAGAAGATAGAGATTATAATCAAAGGAAAAATCTAATCGCATACAAAAAACAAAGCGAAAATGAAAGATAAATTTTCCCTTTATATTAATCCTACGTGACCAGTCAATCAAAAAATATGATACTCAAATCCTAGAAGACCTAATCATGCTCACATGCTCAAATGTAACTGGGCCTTGAGAAGATATCTTGTGAATGTTTGCACAACCTTCTGAAAGAACTAGCGATGCCCCTAGTCAACCAAAGAAAATCGACCAAGGTAAGGGTAGAGGATCTAGTGTTGCCTACATCGTCACCTATAGGGAAGGATGCCCTAGTTTTGTCCACTAAGTACTGTCATCCCACGTGAGCATTCAATTATTGAGCTTCTTGGTAGTTTAGCTACCAATACTAAGTATTATATGGGTTAGATAGCTCTGAATAATACCACATGCACTTGGCCTAAGCTTAACCCCCTCTGAATCGGGTCTCTGTGGCGCTCGAATTTTATTTTCCATAAGCGGATAGATGGATTTCAAATTTCTCTAAAAAATCAACTTCTATTTTTTAATATGTAAACTAACCAAGGTGGCTTATTGGATGCCTACCCCCTTGGTCCTAAATTAAACTATAAATTCTCTTGTGGCCCCTATGGGAAGAGTTTAATGAGTTTAGTTAAGTTAGTTTTAAGGTGGATTTGATTCACTTAAGGTGTGAATGTGTTAGATAAAGAGGTGAAAAATCACATAGTTTTAACATGTGGATATGTGGTGATACTTTTCAAATCCCCTGTTAAGCTACATTTGGTTGTTCCTTGCTCAAAATAAAAACATGTGCAGATATGGGCCGCTTACAATGTTGCCTAGTTAATCTAAACGATCAACTAGAGGGAGATGGAAAATTATCAGTAGAGAGTGTTCATATGCTTGCCTAGGGTCACCCAAGGGTGAAAAGGAAACATATATTACTTGCTATCTAAGGATAATTGAATCCTAGTTCTGAATCCTAGTGCCAAAAATTGAACTAAAATTAATGACTTTAAACTAGGAATATGAAAAAATTTTAGTTAAGCATGTGTGGACTAGGGCCACTTACTTTGGCTAATTAATTTCCCCCTACTAGGGACTAGGGCCAAGTTAATTGCCCCATACTTAAGCTATGTGTTGACTTTGCGAAAATAAACTTTGAAAATTTTAAAACTAACACCTAAAACTACTGAAATGTAGCCAAGAGTGAGTTTTAACAAGTCATGGGACACCTCACACAGTGTTGGCAGATTTATTATGGGACGCCAATCACTTTAAAAATAGGAAATGAAGGGAAATAGCTTAAATTTTCTACCTCTTGTTTCCGTGCGCAAAAGGCTCACACAGGCGTGCAGTCTGTGCGCAGGTCCCTGCTGAATGCACGCAATCAGGTTTGTCTATCTGTGCAAAAGCCACACGGATTTTCTGCAAACAATTGTTTTTGGAGCTTCTGAGCTTCGACCTCTCACTGAGGGTGAACAGGTAGAGAAGAAGAGAAAAGGGGTTGTTCAAGCCAAACTCCAGAGCAAAGAAAGAGGTCTCTGCAAAAGACACAACCACATTAACTAAGAAGTACAATTAGTGGAGTCGCCAATCCTTTGTTGGTGGATTTGGTGCATGAGTGTACCAATCCACACTTGCTTAAGAGGAGTGGTTGTTTCCTCTTAAGTTCCCGGTTAGAGAGAAAATAAAAACTAAATTAAAACAAATAACACAAATATCGTATTGAGTCAAACAACACAATAATACCAAAGGCGGTGTCTAAGTCCCCACTTATTATGTGCTTAGTAGTAAAAAAGGGTAGAATGTTTACACACTTGCCAATGGACCTTTAGAACTAGGGAATCCTAAGACCCGATGCAAGGATTTTTTTACCTCTAAGTTACCTTGGTGCAAGGTCCCTGTCTCTCTACTCTAAAGGATTGGAGTTGTTGGATGGCCAAAAACTGAATCCCCTCTCTACTTCCACTCCAAATCACACACTGCTAAATTTATTGAAGCAATTTTGGCCATCATAACAATGTGTTCTCCCTTTTTTCATCTCTTGGTGGTCTTTTATATATGAATTTCAAACTCTCCTTCCCTCTCTTGGTACATTGATGGATGGTGACCCAAGAGAGGGGGATGATTCCATTGTCTGCCACATTATTCCATTGTGTGCTCCCTTGAGGTCCTAAGGAGGCTTAGGCAGTTGTCCTTAGGCGGCCTCAAGTGTGGGATTAATTTCCTGGAGTGTGTCTTGTGGTCCCGGAAAGTGAATTCCGCCACTCTCAGGTCCACATGGATTTTTTAGGAAAATTCGCGTAAAGGCACACCTATTGAAGAAAAATGCGTACGAAGGCG
Organism: Pinus albicaulis; assembly: GCA_034641835.2. NCBI lineage: Eukaryota > Viridiplantae > Streptophyta > Pinopsida > Pinales > Pinaceae > Pinus > Pinus albicaulis. The sequence goes on along the minus strand of CM076576.1, from coordinate 434,393,477 downwards.
CATTCTGCTAGTTTCTTGAGTGAGAAATTTTATTTTTCTTTTGGACCTTAGAGATTTTTTAAATTATTCATATTTTCTAATGTGCCTCAACCCTGTAAATCCTTTTGCCTGAAATTTAATAATGTCATATTTTCTTGTCCAATTTTCCAGTGATAACAATGTCTATTATTCATGTGTCTCACCAACATTGTAGCTCATTTTCTCATTGAGAGATGGGGTTGGTAGTCAAGGACTTGCACTAGGACAATGTTGGTTGATATGATGTTATAAAAATGTGATTACCAGTCCGATTCTTCTTATGAGATTCTTCAGTTTGAAAGTAACCATGTATCTGTATGAATACCTCCCTAGCTAAGAGGGAGTGCTAAAAAGTGTAACTAGATCAGTCTTCACATTGATAATATAATTATGTATTTATGTAAAGAAGAAGAAAAAGCTAATAAGATGTATTTTTGGTTGTACTTGCTTCATGGGTTTCATGAGAAATATTTTATTATAGGTCAATAGACTTATTCTTAATGTATATTAGGGTTGTATTTTAGTTACATGTGTAATTAAGTGTCTAGTAAATGAAGATATTTATGCTCCAGACCTTGTCATGAACATTGTCACAAATCCTTGAAGAAATGGCTATGGACAACCTTCATCAACATTATAATATAAGCTTCATATACAATGAAGAAATGCCTCATTAATTGTTGGAGCATATACACTACTAGTCGGCTTATATACTTAGTGATCCAGTCGGCTTACCCACTCACTGAATGGTCAGCCTAAAGGTAGAGATAGCACCTCTATATAAACACAGAAAATGCATATCATTTAAAGGAGACAACAATGTGGATTAATTTGAACAAGAGTGCAGATTTCAGAGGAATAGAGGTGCAGATTCTAGAGAAGGTTAAGTTTGTATTTCGGGAGATAAACACAGGCTTGTTAGTGCAGATATATCACAATTGATTGCGGATTCTTCTGAAGAAGGTACAAACATTTCTGTGATTAATGCAGAGTGCAGAAAAGACTAGTTCAGAAATAGAGCAAGTATGATATATGTATATATTTAGGTCAGGGTATATATGTATCAGTAATACATATGTGTGGACATACTTGTGATACATATGTAGTATAAGTACAGGGTTAAGCACAACATAAAGTCTGGCTGAAGTAAACTATGATGCAAAGTAGTATGGAAAAGGGAGGAAGGTAAATATTTGATTTAATTTCCTACTCAAAGGTTCTACATCTCTATTGTATGCAGAGGATTAGAATCATCTAGCAATCTATCATAAGTATCCCAAGAAAAACATAGATACCAAGATCTCTAAGGATGGTGCAGATCAGTGTAAGCTAGTGCAGAAATGAAGGATCAACGTTGAAGGAAAACAAAGAATTGAAAAGGTCTTCGAGGCATTCATAGGTTAAGGGTCTAAGTCTTGGTCATGGTACTTGTCATTTTAATATCTATAAGAAGAATTATTTGCGGGTTTTCCTCTCCAAGAGGGAGAGGTTTTTACTTGGCTCTAGGAGCCTAATTTTGTGTCTCGTGTATTTTGATAATAGACTTGATGAAATACTATATAAGATAAAGAAGAAAAGACATAAGTAACTCAAGTAATCTCACAAGTAATTATCAAGAAGAGAATTTGAATTATTCACTAGCCCTCGAAATTCTCAACAGAGCAAAAGGTGGGTAACGATTAATTCTTCATCCACCCATGCCCCTTTGATATCACCCCTTCATTTTTTATCCTTAATCAATATTATTAGGCCCTAAAAAAATAACAAAAATAAAAATGAGGATAGGGGGAAACCTTTCCATAGACACCTCTACGCATTAAATAAATTTTGTGGAAATCCATTAATGAGTAGAATAAATGATATTAATGTTAGAAAACTTATCACCCAATTGATGAATGACACCTTGAAACATAGATGCATGAGTAGTAATATGATATGAAACCAACTGACATGGTCATATGATTTTTATGAATCGAAATTGATTACCAACCCTTTTCTCTTATGGGTATTGAAATTGTCTAAGCGTTCATGACAAAACCCTCACTAGTACATTTGGAGGAAATTCTGACACTCTGGTTCTGACACTTTTGACCAAATGTTGGAAATTTCCCCAAATTTTTTCAACTTTTTAAAATTCCGCCTGAAACCATTGCTATACCGACGTTTAGAGACAAGTGTTGCAATACCGACACTTAGACAAACTGTCACAATTGCGACGTTTGGAGGAATCTGTCGCAATATAGACACTATGCCCCAAATCGTCACTATTGCGATGTTTGGAGGAAGCCGTCGCAATAGCGACACCTTGGGGCATATTTTATATAACTGAAATTGGAGCATGAATTACCTCCTTAGATACACTCATATATACTTATTCCTTATTTTTTGGTAAGAGTGTTGACTTAAAAACCTCTTGAGTGGAAGAACAACATGAACTAGAGTATAACTAATGTAAATTTGATAAGGAAAGGTTCCTTAGGTCGTTGGATCCTTGGTAGTTTAATAGCCCAACTTACAAAAGGAATATATAAAAATATATATCTAAGCTCAATATAGTTGGATCGCTACTGCGACGTTACAGAGACAACGTGTCGCTATTGCGACGTTATAGAGACAAAGTGTTTAGGAGGAGGGTGTTGTTAGTGTTTAGGAACAATATTAGGGTTTCGGGTTTGGGAGTTATATTTTAGGATTTAGGAACAATGTGATGGGTCATGTGATTAGTTTTATGTTTTAGGAACAATGTTTTGGAATGTGTGATGGGTCATGCAAACAATTTTTAGGAACAATGTGTCGGCACATTCTAGCGGCCCATTTTCCATTTGCTCCCTTGTGGCATCATTCGGTGGGCGAGCAGTGTCGCGCCGTGTGAGGTTGCCTAATCGGGTGCATTCGATTCAGGCCGTTTCATTTGAGGGTGCCTGTATCAGTTTTGATAAGTTCATGTGACCGCCCGAGTGCCATGTGCATTTTCGGGTGGCCCGTTTGCCGTTTGCTCCCTTGTGGCATCGTTCGGTCAGGCGCGCCATGTCGCGCCATGCTAGGTCACCTGACCGGGCGCGTTCGGTTCAGGCCATTTTGTTCGAGCACACCCGTATTAGTTTTACTAAGTTGTGACCACATAGGTGCCTTATGCACATTCGATTGGCTCATTTTCCATTTGCTCCCTTGTGGCATCGTTCGGTCGGGCGCGTCGTGTCATGCCGTGTGAGGTCGCCCGACTGGGCACATTCGGTTCGGGCCGTTTCGTTCGAGGGCACTCGTATCAATTTTTCTAAGTTGTGACCACCCTGGTGCCTTGTGCACGTTCAGGCAGCCCGTTTGTCATTTGATCCCTTGTGGCATCATTCGGTCGAGCACGTTGTGTCGCGTCGTGCGAGGTCGCCCGACCGGGCACATTCGGTTCAGGTCGTTTTGCTCAAGGGCACTCGTATTATTTTTTCTAAGTTGTGACCACGTGGGTGCCTTGTGAACATTCAGGCGGCCTGTTTTCTATTTTCTCCCTTATGGGATATTTTTTCAGTCAGGTGTGTCATGTCGCGTCGTGTGAGGTCGCCCGATCGGGCGTGTTTGAGTTAGGCCATTTCGTTTGAGGGTGCCCGTATCAGTTTGCTAAGTTTTGATCGCTTGGGTGCCTTGTGCATGTTCAGGCAACCCATTTTCAATTTTTCTCCCTTGTGGCATCGACGTTCATTCAGGCGCGTCGTGTCACACCGTGTGAGGTCGCCCGACCGAGCGCGTTCCTGTCGGGCCATTTCATTCGAGGGCGCCTGTATGAGGTTTGCTAAGTTGTGATTGCGCAGTTTCCTTGTGCACATTCAGGAAGCCCATTTGCCATTTTCTCCCTTGCGCACATTCGGGCAGCTCGTTTGTCGTTTTCTCCCTTGTGGCATCGTTCGGTCAAGCACACCGTGTCGCATCGTGCAAGGCCGCCCGACTGGGCATGTTCGGTTCGGGCCGTTTTTTTCAAGGGCACCTGTATCATTTTTGCTAATTTGTGACCGCCCGGGTGCCTTGTGCACGTTCGGGTGACCTGTTATCTATTTTCTCCCTTGTGGCATCATTCGGTCGGGCGTGCCTTGTCGCACCGTTGGAGGTCGCCCGACCGGGCGCATTCGGTTCCAGTCATTTTGTTCGAGGGCACCCATATCAGTTTTGCTAAGTTGTGACCACCTGGGTGCCTTGTGCACATTCAAACGGCCCCTTTTCTATTTTCTCCCTTCTGTCATATTCATTCGGTCAGGCGCGTCGTGTCGCGCCGTGTGAGGTCGACCGACTGGGCGCATTCATGTTGGGTTGTTTCATTCGAGGGCACTCATATTAGTTTTGCTAAGCTGTGGCTACTTGAGTGCCTTGTGCATGTTTGGGCAACCCATTTTCTATTTTCTCCCTTACGGCATCGTTCGGTCGAGCGCGTGGTGTCGCGCCATGTGAGGTCACCCGAATGGGCGTGTTCGGTTCCGGTCGTTTCGTTCGAGGGCGCCTGTATCAGTTTTTATAGGTTGTGACTACCAGGGTGCCTTGTGCACATTTGGGCAGCCTTTTTTCCATTTTATCCCTTGTGGCATTGTTCAGTCAGGTGCGTCGTGTCGCGCCGTGCGAAGTTTCCCAACCGGGCGCGTTCGATTCAGGTCGTTTTGTTTGAGGCCGCCCGTATCAGTTTTGATAAGTTGTGACTACTTGGGTGCCATCTTGTGCACGTTTGGGTGTCCTTTTTGCCGTTTTCTCCCTTGTGGCATCATTTAGTTGAGCACGCCGTGTCACACCATGTGAGGTTGCCCGACCAGGCGCATTCGGGTCGGGTTGTTTCGTTTGAGGGCGCTCGTATCAATTTTTCTAAGTTGTGACTGCCCGGGTGCCTTCTGCACATTCGGGCAGCCCATTCGTCATTTTCTCTCTTGTGGAATCATTCGTTCAGGCACGCAGTGTCGCGCCATCTGAGGTCGCCCAATCGGGTGCATTCGGTTTTGGCCATTTTGCTCGAGGGTGCCCGTATCAGTTTTGCTAAGTTGTGACTGCTCGGGTGCCTTATGCACGTTCGACCGACCCATTTTCTATTTTCTCCCTTCTAACATATTCATTCAGTTAGACGCGTCGTGTCATGTCATGTGAGGTTGCCCGACCGGGCATGTTTCGGTCGAGCCATTTCCTTCGAGGGCGCCCATATTAGTTTTGCTAAGTTGTGACCACCCGAGTGCCTTGTGCACGTTTGGGCGGCCCATTTTCCATTTGCTCCCTTGTGGCATCGTTCGTTCAAGCATTCCGTGTGAGTTCACTCGACCGGGCACATTCAGGTTGGCTCGTTTTGTTCGAGGGCACCTGTATCAGTTTTTCTAAGTTGTGACTGCCCGTGTCCCTTGTGCATGTTCGGCCGACCCATTTTCCATTTTCTCCGTTGTGGCATTGTTTGGTTGGGCGCCTAACGCATTTAACCCCTTAGACCATAAACCTCTAAACCCCTAACCCATTTAACCCCTAAACCCTGAACCTCTAAACCCTTAACCACTAACCCTTAAACCCTTAACCTGTAACGACCCCTAACCCCTAAAATATTTAACTGCTAAATCCCCCAAGCCCCTAAACCTCTAAATGCATGCCTAACCCATTGAACCCCCTAAACCCTAAACCTTTAACCCTTAACCCCTAACCCCTTAACCACTAATTCCGCCCAACTCCCAACCCATTTTATAACCGCCCAAACCCTAAACCTTTAACCCTTAGCCCCTAACCCCTTAAACACTAATTCCCAACCCCCAACCCATTTAAACCGCTAAAACCCTAAAACCCTAACCCATTTAACCCCCCATTAAACCCTAGCCCCATTAACCCATAACGACCCCTAACCCCTAAAATCCTTAACTGCTAAATCCACTAACCCCTAACCTCTAAAACCCTAACCCATTTAACCCCCTAAATCCCAATAACCAATACTCCTTTTGAATAACCAATAAAGGGTCAAGGAAATTGACCAATATGTTGTCAAGTTTTATCTTATCCATCTTTGGGGTAAGCTGCTTTTCGGCTAACTCCACTACTTTTCATTATCTCAAATTTTCCAATTAATGCTTCCTTCTCTCATATGATACCTAAGCCTTTGCCTTTCTCTTCCCTTCTAATTCTGTATAGTGTCATAGTGATGCCAGCCAACTTATTTGGAAATCATTCCTAGCAAAAAATACTTGTGACCCGGCTGAAGACAGAGCATCTAGAATGACCATTTTCTTTCCCTAACCCCTAATCCCCTAATCCCTAATCCATTAACCACTAAATCATTATTCACCTAACCCCTAACTACGCCTAAATCCCCTAATCCCCTAACCACTAACTCATATTAATATTCCCTAACCCCTAAGTGCGCTTAAATGCCCTAACCCCTAACCCCTAAATGTGCTTAAATGCCCTAAACCCTAACCCCTAACCCCTAAATGTGATTAAATTCCTAACCCCTAACCCCTAACCCCTAAATGCACTTAAATGCCCTAACCAGTCTTGCTTGACTGGTACAGAAGAAGGTTTCGCATTAACAACTATTTGTTTGGGACAACTTTTAGTTTGGGGAGGTGCCTTGTGCATTTTTGGGTAGCCATTTTCTATTTTCTCCCTTGTGGCATATTCATTCGGTCAGGCGCATTGTTTCGTGCCGTGCGAGATCGCCCGACCGGGCACATTCGGTTCGGGTCGTTTTGCTTGAGGGCGCCCGTATTAGTTTTGATGAGTTGTGACCGCCCAAGTGCCTTGTGCACATTTGGGCGGCCCGTTTTCTGTTTTCTCCCTTGTGGGATATTCATTCAGTCAGATGTGTCATGTTGTGCCATGTGAGGATGCCCGATCAGGCTCGTTCAGGTCAGGTCATTTCGTTCGAGGGTGCCTCTATCAGTTTTGCTAAGTTGTGATCACCCGGGTGCCTTGTGCATGTTCAGGCGGTCCATTTTCTGTTTAATGATCCCTTGTGGCAACGTTCAGTCGGGCGCGTCGTGTCGCTCCGTGCAAGGTCACCCGACCGGGTGCGTTCAGGTCGGGCCGTTTTGTTCGAGGGTGCCCATATTAGTTTTGCTAAAGTGTGACCGCCCAATTAATTAGTACTAGGCCATGATGAGCCAATTAATTATGATTCCCTTCCTCTAATTTTGTGCTCATTTCCTTCATTCATTGAAGGAGTAAATTTGGGATGCTAATTTATAAATTTGTAGGTGAATTATCCTGGAATCTAAGATAGTATAGGAGTCTAAAATAGTAGACTTATAAAATATTTAATCTCCCTTCATAAGAAATGTATTTTAGGATGTGGTAAGCCACCTCACCATCATGGATGTATTAATATTTCTCTCATTATCCCATTCATATCTTCTTCAATCTGACCATTAGGTATTAAAAGTCATCTCTTAGAACTAATTACTTCATGCCTTTCTTCCTTGCTCTTTATAATCCCGTTGGGAAGGGTTGTGACTCTGTTTATGCGATCTTCATGAAGATATATAATTAAGCCTTTAACCACAATAACCATATAATTTCCTTGAAAATTTTGGAGGTTTAGATTACAGTCTAAATCAATTTCATCGTCATAACCTCTCAACCTTTCAAAGAACCCTAGCCAATTAAAAAATTTTAAGTTGTCCCTAACTTCAAGGTTTTGATGAATTATGAGGGTATCTATTGGTTCTCTTCTATTAAAACCTCCTCCCATGATTAAAATGGAAGACTGGTCCTATGCTGCTACATGAGTTAGGGTTTCATGTGGCAGCAGGGAACCTTGTATAGTTTTTCAATGATAGGAAAGGAGAATATTGTCAATTAATCATCACATGAAACTTCATCACCATTTGAAAATTGTGTCCTAATTTGAAACAATAAGACTAATCCACTATTTCATTATTTAATTTAGATTGTGTAATACAAAAAAATATCCTAGATAACTTAAATAATGTAATCACTTTTGCAAAAATTTAGTGGGGAGAACCTTCAATTACATTTATTTTGAATATCCACTTGCATGTTAAGCCATTTTAATTAGTCTTTCATGGCTATTCTAGTAAAAATTTCAACCTCTTGTAGAAATTTGTTTGTCACTTGTATTGTAAATGCAAAAATAAAATGTAAATAAAAATGATTTGAAATGAAAAAATCAAACATAAAAATCAAATGCGCACTCATTTGAAATGCAAAATCAAATGTAAATAAAAATGATTTTATTAAAAACTACATTAACGTCTGATCACACCCGCATTTGCCCTCAGCTCTTGCAGAACAACATTCGCCCTCAGCTCTTACAGAACAGTGTTCGCCCTCAACTCTTGCAAAATGGTAAGTTCTTACTACAGGCCCTTCCTCCTATATTAGGGTTGACCCTATTTGGGTTTTTTTGGTCAATTCGATTGGATTGTGTTAGGCTATAGGGTTCTCTCTAGATGTCTTCCAATGTTCTTTCAGATGAGTTTCAAAGAGGATGTGTAAGATGTGTTTGTGCTTGCATGAACTTGACTCCACCAGTTTCATGAAGTTTAATCTATGGATTTTAGTTCGACAAACTCATCCATCTCAACACCCAGTAACGAATTTCCCTTGGTATAATCTATATTGAAGGTGAAGTGCAAGGTGGTAGAGAATGGGAGATCGAAAGTCATCAACTTTATCACAAGGGTAGTACTCCAGATCGAAAGTGATGAGCTTTAGTTCTCCAGATTTGGGGATTTTCTGATGACATACCAAAGGTCACATCCATACAACCATATCAAGGTAAATGTTGAGATCATTCTCATATAGATATAGGTCACTGATATATAGGGTTAATATCATCATCACTATCCATGGAAACCGAATGGCTACAAAATCTCTGATTGTGGTTGGCTCATTTATAATTATTACCCATTTATAGTAGAGCACAGAAACACTAAATATGGCCTGAGCAGAGCCTTTACAACAGGTAATGGAATTGCAGCTGCTTCATCAATAACCAATAGATCCACTTGAGAAAAAATTTCATAATATTGGGGCTGGATATACTGCAGAGCAAAAAATTGTAGTTATCATTCGTGCTCCAATATATTAATATACTTTTTACATTGAACTGAAGAAAGGGAAACAAGAAAATGCTAGCCATCATACAATGCTTTGACATAAGAGTTTTGAGTGACGTACTTGAAAAAAAGAACTCATCCACTGATATTTATAATCATTTGAGTTATTCAAGTTAAACACAATGTCAAGAATCATGATTCAATACCCTCTATTATCTTCATCACCCAATACAAGATTTAAATTTTTCCCAAAGAAACACTTATTAAATTGGCAGCCATTATTTCTCCCTGCTTTAATAACCCTACATTTAAATGAAAACAAGCCTTGCATAAATTTTTCAACCACAAAAATCTATTAGTGTTCAAGTGTGCATGTGTGCATCACTTGTGTAGGGTATTCCTTTTCCACTTTCACATTATCCAATAATGTGTGCAGTATAGTTCATATTTTTTGTGATTTAGATTATCTTGAAAAAGGAAAGGTAAATTATTTCCCATGGAAAAAGAAGGTTTTCCCTTTTTACCACTGGAAATGGTACAACAAAGTTCCATTTCTACCCGAAACTCCTATGAAACAAGAACCAAACAAAGGCCATGTCCTCAATGGACATCATTTGGTTTTAAAAATGGCCATTGCACCATGTTGTTTCTTATATTACATCACGATAGTTTCTTAAGTCATTTCTTGTTTCTTGAGATGAAAAACAACCAAAGAAATCGTGAAGATCCTTTCAAGAAATAAATGACTATTTCTCAATCATATCTCAACTATTTTTATTTTATTTAGTGGTTGCTTACTTTGAGAGAAATTTGACACTTTTATAAGGAATATAACATAAAAACACAAAATGGGAAGGAATTGATGAGGTAGATGACCTTTAGTTGTTGTCAATTAATAATTGATAATACACGATGCATGTTCTATACTACAAACTAGATTCCTTCCTGGAGTTAGGACACAAAGTATTGAATCAAAGTTGTAGTTTCTAACTTCTTGTATTGGTTCATCAATCTTGAAATTTAGACACTGCATGTCTTCATTTCTTCATGTTTGAATAATTTTCATTATATCGTACAATAGGAAATTAGGAATTATGATTATTATTACTTTATGGATCTGTTAAGTTACTTTTAAGTTTGCATGGTTTAGTGTTAAATTATTCTTGTGTGACCCTAGGCCCAGGTGAAGGAATGCCAAGGACTGAGAACCCTATTTTTTAAATGGTATTGTTTCTTATACCCAAAAACCCCTCAACATCACTTCTTATTAGTTCTTAAAAATAGTGTTGTAAACAATTTGAGAATTGATATATCAAAATCTCGCACTTCTCAAGATAAAGTCATAAAGCTAAAGTGTGATAACATGTGTAATTCAATAGCCCCATTGTCACCTCACCAACCTCCTTTCACTTCGGGCTAGCTCTCCTCCAACTCAAGGGGGGTTCTCCCTAGTAGATTTTAGGGATCTAATGGCCCAACCAAACCAAGTGAAGAGCCCCCTAACTCTCTATGTTTACTACTATCAATCAAAATGAATAATAGGGTCAGACATGCACCCTGAAGATAAAATTACCAGGGTATTTTTGGGTAATTTCAAAGGGAAAGTCCCCAAACACATATAATAAAGGAATTATAACATGATTTCAAACATTAAATCTCAACAAAATCATTTAAAGGATATTGAAAGGAAAAAGGTGATGGAATATAGAAAGTGCCTTACTTAAATGCTCTAAGGATTTTTCAATAGTTGCTCCAAAATCTTCACTTCAAGGCCCTTCAAGATCGTCTCCATCAATGAAATACCATAAGCTTCAACAATGTTGCTCCAAAGATGTCCTCAAGGTCTTCACAACAAGTTTACTAGAAGTTTCTCCAACAATATATTCAATAAGGTCTTCAACAAGGGTTACTTGCTCCTTTGTTTTATCAATCCTTTAATAATGTTTTTATCCACAGATTAGTAATAATGCAAGGAATATCTTTAATAAATATGAGTTGAAGTCTTCTTCAAGAAGAACCAAACTCTATTTTCAACCAAGCCCAATGTCTTCTTCCAAATAAGGTCTTCTTCTTGTTGAAGGTAAGGCTACTAAAAAAATAGATCTATTAAGAGGATCTCCAAACAGTGCACAAATCCAAACTCCTTGATGCAATGCATGCAACAATTAGCCCAAAATCTATAACAATTTGAGGTTTGAGGTCTGCAAATAAAAGAGCTCAATAAGAGAACAAATTTCCTGCTCAAATACTTCTTCAAGACCAGCTTCTTGTTGTGACTGAGATCCGCTATTTTGCAAGAGATAAATTTTATAATTTTTCTGAACTACCCCAAAATTGAGCTTAGCCTAAGGTCTGCAATTTTGGTATGAAGTCTCAAGATCTGCAAAAAAAAATGTGTAGGTCTTCAAGATAAGAAGTTTGAAAATTTCCAGCTGATTCGAGTCTACAATTATAACATGCAAGCCAACTTGTTTTACCCACTTAACTTATCAAGCTAACCCATGTGTCTTCTCAACACACATTGCACCAAACTTATGTCATGTCATCTTATGCTATGCTAACTCCTTGGTCACACACTTACCTCTGACACCATTTACCATCATAATGCCATGTTAAGTCACTATCCAAAAATCCACTTAAACTTTCTTGCACCAAAATTTAGCCTTCCAATCATGCATAACATGCTTGATACATTTTGGTGTGAATCCCCTAGGCACTTTTGCATGCCCAAGGAAATCTAGCCCACCCACTATATATCCAACGCACCTCTGATTCATGCATAACACATTTCATTCATGCATATAGCTACTTTGTGAAATCGTGCAAGAGAAGACACCTAGACCATGACCTTCAAGGTCTGACACATCCTATTGAGATGAAAAAACTGGAATGTCTACCCATGACATGGTCAACATGTCAAATTTGAAAATGATTTTGTCAAAATGCTTGTGTTGTGAAAATGGAGAGTATATTTTATGAATTTAAATGTTTCAATTAATTTAAATTGGTTGGATGTGATAGGCTAGAATCACTACAAGGAAAAGAACCTATAGTGGATGTTTTTGAGGAACCCCTTATAAAAATACCCCATACATCTGTTTCTAGTGTAGGTTACTAGAGGAGGTTGGTGGGTGGATGGTTTTGCGGATAACTACACATCTGTGGTTGTATCTTGTGTTCATTTCCACTGTTTGTATGGTACTGATGAAACTAGTAGAAAGTCTACTTTAGAGGTCAGATCACTGCTATAGCAGAATGTGATTATGTTGTTGCTTTTCTAGTGTTTTGTTTCAATTTTTTTGTGATTTATACACAACAGACTCAATAATACTGAAATTATGAAGCTGATTTGTTTCGATAATTAATATACCTTTTGAGATTTTAAAATTTCACTACAAATAACCCATTTTAGTCTCATTGTCAACTCGTCTCTTGTTTGATTATGTGCAATGACATATTTCGGTGGTCAATGAGCATATTTGAAACTCTAGCATCTTAGGTGTCTTATTAGAACTATTCAGTTTTTCATTTTTGTGTTTTCAAGTTAGATATTTTTTTCAAGTTTTTACATTATAATTTTATTTATAATGTGGTAGTGAAATGAGTGGGGAACAACGGAATGGGATTATGGCAGGAAGGAGTCAAATGAAAGAATATATTTGTGTGCTCTATCTTCAGGTATTTTAGTTATTTACATAATTGAAATAATATTAATTTTCTTCAAATATGTAGACACCTCGCCATGGTACACCTGATGATTCCCTCTATGAGGAAGAGATTTCTTCATCCCTATCTCCATTGCTCTTGCTATGAAAAAAGGCACGAAAATCAAGGTCGAAATTTGATACTTTGATAGACGTGCCTCAAACACCTGAAACAGAAGAGAGGATAAAACAACTTATGACCTAGCTAGAAACATATCAGGTAATAATAAAAATTCAAAAGGATATTTTTTTTATTCTGCATGAGATGAATTGTAATAGTTTGATTTTTAATTTTTACATTGACTAAACTAACAAAAATTTCTTTTGTATGTGGCGTTATATGACACTTGCTAAACCCGGTGTTGGTGGTAGTGGGACACAAGGGCAAGAGATTGCCCAGCAACCCTCTTGTACACCTTCTACTCCTTTAGGTGCCAGCCAAGAAACAAACCCTCCCCAAGCAGACAACCAGCCAACCGCTGAACGTGTTGGAAGTGATGAGGCTAATATGGCCAAGTACATTATTGCATTTCCTGGAGCTACACGTGTCAACTCCACGGGGACCATTAATGGCACGTTGTTGGTGAACGATGAAGGTGTCCCTATAAATCACATACAAATCCCAAGTAAGTTTTAATATTTTAACTATTTCATGTACTCTATCTAAAACATATTTTATCATGATTTTTATTTTTAAATTAATGATAATATTTTTTTTTTCTGTGTAGGAAACAATGAGTTCTACAGGTTTTTGGAGAGCCATGCGTTGGTAATTTTTGGCCCAACCATACACACAAGGTGGAATTCCCAGAATTCCAACCTGAAAAAAGAACTTCTAGATTATCTAGAAGCCCTTTTTGGGGTCGGCACATTTGACAGAACAGCGGTGGCTCGGGTAGCCGGCAAATATTTGAAATATACCAGGGACACCTATAGGACGCAATTGCAATTTAACCCTAGATATGAGCGTCCTCTCACAGTTCTAGAGAGTGAGTGGAGAGCACTCATCCATGACGGAAAAGAGAAAAGGGCAAAGAAAGAAGGAAAAATGCCAACTGGACCCGCAAGGTAAATTACAACTTTAATTCAATAGCTTTAATTTTTTCTATGTCTAAAATAAAAGTGCGCTACGTCATATCTGACTTCAATATTTTGATGATCATTTTCCTGACACCTCGAAAGCAACCAAAGCTAGGATTGAAAGAAAGGGCCATCACAAGCTAGGCCAGGGTGGCTACTTCAAATTAGCTGCAAGAATTGTAAGTAGATAAACATCTTATAATTAATTGTATCGCCTTCCAACGTTTTTGTAATCCTATCAAATAAAATTAAAAATACACAATCATATTTAATGTAGGGTGATGACTTCGGAACAGAAACTACAAAGGAAGATAAAAATATCGCTTTCCATTTCGACTATCAAGCCGTAGTTGAACGTCGCAGAAGCTTGGGGCAGGTCCCAAGATCTAGAATGCCTGATAAGGTAAAATTTTAACCTTTCAATATTTTTGTTTTCATCCATAAATTTAATGTCTAACAAATTTGTTTAAATCAAGGGAGCAACACTGCCGACGAGGAAAATAACCCAGTTGTAGAGCTAGATGTAGATGTTCCTCATGTGCAACATGATCATTGTAGTGGGGACCAGGCCGACAATGCTACTATCAGTGAGGGTCGTGACGGTAATTAATTTCCACTTATAATTTTTTATAATTATACCTTGATGGTTGTCCTTATAATGTTTTTTTTTTAAATGACAGAGAATGTTTCCCTTGAGGATCTTACCACTAGAGAGGAAGATAGGGCAACAGTCCCAACATCGACAGCTAGTGCACCAGGTAAATAATCTCATTGCAATTTTTTTATTAATATTACCGAACTAGTTCAATGATATTTAAAAACTGACAATCAAAATTTAATATTATCTATTTTTGTAGGCGATGCCCCGTCACTAGATGAGACCAGACATCATGACTACGCAACTAGGTCAACAGTGCGGGTCGAAAGGCATGAAACAGGAGTAGAGCATGATGATATTGATGATGTAATTAGGAGCTTTAGAAATAGGAAGAAGAAAAAGAAAATTTTATAATGTAAAATATTGTATTATTATAAGACAAACGTTACCATACTTGGAACGTTTTTTGCGTTATATAAAAAACTCATTTATCATACTATTTTTATGTCAAGCATTAATTGCAATGTTTCCTTGCATACTTTTTGTTGAATTGTTTTTTTATTAGTTATTGAATATTTTTTTTTATGCTCATGAAAGTAAAAATGAAATATAGATTGGGTATTGGGGAATTGAGAGTGATGTAAGGGGGGGGGGGGAGAAGGGCCATAAGAGCTTCCACCTTCACGTGGTTGGCCCTGTTTAGTAGAGAATAGTTTATTGGAGCGATTTAATCTTGGAGCAAACCTCCCTCAATCCAGCGTAGCAACAAAAAAGTCACTGTTGACTTAGTTGCTACTCTTTCAGATCGTGGGAGGCTTCTTCCAAGTTCATGCGACTCCAATAAATTGTTCTTGAAATGAAGAGGAGCTTATTCAAGTATGTTTTGACATTTTCAACATATGTTCTAACATTATCATAAGAATGCATCTTAGAGTAAAAAGTACTACATCAATTACTTGTATTTATTGTATAGATAATGATGGATTTTGATTGACTTGGAAGTGCATGTACAAATCCTCTTGCATGATGAACAATACAACTTGTCAACCAGGGTCATGTCTAGGATATTTTTTCTTGTGCGCTTGACCAAGTTCGTAATGTCACATTTTGTAAGTTCCTTTACAGTTCATAATTCAATATTAAGCTTGTTCATGATTATTATCTAGGTTTTTTGTATGTGTTTTTTCATCTATTTGATTGTAAGCAACTCTGCATGTTTCCTATTGTTCACTATAATTTCTCCATTTACCACTCACAGGATGAATCTGAATTCATTGTTACATAGGTTACTTTATTGTTACTATGATTTCTCCATTTACTATTTCATAGGTTACATCATGTAAAGTTGTCAATCTCAGGTTGGTGATGAGCTTTAGTTCTCCAGATTTGGGGATTTTCTGATATTTTCTCCCTCATGTCATTCTTGCATCACCTCGTTGTTTGAGCATGCCAATTGTCTACCACTTGTACCAATTGGTACATGTCAATCTCTGAGTGGTGCCACATTTCGCCTATTTTCAGCCCACTTGACCACCTAAAAAACTCAAATCCACACACCATGTGTCTTTATCATGGAGTGCTACATGTCCTAGATATTTTAGATGCTAACATCATGCTTCTAATGTGTTATGTCAACCAATCACAGTGGTCCATGTGGCCTTGTGCCATGTCACCAGTCTGGAAGAGAGATTTGAGCCTTTTCTTTTCATGATTTTTCTATTATATTTTTTTTCTTCTGGACGGGAAATCCCTTTTGCAATAGATGGGGATTTTACCATTTCCATGGAGTCATCTCCTAGGACACCCTTCAGGCCATCATCTAAGAGGAAATCTGCAACTCTCTGTTGTTGCCCTCTTGCCCTTGAATCATGCACTTCTAGAAGACCAGTTAGGGCACTCTTCTAGCCCTTATCCCATTGCTTCATCATTGCATCAACTTCTCCCACAGAATATTTCTATTTTTTGTCCACTTAAAGGAAGAAAACACTACCCTAGGGTGAGGTTTCTCCTCAACTATCACTAACGCACTTATGGACCAACCAGCAATATTAATGTTTCCCTTACTTATGGAGACACCCCCTATGCTAATGCACATTAAATTCCAGTAGCTACTTGCTAAGGAACACTCCTACACTATGCCTAACGACCCTCAAAACAATCCCTCTAATTATTGTTGTATCAACCTCCCTTTTTGGTCTTTTAGACAAAGGTGACCCTCACACCATCAAGCACATAATGCTATCATAGGACTCAAACCCAATCCTACATCTGTTCTCCACAAACTTCTCTTCCAATTCCTTAAAATGTGATTTGTATTTTTTGAAGAACTTGGCCCTGGTTAGGGCACCTATCCCTCCTCAAGTCCACCCTTCCTCCCACCTGTAAGCCTGATCTTCTTTATGTGTTCTTGTTGGAGACAGTTGTGGCCTTATTGTGGCTTGTAAGTACCTCTAATGGCCTTGCTACAAGACAATAGTGCATTTATATTTGTAAATGAAAATGAGCAGACATAAAAATGGACCTAATTTTCCCTAAGGAATAAGGTTTAGACTTGGACTTCTCCTCCTAGCCATGATAGTCCATGGTGAGTAGAATGGAATGGTTAGAGATGCTTTTCTGTTGTGCAACAATTCGGGACCTTGCCTAGTCTTGAAATTTCAATGACATTGGGGCTATGGCAGCCTCCTACTCTGCCTTTTGGGCCTTGGTACTGATGCATACAGTAAAATTGATTATATAAACTAACCAAGCCCTCTACAACCATATTTACAATCTCTTTTGTTCTTGGGAAAAATATACCTCTGGCAGAAGCTAAATTATTTATAAGGCTAATTTCTGGTCCTAGAAACATTGTATCATTGAATATGAATGTACTTTATACCACCTTATCCAATGGCTGGAGTTTCAAAACTCAATCTATGAATTTTGTAATTAACAATGGGCTTGGCAGAGTAACCAAGGAAGGAGAGATGATCTCAAGCTAATCAACAGGAATTGTATTCCATAAAGGGCCTACACAAATTCTTTACCATAAAAAAAGTAAAATTAGAATGGGTTGTGGTTCATAGGCCCTATTGGAGGTCATTCCTATAGGTTATAAGACTAAAAGGTTGATAGGGACTTCCTTCGCAATTCTTCCGTTTACAACTATTTTATATTTATGAATATATACAAGGGTTGATGTTGAACTGGGTTGTAACTTGTGAACCAATGAGAAGAGCCCACCAAATATAAACTTTCAAGTAAGGAGAGAACTCTGTAATAGGCGAGAAACAAGTTTGTATAATGTCCTCTAAGATAGTGTGTGGGGGCAACTGAGGGTGATACAAAAAAAATGATGGAGGAGGTTTACAGGAATCCTTTAAAATTGTTGACCGAACCTTGGATTGCAATCGTAGAACATAATGATGTTGTTGGACAAAAGTGAAATAATTATTTTAAGCTTTAGGATCAACCTGTACTTGATGTTATCTTTATAATAGAAACATAACAAAAATTTGCATCAAGAATAGAACATCTACACAAATTTACAAAGAGTTTTTTGCTTAGTGATTCCTAAGTGTTTTCAATTTGTTGCTTAGTTTTCTACCCAAAAAGTTTTTGGTTGTTGTTGAAATGTTTCCAAAATTCGTAAAACATTTCTAGATGGAATAGAAATCTTGTGCTTTTCAAGAAACTAATAAAACATTTTAGAAATCCAGAATGTCACCAAAACACTTTTTCAACATTTCAAAGTAGTGACACACCGGAATCTGTTTTTGATTTGGCAAACAACATTTCAGGGGTCCTCCTAGAGTGTTTTTAGTTACTTAGCTTGGATGCCATAAACAAAGACAAACTGTGCTATAACCAGAAAAAGATGTATGAATTGAGAATGAATCCATATTCTGGGCATAGTTGGGACTGAAAATTGGATTGATATATGAAGTTTGTTGGTTTGGGGCATCCTTAATTGAAAGCATCACAAAGTCTTGTTGGCTATATAATTTTGTCGACTATTATTGGCATAGTTTTTTCAATCACAAACACCATTTATCTCTGTCATCAGGTTTTATAGCAAGTCAATCATATGATTATTCTCAAATAAGAAAAACATTCTAATCCAATACCTTAGTTTCCTTTTCTTCATTAGACTTCCATTTCTTATATTACTCACTCTCATCTACTTGTATAACAAACAATTTTTGTTGGCTTGGAATTCAAACTAGCGTCCACATAAGCATCCAATAAATGTGTTGAAGTCTACCACTGGAATTTCAATCCCCTGTTACAGAAACTATCTTACCTGAGATGACTAGTACTCCCCAAGTCATTTATATACTAACCAAAGGCTCAATGACATAGAAGTATAGAACTTATTAATGGAGGTGACCGGTCTCTCATTGCCAGAAATATATTCCACCTTAGGGTTTTAGGCTTGGGCCAAGGGCCACATTTTCATAAAATATAAGAGCTTCTATTTCATCCAATATTGCATGTTAGTGACCAATGTGTCATCCAACTGAACTCAAAGCTGCTAGTTTTATTGTTGCAATTCAATTGTCCCGCTCCACTTTGAGTAGATGGTATCTGATCTCATCACCTATGACTTGGAAGGTTCATAGAAAAACCTATGATGGTACTCCATTAACATCTATGGAAGTGAATGCTAGATTTCAGAAACTATACGAGCGTCTATCTCATCCAATATAGCATGTTTATCACCAATGTGCCATCCCATTGAACTAAAAGCTACTAGTTTCATTGTTGCAATTCAATTGTCCCATTCCACTTTGAGCAGATGGTGTCTGATCTCACCACCTATGACTCAGAAGGTTCACCGAAAATCATATGATGGTACTCCATTAATATCTATGGAAGTGAATGCTTGCTAATGCAAAGGCACTGTAGGGATCATCCAATCAAGAGGGTGGGCAGTGTGAGCAGAGTGTTCAGATAAACTTAGGAATCACTTATTTTTCTGCAGAAATGACCAAGTTGTTCATACGAGACTATATGAGTGAGTGCTTGGTCATTTCTCATATAGTCAGTGCTTATTTTTCTCTAAGCACTATTAGAGAGTTGATCATTTCTGCACTAGTCTCATCATTTCTGTTATATGATCGGCAGCCTTAGCTGG
Source organism: Pinus albicaulis (assembly GCA_034641835.2). Taxonomy (NCBI): domain Eukaryota; kingdom Viridiplantae; phylum Streptophyta; class Pinopsida; order Pinales; family Pinaceae; genus Pinus; species Pinus albicaulis. Next base: position 434,373,944 of record CM076576.1, on the reverse strand, counting down.
TGATCGGATGCAAGGTTTTGAGGCCTATTTGGCATAAGACTGTTGCTATTTTAGGACAGAAAATGGAAACCATTTTCATTAGTTAGTATATCTTCTTCTCCAATGTGATACTCATCAAATTAAGAAATAGTGATGCCAAACTATATGGCCACGAACACCCAAATCACCTTTTCTTTGCCATCCCACATCGCTTGCTCCTCCACTTCACAATAATAATAATAATAAATTAATTATGCAGAACTTTCAATATTTAACACTTCCGCTCTGCCACTCTACAAAAACTACTCTTCTCTTTTTACACCTAATTTTTCATGCTCAGATGTATTTATTTAAAATTAAAACAGACCCAAATTCACACAACAACCCTTCAATACATTAATCCTTTCCTTTTCTCAAACCCACTGGAGCTTGAATCGATTAGTTCACTGATTGTTGAGGTGAGACTTATCATACCCAGAAAAAATTTCTAAATGTCGTTCGGAGTGATCCCATTACAATTGAAATTTCTCTCTTTTCATTAACCCGACACCATCTTGGGATTTTTTTTTTCCAATGTTGTTCAACCATGTATTGATAAGCATTTAAGCTTATAAGCTATAGGATAAACCACCTATTGTGTTGACACATTGCCACAAGCATGTTTATAAATATTAAGAATGGATTTGACCTAACAAATAATCTCTCAGGAATCAATTACGTCTAAAACTAAGAATGTAAAGTCCAGCTTCATTACAAGCATTTCCTTTGAGTTGAGTCCCCTGCATGACATCCTTCCCTCCGTTGTGAAGAATACAACAAGATAATTTTGAGATATGAATGCCTCTGCTTTTTTTTGGTAATGCAGTTCCATAAAATGCATCTCATCCCGTCTTCAAAGTTAAGTATATCTTAACTGTTGTCCGCAAACTGTTCTGGTTCTGTCCCCTTAGATTAATTTTTAATCATTGTTGTGCTTTCTTTGTTTTTTATTTTTCCGTTCATAAATAGAATGCAATTCCTCAATTTGACTCAAAATGTGCTCATCATCATCACCCCAAAATTATTTTTCACTTGAGGAGATAAGGCCTTCCAGATGTGCAAACATCGCTTCAACAAAAGCTTGAATTATTTTTTCCCCAAAACCTGCAAATTATCTCATAGTAATGTTATCTCGCCAATAGTAAGAGAATGATCCCTTAAGGCATAATATGATGATCCTCAAATGAAATTGAAGTAACTGAGCTAAGGACTTGCAAAGGATTATCTAACCAAACAAAAATCTGAAGCAAGGCCTATCTTTCGTATTGTTGCAAGTCCTTCTTGATGCTGCTCCTTTTTAAACATACAACTTTGGTTGAATTTGGTTCTTGCTGAACATGCCTTTTTTAGGTTACATTGCCTGTAAAGGCTAATATTTTAAATTTGGGGTTTTTCTAGTGTAAGATGTTCATTACATATATGTGTGCTAGTTTTTTATACCTCTCAAAAATGAATTCTTTAATGTCCCAAATCTGAAAATGAATGCCCTTCCATGTCTTAGGACTAATACTTGGATATGTCTCTTTGCTTGATATGGAAACCTTCAATCTCAAAATGAATCATCTTATTTTTATTTGTGCATATGGACTGTCATATGGACAGGGGTTTTCTTCTGTCATATTTTTATAGTGTTCTTTCATATTTATGCCCATGTCATGTTCCTGCAATGTGAAATGCTTGTTTTTCATTCCTATTTTTTTTTAGTTATTATAAATTGTATTTTCTCTGGTCTGATACACGTTTCCAATTCTTGCAGAAACAGCACTGTTTGGAGAAAAGGAGTGGCATTTCTTCACTCCCTGATCCAGGTGGATATCGGTGGCCACCCACCTATTCCATTTGGACTAGCACCATCAATTCTTGTAGCTTTTCACGTTCAGCACAACTTACTATTTTTAGCAGGTTTTCGGGTCCTCCACTCCCGAAGCCGTTTTGGGGCCTTAACGATCTAGGTGGATATTGGTGGCCACCCACCTATTCCATTTGAACCCCCACCATCATTTCGTTCAGTTTTCAAGTCATAACAAAACTTACTATTTTTAGCATTTTTTGGGGTCCTGAACTTCCGGAGCCGTTTTGAGGCCCTAAATGACATTTTTTGGGAAAATGGAGAGCAACATGGGTCCATGGACTGATGTTGCTCGTTCAAAAATTGTACTCCTCGGATAGATATTTCTAACGATCTATTGAGCATGGCAAACAGAGATCGGATGCCAAAGTTACGCCCCCGGGAAGTTGAACCACCAATTTACCCAAACGGGCACCCACAGTTTGGCGCCTCATCTCCCACGGTTAGGTTTTTGGACGTTTCGGATTTTACATTATTTCTCAACAATAAATAGGCCCTCGAGCCTCATTTTAACACAATTCAGAGGCCTGTAGCCGCCACATCTCTTCTCAGAGATAGCTACCAGTGCCCTAGCTAGTTTTATTTCCATTCTGTCTGTAAGCAAATTTCAGTTCTTTGATATTAATAAAATGAATCATTATTTCTGCTACATCTCTGTATTTATGGTTATATGTTTATTCTATTGCGTTCCTGTGTAAATCCGGATCAGTGGGATCAGTGGTATCAAAGCGGGTCTGCTCTTTCTTTGTTTTTTTTTGCATGTCCCCAACACGATCAGGGTATAAGGAGTTAGGGCTCGATCTGGTTGAACCCTTGCAAGATCAGCCTTGCAAACCCTGATGACCTCCCATGGCAGAAGAAAAGAAAGACGAGGGAGTAGGAGATCCTATCAAAATACTTCTCGAGGAGGCCCTCGAGAAAAAAAGGAATGTGATGATGGATAACTTTGCTCAAATCCTTCAATGACTACCCACATATGGCGCATCTGCATCCAACAGCCACTCTGGAGGCGCCACTCCCTTCAAGGTACAGGTAAACTTTGACATTCCTATATTTGAAGGAAAAATAGATGCAGACGCTGTAGACAGATGGTTAAATTTGCTGGAAGGGTATTTCTCAGTCCATGACTTCTCTGACCGAGAAAATATTATTTTTGCACTCCTCAAAGCTGCCCCCCATGTCAAAGACTCGTGGGAAACCTACCGTGAGCAAGAGGGCGAAGGGGAACCCTCTCTGTTCTTGGCCACACCCACTTGGAATTCATTTTGAGATGGCATCAAGGAACAATATTACCCCATGGAGAGCTATGAGGACAAATACATCCAATTGACCATGCTGCGGCAACAAAAGGATCAAGATGTGCATGAACTGGCGAATTTGTTCCATACCCTGCGCACAGAGTTGGGTATTAAAGATTCAGAGAGACATTTGGTGCTCAAGTACAGCGGCTGTCTACACAAAAACATTCAAGAGGAAATGAAGTTCCTCAACATTACATCCCTTGGCACGGCATATTGCTATGCCACCAAGATCGAGTAGAAATTTAAGCAAAAGAAGCGAGACTTTGGATCTGCGAATCTGAAAGGTGCCCCCGAACCGAAGAACAACGGGCAAGGCCAAAGCAATGCGACTCAGAACAACACCACAAATCCAAAGAAGGACACAAGGAAGTGGTGTGAATTTCATAACAGCCCCCCTCACAGCACAAACGAGTGTCGGGCCAAACAGTCTTTGGTGGCCGAACTAAAGGCACCCGAATCAGATGCATTTTCTGATCCCGAGTTAGAACCAGGTAAAGGCAATGACAAAGGGAAATAGATCATTGATGTGGATCCCAATTCCATTGTTTCCACCACCAAGATCCATAGGGAGGGTCCAGAGGATCCAGAGGATGGGGAGCGCCTCTTCCAGTCACAGATGTGGGTGAAGGGTTCTCCGCTGCAATTTCTCGTCGATAGCGGAAGCCAAAAGAACCTCATATCAGCAGAGGTCTTGAAGCATCTCAGCCTACCAACCATAGCACACCCACAACCATATACCATCGGGTGGCTCCTCCCAGGGAGAGATCTCCGCATCCGCCAGCAGTGCCACCTTCCATACAGTATTAAGCCATTCACAGATGAGGTATTGTGTGATGTTGCTCCTCTTGATGTAGATGATGTATTATTGGACCAACCATACTTGTGGAGGCGACATGCTGTGTATGAGTCTAGGCCTCGTGCTATTATTGTTACTTTGGGAAATAACTTGTATAGGATACCGGAGGTAGTATCGCCTCCTGTCATCTCTTTGACTACTGCAAAACAATGCAGTAAGATTGTTTCCCAAACTAGGAAATTCATTTTCCTTACAACTCACTCACAGGGAAAGAAGAATTTTGTGGCCACAACCTCAAAACAGGACTCCCTTGCACAGCTGCAGCAGATGGACAAAGTCATGGAGGAATACGAGTAAGTTTTCCCCTCACTCATAGAGGTTCCTCTACACTGTCAGGACAAGCACTCCATTGATCTAACTCCCAACGCACCACCGCTTGATGTTGCCATACATCCCGCAACTACACATACAGAATCCAAACATGTATTGTCTAAGGCTGATAAAGAAACCAAATTTACTAAATGCATCCAGCATGTCCACCCGCAGGTCCTTGACATCTTCAACACATCTACTACTCAGTTCAACATAATTTGCTTCATCTCATGGAGGATCTCAATGCAATGGGGACCATTGCTTCCTAAGGAGGGAGGAATGATCCAGGTGGATATCGGTGGCCACCCACCTATTCCATTTGGACTAGCACCATCAATTCTTGTAGCTTTTCACGTTCAGCACAACTTACTATTTTTAGCAGGTTTTCGGGTCCTCCACTCCCGAAGCTGTTTTGGGGCCTTAACGATCCAGGTGGATATTGGTGGCCACCCACCTATTCCATTTGAACCCCCACCATTAGTTCTTTCAGTTTTCAAGTTGCAAGAAAACTTACTATTTTTAGCAGTTTTTCGGGTCCTGAACCTCTGGAGCCGTTTTGAGGCCCTAAACAACGTTTTTTGGGAAAATGGAGAGCAACATGGGTCCATGGACCGATGTTTCTCATTCAAAAATTGTACTTCTCGGATAGATCTTTCTAACGATCTATTGAGCGCGGAAAATGGAGATCGGATGCCAAAGTTACGCCCCCGGGAAGTTGAACCACCAATTTACCCAAATGGGCGCCCACAGTTTTGGCGCCTCATCTCCTACGGTTAGGTTTTTGGACGTTTCAGATTCTACATTGTTTCTCAACAATAAATAGGCCCTCAAGCCTCATTGCAACACAGTTCAGAGGCCTGTAGCCGCCACATCTCTTCTCAAAGATAGCTACCAGCGCCCTAGCTAGTTTTATTTCCATTCTGTCTGTAAGCAAATTTCAGTTCTTTGATATTAATAAAATGAAGCATTATTTCTACTGCATCTTTGTATTTATGGTTATATGTTTATTCTATTGTGTTCCTGCATAAATCCGAATCAGTGGGATCACTCCCAGGGACAGGAAGTATCCAAATGGTTGTTGCCCCAACAGGGTTGCTGGCTCATGATACTGGAAAGCCACAGGTGCAGATAAACCCATCACTGCTAAGGGCAGCAACAGGCATGTTGGAATCAAGAAGTCTTTGGTTTTCTATGTCGGAAAAGCACCTAAAGGAAACAAGACTAATTGGATTATGCATGAATACCGCCTTGCTGATGTCAATAGATCTGCAAAGAAGAGGGGCGGCTTAAGGGTAAGCAAGTGTTCCTATGTGTATTGTCTTCTATGCATATTCCTGTGTGTCAATAGACAGTGTAGGTGTTTTTTGGTTTAAAAAACCTGTTGGGATCGATGCCATTGTGGCCTAGTCGTGACAGGGCCCAAGTCAGCTAGACTCGTCACTCTAGGGAATAAATCTATTTGGGAAATAGGGGTTTATCATTTAACTTATAAAATCAAGGGTTTTCTCACAATTAGATCACGATGAATTGATGCTACACTGATATCATAATGAGTCTGTGGATAAAGTCTAACTGTGGATATCATAAGGAGACTCTACCCACAAATGCTATAAAAAAAGCTCAGGCAGAGCTCTTCAACTGGAGGGGCTCAGGGATGAGATAACTTGGATTGCAGATACCGTTTTCACTGTTGAAATCCACTACTACTAGAACTAGAAGATTATATGATCAGTTCGTGGGTAGCACAGTTACTCTGGCGTGGCTCAAGTAAGGTTAAATTCATTTTCTGTTTTCGCAAAGTTTCCTCTGCTACAGAAAATGTAATTATATTAATTTTTTTCCATCAATATATGGATTGGATCTAACTAGATGTAAACCATTGCTACAGTGGTTATTCGAATGGGTTAGAATGTGCATTGTTATTTGTTTCTTTTGAAATACATGCATTACCACTACGCGAGATCTTTGCATTAATTTTGAAATGTTGAGATCATTCAATTGATGTTGCCTCTACTTGGTGGTGTCTCTGAGATTGAGATGATCCAAAGGCAATGGATGTGCATCAGTGGTCGATTGCTCTTTGCTAGTGTTGTAATCCAAATCCTCTTGCATGAAAATAGGTGTCACAGCAATTATATCTAGGATTGATCATTTTTTTCTCACCTTCACTTTAGGCTTGGAAAACTTTGTTCTAGATTTTTTAGCATTTGACTCACCTAATAGACAGTGATATATGTGGGCATTTAAGGCTATATTCGATGTAGATGAGAAATATCTACAAACATGACAAACCTTTTGTATCATGGCCTCTGGAAGAGATCCCAGATTTCCAAATTCTTCATTCTTACCAGGATCTGCCTTGCTCTTCTCCAAAGTTTGGATCTGCCTTGTAGGCTCCTGCCTCTTCTACACTGCTTGAATTGGAGCACCTCCATTATGATATCAAATCATCTGCTACTACAAAATGACATAGGTCGTAGATGATTTGATAGACTTGCCTTTTGGGCACTTCAATGTGAACCAAGTTTTAAAATGTCACAACCCACTTGATATTTATCCCTAGCAAAAGTGTCACATGTGAAGATCAGGATTTTGATGAAGAGAATAACTTGGTAAAGAGAACTTTTTATTACTTATGTATTCAGCCCAACAATATAGATTTTGATGCACTATGATTTTTAACCATGCGCTGAAGAACCATACAAAAAACTATGTTTTTAGTGAAATTTGAGTTCACAAGAATCGATGCCAGTCAAAATCTAGACCTTGCTCCCAGCGTACTGGTAAAAGGCGGTACTCATATTTCATGCAAGTAAAGGAATGCCTTTTTCGTTGTTTTATCTCGTCTTATTCGAACTTCCAAGTCTAGCATCAATGATTTTCTTATGCTTCAGAAAAATGGTATTATGCTTTAGAGAAGTTTATCTACTTCTTATTATACTTCTTAACTTCCAATTCTAGCATCAATTATTATTTTATGCTTCACACATAAACTAGTTTTCATTATACTCCTTGAAACATTTTTTATTAGTTGAATGAAACAAACTGAAAATGAGTAAGCTAATATATTAGCAAAAGGATTTCTGTCACAAATATAAGATTCTTATAGGAATTCAGTGGAAATTTTAGGCATCACCTAAGTAATCTTCAGTTTCCGCAAATTTTGACATCCAGAGAGAAGTTTGTTACAAAATTAGGTAGATCCTACTTGAAAACATGTTGATGTTGATGCGTAGCAATCTCCTTCATTTATAGCCATGTTGGGTCTTAACATATATTAGTAAGGAGTATTATAGTAGTTCACACCTATAATACTCACAAAGGGAACTCAGGCAAACCATCATCTCTCCAAAATAGTGACTAAGATTTTCACAGTTGGTTTCTTCAGATTTATTGATGCCACAATACCATGTCTCTTTCAGATTACTTCAAATTCACTGAATGCTTTCAAGAGATTGTCATTATGAATTAGTCAAAACAGGTTTCATCATACGACAATGATTTATATCCACTGGATTTGGATAGTTTAATTACCATTTCCCACATTTCTAGGAGTTTATATGCCAAGAACTGCTGCACTTTTAATCAGGCTATTGGAAAATTTTGTTTCATATTTTGACATTATTAATGCCAACCCTGACTTGCGACTCTTCGAAATGAAGATTCAAACAGTTGAGTAATGTGGTTATTAAGGGACAAGAGTCAGATTATACATGTATCAAGGTAGGCTTGATCCTAATGAACTCCACCTGCAGATTACAGAAGTCTATCAACACTTATATCCTTAAATAGTGTAGTTTGTGATGGGGTATCCCCACAGTCCCCACTGTTTGTGCTCAACCTAGTGTTCCTAAATTGAGTTCATTAATTGTCAACTAGGGTTGGTAAACTGCTGAAGTGTGGTGCACTCTATGTGCCTAGGTATTTTTTTTTCACTACGTTGTGTTTAGTGTTTTATGATGTTTTTGGTTTTATGGTTTTATGGTTTTATGTTTGAAAAGGGAAAGAAATAAATGCTGGTGAAAAGAAGCTATTGTTTATATTAAATCAGAACAAGGCCTAAACTATGGATGGCAAACAACAAATGCAAATACTAAAACAGAACAAAGCCTAAACTATGGCTGGCAAACAACAAATGCAAAGCTTGATAATGACTTCATTGCAAGGAAATAAATCACAGCATGAGCTTGAACTTATCCAATTCATTCATTAAAGATGTGTTGGAAGAGCTTGATAAATGTACAAGTTAAGTGTGAATGAAGTTCTCCTAAATAAACAATCAACTTACAATGTTACAACATCTCATCCATGATTAAAGGTTCATTGGAACATATTTGGAAAAGAACATTTGTAGCACAATAAGATTTTTACTCTAAAATAACTTCTAATTCTGTTTTGCAACTCAATTTAGCACCATTAGGCCTTACTCAAAAGTTATAGGTTTCGTTTTAAAATAGTCCTTGAGAAAAGGCTTATTTGTGAAATGGTAAAAAGGTTGCAAAATACTCCAGGCCTTAGACTGATACTAGCTTCTGTCCAGATGATTATGTATTAATATGAGGTTGGAAAAAAAGAAGTTTTTGCAAATAATGAAGACTGTGGTATCTAAATTTAACAACTAATACAATTTAAAATGCAATGGATAGCAACTAAACTTGGAATGTTAATACAGTGAGCTAAGACTAAACTAGAGTGTTACTAGTTTACTTGAAGTACAGTGAACAGTGTTAAACTAAAAAGCCATTATCAAACTTGAAATGAAATGACAGCACTGAACTAAATGCATTCTACCTCCGGAGTGCTGTAACTAAATTAACATGCAACTAGTCTATGGAAATCTACAGTCCATATCGTTCAATAGGAATTATATTTTGGAAGAGTTTGTAAAACAAGTATGGCTGTATTATTCAATGCAGTTGAACATAAACATAAGAATGAAAAAAAATACAACTAGAATCTAAGACACCACAGCTATTTGTTATTCATTGTTAATGATGTTTTGGAAGAGTTTGTAAGAGTAAGACCGGCTGTGACACTTAGTGTAAACAAGCAACTAAAACCTACAATAAAACAGCTATGCCTTATTCATCGTGATGATATTTTGGAAGATTTTATAAGAGTAAGTCTAGCTGTGATAATTAACGAAAGGAAATGCAACTAAAACCTACAACACCACAGCTATGCCTTATTCATCGTGATGATATTTTGGAAGAGTTTATAAGAGTAAGTCTAGCTATGATGATCAATGTAAACAAGTATGAAACATAAACGTCAGAAACGTGCTTAAGCTAGAAATGAAAAACGAGACTAAAATACTTATCTAAACCATATAAAAAAGGCTACTCAGGAGGCAGGGGCCCTCTAACACCGGAGTAGCACGCAAAATCTACTCCAATATTGACTCAGTGCTTTCAATAAAGTGATACTTCTTGCATTAGAGAGAAATTACTTCAAAACAGAGTGTTTTCAGACTTCTGAAATCTAGCAATCAATCACAAAATCTAACCTTGTCCCTCGGTTTCCCGAGCCATATTTATAATCAAAATTACATAACTTTATTGAGATAACCTAGGGATAATTATCTTTCCAAATAAAAACCAAACTAGGACTCTGATGGTGGTCACGTAATAGAATTAAGGACATCTGGACTGTCCTTGTCCTATTAGGAGTCTCTCTACTAGTTTGAGTTCCCACGTACATAACTGCCTAAAGAATTCCGTTCAAACTTCGTGGAGAGCAAAAAATGATGAGGGAATGATGTGGAATACGCCCATATGTGTTTTTCTCCAAGATGACACCTGGAACTTGCGTAGACGTAAAGACAGCTGCAGAATCGGCAACTAGCTACAGAATGTCTGCATTCTGTAGCTAGATCTAGTTCAAATAGTACTACAATGACAAAATCATAAAAACACAGCAATTTAGTCATGATATTCATTCTAAAAGCAATTTTAAATAATTTCATTGATCATTTGAGCCCGTGATTAATAATGGACAAAATAAATGGAGTGGAATGTGGTGGAAGAAAGAACATTCTTGGAGCTCAACACCCACATCTGTGCATATAAATGCATTCTAATTTTATTGCCCAAAATTTAAGCCTCAAAGTTTGGTAACCCTACCTGCGGAAATTCCCTTATACCTTACCTTATGGTTCATAAAACCCATACAACCACTATTCAGTGATTTTTTTTTCATCAACCACAATCAACACAATATGGGTAATATCTATAAGCATTTATAAATCTTAAAGTGCTCGCAATTATATTTCAATATAAAAGCACTAAATATAAATTGAACCCTCCTTTGGAATATGGCATTAAAATAAATGAATCGATGCCCAAACCCAAGGTTCAACTCAATATAAGGAGTCCATTAGCCTTCCGAAAAAACACATAAACAACCTTATTACTCCAGTCATAGTATTTAAATATCATAACAATGGTCGACAAACATTTACCCGGTCTTATTACTTAACTCTTATAACAATGGTTCTATGACTTAACCATACACACAGTGCTCATAACATTAACCATAGGTTTACAACATTACCACGACAAGATTTAATGTATTGTAGGAACAGGCCCACACATTGCTTTGTCAAATGAGTGGTTTTCAACGCAAATCAAATGACCATACCTTGGCTTATCTCTCCGGCACCTTACTACCCAATTGTCATCAGATCTCCTGGCCTCCATATCGGACGATGGGCTTCAATATCGCTTTAATTTTCCAGTCGGACCTTAACACCTCAGAGGAGCGTGATATGTGCAGTATCATCTCGGTGAGGTGGCAGAATATAATAGGATCGGTTTTTTTTTTAGCGGTTTTACTCCGACCCAAAAGCTGCACGACGTGAGCGGTATCGGTTTCACAAACCCACTCACAGTATTTGCACAGTGATTAACTCGGGTCCGACTATGATTCAACTCTTCTTCGTCGTAGCCCTTCGTGTTAACTCTAGGGTTAAGTCTCGACACTATTCCTCTGTTAATAACAAAACCATGTTAATTGCTCCAACTGACAGGTTTTAATAATTCATGTGATTCCATCTTCGCCTCTGTTCTATAATCTTCCACCATGTATCACCTCTCGTGAGGAACAAACATAGTACTATTAATTCTCAATATAGGGGTCTAATACACACTAATATTCCTATGATTTCTTATTGAACTCCACGTTATTCGCAGAGAAATTAACCCAATAATAGAGGCAGGTTGTGAAATCGATCACTGGGTGATCGATTCACAGAATATTACAGTCACCATAGAATTACTATTAAGGCAAAATGAGCCATATGCAATTGGACATGAGATTCCACTATCAGAGGGTTAACACTAACTGCTCAATCTCATATAGTCCTTCAAGGATAATATCAAATCCAAATCACTATGCCGACATTAACATTGTTTACCTCAATAATATATAGCACATCGATTATAGCCCCAATTACACGGTCCTTCCACACATTTTTCTAAAACTACTCATGAATTCAAAGTCCATTCATACATATTTAAACCATATTGTGCTCATGTAAAACTGAAACAGGTCCATTCATTTATGCAATGAATCACTTAAAAATTTCTTTGGTTGGCCAGATTTTCAACCCCAATGGCCCTTTTGACCTCTTACTCTGCCTCTCTCTAGCTCTCCCGGTTTATGCAGGTCTCCCCTAGACCATGTCATAGAGGTTTATTTATACAACTAATAGAAATTGCTTCATCTTCCCTTACGTTTAACAAAACTCTGCAATTCCTACAGTCCTAATTTTAGCCTAACCCATTGACAGAATGAAATGGACTATCTCTTCCTATGCCCACTAATCATTCGGGCAGTTATATTTTTCCCTAGATTTAACTAAAATCCCTCAATTTATTCAATAATTACATGAGCAAGTAAATATAAGACCTCCTATGTCTATCTATATACAAAATGTTGGCTTGAGCCTAATGCTCCTGCATCAGTTTGCAATACCATCTCATTCAGTCTTTTGGTGTTCAAGAGTCAAGATGAATAAAAATGCATGAATATTTCTCGGACTGCTTATATTGTCAAATCATCAACTCTAAACCTTTGAACACCATGCAAACAAAATTGAGCACCTAGTCACTGGATTAAAATTTCTCACATGGCTACATTGTGTATAAGCTTCTCTTACCCCAAACATCTCCCACAATCCCCCATAAATAGAAAAAAATGGAAATGGTTTGCATCCTTCTTATTTGAAAATTTATAAGCTAACTTTATGGAACTCTTCTAGTTACCATAAACATAGCTTGGTTCATTGGAGATCTTTGTTATAACGAATTTGATGTCTTTGCAGCCTTCAAATTTCTTAGAGAACATGGACTTGTGGTAAGTGTGTTTGTCATTTTCTAAGTTGTTTTTTTAGAGGGGAACAAACAAATAATATATCATCTAAAACTATAATAAATGTGTAAAAGAAGCCAAACTTTATAGAGAGATTGAAAAGCAGTGAGAGTAACATCTATCTTGCATCTCACTTTTTATCTAGAAAAAAGATTCTTTGAATCAATTGATTTAGTCAAGCTATGGATAGGAGTTCAATTTTAGTCTATGTTTATTTGCAAAGATGTATGGTGTTTTCTACATTCATCTTGTTCTCTATGGCTCCTTTTTTCATTTTGTTTTTGTAACTTGTTTCAATATTCTAAACTGACAAATCAATGCAGTTGGTTATAATATTACTGGTTAAATGAACTTTTAAAGCATTATATTGGCAGACGTTTCTTTATATGAACAAGTCTGAATGTTTTTTTTGTCTCTCCTGTTGAACATATAGGTGAATAATTTAACGTGAATTGTGAGGTTATATTACTTACTTTTCGAAGTTTTTTGACTGGTCCTTCGTCTGTTATCCATTTCATAGGACCTTGTATATTCTTTAGCTTCACAGAATAGGATTTTATCTTAGCCATTAATTTAGTTGGCCAAATCGTGGTTAAGTGGTAAGAACTTGTACTAGGCTGGATCTCTATACATTTGACATTGCCATAACAAAATTTTCACATTGAGGAATGTTAAGACCCCTCCACTTTCAAGTTTCACTATGCCTCTTTTCATGAATTTGTAAGACCAACAAATGAAACTTCTTTTACCAACTTAAAAACTTGTCAAATACCTTGAACAAACATTTTTTTAAGAGTCTTTCCCCCTCATAGGCTATTAGTTTCTCATTGATATTGAATAAGAAAATGTATGATAAACATCTCATACCTTCAATCTTATTGCTTAAATACTTGTAGATTCCTCTTCAAGATTGTGATCATGGAACGACGATAAACTAAACTTTGCTCCTTGGCCATCATTTCTTTAGCTTTGTTGTCATACTTTATGAGATATTGAAAGTCTTCATTACTCTATTTTCCTTCTAGTTTGAACTAAGATGACATCCTTCATACTCTCATCTAGTACTTAATATGGTATTCTTGGTCTTCAAGCTCCATACCTGCATAGTCCAGACTCCATCCTAGAACTCCATTTTCTTTTTCCAACTTTTCTTCATACTTGGGTCAATTTTCTTCTCCCTTATGGTTTTTCAAAGGTCCCTCAAGCTGAGACATAGGTTTTATATGGATCAAGAATTCTATTTCTTGGCATATGACAGAATACTAGCTACTCTTGCATGTATTATTACTCTTACTATATTGCAGACTGGAGAGTCACAAGTAAAAATAGGTGTGTACATCAATCAAGGCCCTTATGTAATTTTTGTATTAACTGAAATAAATATGTGTGTGGTGGGGGAAAGGGGATTTAAGTAGAAATATGTTGATATCTGGATTTCCCTTTCCATATGTTCACACAGTGACAAAATTATGGTATATTCTTTCCTGTGAAGAGTTTTTAACTTGTACATATTTCAGGGATTGAATTTTTCAAGACACAAGCTAGAAAAATAGAGGAGGAGGCTGATAGCCATAGGCCAAGTGGATTTGAAATAGTATTCCCTACAATGCTAAAAGAAGATAAAGCCTTAGGTCTGGATCTGCCTTATGAATTGCCTTTCATCAAGAAAATCATTGAAAAGCGGGAGGCTAAGCTTCGAAAGTTAGAATCTAGTCACCATTCTCCTTTGTCATTGATAAATTTTCCATCTCTCAAAGTGATAACTAACTAAATTTACCTTTTACCTTAGTGGTGTTTGGATCAGGCTTCCTCCTGATCTTCTCTATGCCTTACCAACAACGTTACTCTATTATTTGGAAGGCCTGCAAGAAATACTAGACTGGGAGAAAATAATGAAACTTCAATCTAAGGATGGATCATTCCTCGGCTCACCAACATCTATAGCGGCTGTGTTCATGCATACAGGGAACAAAAAATGCTTGTATTTCTTGAATTTTGTCTTGAAGAAATTCGGAAACCATGGTATGACAAATTACAATATGATTTCAGGAAGGCCATTTTCTTTTTATATACTCTGTGAAAAATTTTAAATTTTAAATTGAAGATTGCGAATGAAGAATTTAGGGTCTCTAACTTCATAAATAAGCATGTATCCCAGAATTTAGGGTATGTCTAATGCATTTCTCCATTATTTTGGCTTGGAAAAATGCCTCCACTACGGTGAGTGAGGGGTTGGGGAAGCCCGAGTCACATGTACCCAAATATTTAGAGTTTGTTGTTGTGTTTCCAACCCCTGTTTGAATAAAGCCTATTGGGATTTCATCTCCTTGTGCATATTTTCAATGATTAAAATTTTTCATATTGTATTGTGGTGTAGCCCTTAAGTGAGTTTTGGATTTGTACGTTTTCTTGGTGTTTCATTTATAAAAAAAACTGTTTCAAATTGAGATTTATGGATTCCACTTCAATATTTGGATATAACTTGTTATATCAGATTTAAGGCATTCCATTCTCACTAGCAGATTTTTGATGTGTGCTACCCAGTATGAGCAATCCATTAGAGGTGAGAAGGCATATTGTCTACCAGTAGATTGACTGTGGAGTTGCCATCTCCTTGCTTCTCGTTGTTACCACTATCTATCATGTTGTTAATTTTAGGGCATTTGTTGCAAATAGACAATTTTAGATTTTTATTTTTATTTTTATCACAATAATTTCCTTCCACCATTATCAGCAGTATAAGGCAATAATTCCATTCAATAAAGTCCATGCTAAGACATATTACAGTATTCCAATAATTTTTGTATTATGTATTCCAATACAGTATATACCCTCAATTTACATGACTCGAATTGGGTAAGAATGCATAAGACTTTAGTTACAACATCCTCCTAGTAAAGTAGGATAGTCATATAAAAACCCCACAATTTGTAAAAAGCCCACAATTTTGTAAAAAGCCCACAATTTTGTAAAAAGGCCACATTTTATTAAAAATATAAACAATTTGTAAAAAGCCCACTTTTATTTTCTTTTTGCTTATATATTGAGCTCCCATTGAGTTTAACAAGTCATGGGTTTTCTACACCATTGGGAGAGATAATTGCTAAATATAATTATTATTTTCTTTATAGGATAATTTGCACCAATGGAAGAAAACATTAGAGGTGGAAAAAAAATTCAAAAGGGTGAAAGGGGTGATGGTAGACTTTATTGCCCTTGCAAAAAATGTTGTATGAGAAACAATGTTAGAGTTTTAATAGCAACAACAACAATGCATTGTAGGAAATATGGGCACATTGATGGTGGATCGAATGACTATCGTCCCATGGTAATTAATTATCTATCTTCATTTTGATTATATCGTAAAATTTTATATTATTTTAACATTTTTTATATGTGCATTAATGTTTAATTATTAATGTTTGTAATTTTCATAAAGGCACAGTTTCCCCCCAAATTTTTGCAGATGATCAACCAGCTTCCACAGCTAAATAGTAGTAGATTAGATGATGTTGCACCAGTACAAGAGAATATTGCAACAAATATTAGTATTGGAAATGAAGTTGTACAAGGTGAAGAACATGAAGCGAATGATGAAGGTAATTTTAATGATCCCATGGAGGTAGATCATGATGACAGTAATGAGACAATTCACATTAATGATGGGACAAATAAAATTCTCCAAGACTTGTATGGTGAGTCAGATGATGATGGTGGAGATAGCAGTGACGGTATTTATGATGTACCTCTGATTAAAAGGTCAAGTGAATGACTTTTTGAACACTCAAATGCAACTCTTCTCTCTACTACATTGTTGCTGGTGAACTTAAAGGTTATGAATAATTTTTCGAACAGATGTATGACACAACTCCTAAGGTATGCAATATGTATATATGATCACATATATGTAAATGTTGATTATTTTCCCTTTTTTTAGTTGTAATAAATGTGTAAAATAATAATTCAATACTTATATATATATATATATATATATATATATATATGATTAATAATCTTTACATTAACTAGTTTTTGTTTATGCTGTAGATTGTTGGGTGAATATTTGTTACCATCACCAAATACTTTACCTCGAACATATCGAGATCTACGTGCTATTATGAAACACTTTGGAATGGAATATAAAACTATAGATGCATGTCCTAAAGATCATATTATATATTACGGAGAACATGCGTTGAAAACAGAATGTCCGAAATGTGGTACCAGTAGATATCGAACAGATCAACTAACCAAAAAGGTGCCTCAAAAGGTTCTTCGTCATATTCCCATAATTCCATGTTTGCAGCGAATGTTCAGGTGTAACAGCATAGCACAATTTATGGATTACCATTCAAAGAATAGAAGTGGAGATGGTGTTCTTTGAATGCCTGCAGATGGTTCTGCATTTAGAGAAATCGAGGAAAAATATGTAGATTTTAAAAATGAACCTCATAATGTCAGGCTTTCATTGGCAGCTGATGGTGTTAATCCATTCAGAGAGCTTAGATCTACTTACTCAGTGTGGCCTATTTTCGTTATCAATAATAACATTCCTCCTTGGATGTCAATAAAGAGGGAGCACATAATGTTGACTATGATTATTCCAGGTATTTGATACATTATTTTTTTGAATGTAACATTTTCATTTCTCTCATTGTTTTCATAAATATATATTTTATTTATTTACTTACTTATATATACATATATCATGGTAGTAATTATTATGTACCGTAATTTTGAACAATTAGGTAAGTACCAGGTCAAAGATATGAATGTATATATTGAGCCTCTTATCGATGAGCTAATACAGTTATGGCATGGCATCACTATGTATGACATCACGAAACCAATCAAGCATAAGATATTTCAATGTCGTGGAATGCTTGTATGGACAATTCGTGATGCCCCAGGACTAACACATGTTTGTGGTATGTAATATTTCGTTGCACTTTAATATAATACATAATTATCTAAATTAGATATACCATATTGCATGTTTTAAAAATGATCTCATAGTATATTAATTTTTATTGATCCATCTATTGCAGGTCTTCAAAAAAAGGGTACATTTGCATGTCAGGTTTGTGGCCCTAAGATGAAGTATTGTCATTTGACAGAATTAAAAAAGATGGTTTTTGACGAGTTTAAGAACTTCCTCTCTAGGAACCATAAGTATCGTACTACTGAAAAACATCTTTTCAATGATAAAGAAGAAACTGGATTAAAACCACGAAGAATGGAACCTCAGTTGTGGACGTTGGAATATAACATAATTAATAATCGTTAAGCAGCTGGTACGTAATTTGTGTGTGTGTGTGTGTGTGTGTATATATATATATTATTTGTTTATGTTTGGAATTTTTGTTTTAACTAATGAATTTAATTTATTGTATTTTATAATTAATATTGTTCTGATTTATTTTATTCTTTGATATCAAGGTCATCGTCACGGTGAAGGTACTAATATTGTACTTCCACCTGGAATGAAATGTTATCCTTCTCAATTCGCGAGGTTGCCCTACTATGAGGACCTAAAAATAGCTCATTTGTTTGATAAAATGCATGTCCAGAAGAATGTGACAAAAACGTTATGGCGAACCATAGATGGTGCACATGATAGAGATGAAATTGACAAAATTTGTACTAACATTGAGAAATCAAATCATGCAATGGAAAGTGTGATCGACAGATCAAATAACAATGGAGGTTTAAATTATAATAATATTCCATGGTTATTAATAGAACAACAAAGCAATGATGTAAAAGAGGTCGTTAGAAGAATTAAATTTCCAACAGGTTTTGCTTCAAACATAAATAATATCTTAATGAGGAAAGGTGACTTCAGTGGGGTGAAAACACATGATTGGCATAACTTTGTTAAGGTAATTTTTTTGGTATATGTTTTTGTATGTTATTGCTTGAATACATATTTTAAATTTTCCTTTTTTCTGTTTAATTTGGAAACCAATAACGATTCATTTTTTATTGTTATAGTATGTTCTACCTGTATCTCTCCCAAACGACTTCGACAACAATGTCAAACAAGTTATATATGGTCTTAGTAAATAAATGAGGTAAGTAGTTTTGATTTATACGCAAAATCTAATTGCTATAATTTATTTTCGTACTTAATGAAATGATGTATTAATTTAATTGTAATGAAATATATATTATGTTTCATTAAAATAACCTTGCGTAATGATTTGCAGATGGTTGTCATTGAAAGAAATCCATCAAGATGAAATAAAGTATTGGAAGAGAGAAATTCCTTGGCTAATGTGTGAAATGAAAACGGATCTACCTCCAACATTTTTCAATGCACAAGAACACTACTTGATACACCAAGTTGAGGAGATTGAAATGTGTGGACTAGTACACACAAGGTCAATGTGGATGGTCAAGAGGCACCTGAAATCCTTGAAGGCTTTGGTTAGACAAAGAGCATGACCTGAGGGTTCTATGGTGGAGGGATATGTGGTATATCAATCCATGGTGTATATTAGTCATTATCTTCCTATATTAGCTGTGCCAGCTATAAAGGTGGTGGATTTCATTTGGGATGTGAAATCCATCAAAATATTTGAAGTGGAGCACCTGTTGGCAAAATGTAGAATGAAGAAAGTGAGAGGTAAAAGATTTATTATGTATAATACATATAATGTTTCATTTTTTTACATCATGTATATGATCATTATATTCATTTAGGTCTTATTCTTTCATAGTTTATTAATTAATATAATTTACCATAGTTATAAGTAATATTTATTAATATCGGTGAATTATTGTTTTTTGGTTTAGGTGCTCAAGATTATGAGGCACTACTTTTATACATTGCAAACAATCTTGAGTGGATGAGTGAATGGATTGAAACATGTAAAGCACGTAACAATGGTAGGTTATCATGGCAACTACTATTTGAATTGATTAGAGAAGCGTATCGTAGTGGAGATGGAAACGTTACGGACAGGGAAATCAATTTAGCATATGGTTTGAAAGATAGAAAGGTAAGCAATTAATTCACCTATTTTATTCATTACTTATTTTATACTATATTTATAATGTGACAAAAATTTTGATTTTTCAGATAATTTTCATGCTGTGTAAATTATATGATTAATTATTAATTGAGAATGCATCTTTTTCATGTTTGGCATATTGCAGTTGAAACACCACAAGGCTATGTGGTGCAATGGTCGTAAATTTCGCATTAAACAGTTGGATGATAATAGGAAAAATTCTAATAGTGGGATAACTGCAGTACTCCAGGCCACTAATGTTTCCTCCAGGAGTGACAGACATCCTCAAGAATCTGAAAATAGATATAATGGGTTCTTAGATGATATAGATGAGTGTGACATTAATTCCTTCAAAATAGTTTTGTTCGACGTCAAATGGTATAGGCTACGAATGAATGTACGTGATGATGATAGAACACTTATTCAACATGAAAATGGATTTCCAATGGTTAAAACATCGTAGTTTGAAGCAAGAAAAGATCGCTATGTTTTTCCAAGCCAATGCGAACAAGTCTTTTACTCATAGGTTCCAGGTGAGAACAAATGGTCATTTGCTATTAGATATGATCCAAGAGGAAGGCTAGTAGAGTATACTGTAGAGGAAGAAGATGATATTGATCAAGAAGAAGATGATGCAGTGGTAGATGAGCAGGAAGATGCATTGACAGATGAAGAAGATATATTAGAAGATGAACCAGGCATAGGAGATGAGGCAACAATTATTGATGATGATGTCAATGAGGATATTATTGAAAATGACATAATTGATGATGATGATGACATGTTCAATCATTTCAACACAGTTTCTGAATCAGATGTTGATATAGATGTCGATCAGTTGGATGAAGATCAAGAAGATACAAAAGAAGAATATTGATACAGATGTTATGTTCAAGTATGAGTTGGTATGTTATAAATTTATATTTTAATATGTAGGAATTATTGTCTTTAAATAATTTACTAATTATGTGGGTTTGTTGCATGATGTTTATTATTTAAAACCAATAAATAATGGCCTTAATATTGTTTATTATTTCACAGGATTCGCAGGATTCATTTGATTCTATGGTCAGGTCTCTGAAAAAACCAATTAAATGCTTAAATAGTCAAGATTTGGAAGACAGGCTTTACCCCCACCAAAAGTTGCTGAAAAACTGGCCTTCAGTTCAGCTTGTTGTGCTCAAGATGAGGGTGGATTTGCATGATCAGTTGAATGAAAATGAATTAGATATTCAGGATGTTTTTTAGGGCAGATCCATAAGCCCCATAGATGAAGATCCCATTGTTGCAGAATTTCTATCTGCGTTGAAGCACACGTATAGTGTTGTATCGGAATACAAATCAGAGGACAACTATACCAAGTCTAAATCAACTGAATCCAGTTCTAGTGCTCTTGAACTTACTGAATTAAAGCCAGAAGCAGGATTTACAATCTCTAATGGGAACGGGTATGGTAGTTCCCATATTGGATTGGATGTCCGAAGCTCTGCAATAGGAACTGGACCTGATCATAATGAACCCCAACTTTACTGTGATGAAAATATGGACTTCGATGATTAGGAAAACAAGCCAGAGCATTTTGGAAATATTAAAGAAACTAAAGAGGTTTCATTTGATCGATTGAATCAACTCAGTCATAAGACATATACTACAGGCTGGTTTGTATCAGAAGGAGAATCAATTTTTCTTGCCCATGATGATGGATGCTGCTCTTTTCACGATATAGAAAATTCAGAGGTGTGGAGGTTTTAATTATTGTACTTGATTTTGGGGTTTATGGGTGTTATAATTTATACATTTTGGGATTTTCTATTAGAAATAGGGAAAATCCTAGGGGTTAGATTATTCTCATGGTTTAAATTTCTATATTTGAAATAAAATTCACCAATTTCTATTTAAAAAATGATTTGCCTAAATATTTGATGTAGTTTAAATAGGATGTAGTTCATTTCAAAGACTGTTGAAATTTTCTAGAAACTATGATTGGGATTTCAAGAATATTTATGCACTCTTTGAATTTTCCCTTAACATAAAGGGCAGTTGATGTATGAGTAATACTCAGTATTGTTATTTTCCAATCTCCAGGAGAAGGCTGAATATAAAGCTCCATATGGGCTTACCTCAAACATGTGGGGTGATTGCTGGTTGATCAGAGCAGCTGGTTCAGATGGTCGCTCTGGTAAATATGTTGTGGCAACATCTGCAGGTTGTACATTGGACTCAGGTTTCTGTTCATGGGACTTTTATAATAAATAAATTATGGCATTCCATACTGAATCAGAGGCCTTCACTTCAACATCCAGTACCATCTCTCCAGTTTTGGTAGAGAGGGACATCTCAGGGAGAAATTTTGGCTTTGCAAATGTTGTGCCAGAGAATCAACATTGGTGGTACAGGCCATGTGGGCCTCTTATGGTATCTACTGCTAGTGCCCAAAAGACAGTTAATATTTATGATATTCGTGATGGAGATCCTATGATTTCAATGTGTTTTTTTTTTTAATTTTAGGTTTCATAGTAAATCATCAATGGGCTCTGAAATAAGGCACATTGAAATATTGGATACATGTTTCATGCCAAAATGAGTTGTATCTTCCATAAATACACAATATTGGACTACTCTGTATAAATCTGCTTCTCAGACAATACTACATCTCCCTCATTATACAGGTGGTGTTCTTACATGCATATCAAAGGCATCGTTTTGGCAATCATTTTATAAGTCACTAGATACTGTGGGTACAAGGATCTAGGGTCTCCACATGTAACTGTGTTGCCCAAAGACTCACTCTACCTGTCCTTAAATTTGTAAACATAGTATTATGCCAATTCTTCTTTCATTTTGTATGCATAAAACGATTTTTCGTCAAAGTCCATAATTGTTTTTAAGTTTTATCCATCCCAGTTTTGTTGTGAATGCACAGGTTTTTGGCTCAACACAGATCTGTTATATATTTGTACTTTTCCTTTACTAACTATTTGAAATTTCTAGTTATATTTAGAGGTGTCTTTTAAGGGATGAGGGGAATTACTTGGATTTAGTGCTGCCCACTCTCAATAGAGGCTTACAGTAAACTATGACACATTGTGATGTATATTAGTGGTATTTGGGGCAGCAAAAAAATCAATTTCATGCTTCAGTAGATTTATTCTTCTTAGAAAGCTTTCAGCTGACAAAAAAAGGGGAATGAAACATGCAACCAGTCCCCTTCCTTTTATTGGACCACCTGCTTTCTTTTTATGAGAGCATCTACAGGATAAAGTTACTAGAAGTGGTCAAAAG
This sequence comes from Pinus albicaulis, assembly GCA_034641835.2. NCBI lineage: Eukaryota > Viridiplantae > Streptophyta > Pinopsida > Pinales > Pinaceae > Pinus > Pinus albicaulis. Next base: position 434,350,940 of record CM076576.1, on the reverse strand, counting down.
TGAGTTTGGTTAGTTGGCAAAGTCCAACTATTCTTAGCCCTCAACAATGTTTAAATACTTCATAGGCATGTTAACCCCTCCTAGACTGTGTTGCGTAAGTGGGTTTTGCAGAATTTTATGCACTTAGGGTTAGACTCAAATTTGATGTAATTAGGATTATATTCAAGTGCTGGCCAAATTGGTAAAATTGGATACTCAGCCATAGCTGAAAGGCAGTAATATGCAATGGAGTCATTCTATGAAATGATTCAATTTGGCATGTGAATCTCACATCTAAGGGCCATTAAAATCCCATGGATGGAGACTAATCAGGATTCAACATTGCTGTTACTATTAGTGGAGTTGGGTATGGCACAAGTACAATAAAAATATTGGTAACAATAGTAACATCATAGATTCAGAATCTTAATCTCTATATTAAATGAGAATTAGAATGTAACTTGATTTCAGTGAAATCTATAATAGGTTTGTTCTAAATCAGACCTGAAATGCTCACTTGTAAAGATGTTTGAGGCTTGAGGTTGTATGACACTGCAACAATTGACTTGTTGAGTACATGATGACATTAGGTCATTGTGAAACTGAATATATGCTACTTCGGTATGAAGATTGATTGCACAAACTATGTTTTCTAAATAATGTTTCCAATGAAACCTAAAATGGCTGTTGTTACGCTAAAAAGATATGTCATATTTAATCTACTATCAATTTGAGTGACAAGGGTAGCTAAACCACATGAAAATGCTCCGAAGATGTTAAAGATGCATGGAAGCTCTAGAAATTTAGCCCCTCACTATGTTATCTACCAAAAACAAAGCTAATAAATGCCTCTCGGTTGATATCAATTTCAAGTACATGGATCATATCTCATACATCTATGCGAAATGTATAATCTAATTTTATCATAGTATTTTGATGTCAGGCTTAGAAGGTTGTTAACATCTTAATATTTATTTGTGGTTCATAGAAGCCTAATGTTTATGTTCCCAATGCATTCCTTTTATATTGATGGACCTTCTAACAATGAGAAATATAGATTAACTCAAATTATGGAGTAATTTTTGGCCTTGGGATATAAACATTCATGGCTTTATTCCACACATGAACAAATATTAAACCAGATATAGTTGTCGGTAAAATAATCCACACGGAAATTTCATCTCCTCGTGCATATTTTCAATGATTAAAATTTTTCATATTGTATTGTGGTGTAGCCCTTGAGTGAGTTTTGGATTTTTATGTTTTCTTGGTGTTTAATTTATGAAAACAACTATTTCAAATTGAGATTTATGGATTCCACTTCAATATTTGGATATAACTTGTTATTTTAGATTTAAGGCATTCCATTTTCACTAGTAGATTTTTGATGTGTGCTACCCAATATGAGAAATCCGTTGGAGGTGATAAGGCATATTTTCTACCATTAGATTGACCGTGGAGTTTCCATCTCCTTGCTTCTCATTGTTACCACTATCTATCATGTTGTTAATTTTAGGGCATTTTTTGCAAATAGACAATTTTAGATTTTTATTTTTATTTTTATCACAGTAATTTCCTTCCACCATTATCAGTTGTATAAGGCAAAAATTCCATGCAATAATTCCATGCTAAGACATATTACAATATTCCAATACTTTTTGTATTATGTATTCCAATATAGTATAGACCCTCAATTTATGTGACTTGAATTGGGTAAGAATGCATAAGACTTTAGTTACAGCATCCTCCTAGTAAAGTAGGATAGTCATATAAATTAAATGCAATCATCTATTTTCTTAACAGGAATTGGGTAGGTCTCTAGATAAACTAAATGCCATCGTCTATATTATTAACTGAAATTACCCTAAATTCCATCATCCATCTAGTTAACTGGAATTGGGTAAGTATCTATAACACTTCACTTAAACCACCACATTTACATGAATTAAATGATATAACCTTAAATTCATAACAAATATTGGAGATTTACTGTCCTGTTTTAAAGTTTCATTTTTTTTTTTTTAAATTGAACCTGATGTCGGTATACCGCCGCTTTGTAAGCGTTGCTATTCCGATGCCTTATAAGCGTCTATCTTCCAACACCTTGAAATATATCCCTTTTCGTTGGTCTTTCGACGGCTCGTGAAATTTTTAAATTTCTGTCGGTATTGCGACAGTACTTCTTGGCATCGATATTGGGATGCTTTTGCAAAGCGTCGGTATTGCGATGCTTCTGCAAAGCATCGGTCTTGCGACACTTTTCCAATGCGTCGGTCTTGCGACACTTTTGTAAGGCGTCGGAATTGCGACATTTTACAACTTTCGGAAGAGCGACAGTATACAAATGTTGGAAGAGTGACGTTCAAAACGTCGGACCACATTTCGTCGGAATTGCGATAGTTTACAAACGTTGAAAAAGCGACGGTTTGGGATACGTCGGAAGAGTGACGCTTGTTTGGAAACGACGGAAAAAGTGTCGGTATTGCAACACTTTTTCAAAGCATCAGAATTGCGATGTTATGGCTAACCACGTTTTGTCTGTCCTCGAGCTATCACTCTTGCGACGACTATGTGTCGGAATAGCGACGAAGTGGCCGTCGGAAATTGGGCCAAATTTTCTAGTACCTATAGCTTCGTGGAACTCTAAATCCTCCATGAAAGAAAACCAATCTTAGGAAACATTTTTGGATAGAATCAGTCTCAATCTATCTGCAACTATATTAGAAATAATTGTATATATGCAGTTGGATAAATATACAAGTATAAAGTTATCAAAAGGCCGAGGATCGACATATTTTTGAATAAGGGCTATGAAGGTGGAATTGAAAGCAACATAGATCTACCCCAATTTTTGAAAATCATCTATAACCCTAAGAGGATTGTTTCCCAAAATTTCATAAAACCCCCAGAAAAAATCCATCCGATAACCATAAAGGCGAAGGCTATTGTATTTTTGGAAGCTATGTAGCACTTTTTACAACTATGATTTTGTTATGGGTTCCATGAGAACCCTATTATCCTACTTCTCAGAAAAATGGCGGAAAACATGAGCTAACTAAATAATTTATGCAATGGAAGATTCATATGGATCAACCTTGAAAACATTACTAAAGTGATTCATTCCAATCCTAGAAATTTACACAAAAGTGTAGGCTATTTCCCCTTTCAGAGTGTCAATTCCTCATATAGTGTTTTGAAATTTTATCCCTTTTGTGTAGTTTAAAAACAAAAAAATTATTATCGTTGTTGATTTAAATCTAGATCACCTAATTTTTCTATCTCAACATATCTTCTCTCTCTCCTAGAATTCTCCTTATTTCCACTTCAAGGTAGAATACCCTTTGTTTAGTTTCCATATTAAGGTATCCCCATCCATTGGATTGTTCCAAATGATCCTGTTCATCCTCCACTGCTTTAAGGGTTTCTTCATCCTTTTTTTTTAGATTGACCACAACATAATTTCCCTTTAAACCTTTTTCAAATTAGCAACAAATTTTTCAACAATTGTTTCTCCCAAATAAGTATTATAGGGAATCAAATTATCAATAATCATCCTATGAAAGGAATCATGTTTTATCCATGAAGAGTTTAATTTTTAGGGGCATCCAGATTCATTTTGGTCCCCACTTAATTCCTAAAAAATAGGATGATGGTATGATTCCCCACCAACACCAACGCATTAGCGAAAAAGAAGGACCCTTTCCATAAGTGATTTAGCTATTAAGAAGTGATCAATCCTCCTCGTAACCAGGGATTCACTTGTATGCCTATTTGTTGAAGTTTTTTTTTTCTAATTAGATCCATATCACATATATTGTGGTCCTCCAAGACATTTCTAAAATACTATGCCCATAAATCCACATGAGCATGGGATCCCCATATTTTAGAGCCCCCCAACGTAAAATTTAAGTCACCTCCTATAACAAGATTATCAACTTGCATATAGGATTTTCTCATCAACCAATCCCAAAAAAATGTCATATCCTGACATGGACCATATATTTTAATTATCTTGATTTCCTTTCCTATATCAATAGAGAAAATACCAACTCCTAATAATAGGTCAGAACCTCAAGATCCTAAAACTTATATAGTATTTTGATTAAATCCAATGGCTAGGCCCCTAGAGATACCTTTTGCATCATAATTAACAACCTACAAACTAAGAAAAAGAGATTTCAACACCCCCTTAATCATGCCCCCTCTTAGAAGGCCTCTTGAAGAAAAATGACATCCAAATTGACATAATTAACCAACCTCCTTAGGGTCAATATTTTTGACGGACTTTATAGGGCCTTGCTATTTAAAGAAATAAAAATAATGAAATAAGAAACTCAAGGGCTTGCACCAATCTAGGGGCCCAAAAAAATGACCTTTTGTTTCCAACTAAGATATCCTAACCAACTTTTTATTTTTCTCTATGCATGAAATATTTCCTACCTCGCATATGACCACAATTATTTACCATAGAAAATTTCCCCAAACCTCCAATGCATCCCATAATGTATCCATTAGCATTACAGGGGTATAAATTATAGGTCAAGGAAGGAGTTGATGTCTCAAATCTAATATTAGAAGAAGCAATGTTTTTGGAAGTGTTGGGAAATAGGAATTGCATATTTTTGATAGTTTGTTACCTTTCGCCCTTTTCCTAGTATTTTGAAATAAAAATCCATCAAAGCTACATATAAAAGCAATAAGATAAAGGTCTGATATTCTCTCAATTCTATATTTTTTTTTATAAATTTGGCTTAATTCACATGAGTTATATAATTTGACACATTCCATAGCCTCACTAATACCATGTAGTTGAATCCAAGTTTTGAATATATTCCATGGAAGAAACATCATGCAAAGCACATTGGAAGTTGAAAAATGGTGCCTACATGGATTTTTACATGTTGGGTGCAAGTGGAATAATCCTAGTTGAACACAATAACAAATTCAAGCCACTAGTAAATGATGATATGTCATGTTCAAAATATTTGGCATCCGAACATAATATCAAGTGAGAATTATTCCATATCAAGCGAGTATGATCTTAAAGGAACAAAAGATCTGAAGGATGATGATGCAATTACTCAAATGATTCACTTCCTTAAAATAAAAACAAATGAGTTGGAGTTTCAAGGGAAATCGAAGACTGAGATGCTGATTCATAGATCTAGCTTCTAGAAATTAGTTTCTCAGGGTAGTTATATAAAAACATTATAAAGTGCTTCAATGTGAAGCAAACCATATGCTCAATATTCTCAATTTTATCATTTCTGAATGCAAGTGAAGTTATCTTGACTATGCATGCATTGCTTATTTAATACAATTATCTTTTATGGTTGTGCCTTCATCAAAGCAATTCATGTTTTATTAGTAAATTCTCTGATTTTTCCATCTTGTGTGCACCTCAAGAGGGCCTGCTATTGTGTACGATTGTATATTAGTTTTCACTATGTTTACTTTCTACAATATTGCTTTTAAGTATTTTGTATAACACTCTATTTTACGTTTTTCATCTACGTACTATCTTTTACTCATTTATTTATTGTCCTTCTATAGATACAAGCACCTGAAAAAACCTTTGAAAACAAAACAAAAAACATTTTTTAATTATTTCTTGCTATTAGTCTTTTACCTCTAGATTTATAGATATTCCACATATATGAACGAACTCTAAAATTTGTAAAGACACACACCAATAAATTCAAGTTTACTTTGATCTCATAGATAGTTGTCATTTCAAATTGATCTTTCTTAGAATAAAATCTACTCATTTTCATAGGATGTGTTTATCTTTATTTTCCTTAGAATAAAATTCAAATGCTTCTTTATAACATATTTAAATGCTTTCCTAGAATAGGGTTTTGAATTAAGTTCTCATAAAATAGATTCTACCTTCTTTCATAGAATAACAAGTTGCATTTATATTTATTAGAATGCAATCCAAAATATTTCATAAAATAGACTTAAGAAAAATTTTCAAACACTTTGATAAAATAGGTTTAGAATAAGAACTTTAAATTCTTTCATAGAAATAGAAAGTGGAGATTTTTCATAGAGTAGATGTTTGATTTCTTTCATAGTCTAGAGTTTGTTTCATATATTATAATTTCATTTATTCTTTGTAAATTAGAATTTCACTTTCACTTCACATAGATTAAAATTCCATTGCTTTAATTAGATTGAATCATTTTTCTTTTTCTTTCATAGAATGAATTTCCAATTTTCATAAGAAAGTGTGTTTGCTCATTTTGGATATCATTTCGTGAGTAGGATTTTATTTTAAATTTCAGTCTTTATATTTCTTTCAACAGATTATATTTCATTTTAAAATTGAAATTTAATTTCCTAGCATATATTGTGCAAGTGTGCTTCACATGTGTACAAACCTGAATTTATAATTTAATGCTAAGAAATTTAACTCACAATTAAATTACCCAGCAAGAAGTATATTAAATATGGGTCAAGGGAATGGGAGATAAAGACATATAAAAAAAAAGTAGATGGCTGAGAGAAACTCATATATGGAATGACAAATTGCGCCAACATACCAATACCCATATCAAGAGATCCAAAAGAGTTTTTCAATATTTTAACCAAGGGGATGTAAGAGAAATTATATGGAAGATAAGTTCTAGGATGGGACGAAGGTCCCTCTTGATATCCTTGAAGCCCCTGAATCATCAAATATTTGAATGCTTCACCTTCATCATCAACCTGCACATTAAATGTTTCCCTTATATATGGTAATTGAGATGATGAGATATCCTTTGTCTGAAATCCCTTCTCATATTGAAAGACCCATTACTTTCCCCTTTTATTGTACCCCATCGACTATATTTCCATCTATAGGGTATAGGACACTCCATCAACATATTCCCTAGCTTGTGGCATCTACAATATCAAAAGGAAAATACCTTGTAATCCAAAGGTTTCAAATGATTTTATCCTCTATAACTTACGTTCATCTCATCCATAAAGCCTTCTCAAGGGTTCAAATTCACCAAAAACCTCACCATCATCTTCCTACCATCAACCTCAAATGACATATCTACCATAAAAAAGGACCCTAGTTTGCTACCAATCCTCTAGTAAACATATAGAGTCCATAGATGAGTTGTAAGTCCCAGTAACTTCACCTAGTTTAGGATAATATTTAACTTATCTCGACCAGTGTCGAACAAAGGGTTCCATCCCTCCAACACCATAGGGATGGAGTCTATTCTCTAGTATTTTTAAAGAATCATATTTACCACTTCAGCTGATATAAATTAAAACATAAACCAACCACAACTGAGAATATCAATATTAGGTGCTAGGGAAAATTCTTGGCGAATCTTACTAGTCCCCAATATGTAAATTGTAAAATTTTTGATGATATTTTGTAAAAATATTTAGGTTTCTAATTATTTTATATTATTATATACAAATTTTTCGCGATTTTTAGGGTAAAATAATGTTATAATATAAAATTTTGGCTAATCGATTTTCAAAAAAATTGAAATTGACGAATCATTTTATTGGAATAAGCATGGAAAATTAGCCCACTTGTGAATATTAGCCCCTAAAATTTTCCTTGTTGGTGTGTCTTCCATGACACCACCACATTCATTTTCACCCCATCTTCTCAAATATTTAGGTGATAAGTGTCTCGCTCTCGCTCTTCCTAACATAACCTTCTTACATATTTCCATTACTTCATCCAACTACACATCCACCCTTAGAACCGAAGTTTCATTAGCATCCTTGAACTTAAAACCTTTTATCTTCTTTCTTTTTCTACCCAAGCTAGAAGGGCTCTCTGGGTTAGCTAAATAATTTAGGGTTTTTCCTCCACTATATTTTCCTTATTCATTTTAATTTGTCCCAATGAGATTTTATATTCGATTTATTGGAAATGATCTCACTCCCTATAAAAACCCCACTATTTTTTGAGGTGAGAGAAGACTTGATATTACATGTGTTATGGGAATCGCTTCCTCACTTAGACACCTTATAATTTAATCCTTCATTCATTTTCATCCAAAAACCTCACTTGAATTTGTGTCAAATCTTCAAACAATGTCTCAGCTTCGACATGCAAATATTCCAAAAAATTATTTGAAGGATAATCAATAAGTTGGGTTATAAAGGGACTACCAAAATTTGGAAAACCCTCAGACACTTCCTCCAAGCGATTTTCCTTTGGTAAAATCTAGTATGCCATCATCTGTGAAGATTTCCGTGATACCCCAGGTGGTAACCATAGATTAGCCTTGATTTCCACCTCCATCTGCACCACCTCCAGAAATTGTTTCATAGTCGGGTCTTCACTTCTCATCATGTCATATGTATCCCACGAAACCACATTGAGAGGCTATGACCAAATAGGATCCATGTCACTAGGGTATTCATAAAAATCCACATCTTCCTCCATCTTGTTTCCTTAACATTTCACTGACCACTTCGATAACTTCCCATCAATGTATATTTCCTTATTCCCACCTTTTTTCAACCACCTTTTAGCTGAGGAAAACCTTTTTGAGTAACTTGTTGTGAAAACAACACTATGACCACTAGTCAATTTTGTACTTTCTCCACTAGATTCGACATATTATCGTAGGAACCATAGGTAAAACCTCGAATGTATTCCACACATCTTCCCACTTCCCTCATACAACCTAGTCTGTCCTTGTTAGCTCTTGACAATTCTAAGTTAGAGAACATATAATTTTTTATGTTTCTAAGTTTTTCATCAGTGAGAACTTCAATGTAGAAGATGATGCTGAGAAATTTTATATACATATATGATTTGAGATTTGATATTTCATATGAAATCATCTTATGAAATTTGAAAACTATTGCGGATATATATCAGGTTTCCTTAAAGGAAGAAGAGAATATTTCTCAAAAGAAAAACCAAGGAAGTCAAGGATATAGTATTGCAAGAGTAAAATGACAACATAGTGTAAGAGGGATAGCCCAATATTTAAGAGAAGAGGATGAAGCTGTAGCAATCAATCACCAAGAGGAGGTGATTCGAGAGGAAGAAGATAATTCTCTAGAGGAAGAGGATGAGAAAGAGACTATTATCCTAGATTTTTTAGATGTGGGAAGTTAGGACATATATATTGGGAATGCCTTAATAATGTGTCAGCAGGGTGCACATGTTAAAAAATAAAAGGAGGAAAATAACAATACAGCCACAATTGAAGAAGTTCCTAAAGCATGGAATTCCTTATTGATGAAGATATTATTAATTAAATAAGATAAGGAATCCAAATATCCAAATCAAAGGAAAATTTTATTCAAGACCATGTGTAAGTCAGGAGGTAATTTATATAGAGTTATTATCGATAGTGGTAGTACTGATAACTTAGTATCCATTGAAATGGTCAAGAAAATCAATTTGAATAAATTAGTACACCCTCATCCTTACAAGGTCTTTTGGTTGTGAAAGGATCAACAAGTTTTAGTTAATGAAAAATGTAAATTGGATTTCTCAATAGGCAGGTATAAAGACAAAATCATATGTGATGTGATGCCAATGGATGTTTTCCATGTATTACTAGGGAGACCATGGAAATATCATAGGAAATGATGGTAAAAATCACACCTTGTTTCCTTTTCTAGATGAATAATCCAAAGATGAAGTAGGTCCAAGTGTACTATTCATGAGTGGGAAGGAGTTATTGCGAGAAGAAAAAAAAGAGGAGGAACATTTTTCTCTAATTGGAAAGCCTGGGGTAATTCTTACAAGCACCAATTTGAATGACTTCATAAAATAAATTAGGAGCATGATAAATAATTTTACTAATATTATTATGGATGAGTTACCAAATAGTTTGTATCATGTTAGAAGCATTACCAATCACATTGAATTGATTCTAGGATCCACTCTTCCAAAAAAAGTAGCATATTGAATGAATCCATGGGAAAATTAAGAAGTAAAGAGGTAGTTTCAGGAGTTGTTAGATAAATTCCTTATTAAAGAAAGTTTGGACCCTTTTGTCATACTAACAATGCTCAGTCAAAATAAGGGTGGTGGATGGAGGATGTGCACTGATTCAAGACCCGTCGATAAAATTACAATTAGGTATAAATTTCCATTTCTGTTAATTTATGACTTTATTAAATATTTGAGTGGTGCAAAGTGTTTCTCCACAATTGATTTAAAAAATGGATACCACCAAACCTTAATTAGGTAAGGAAACAAATGGAAAACGAATTTTAAAACCAATCATGGATTCTGAATGGCACATGATGCCATTTTCCCTTATCATTTCCCCTAGCACTTTTATGAGACTAATGAAAGAAGTCTCGAAGAAATTTATAGGGATATTTGTCATTTTTTATCTAGATGGATTTTTAATGTATATCTAAATAAAAAAAGAGAATTTTAAACACCTTAAGCTACTTTTGAGTACCTTGTAGTGAGATAAATTACTAATAAATCTAAAGAAATGTAGCTTCATTAAGAATGAGTTGGTTTATTTGGGTTTTGTAATCTAAAAGGATAGGTTGAAGATGGATCGAGAGAAGGTGAAGGAAATTATTAATTGGCCAATTCTAAGAAATGTGTTAGAGTTAAGAATCTTCCATGGGATTGCAAGTTTTGATAGAAATTTTATTAAAATTTTCAGTATTTCATTAGAGGAAATTTCAGCCTAAAAGTGCCCATGAAATTTTCATGTAATTTCCATGTCATAATGTGTAAACCAATCAAAATTATTTAAATTTAAAAAGAGGTACATGTAAATATTTTGAAGGGAAAAGAAGAAAAACTACTTTTTTAAATTGTATTTTAAGCTTATCTCCTTATAGGTTTACTCAAATTTCAAGTTTAGACACTGATAATATGTGAAATTAAATTCCACATCCAACGGGTACCTATTATGCATATTTTAAGAAGACCCACATTGATAATAAAAAAATGCAAATACATTAAAAAAGTGTGTTTTAACACATTTTTTAATGTATCTACAATTTTTATAAATGTGGGTCCTCTCAAAAGTATGCATAATGGGTACTCGTTGGATGTGGAATTTAATTCCACATCTAATGAGTGTCTAAACTTCAAATTTGAATAAACCTATAAGGAGATAAGCTGAAAATAGAATTAAAAAAGTAGCTTTTTTGTTTTCCCTTCAAAATTCATAACTCTTATTTTATTATTTTAACTATTAGTTTATTATTTTTCGTTAGGAGGCCACTTTTAGGATGAAATTTCCCCTAATGTATGTGAATCCATTATTGAAACCATTAAGGATAATAATAATAATTTTAAGTGGACTGTAGTAGCAGATTGAAACTTCAAATTGCGAAAGCAAAGGATTATAAAACACCAAGTTTTAGCACTACAATACTTTAAAAATTCATCCTAGGTTGAAACAAAGGCCACAGGTGTTGTGATTCGAGAATTTTTGAGCCAAGAGGGATGCTCAATTTCCTACTTCAGTGAAAAGTGAGATGAAACCAAGCAGAGATATTCTTCAAATGATAAGGAGTTTTACACTGTTGTAAAGGCTTTGAAGAAATGGAAACATTTCTTATGCCCAAATAAATTATATTTTTTATTGATAATCATGCTCTGTAATATATAAAACATCAACCAAAACTCAATAATAGGCATGCCAAGTGAGAGAAACTTTTACAAAATTTCACTTTTGTAATTAAACATACTATTGGATCATAAAAAAGGTAGTAGATGATTCAAGTAGGATTAATTTAATTCTATAATAATTTTAGTCTCATGTTGCAGGGTTTGGTGAGCTTTAAGAAATGTACACAAGCAATGTATATTTCAAGGAAGCATATGTAGCATGCAAAAATCTAGTAAGCATGAACACAAACCAATGGGAAATATACATGATTTAACAAGGTTTTTTTTTCAAAGGTAATAATATTTTCATTCCTATACATTCTATGAGGGACAATTTAATACATGAGAACCATAATGAGGGATTAGCTAGACATTTTAGAGTTGATAAAACTTTGGTTGTATTAAGTTCATTTTATTATTGGCTCGGCATGCAAGCTAATCTAAAAATATTTTTGCAAATATGTAGAATATGCCAAAAGATAAAAGGGAGGAGTCAGAATGCATGCTTTTACCATCCACTTCCAATTCCCAACATGCCTTGGGATTCTATCAACAATGAACTTTTTTGGGTTTTACTCGTATAAAGAAATCTAATGATTCTATTTTCATTGTTTTGAATATATTTTATAAAATGGAATATTTCATTGATTATAAAAGAACTACTGATGCAACTAGTGTGGAAAATCTATTCTTTAAATAAATTGTCAGATTAGATGGATTTCCTAGAAATATCATACTAGACATGGACATGATATTTGTGGGCCACTTTTTGAGAAACTTATGGAAGAAACTAGGAAACAACTTAAACTTTAGTTTAGCGTATCATCCAAAAATGGATGAACAAATGAAACTTGTAAATAGAAGTCTCAAAAACATTCTGAGAAGTTTTTCAAATGAGAATCCCAAGAAGTGGGATCAAGTGCTTGCTCAAACTTGAATATGCCTACAATGATTCATCTAGTAGGCGTATAAGAATGAGGCCATTCTAAATTTTATAGAGAATTCACCTCAGGGGAGTGTATGAATTATAGAAATTGAGAAATTAGAAGCTCAAAAGTGTAAAAGATGAAGACTTTACAGTAAGTATGCAGGAGTTGTAGGAAAGAGTTAAGAAGAAAATATAGGAGAATAATAACAAGTATAAGAAGAGAGCAGACTTGAAGACAAGACAACTAGATTTTTAAGTTGGAGACCTAGTAATGGCATATTTTAGGAAAGAAGTATTTCTTGTAAAGACATATAACAAACTAAAAATCAAGAAAATTGGTCCATTTAATATTTTTGCAAAAAAAATTTCAAATTATTACGATATAGAACTTCCAGAATACATTGGAATATCACCAAATTTCAATGTAGTGGATCTATATTCCTTTAAGGATTTACATAGTGTTACAATATATGCACTAGTAAGTGATGAAGATAAAACCAACAAGAGGAAGAAACGATTACCAATAGCAGCTAAGAAATAATTTGAAGCCATATTATATTAAAATGTAACTAGGAAAACAAGAGGTAAAGAGTATAAAAAATATTGAGTGAAATGGAAGAAACAACCAATAGAATATTCTACATGGTTGACAAAAGTAGATATCATGAAGTATGGCACAATTCTTGAGACGTTGATGAATAATGCTTTCTTCCCTAGGAGACTAATGCAAGAGCATCTACAATTCAAGATCACATTTAACCTTCTTAGGTAAAAACCTCATTTAACAAGGGATTTGGCTTGATAAAAAAAAAATTCAAATGAAATTTGGTTCCCTAAGTTATTTGATTATGTAATATTTAATATAGTCTAGAAGGAATGATTTTTTTAGAAATTTAGGAAAATGTCATTTAGTTCCTATGTAAAGGGGAAATATAGATATAATTGGGATTTTATTAGAAAAGATAGGAAAATGGATTTAGTTTATTATATTGAATTAGAACTCTCTTCGTAAAGAGTCTCATTTGTAATTACATAGAAATACTAGAATAATTAGAAAGAGGTTATAGAGTTTGAAGAAAGTGGAATGAGAGATTGAACTTTGAAAAGGATATGCATGACTATAAAACTAATTTCCCTTTTCATTTAAAAAATTATATATCTCTATTTAATATTTTGTTATATGTATTTATTTTATCGATGCATGTCTTGGAGTTTATGTGGTCACATATCTATGTGTTTATGGGCGAAAAAATCCAGAATAATATAATTGATCATTTCAAAGAGAACAATGAATAAATGAGTTATTATATTTTTGTCGCATGTTCAACTTTCTAGTGTATTTGGTCCTAAATACATCTAATATTCAACAAGAGAAACAAAAGGAGTGAAACCTATAAAGTTCCCAAACCCTAGAAAGGTGGACTAAATATTGTTTGTAAAGTGATTTGTTGAGGGCGCCATAGTTTCGTTGAGTGTAGATCTGACTTGAAATAAATTTGATTCTTCAGGAGTGATTGTAAAAATTTTCATCACTTGAAAATTAGATCATCCAAATCCATTCCCATTGTGTACCCAAACGAAGCAAAAAAATCGATGTAAGTGGACCCATTGTGAAGCACAAAGAACAAAGGTAAAAGTGGTAGTTTTTTAAAGGTGTATTAAAGGTGTATTCGAGCCTCATGGTATATAGTTCTATTGCAACACCACCCTCGACATTAGATACAACAATTTAGAAACTACATCATGTTCCGACACCTAAGATATAAAAATTATTGAAATTCATTAGGTATCGGTGATATATGACCCTTTAAAACTTTGTAACTCAAGATATTTTCTAAATGTTGTACTTCTAGATTATGAACTTAAGGGAAACTTTAAATGTTGAAAATAATGAAAATAGAGGTTCTTATTGTTAAATAAAAGACATTTTTTGTTTATTTTGGCATTGTGAAAAAACCACCAAACAAGATGAAAATCTGAAGAAGAGAACATATCAAGGGAATTTGATATGAGAAAAGGATATAGTGAGACCGATTGACATCAGCGCTACCATAACATTCATTTAATTTATGCTACAATGCCTTGTGTACCCTTTTCAGTGCTATGTATGAATTTTAATTTCTACACATAAATTTATAATTTTTTGTGTGCGAAAACTAAATAGAAAATAATTTGCATTAAAATTCATCTAGTCACACATATCAACAAGTTAGTTGGGGCATAGAGAGAGTTGATAAAAAAAAAAAGGAAATTTGTCTATAACCAATTTTACATAGGGTCACTTCGTGTGGATATACCATGTAGATAACTAAAATTACCCAGCAGTGGGCTTGGAATATTATAAGTAAAGCTGAAAGTGGGATGGGAACATTACAATAGCTATTGGGAAGCACTGCTATGATGGGTGCAATATATTTTTTTTTCTCAAAAGTGGATCAAAGGAAGTGAAATCTCATGTAGCTTATGGTGAAAATACTATCTTGTGGCATCAAAGACTAGGACATATTGGAGAGAATTCCCTTTGAGTACTACCTAGTAATGGTATGGTAGAAGGTATATTTTCGCTCAAGATTGATTTCCATGAACATTATTTATATGGAAGTATAATTGGGTAAGATTATCCCCTGCTTCTACGAGGTCAAAGGGAATATTAAATTTTGCACATAGTGATGTGTTTGTACCTATGTTGGTTCCATAATTAGGTAATTTGTGTACTTTGTCTCATTCATATATGACATCTCAAGGAATACATGGATTTCTTTCCTTAGGAAGAAATCTGAAGCCTTTGAGAAGTTCAAATAGTTTGAGGCTCTTGAGGAAAATTAGACAGAGAAGAAAATTAAGGTGTTGAGGATAGATAATGGTGGAGAGTTTCATGGGAATGAATTCAAAGAATTTGTTTAAGAAAGGAAGTATAGCAAGGAATACTACTACTACATACATGCCTAATCAAAACTGAGTTGTAGAAAGGATGAACAATATGTTGAAGGAGTAAGCTAGGAGTATTCTTAGGATAGGAATTATGGGTAGAGGTAGTGGATATTGTGTGTTACCTAGTAAATAGAGGATTGGATGATAAATTTACACATGAGGTATGGACTAGTAAAAAACCTTATCTTAAAAATATTAGGGTATTCAGCCCTCATGCTTATGTACACTTTCCAAAGGATAATATGAGTAAGGTAGATAAGAGAGTTCAAAATTGTATCTTTATTGGATACAAATATGTTTTGAAAGGTGATAAGCTTTGGAACCCATAAACTAAGAAGGTTTTGTATAGTCAATATAAGGTATTTAGAGAAGTAAAGGATGTTTCAAACAAGAAATATTACCAAGGGAGAAAGAAATAAAAAATATAGTGTTTCAACCAAAGGATGATGAATCAGACTGTAAATAAGAAAACAAATTAAAAGAAGAAGAATGGTAGATTGCATTATTGGGGATATTGGTTCAGAAAAAAAAGGTAGACATAAAGGTATAATACAATTTATTTATGTTCGAATTTTGTTTTTTTTAATTACTGGTGACAATCCTACAATTGTTAGGTAGGTAGTGGATTCAAAGAATTGAAAATTTTGGAAAATGGCCATGGTTGAAGATATAGAAGCCTTGGACAAGAAAGATGCTTAGGATCTAGATGAGTTGTTGGCTAGAAAAATTCCCATTGGAAACAAATGAATTTTTAAGAAGGAGTTGAATACAAAAGGTAGAGTGTGGAAATGAAAATATGAATTAGCAACAAAGAGTTATTCCTAGGTAGAGGGAATTGGCTTCGATGATATGTTTTCTTTTGTTTCCAAGTTAACATATATTATACTTATTTTAGTTTTTTTGTTTCTTTTTATTTTTAAGCATGATAGATGGATGTGAATAAAAAATCCCCATGTGGGATTTCAGAAGAAGAAATCTACATGAAGCATCCAAAAGGTTTTCTCTAAAAGGAATGAAAGAGCTAGTATGCAAGTTGAAAATATATTTGTATGGGTTAAAGAAATCACTGAGGATGTGGTATCAAAAATTTGATACTTATATAATAATACTTGGTTTCACGAGGAGGAAAGCATATCCCTGCATATATTTTAATTAGTTTGTTATCATGTTATTTATTTGGTCTTGTATGTGGATGGTATTTTGTTGATTATAAATGATAGGGAAATCTTATAGGAAGTGAAATTTTAGTTGTCCTTTGAATTTTACATGGAGGATCCCAATGGTAAAAAATATATTTTGGGCATGGAATAAAAGATATTGGGAAAACAAGAAACTATGGTTAAGTTAGAGGAATTATGTGCATACAATATTACAGAGGTTTGATTAGGCATTAATGTAAATTATTGAAGTTGTATAATTATGTAGGTGTAAATTTATCTGTATATTAGTGTCTCAAGGCTCGAGAAGAGAAATAGGACATGTCCCATGTTTCATATGATGGTGTAATTGGAAGATTTATGTATGATGTTATTAATATAAATAAATAATAATTAATAGTTAATAATCACTATTATATTGAAGAGGCATGTCTCTAAGGACATGACTGTTCATGAAGGGCACTTCCTTAGGCATATAAATAGGGCCCTCATTTCTGACATATCAACGTCAGTTATATTCATATATATATATATATATATATATATATATATATATATATATTAAAAAAATTTAAAAATTTAAAAAAAGTTATTAAAGAAACAAAAAAGCGCGTACTCATAGCTATCGCTACCATTCGACATCACCTCATGGCTATAGAAACTTCCATATCTACAAAACTTGACCCAAAAAATACCAAAATATCTCGCTACCAATCGCTTATCCTCTATCACCACTCCCACCACCCCGAGTTATCCCAGATTATCCTCCTCTGCATGTTCCTACATTACATCCCTACCTATCACCAATCAATCATATAACACAAAACCACAACCACCACCGATATGACCCAATCGTACATTGTCCAAACCATATGCTGTCCTGCCATCTAGAAAATCCACCATCGTCATTGACACAAATTTACTAATAATTCGTGGGACATAAGACAACCGTTGAGGAATATTGTTACACAAAATTATTGAACAACCCATGATATTGGAACTATGAACAGGCATCAGGGCTCCAATTTAAATATTGTGACATTTAAAATACTTAACCCATCTTTACATCAAAAGTTCAAGAACATAAATTTTTGACACACCTTTATACCAAGAATTAAAAGTAAATTAAAATAAAATTCAATTAAAAATTATTGTATCTATGTGTGTGTGTGTGTGTGTGTGTGTGTGTGTGTGTGTGTGTGTTTATGTAGGTATGTATGTATGTATCTATTAAAAGAGTAAGTGGCCAAATTATACTTTAAATTTATATAAGCAAAATGGTATTTGACATTCTTATAAAAAAGGAAAAAGTATATATTTAAATAAATATATATATTAGAAAAGGGAAAATATAGTATCGTTTTATATTTAAAAAAAAAAAATTAAGGAGAATTGTATATATGTGTGTGTGTGTGTGTGTGTGTGTTAGAGAGAGAGAGAGAGAAAGAGAGAATAATTGAGTTAAAATACGTCAAGAAAAAAACAAAAAAATGTATTCCATAAGGAACCTTGGTTTCTCTTCAAAATGCCCTTTTTGTTCATAAGGATATCCTAATTATTGAGAGTTATTTAGAAATAAAAATTTTGTTTACACAAAAAGTTACAAAACTTTTACCTTAGTTGAATATCAAAGTGACACATATAAACAATCGTCCAAAAGGGATATGAAGTTTCTTGAAGGGATAAAACAATTAATAGCGACACTTGAGTGGAAAAAAGAATATTTTGAGAAATAACTTGAGAAAGAAGAACAAATAATCCAACTTGTAATTTGAACACCCAACATGACTTCTACAAGACGATGTAATCTAGGCACTCTAAAATTTCATTTGAAAGATCAAGAGAATTCACATATTAAAAGCTTAGAAGAAAAAATAGCCAAATTGTTTTGGAAACAATGTTAATAATGAGAGGGTGGGTGAATCAGTATTAAGGCTAATTTTAACTTTTATGCCAAATTATTTTTCCTCATTCAAACTTTGCATCCATTATATGAGAGCAATCAGTAACAACCATAACAACATCCATATCAACCAATACAAGCATACACATCATGGGTAGAAAAAACATGAGACACGTAGGTTTTATATGGAAACCCTTTTGGGAAAAAATCACCAAATTTTTTTTTGTTATTGATGTAAAAATAAGAGCACCTACTCTATTACATCAATCTATTTGTGAGCCACCACTAACATGAAGCACCAACTTTCTTTGAATGTTTTCTAACACCCACTAGTAGGAAGCATCAACTCCCTCCTTTTGTAGACACTTGATCCGATTACTAGAAGCACCATGTGAAGCACAAAATTCACAGATTTGTTTCAAGCACCAACTTGCATCTCCTTGGACTTATTCAAGCATCAATTTGCAGGAGGGACCAACCCCCAAGATTTATTCAGACACCCATTATATATGAAAGCACCAACTTCATGTATGTTGGCTCCAATACACACCCAATAAGGAAAATAATGTTTAATTTAATATGAAACCTCTCTGCCTATTTTAATCTCTTTGTTCTCCACAACCCTTGGCCCATGATGCAATATTTCCTCTACACACTCTTCAACAACTCATTTTTCTTCTCAACAACATTCACTAACACACCCCAAGCAACACTATGTCCTATGCTCTTCAACATCATACACTTATGAACTCGACCCCTTCTATTCCATAGGCTTTCTTGACCTCTCACACCGGAGCACATGTTCACTCGGCCTTCTTCTTCTACACAGGCACTTTCAGAATCTTATCACATAGCAGCACATCCTCTCTTAACGTCTCTTTCCTATGCATATGTACTCTAAAAGTCTTCTCTGCAGAACAAACTCACTTGGACTCACAAAAAAATGCACACACACCATAAGATCTATCCACACAGCTCACTAGAAACAACTTTTCTCCCCCCCACCCCCCATTGCTTAATGGAAATATTGGTTTTTGTGTCACTCCTACATTGTCTCTACCAACCATCACTCTGCCATTCACACTGCCCGAGTGTACTCCTGAATGGTTCTCCATTATGTAGTTGCGTCTAACTTGGCCATTGTTCCTACATTAAACATTGGGAATGGGCTCCTAATCATTTCTCCATACTCATAATTAATTTCTCCTTAAAACAGCACACTCAAACCAAGTTCCACATTCTCATTAATTTCCCACTAAAATTAGACTATACTTCAAGATGGCTTCTTTGTTCTTCATTTAATCCCCTGTAGCGTGCATGCAAGATCAATGATGGCTTGCTTCAAGATAAACCCAACACTCTTCTATGAGAAATCATGGTCCTTGGTGCCTTGACCTAGAAATATATATCACTATATCCTACCTACGACAGTTGATATTGAATTCATTGAAGCATTTGTGCAATCATGGTCCTATTTTTTCTTCAAGCCAGGAGTTTCTGCAGTTTTTAGAATTGCAGCTACCAGCTACTCTTTAACTCTCAACTGCCAACTCATTTATCATTCATAAACTCTACGTTGCAATATCATATCCTCACATTTCATAATTTGTACACCACAGAGAAATTTCTAAACCCCCACTTATCATAAACTTTATTAAGGTGGGTAACTATATTATGAGATCCCAAAATATCGAGCCAGGCCTTTAGCCCCTTTTTCCGTTTCACCATATGACTAAGTGCTCTAACCGGTGACATAGAAATTAGGAGCAAAGCCCTTCAATATCCTGTCGGGGGCCTATCTCCTCATGTTATGGCTCTACACCCTTGGTTCTTTGGGCTCCATGACCAAACTCCAATCAACATCGGAGCTCCAATGCATCAAAACGTTTCTCAAAATGCATTTACATGGGAGTTATGAAAACTCCAAACCCCCAATTTATTACCTCCGAAATGTACTTCCCATGTGGAATCTTTACAAAACATAGGTGCTAAGGCCTAATATATGTCATTTGTCCTTTTGTCCCCATGGAAAAACGCCAACACATTGAAGCTCCACTATATTAGATCGAACATTTCTCATTAAACAATTATAGAGTAGTTCCTGAAATTTTGACCTCTAAAATGTACTTCCTAGATGAGGTCATGCTCTCATCATCATTTCTATGTGACCTCTCCATATTGGTGACACGTGTCACTGGAATATTCCCCATTATGGCACCCAATAGTGCTAATTCTGACTACCATGTGTCCTTTGTACTATCACATCATGCTGACATCATCTGTCGTCATCAGCTTTTGAAGGCCAATCACCTACTGCCATGTGTCATGTATGAGGAGAGAGAAAGGGTCCTTCAGTTCTTTTGGTTTTGAAATGAAATAATTTTTAAAATCTACTCCCTGCAACCCTCAATGCTTACAAAATAAATCATTTAACAAGAAGTTATGAAATCTTGAAGTTTAGAGGTTCGGATATTCTAAGGTTATCGCCTACTCCTATATTGGATGTTCCAAATTTCCTGAGACTCTTAACCTATGATATTCCAACCTCCCAAGGTCGCGAGGCTCTAACCTCCGATATTTCAACCTCCTGAGGTCTCAAAGTCCCGAAATTAGGGGTTATGAAATTCAACATACTTCCTTAGTTCCAAAATTTTTCTTGTTGAGGACTTCAAGTTCCTAACTTCAGAAATCAATAAATTTTGATCCTGAGATCCATTCATGGACTTCCACATATTGTTGTAAATATATTTCTGAGAAATAACCAATTATGTTATCTCTAAGAGTATCTGAGTTGATCTCTTTAGGAAGAATCTCCTCTAAATTCTGGGACTCCAAACCATCATAGTCATATTTTTATGGCTTCTCCAATAATCCTACTACTATGGTGATTATCCACAAGAGACTGTGGAAACCATAGTACTCCCCCTGAGCTTGACACATCAAGCACAAAAAACTATCCCAACTACGATCACATCTATGCTAGTGGACATTAAAGGAAACATTTGTTGCCACAAACATGCAAGCTAGTCTAGTTTACATCAACGCTAACACTCTTGCCAACTCTCAAAAAATTTCAACTGCCCAACACATCACCCAGCATGGATTTTGACATCAATTCCAACACACTTGTAGCCCCTATCCATCTATACAATTCTAAATTTACAACAATCTCCCCATTTAGAATTGATGGCAACACCTCATCACCTCTTCACTTTGATTGTCAATCCTCATGTTGCTTCCACACTTCTCCTAGCATGGACCACCAATGGCTTTCTCTCCTCTCCATGGGCCATCACAACTTTTTCAATAAGATTGTCTCCCCCTTTGACATCAATGGAAAAGGGCTACAATTTTCTTCATCTTCTCCATGTAATAATTGGTTTTCGACGATGAGGGTCGAGTTGTTATTTTTCATTATGCTCTATAGACTTCTCTTTAAGACTGATCACTGATGCTGCTCTATAAACTGGACATATGTGATATTCTCCCCTGAACATATAATACCTCTTATTTGAATTCATATGGTTTTCGACACATTATGGCTACTCGCTAAATATTGTTTCTACCAATGCATCTTTTGTACCAATTAAAAATACATTGATACCAATTAAAATTTCTCATGTTATTGTTGTTGCTAGAAATTCCACCCATAAGTGATGCATTGAGCTTGATCTTAAATATTATTGTTTATTTCTACTTTAGATATTGTGCTCACTTCTCCTTATCATCTTAATCACTTCTCCCCCTGAGATCATACCTCAAAATATCGACCATTTCTTAAACAATACAAATTTCACTAAGAAATAGATACAAATGGGACAATGTACTAGGTGAACTCTTATAACTCCCTTTTGTCAGAAATAAATGCTCACTTGCACATAAGTTTACTCCATATGATCCCAAACTATCAACTAACATAGTGATACCAATTGAAAGTTAAGGTACTCGCAAAACTTATACCATGTGTCTTCATGAACGTAAGACTTATAGGCAGAATCAAATTCAAAACTTAAATAAAATAAGGGTATTCCACCCAAGGAGAAAAAATTTCATTCACTCAAAAATATTTCTTCCTGAGGTTGACAATTGTTTCCTTCTACTGCTAAATAAATCAACTCCCCCTGAGCAAATGCTCTCTGATCTTCTGCAGTTTCTTCTTTGCATCTGCATGGGGATTGATTCTATGGACCTAACTTTCCCATGGGTTTCCTATCATTCCACACTTCTATTGCATCTCATATTCTTTTCACAACATAAAAATTTTTGTTTACTCCCCTTGAAATTATGTTGGTTTCACTCCTTTCTCTTTCAATGTTGATACATTTGAAATAAACAAATATACTATAATCATCAAGGGGACTCGAGCATACCTTCAATTATCAGATGCACTTTTTTGTCTATTATTTATAGATTTCTACATCTAACTTATTCAACCTCCCTTGAGGTTAGTCGCTTCCTTTATTGAAGAGAAATACAGGATCTAATCCACTTGATAATATCATCTTTGTTAACACTAGAAAATTGTACAATAGAAGATGACATCAATTAATGTCGAGCCCAAGGATTTATAGGACAGGAGTACATTATGGAATCAAGAAGTATTTAAAATCTCTAAGGTTTTGAGAAAATCAGATGTGAACTAGTTATAAATGTTGAAATGCATGCTTTATCCTTCGAGAAGAGCTCCTTTTGCACGCCTTTTTGCCCGATAAGCACGCATTCCTAGAAATGGAAAAAAATCGCTTTCCGGGACCGCACCAAGCAAAGGATAGTTACTTATTATGTGAAAGTCACCTAAGGACAGCCACCAGTGCCTCCTTAAACATTATGTGAGCACACAAAAGAATATTTGAGCACACAATGGAATCACACCTCTCCCTTGGGTCACCATCCATCATGTACCAAGGGAGGGAAGGAGGATTTGAAGCTCACCTATATAAACCCACCAAGAGATGAAAAAATGGTGATCACAAGGTTATGCTGGCCAAAGTTGCCCAAGAAACACTAGCATCATGTGTGAACCAAGGAGCTGAAGCAAGAGAGGACTCGATGGTTGGCCACCCAACATCTTAGTCCACTGCAGCAAAGAGAGAGAGTTAGACTGCGTTAGAAGGAAGAACCTGAAGGAAAAACATCCTTGCATCGGGTCCTAGAGCCATTGCTCTGTACGCCCTCAGCGCGGTTAAATTTCTTCTTCGAAGCTAGATTGTTTAATAAGCAGCTGAGGTCATCTAAGCCACCGAGTCTGTATTATTATTGACTTGAATCTCATAGCTTTCCGTCCGTCAATGTTTTAGTTTTATTTTAAATCCGTGTATATATGTCAAAAGATACTATTTCCATTAACCGAGCTCCCCCACTTTCTACCTGTTGTTTAGAGAGTAGAACTGTGACCACACTCCCCCAAGCCATTCATTAATAATCTATATGTGAATAATCCACCACTAACCACCTAATTACTCGCAGCCACTCCCGTAAGAGTGCGTTGAAATAG
Organism: Pinus albicaulis; assembly: GCA_034641835.2. Taxonomy (NCBI): domain Eukaryota; kingdom Viridiplantae; phylum Streptophyta; class Pinopsida; order Pinales; family Pinaceae; genus Pinus; species Pinus albicaulis. The sequence continues at coordinate 434,326,973 of CM076576.1, read as the reverse complement.
CCTCAACCGAATAGTATCGTCAATGATGCTATTCGATGAGCACCATAGGTGAAAGGTCATTATATGATTACCAGGGTCTTCCGCTTGCTTGCCTTCAAACTTTGGTATGTATGAAGGGAGCTTCGTGGGCATGGGAGGCCAATTGGGGTCATGTGTGATGGGGTCATTGGTGAGCTTGGTTAAATCGGGTAGATTCAGCGCCACTAAGAAGGGTGACTGGGAGGTTGACACCATGGCAACATGTGAAGACACAAAGTTCTAGTTAGAACAAGGGTTAGTTTGTGACATACCCTATTGTGAATTTAGTTGGCTTCCCGTATGGGATGCGCTCTTCTTCCCCCCAGGGGATGAGGGGGGAGTGGTGTGTATTTTGGTGTTGGGAGACCGACCAGGGTTCCCAACTAAGGTTGCTCTAAGAAAGGATGAACCAACAATTGTGGCAATGTTCCTTCTTTGATGCCTAAACGACGAAAGACCTGGAACCCCTCCCGATACTGGGGGGAGGTCCAAAAGACACCTGAACTGACGAGGTTCCATTGGAACCATTTGGGTGTTGACCAGGTTAGGTTTTGGAAAAATTTTGAGGGGATTGAGTCTATGATCACGACAAATTTCTGGCCACATACATAAAACAAAGAGAAAATGAAATGAATTTTCCCTTTAACTTAATCTATGTGATCAATCAAGAAAAAAAATGGTTTTGTTTTTTTGTGCATGATACTCAAAATCCTAGAAGACTTATTACGTCCTCACACACTAAAAATTAACTGGGCCTTGAGAATATTTCTTGCGATTGCTGGCACAACATCCCGTAAGAGCTGGCGACGCCCCCAGTCAGCCGAAGAGAATACACCAAGGTAGGGGTAGAGGGTTTGGTGCTTGCCTGCATCGCCACCTATAGGGTAAAGGATGCCCTAGCTTTGGCCACTAAGAACCACCATCCCACGTGAGTGTTAAATTCTTGGGCTTCTTGGTAGTCAGCTAACAGTACCAAGTATCAGCCATGTCAGGTAGCCCCAACTGATACTGCACGCACTACGCCTAAGCCTAACCCCATTTGAATCAGGTCTCTGCCACGCTCGAGTTTTCTTTTCCTGTGGGCTAATAGGTGGATTTTAAGGCTACCTAAATACATAACTTCTATGTTTCAATGTGAAGTGTGATCAAGGCAGCTTATTGGATGCCTACCCCCTTGATCCTAGCTTAATCTATAAATTCTCTTGTGGCCCCTGTGGGGAGAATTTAGTGAGTTGGTTTAAGTTATTTTTAGGTGGCTTTCTTTGCTTAGTGGGTGAATGTGTGTGAGCGTATGGTGAACAATATAATAACTTGAACATATGGATATCAGTGATCCTTTAAAAAAGTCCCCTAGTTAAACTATGTGACGTTGTTCCTTGCTCAAATAGAAAGCATTTGTGGATAATGGGTCGCTTCCAAATCTTCCTAGTTAATCTATGTGAGTAACTAAAGGGAGATGGTGAATCAAAAATGTAGAGCATTCATATGCTTGTCTAGGGTCACCAAATGGTGCAAAGACAACAAATATTACTTTCTCTAATTGGCAATTCAATTCTAGTCCTACAATTTCCTAAATGCAAAAATTGAATTTAAACTAAACAATTTCTACACTATCTTATGCATGTGTGGTCTTGAGCCACTTACTTGGACTAGTTAAACTAAGTGTGCATACCAAAATTTTCAAAAACATAAATTTTTCAGAAAGAAATGGTTAATTCGCCCCCTACTTAAACTATGTGAACACTTTTGCAAAAACAAACTTAAATGAAAACTAACTAAATGCCTACAGAAAGCAACAAAAAGTGAGATCTTAGAAGCTGTGGGGTATCAACACTTGTGTTGGAAGGTACATTAAGGGCTGCCCAATACACTTACAAGCAGAAAAAATGCAGAAAATAGGGAGGAAAATCTCAGTCTGCAATTTGCATGAAAAAACCCTTGACAGGTGTGCCTTCTTGCGTGCAGGTCAGTCCTGAACGCGCACAATGTGCCTCTGTGTGGAAAAAATGCACGCAAAAATCCTACAAGTAAAAATATTATGAGCTGCCTTCTTTAGTCTGTCACTTTAGTGAGTCTAGGGACTACAAGATGGGTCAGAGGACTGTCATCTCCACTCCAACATAGACAAAGGGTCTCTTGCAAAAGATGGCACAACCACATAAACTTGGAACACGTCAGTGGAGTCACCAATCCTGCAGTGGTGGATTAGTGGCATGGGTGTACAAAATGGCACCAGCTTAGAGAGTGTGGTCTACTCTCTAAACTATTGGTAATAGCCAGAAAGTGGGGGAGCTCAAAAGCATAAAACTTAATGGAAATAGTATGTTGAAGTATGCTCTGGTTAAACTAAAACTAAAACACAAATATACAGAAACGATATAGAGAGTCAAAATGATAATAATGCAAACGATGGCTGGATGCCCTCTTCTTATTAAACGTTTGAAACAGAGAAGAAATTTTACCCACTTGCCAAAGGGCCCCTAGGCAATGGCTCTAGGTCCCGATGCAAGGATTTTGCCTTCCAAGCTCTACCTCTGATGCAGTATCCCTCTCTCTCTCTGCTGTGGTGGACTAAGATGTTGGGTGGCCAACTATCAAGTCCTCTTTAGCTCCAGCTCTAGGTCACACACAATGCTAGTGTTTCTTGGGAAAATTTAGCTAGCATAACATTCGTGATCACCATTTCTTCATCTCTTGGTGGGTTTATATAGGTGAGCTTCAAATCCTCCTTCCCTCCCTTGGTACATGATGGATGGTGACCCAAAGGAGAGGTGTGATTCCATTATGTGCTCAAATATTCTTTTGTGTGCTCACATAATGTCTAAGGAGCCACTAGTGGCTGTCCTTAGGTGGCTTTTACATAAGGATTAATTGTCCTTTGCTTAGTGTCGTCCCGGAAAGCGACTTTTTTCTAGTTCCAGGAATGCGCGCTTATCAAGAAAAAAGGTGCATAGAAGGTGCTCTTCTTGAAGGATAAAGCACACATTTCAGAATTTATGTCTAGTTCAAATATGATTTTCTCAAAACCTTAGAGATTTTAAATACTTCTTGATTCCATAATGTGTTCCCATGTTGTAAATCCTTGGGCTCGACATTAACTGATGTCATCTTCTGTTGTACGATTTTCCAGTGTTAACAATCTTCTTTCTTTTTCCAAACCTTCAATGATTGAGTCCTGACATAAGCATTACCTTCTAGCTTCTTCTTTGCCAATATTTTGGCCTTTTCTTGGCTACGCATGGCTAGAGGAAGCTTGTCCTTTTGTTCCTCTTTCTTCACCAAAATCCTCTTGATTCCTTTTTTCCTTACAATTGGGTCTGCTACAAGAGTAGAAGGATCATTCTTCTTATTTCTTCCTCCTCTTTTCATCTTGATATTTTGACACAGACCATTGAAGACAAACTTTTATTCATCAAATCCATTATATCTTCTCATATTCAAATCTCAAGATGTTACATTTGCATGCATATGCTGAGAAGCATTCCATTTCTTATCATATCTATATCTTTCTCTCTTGTGCCCAATATTGCCACAATTGCAGCATTTTCCATAGCACCAAAATGGGGAAGAGGATTTAAGGTTCTCATCAACATGCTTGTCAAAACTCCTATCACTTCCAAGATGCTTACTCCTAGCCACATTGTGCATCATTAGGTTGTTGCTACCCAATATATAATTTTTTCTTTCGTTCCATATACATTCAATGGTTTTATGTCCAAAATTATTGCAAGGAAAATAATACCCATAAAAGGGATTTTGAGAACTGAAGAAAACTTTGCCTTGAGGGCTTTATCCTTGAGGGGGAAAGGACCTTTGTTGGTTCTTCATATACCTTCCATGGTATTTTGCAGTAATCCTTGAATTCATTCTTGTTCTTGCTTAGCTCTCTTCTGTTTCTTTACTTGTCGTTGGTTCTTATGCTTCTACCGCTTCGTTTTCTTCTCTTGCTACTGATCCTTTCCTTGTTTTTGTTGCTATTCAAGAACCTCTTCTCCCTTTTTGTTGTTGGAAACTACAAGTACCCTTACCTGCATAGTTGACCCTTCAATATTTTCCTTCTTGGAGCTTGATTCCTATTTGAAACCCAAATCGACCTTGATGAGTGAGGATCTTTGCTTAGCAAGCATTTCATCTAAGGCCTTCTTACTCTCCTTGAGCTTCTAATATTGAGACAAATATTTATTTTTCCTTTCTATGTCTTGTCTCAATGAGGAGACTTCACTTTTAAGTCTCTCAAAGTAATATTCTCTATAATTTAGATGATTGGTCAACATTCCACTCAGCCTGCTAGCCTCTTCTTGTTGGTCATTGAGATTTACTATTGTTCTGCTCAGCTTTTCATTCTCAAGCTCATAAATTTTCAATTTCTCCTCTTGCTTGAGATTTTATTTTGATAGACCCTTTATCTCTTTTAGAGCATAGCTCAATTTCTTCCTCAAATATATCCTTTCATCTAGATCCTTTTCTTTGCTAGAAGAAGTGTTGGATTACCCACCAAATAGATCTAAAACCATATATGTGTCCATGGAATCTTCCACAAGTTTGAGGAGTATTCCATATTCATCACTTCCGGTGATACCCATATTCTCTTTACGGGATATTCTCTCTTCTTCTTTAGAGGATCTATCATTTTCTGTTGCTACTATGTAATATTCATTTTTAGGATAGCTAGAAATCTATGTATGGAAAATGCATTTTCCAGAAATGGAGGCAGTAGGATTTGATACCAAGACCTGTATTCCCTTAGACCAATGTCTCTGAGACAAAAATTCAAGGATTGGGATCACATAATCCTCCTAGGCTGGTGAGACAAGCTTTCCACACCTAGTTCCTTTAGAAATTTCCCAAGGAATGGGGCTGCAACAATGTGTGACCATACAATGGATTCTCAATGTTATTTACATGAGCCTGCTTATGAGAAGAAGTAAACAGCCAACATATATGGTTATAGCAACAAAGGAATGAAATGACTTGAGGAATCAGTCATTCAGTCAATATAATACAAGCCTCTCATTACATACATGATAAACATGAAGAACAATGCTATATGAAATAAGCCCTGGGCTATGACTGTGCTATTTATAGAGGCGTTGTTGCATAAAATATAATGATACAAGGATATAGCAATATGAAGATGAAATAAAGTGGGGTAGCATGATCTCAACCCCTAAAAATAAAATACATCAATCCTTAAGAAGGATTGGTTGAAATACAAGCAAGATGGCACTCCTGCAGAAATGATGGAGTTGCTGGGCAGCAGCAACTCAAGAACTGGAAATAGATGGAGAAGGCTGAAATGGCTGAAAAAAATGAAGAACCCTCCTCCAATGGAAATCTGAAGTGAAAGGCTGATCCCTTCACCTAATATTTTACCCTCCAACTATTTGCTAATCCCTCATAGCAAATACTCTCCAAGATTAACGTTGTCTGAGAAAGAGACTATGCTTCATATGATGAAAAGTGGTTGTCCTGATGCAAAATATGGTGGAATACGCTTATAAACCTCCTTTGCGGATTTCCCAAAGAGATTGAAGCTCCCTCCTCTGAAAAACTAGCCAAGGATGGTGTTGTAGAAAACCTCACCAGCAACACCCAGCAACAATGCACAATCTCCAGCTAAAACTGCGCTGATGAAGAAGGATGATGCTTGACCTCAATGTATGAATAAGGGGAATAGAGTGCAATCCTCCAAGAGCTACTCAAGAAGGAGAGGAAATCCTAAATAGGAATTCCCTCAACAATTCTTGCTAACTAGCAAGAAGTTGCAGCAAGTCCACCAGACCAAAGATGAATAATACTCAAGATGATTTTCAATGGCTACCTTGCCCTCCTTTTAAAAAATTCAGCTCCCTCTCAATGGACCCCACTCATTAGGGTTTCCTTCCTCTAGAAGCTTCCCTCCTTATCCCACTACGCTGGCCCACAATGTGCTCTCCACCTCATGCTACTGCGCAGTTTGACTTGGTCAAACTTGACCTAGCCTTCTTGCAAAAGCAACCTTTCACACATGGAGGTGTGGAATAAAGCTCAAAAATTTATCCCCCCTTCATGCTAAGAGGACTTTTATTCCCTATAGATAAAATGAATGGGTCTCCTACCCATTTTATTCATCTCCTAAGTGAAAATGTCAAAAGTTAATATTCCACAAAATTTTTGAATATTACAGTCCTCCCCTCTCAAAGATTGCTTGTCCTCAAGCAAGTACAAGGATAGACTGATTTATTTCCCCTTACATCCCCTGTAGCATCCAGGCATGATAAAATCCTCCAAGAAAAGGATGCCATATCATCAATCAAGTGTCCAAGTTGTCCCTCCAACATACACAATCTAGCCTTTGGTGCACATCCCCAAATAGTTGTCATGTAGAAACAAATGTCCATGAAGGAAACAATGGGATTTCTAAGGGCCTAATTGAGGCATGATATCTGATATATAATGGGACTCATCATCCCAAATGATTCTACCATCCCCAAGAAATCATCCATACAACATGAGCTGCCTCCCAACATGGCAACTCATAGAAATCTCCCTCCACCTTGAGCTCCAAGAATGAAGGTGGGCTGAAAATATGAATATGGAAAGCTTCATATTTTACCCCATGCTGTCCTCCCCTCCACTTGTGATTAGTGTGGAGTGTGTGCTGATCAAGGGCTGAAAAATTATTTCCTCCAAGTGAAAACATGAAGAGAAATCTTCTAGGGATTTCTCCTCCATCAATAAGAATCCGGCTGGCCCCAGACATTTCATCCATGATGAGTAGGACATGATCATCATAAAATGCCCCAATGAGATGTTTTTTTTAGGTTATACCATGTGTAGCAAGCTACAAACAATGTATCAGAGGGCTACAACTCCATCTCATCCACTACAGCTGCAGAAAATAACATGGCAAGTATTGTACAGAGAATTTCACCTCTACTACTGAATAGTAAATAGATGAGTGAATCAATAATACAGAATCAAATACATGCCCATATACATACAATGGATGGATATCATCATCAGACTCATGGTACACCTCCAAAGAAGGCAAATAAGTGGTTGTGGTGACCATGTCTCTCCTCATGTTCCCATTAGAACTGCCATGCATAAACTGTGGGAATCATCTCCCCTCAAAGACACATTCAGCTCATGTGTCAATCCATCAACCATTCTTCCAATAATAATATGGACAATATTAGAAAAGGGAAAAATTCTCATCATAAAAATAGAGGAAATACTGATGGTTTCATATGGTTCCACCAGAAAGTACCAACAATCTCCCAAGAGTGCATAACGCAGTTTTGCAAACTACTGCTCAAGAAATGTACAAGGAAAAGTGTTTTGAGATACAATGCTAATCATAGGAATTAGATGAACATGAGTAGAATGGAAAAACATTTTCCCAAGGCCATGAAAAATATGGCTATCTCCATCATATGGTTTGGCCCGACTCTGCTCATGGAGCAACATGAGAAATATGCCCCTTTGAGGAGCCATGCACTGTAACATAATGATAAGAGGATGAAAATCAGAAAATGAAAATAAAATACTCTTACCATAGCCTGGAAGTAATATGGTAGATGGATCCATGTATATGATCCTGCTCCCAAGTTTCAGCACTGTGAGCTCATGCAAAAAGGTTCTTGCCCATGCCAATCTTTTTTTTTTGACATGCTCCTTGTCAAGAACACCTCTGGTGATGTTGCTGCAAATGTGAAGCTTTTCCCAAGATGGAAATGCCTCCCAATCAATCCAATCTAATGAGTAATCCTTCGGCACTATGAGAGTGCCCTCCTCTACTCCTACAACACCATATATCATATGAGAGCAAATTTTCTTGTGCTCTCTCCAAGATAGTCCAAGCAATCCAAGTGCTTGCTGCCTCCTCATGCTCACATCATGTAACTCATGTGATGAGGGTTTCATGATTGATATATATTCCATATCAGCTCCATGTATCCCTACTCTCTACTGCTCAATGATGTAAACATATTTCCACCTATTCTCCATTCCCATCCTCCTGGAAAAAGGGTACACCAAGTGATGGCCAAACTCCTTCAACAGGAGCCAACGCAGCCAAGCCTCTTGCTACCCAGTATCATATATTTGCAAGTGGAAAATTAGCCTCTTGATTTTCATCCATACCCACTCAGATCCTCGTGGATGTATTCTCCTCCTTCCTCCTTTGGTACTCCTCCCATGAGGGCTACCATTCTTCCAAACCAGATCACTTCTCTTGCATTCCATGGAAGATTGGAATGTAGCTCCTTGGAGGCCTCCTAAAGGAAACCTCTCATCCATGAATTTTTTGGATCCATGAAGACCCAAATGTGATGGAGGTAATATCTCCTCTCCATCCATGTTTAACATTGTTTCTAAGTCCTCCAATGGTGTAGCAGTTGTCTCATCCTCCGGTTCAAAATTTGTTTCATTGTTTATCATGAAGGTGCCATGGTTTGTTCCATCCTCCAAGAGTTCAAACTCCAACCTCAAGGGCTAAATGCAACTCAACCAAAATGTATGAGTATGAGGGTTCATCTCCTCTTGGAACCCATTGCACAGCGCAGTGCAATCTTGGTGCTCTAAAATAGCACAATGTGTAGATTCTTGGACCCTTAAAGATGAATTTCCACAATCTTTTAAATGATTTGCTGAAATGAAAAGTGGAACTTCACTCATACCTTGGTGGAACTTGGGGTTTTATTCTTGTATGGCTGCATTAGTTGTCTCCTCCTTTGTCCTCTCTCCATCAAAGGTTTGGATCAACCTTTGAGAAAATTCTACAAAAGACCTCACCCTTTAATGCACCAAGGGTTTGCACCACCAAATAGAGGCTTCATCCTCCATGTGTAGTGCTACAACCTCCACTGCTTCTTTCTTTGCCACTAGATGCAGAAATAAAAATGCATCTAGCTTTTTCACCCAAGCTCTAGCTGAAGTGTTCCCATCAAATGTAGACAATAGAAACCTATTGCCTTTGATTTCTATTTTTCCATAGGGCCTTCTCTCCTCCTTCTGATGAATAAATTGTGGGAACACTGTAGCTCCCATAAATGTTGCAGAATGGGAGTTATAATCATCCAGGTATTGATTTAGAACCTGATGATCCAAGCATCTCTCATGCTTTCTTTCTTCTTGAGAATAGAAAGTGCATGGACCTTCCTCTTCTTCTTTCTGCTTCTCCTCCTTGGGGAGGCTCTTATTTTTCCTAAAAATAGATGAGATCAAGCTCATATTCTGCATCATCTTCTTATTATTATTTATTGGGCTTGAAGGCCACAGGCTAAGCCAAGAAAGATGCTCTGATACCACTGTAGTATCCCTTTTTAGGATAGCTAGAAATCCATGGTTGGAAAATGCATTTTCCAGAAATGGAGGCAGTAGGATTTGATACCAAGACCTAGATTCCCTTGGAACAATGTGTCTGAGACCAAAATCCAAGGATTTGGATCAAATAAATCCTCACAGGGTGGTGAGACAAACTTTCCACAACTAGTTCCTTTAGAAATTGCCCAAGGAATGGGGCTGCAACAATGTGTGACCATAAAATGGATTCTCAATGCTATTTACATGAGCCTGCTTATGAGAAGAATTAAACAACCAACGTATATGGTTAGAGCAGCAAAGGAATGAAATGACTTGAGGAATCAATCATTCAATCAATATAATACAAGCCTCCCATTGCATACATGATAAACATGAAGAACAGTGCTATGTGAAATAAGCCCTAGGTTATGACTGCGTTGTTTATAGAGGAACTGCTACATAAAATATAATGATAGGAGGATATAGCAATATGAAGCTGAAATAAAGTGGGGGAGCATGATCTCAACCCCTGAAAATACAATACATCAATCCTTAAGAAGGATTGGTTGAAATACAAGCAAAATGGCACTCCTGCGGAAATGCCAAAGTTGTTGGGTAGCAGCAACTCAAGAACTGGAAATAGATGGAGAAGGATGAAATGGCTGAAACAAATGAAGAACCCTCCCCTAATGGAAATCTGAAGTGAAAGGTTGATCCCTTGACCTAAGATTTTACCCTCCAACTATCTTCTAATCCCTCACAGCAAATACTCTCCAAGAATAACGTTGTCTGGTAAAGGGACTGCGCTGCATATGATGGCAAGTGGTTGTCCTGATGCAAAATATGGTGGAATAAGCTCAGAAACCTCATTTTCTGATCTCCCAAAGACATGGAAGCTCCCTCCTCTAAAAAACTATTCAAGGAGGGTGTTGTAGAAAACCTCCCCAGCAACACCCAACAACAATGCACAATCTCTAGCTGAAAATGCGCTGATGAAGAACGATGATGATTGACCTCAATTTCATAATAAGGGGAATATAGTGCAATCCTCCAAGAGCTACTCAAGAAGGAGAGGAAATCCTAAATAGGAATTCCTTCAACAATTCTTGCTAACCAGCAAGAAGTTGTAGCAAGTCCACCAGACCAAAGATGAATAATACTCAACATGATTTTCAATGGCTAGCTTTCCCTCCTTTTAAAAAATTCATCTCCCTCTCAATGGACCCCACTCATTAGGGTTTCCTTCCTCTAGAAGCTTCCCTCCTTATCCCACTGCACTGGCCCACAATGTGCTTTCCACCTCATGCTACTATGCAGTTTGACTTGGTCAAACTTGACCTAGCCTTCTTGCAAAAGCTCCCTTTCACACATGAACGTGTAAAATAAAGCTCCAAAAGTGATCCCCCCTTCATGATAAGAGGAATTTTATTCCCCATAGATAAAATGAATGGGTCTCCTACCCATTTTATTCATCTCCTAAGTGCAAATGTCAAAAATTAATATTCCACAAAATTTTGGAATATTACATACTATAAGGGGTTTATATTCATTACTACTACTAGATTTGTGGATATCTCTACACATGAACATCTAGATAATGATTTACCTATTTCTTTACATTTATAAAAAAACAATAGATTACCTTCTGAGTTGCATGGTCTCTCTTCAGAGTCTGAATCATCCTCTTGAGAATGATGAGTAATAGCTTCCTTACTGGAATAAGGATATTCAATATTTTGAGCATATTTCTTTTGGGATTCCTTCTTCTTCTTCTCATCATTAGTAGCCTTCATAAACTCAGGTTCACTACTTGAGAAACAATGTTCTTCAACCTTTTCTTGAGTCGCATTGCAATATTTCCATATAGACATTGAAATTTGTCTAGAATTTCCTTTGTTGTATCACAATTCCTTCCTTTCTCAACATCTATCTTAGACATACATTTCATGCTAATATACTTGGCTTCTTCATTATGCTCACTATTTTCTCCATTCAATATAGAGTGCAATACATCAATATCTAGTTCCAATAAATAGGTTTCCATTATAACCTTCCAGAGTACATACTCTGATCCGAAAAATGGAACTCCTTATGTTGTTAGCCAAGTTTGAATATCCATTATTTCCCTTTGATCTACCTTCTATCGATTAAGCTATTTTTGAAGGAACTTTTCTATGATACCAATTCCTGGAAACAATGTTAATACTGAGACAGGGGGGTGAATCAATATTAAGCATAATTTTAACTTTTATGCCAATTTAATTTTCCTCATTCAAACTTGGCATCCATTATATGAGAGAAACCACTAAAAACCATAAAAAAAACCATATCAACCAACACATGCATACACATCATGAGCAAGAAACGCATGAGAGATAGATGTTTTACGTGGAAACCCTTTCGGTAAAAAACCACCAAAGCTTGTTGTTTTTGTTGATGTAAAAATAAGAGCACCTACTATATTACATCAATCACTTTGCGAGCCACCACTCACAGAAAGCACCAACTCCCTTTGATTGTTTTCTAGGACCCAATAGAAAGAAGCACCAACTCCATCCTTTTGTAGACACATGATCAGATTACCAAAAGCACCATGTGAAGCATCAAATTCATGGATTTGTTGCAAGAACCTACTTCCAACTCCTTGGATATATGAAAGAACCAACTTACATGAGGCAGTAACCCCCAATATTTCTTCAAAAACCCACTAGAGATGGAAGCACCAACTTACAGGAGGCAGTGACCCCTAATATTTCTTCAAAAAGCACTAGAGATGGAAGAACCAACTTCATGTATGCAGGTTTCAACCCACACTCAACACAGAAACTAATGTTTACTCTAATTGGAAACATCTCTCATTATTTTCAGCGCTTTTTTATCCAAAACCCTTGGCCCATGCTGCACTCACTCCTCTACACACTCTGCAGAAATTCACTATTATGCTCAACTTCATTCACTGACACAACCCACACAACACTCTCTCCTCTTCTCTTCAACATCATACACTTATGCTCTCAACCCATTCTATTCCACAGGCTCTCTTGGCCTCTCACACCACAACACGGACTCACTTGGCCTTCTTCCTTTTCACAAGAACTTTTGACCTCTTCTCACACAACAATACAACCTCTCTTGGGGTGTCTTTCCTCTGCATGGGAACTCTTAGCCTCATCTCTACAGAACAGGCTCACTTCACCTCACACAATATCCCATACACACCCATAGAGCTCTCAACATACTTCACTGGAAATAATTTTTCTTCCCAACCCATTGCTTAATCACAATATTGGGTTTTGTTTCACTCATGCATTATCTTTTCTAACCATCACTTTGTCATTCACACTATCGGAGTGTACTTCTGCATGGTTATCCATTATGTTATTGCATCTAACTTGGACACTGCTCCTACATTAAACACTAGGAATGGGCTCTTGAGAATTTATCCATATTGTGAATTAATATCTTAGTCAAACTAAATACTCCAATAGGTTCCCCATTCTCATTAATTTCCCACATAACTTAGACTGTAATTTAGGATGGCTGCTATTTTGGTCATGTAATCCCTTGTAGTGTGCACACAAGATTAGGGATGACTTACTTCAATACATCCCTAACACTCTTCTTTGTGTAAACGTGTTCCTTATTACCTTTACCCATCAATATTTGTCTCTAGATCCTACCTATGACAATAAATATTGAATTCATTAAAGAATATATGCAAACGTGGTCCTCTTTTTTCTTTGAGCCAGGAGTTTCTGCAGTTGCCATAATTATAGCGATGAACTACTCTTTAACTCTCAGCTGCTGAATCATTCATCCTTCATGACCTCTATGTTGCAATATCAGATCCTTAAATTTCTTATATTTTACACCATATTGTGATTTCAGAGTGCCCACATATCATAATTTTTATTAAGACATGTAACGATATTACGAGATCTTGAAATCCTGAGCCTAGCCTTTATCCCCTTTTTTATTCTCACCATATGACTAGGTGTTGTGACCAGTGACATAACACTTAGGTTCTAATCCCTTCAATATCATGAGGGGGCATATATCCTCATGTTAGGGCTCTATGCCCTTGGTTATTTGGGCTTCATGACCAAACTCTGATAAATATCAGAGCTCCTAGGCATCAGAAATTTTCTCAGATTGCATTTACATAGGAGTTACAAAATCTCCAACCTCTGAAATGTACTTCTGATGTGGTGTCCTTACAACACTTTGGTGCTAAGGCCTACTCTATGCCCTTGGTATTTTAGGTACCCATGACCAAATGCCAACATAACGAAGCTCCAATATATGATATTGGAACTTTCTCATAAAACAATTATAGAGGAATTCCTGAAATTCTGACCTCTGAAATGTACTTCCTAAATTACATCATGCTCTTGTCATCATCTCTACGTGGAATCTACATAGTGGTGACACGTGTCACTGATATTTACCCTATTATGCCACCAATATTCTTGATTATGACTGCCTCCTGTCCTTCATACTACCACGTCACGCTGAAATCATCTTCAATTGTTAGCTCCTGAGGGACAATCACCTGTTGCCATGTGTCTTGTCTGAGGAGAGAGAAACAATACTTTGGTTATTTTAGTTTTGTAATGAAATAATTTGTAAACTATACTCTCCATAACCCTTGGCACTTACAAAATAAATCAATTAACAAGAAGTTATGAAATCCCAAATTCCGAGGTTCCGACATTATGAGGTTCTCGCTTGCTCCAATATTCAAACCTACTCCGATACTCGACATTCTGAAGCTCTCAAGACTTTGACCCTATGATATTTTGACTTCCTGAGATACTGAAGCTCTAACCTCCTATATTCCAACCTCCCGAGATCCCAAAGTTCTGAAATTCAACCTGCTACCCTAGTTCTAAAATTCGACCTGCTGAGGACTTCAAGATCCTAACTTCGAAAATCAATAAATTTTTATCCCAAGATCCATTCATGGACTTCCACATACCATTATAAATATCTTTCCGATAAATAACCAACTATGCTATCTCCAAGAGTATCTGATTTGGTTTCCTGAGGCAGAATCTCCTCCAAATTTTGGGACTCCCAACCATCATAATCATGTTTTTATGGCTTCTCCAATAAGCCTACTATGATGGTGATTCTCTATAAGATACTATAGAAACCATAGTAATACTCTTGAACTTGACACATCAAGCACATCAAACTAGCCCTATTTTTATCACAGCTAGGCTAGTGGACACCAAATCAAACATCTGCTCCCAAAAACATCCATGCTAGTATGGTTGACATCAATTACATCACTAATGTCAATTGTGAGACAATGCCAATTTCCAAACACATCTCCCAGCATGATCGTTGACATGAATTCGAGCACACTTGCAGCCACTTTCCATCTGGACAATTCCAATTGTGAAAAACATTTAGCAAAAGGAAGAAATCAAAACAAAAATATAAAAATATTTAGGATATGAATTGTAAGGAAGTAATAAAAATAGACGAAGAAATTTCTCACTTCAAGGACCATAGTAAAAAATTACTTGCAAAAGTCAAGAAGGCTAAGGCCAAAAACAAAGAACTCAAGAAGCACCTATTAGAACAAGAAGAGGAAAATTTACACTTAAAGAACCATAATCAAAGGTATTAGAATAAATAAAATATTTAAAATATGAGGACGACACTAAGAATAAAATCAACAATATAAAAATTTAAAATAATCATAATCAATACCTACTTACAAAAACAAATATGCTTAAGAGTGATAAGATGTCACTAAAAGACAAGTTAGAACTACTTATTCAAGAAGAAGTAATTCGGTCTTCAAATGAAAGGATCCAAGTTGAAGAAAAGGGAAGAACCACCAAGCTAGATAATATCATGATTCAAAAGGATTAAAATGCAACAAAATTCAAAACATATTTTAATGTTGTCATAGAAATAATGGGAATTCCAAGTGAAGACCCAATAATCAATCTAGTAACATCAATAAGCGAAGAAGATAATATGCCCAAAATAATTCAAGAAAATACTAGAAATTGTCCACTAATAGAAAATAATATTACAAAAATACCTTATCAACATCCTCACCATAGAATAAAAAACCTTAATCATTCAACATGCCAACATCATACAGAATGGAAACAATCGACTTATGTTGTGAATAATACAAATATCAACATAATTAAGTCTTATGATAACAATTCATCTGAGGTTTCTAGTAATCATAAAATTCCACAAAAAATTGATTTGGGATGGTTAATTCATGTCATGATACGAAAATTTTTCACCCCACTTAGAAGTTCCTATTATATTGTATCTTCGAATATGATAACTCAAAAAGTTAGGAAGACAAGAATACATTACGAGACCATAAAATATATCAATCATTTTCATCAATAAGCTTTAAGTACAAATAGTTTCTAAAGGGGAGGAAATTTTATGAATATAAATAATTAATAATTGATAGTTAATAATAATTAGTATGCTAAAGAGGGTTGTCTCTAAGGGAAATATTTTTCATTAAGGGGAACATTACTAAGTATATAAATGGATCCCTCATTTGTTACATATCAACATCATTTGTATTCAAACATTCATATAGATCTCTCTCTCTCTCTCTCTCTTTATATATATATATATATATATATATATATATATATATATATATATATGATATGGATACTTTTATATTCCATATATTCTTAAGATTATTGCAAAGTACGAAATGTGTTCGTTACATATGAAATGGCTTGTACTATACTAAAAATTGCACATGAAGTGGGAGTATTTGGCATATATATGTAAAAACTAGGGAAGGAGCATTAGACAACAATAAAGAGAATTTTCAGGTATTTTTGTGGCATTACTGGATATGGATTGTGCTACAAAAAAATACCATGATTGAATAAAGTGTTGGAGGTACATGGCTTTGTTGATGTAGACTAGGTTAGAGAACTGGATCATAGAATAACTATACACGGTTATGTGTTTATCCTATTTGGAGGATCAATCATTTGAATGAGTAAATGAAAAACTATAGTGGAACTATAAACTACAAAAACTAAATACATGGAAGCCATTCATGCAATCAAAGAAGAAATATGATTATAGATATTGTGCTCAAGTATTAGTGTGATACAACAAGCTATAAGGGTATATTTTGATTGTTAGAGTGTAATATTTTTGGAAATGAACCTTGCTTATCATTCAAAGGCTAAGGATATTGATGCTCTATATCACTTTCTGAGAGAAATGTTTTAATATTAGAAGGTGTTACTCAAAAGTTGAACCCTTTGAATAATGTTACGTATTCATTAAAAAACTATGTCAGCACTGCGATTGTTAGTGTCTCGTGATTTGGCTGATTGGCAAGCCAAATGACAGTGTAACATTAAACCAAGCTTTGGAGCCCAAGGACCTAGCCTTCCTAGACTCAGAGAGGGCTCTCTCTATATGTGTAAGGGATATCTGTGTGTTTTCTTGTTGTGTTATGATTTTAGGCTAGTTATGGAGTATGTTTTTTGGTTTTGGTTTTTTAAGTTGTGAGGGATGAAACTGATCAAAGATATAAAATAGATAACAAGATGTTAGATTAACTGGGCTATGGGGTCAAAAGGTCAAGAAAGCTATTAGATGACGATACAAGGTTGTTGAAGGGCCGATTTGATTCAAGGTAGAAAGGATCTTTGGGCAAAATGGAGTAAATGGACATCAAGTTTGTGAACGACAAAGAATTTCAAGCATAACTAGTTTACTAGCAG
Source organism: Pinus albicaulis (assembly GCA_034641835.2). Classification (NCBI taxonomy): domain Eukaryota; kingdom Viridiplantae; phylum Streptophyta; class Pinopsida; order Pinales; family Pinaceae; genus Pinus; species Pinus albicaulis. The sequence continues at coordinate 434,309,916 of CM076576.1, read as the reverse complement.
ACATAAACATGGTAGGGAAAACCATTAATCATGCAAAATGTAACTATAAGTTAATCAATACATGCAAATAAACATTCAAGCCATGCATAGAAGTATAAGACCCTCTAACTTTGGGAAATGGCTATCAGACTTTGGGGAAAACACTTAAGGAAGACAAACAACTCAAAACACTATGCCGGAATGCCTGAACACGGTACTTCAAGTTATTGGGCACTTTGAACAACAAGATTTGCATAGTTTTAGGAAAAGGGCTAGATCGAAACTAGGCCTCCTTGGTTCAAACAAAATGATAATCTAATCAATCAAAGAGAAGTTTCATGGATGGAACTATAGCTAGCCATAGGTAAGCAGGGCATACCGTAAGTCCTTCTTAGCATGTATAAAACCATGAATAAAACAAGCAACAATATCCTAAATATTTAAAGAGCAGTCAAGAATTCTTTAATGTTACTTAGGAAGAAGAAAACAAAGAGGCTATGAAGAAACAGGAAATTTGAGGTGCCTCCATGGGCATGTCTCAAATTTGTTCTCTAATGATCTATAGCAAGCAAGAAACATGTATTCATGAATGAAAACTAGAAGGCAAAAACAAAGCAAGAGACACTATACCATTCTACCAAGTCATGGAATCCATCAACAATCCTTCATCATTCATCCAAGAACATCCAAGAGGCAATCCAAAAGCATAACACAAGTATTTCCTTCCAAAGATCATATGACCATATATTGCTTCTCTTCTCAAGTTCAGCCTTGTTTTACAATGAAAGCCTTTGGAATATATAGGCTCAAGTGAGGAAAACCTTATGGTTCAACTTGCCATCCTATTGGCCTAATCAAAATATCTAATCTTGTCCTTGAGGCTTTGCAAAGCCCAAGGCACAAAAATATCTCATAAAATATCTAAAAAATGCTAAAAATGGGAAATATATTGACTTTGCACTATTTTCCATGTGCAAAAATAGCTAAACGCACATTTGGAAAAATCAGTTTTTAGAGGTTCAAAAATTACAAAAATATTCAAAATTTATATCAGCAAAAGGTCCCCTGACTTTCCAGAAACATTTGGCAGCCTTCCCGACGTCGAAACGAGCCTGATGATAGCTCGTTGGAAAGCTATGAGTGTCTACTTTCTGGAAAAACTGAAATTTTCCAGATCTGATGCCTGGAAGTCCTCCAAATATGCACCTGTGAATAAAAAACCAGAAAATTACAATCTGCTGATAGACCGGGCAGAGTGTGCAAAAAGCGAGTTTTTTTCGCCATTTTGGGGGAGAAAATGATCTCCAAATGTCCTGAAAATCACTAAGGGTGTGCTCATGAAATTATGGCATCCAACGATACCATTCTCCTCCTTTGATGAATCCCCAAAGTGAAATGGCAAATTTCATGAGTTTTGACCAAAAACTCAAAAATGCCAAAAAACCAAAAATTGTCAAAAAGGTGCCCAAAATTGGTGTGCATGACCCTCAAGGGTCCTTGGCAACATGCTCCAAAACTGAAGCCAAAATTTCAAGTGCTGATGTGTCCTTCTTCTCTTTCCGTGCCGGGCACTTCCTTTAGTTTCTCTTGAGTGGCCTCTAACTTGCGCCGGGCAAACTGATTTAGCTTTTGATAATGTTTTTTCATCTTCCTTTGTAGCTCTAAGTCCCTGTTTGCCTTCTCAAGCTTCATCTCCAAATGTTTATTGGCTTTTTCTAGCCATGCCTCCTTATTGCTTTCAATCTCTTGCTCAAGTAGTGCAGTGAGGGGAGTGGATTGAAGAAGGGCTTGTTCCTCTTCCTTTTTCTTTTCAAGGGCTCTTTTAAGCCCTATGGTTCTAGGCTTCTTTCCCCTAGGTTGGTCATCTTATTCATCTTCATCAAAATCACCTATGAGCACCTCTATCCTTACTTGGGCTTTGGCGGCCTCCTTCTTGTACTTGATTTCTCGCGCCTCATAGACAGCCATATGCACACTCATTTTCCTATTTTGGATCTCTAATAAATGACTGAATTTCTTTTCCCGATGAAGTTCATTCTCTAATGCATCAATTTGGCCCTCTCTATGGATTAGAAGGTTTTCTAGAATGCGGGCCTCATTATCACTGTCATCACTTTGGATTGGGATGACACCCAATGCACCTCCATGCTCTTGACTTTCTCCTACCTTGCCTTTTCCTTTGCCCTTGAAGGCTAGTCTTGCGCTCTTCCTCCTAAGCAAGTCAGTGATAGGCTCCTTTGGAAACTTTCTTTTACTCCGGAGAGTTCTTGTCACATTTGAAGTGACAACCTTGGGAATTTTCTTCCTTGCTGTCTTGGGCTTAGCCTTTTCGGGAGAGGAAGGCATGATTGCTTTTCCTTTGTCATCTTGCTTGTCACCTTCTTGAATTTGCCTTTCCTCTTGAGGCTGCTATGTATCTTGAGGAAGTTGTGATGCATCATGAGGGGATTGCTATTTGTCATGAGGAGACTGCTGCTGGCCCTCAACATCATGTTGCTCAAACTGTTGCTTCTGTTCACCAACATCATGTTGTTGCTGTGTTTCAAGTTCCTGTTCATTTTGTGGTTCAAGCTGCTGCTCCAACTGTTGCCCTTCCACTTGTTCCTTCTATTCATCACCATTGAGTTTCTGCTGATCAGCACTCTCCTCTTCTTGCTCTTGCTACTGCTCACCTTCATCACTATCATGTTGCTGCCCTTCATCACTTTCTTCCTGCTGTTCCTCATCTTTTTCTGCCTGTTCATGTCCCTCCTCTTCTTGTTGTCCACTTACCTCTCCTCCTCCATGCTGTCTTGACTGTTCTGTAGTGAATCTGAGCCTTCTAGGAGTGGGTTTGCTAGAGGAAGGGGAGGGGCGAAGAGTAGGCGATGTGGGGGATGTATGGATTGGAGGGATAGTGGTGAAGTCAGGGTGACTAATGAAAACATCCCAAGGAACTTATTTCTTCTCCAAATGGTGAAGGATGATGATTTTAATCAGGGAATGATGGAATAGAGAAGCTACTTGCTGTGATGGAGGCTTTTTCTGGACTGAGGAGGTCATTTTCTCAATGCTTTTGTACAAGAAGTAAGGAATATTGAGCTGCTTGGTTCTTGTGAAGTTCATTAACAGTTGGATGTGGTACGCATAAACTCGGGAGAATCTCCCTTCACAAGTGAAATACTTCATTATGATCTTCATAAGAGGAGCATAGCTGGCGAGAAGATGAGAGAAAGGAAAAATAGCAGGGCATGCTTCTCTGTGCTCGGGCTTGAGGAAGGGTTTGTAGTCATTCAAGTCTAAAAAGGCTTGCTTGAACCATTTCTCGCCAATGTATGGGATTTTAGTCGCCTTGGATATGGATCTCGGGGAGAACTTGAAATCCAGGCCTACCACTTGAAGATGTTTGTCTTTGAACCTCAAGGCGCACAAATGTGTCAAAGGTGAGAAACTTTCAACTTCTTGTATTCTCTGGCAGAAATTCAAACAACCTACCTCATGAAAATTAAAAAGGATAGATGGGTGTGCATTGACTTCCTCAGTAGAAATTGGCTCATACCTCTTGTGCAACCCACTTTTGCTATCTTGCCTGGGCAGCATCTTGGGCTAGATGCACTCTTGAAACACCACACTACCTTACAGTCTTTGAAATGTGCTCTTCAAACCAAACTCTATCTCAGCCTGTCAACCCTCTATTTGATTAAGACAAAAATGATATCAAGTGTAATGTGAAATGTCTTCTTTTGGAGTGAGATCTTTGTGCCTTCAGAATGATACCCTTCCCCTGGACATGCAACTTCAACCAATAAACTTGAAGAACAAAAACACAGTCAATCAGGATCCACAGTCTACAGTGATCTTTCTTGTGGAAGGACACCCCACTTTGGTTTTTGAGGCAGTAGGACACCCTTATCTTTGTAGAGGAAGGAAAACAAAACCTTTGAAAAAACACTGCTCTCTGTTTAAGCCAATCAACCAATAAATACACAATATAAACACATACAACCACAATGCATTTACTCAGTCAGCGGTCACTGTGTTTAAGGGACAAGGTGACAGAGTTTTGAGATGTTTTTATGATGTGCTTACAAAGGTCTGTAGCAGTCCACAGCCAATGAACTTCTTTTTGAACAAAGCATCAACTTTCTCGTATGCAGCTCACCAAACATCTAATAATATAAGCACAGCTAATCAACAAGTCTATACACAGTCAAAAGCTTACTTCTTATAAGATAGGTCAATCAGGGCTTATTGCGTTTTTTGTGATGTAGGTAACCAGGCCTGTAGCTTTCAACAATATAAACTCCCTTCAATAAAACACTGCCCATTTTGCACCTTACTTCTTTTCACACCAGTTTTTCCCACACATCCTCCAACTATTTTACTTACTTGAGGTCTGTTTTATATAAGGGGAGATCAAAACATTGTTGTTGTCCTTTACACAATACACAAAAGAGATTTTCAACAGAATAAAACGTTGATTTAATGATCACTGTGTGTTGAAACTTGACCTACTTTTCACCCTTTAAACCGTGTAATCCTCTCTTTTCTTCATCATAGTTTGTGGGCAGTCTCATTGGCTATTCACACTAATGCAAACTCAATCATTTTTAAAGCTTCACCTCTAGCCAACAGCAAATTTCGTTTTCTACCCAACACCCAAACTATGGTTTAGACTGTGGTTCTTAACCCTTTTGCACTGCTCAACAGTTCTTGAAAAACCTAAGGGAGGCAATAGAAATACCTCAAGAACTCGATGATGGCATTGTTGACACGCTTGAGCAGCTTTGGAGGTGATTTGAAGGCGTGTTGGAGGCCAAATACACGCGCGACGCATTTAGAAGAAAGAGTGCCGCGCAGAAATTGGTGTCGGGTCACTTGTCGGGCTGACAGGACCCAAGTGCACAGGCGCGTCACGCGCACCTACAGGCGCGCCGCGCAGCAGTTGTATGCCTGTGTAATTTTGCCTCTGAGCACGCTGCGCGCATCTACAGGCGCGCCGCGCAGTGAAATCCTTGACAAACTTGCGAAAATTCTCAAATTTTCTCGTTTTCAGTCCTGTGAATGGAAAGAGTGGAATGATATTTCGCGCTTCTTGGGAGATTTAAAAGGAAGTCCAATGATCTTTATTCCTTTGAATGAAAAACAACCCACTATTGTTGACATGAATTTCATGAGGGTTTTGGGAAAACACCCTTTTTCAAAAACATTTCTTTTGTCCATTTGAAACAAAACAAAGTGACCGTGAATGTGTTAATAAGGGTCTACATTTGAAAACTGTTGGTAAAAGACAAAGGCTGTGTGTTTTACTCGAGCAATAGCAATGGTTATGACTCTTTCCCAGGGTCAATGCTATTCATGTTATTTACACATTTGGACAGTGCCTTTTGTCGCTGTTGTCTCTTTGGTGAAAATTTTAACATAGAAGCTCCCACTTTGAATAATACCCCAATGAACTATGGACCATTCTTTGCCACTGTCAACACCTTTGGTGACATTTATCATGGAAAATCCACTCTAGATCTTCTAAAAAGCATTGAAAACTGCTTTGTCATTTTGAAAGGAGATGGCTTGTCTTTTTCAACTTGGTTGACAACTTCTGCCTTCAATGAGTTTCATAACCTGTAAGAATATGCCAAAGTCTTTTTTGTATGCTATGAACCACTGGGTCTAGTTTCAATACCTTTCTTGGGAAGAGAAAAAACTCAAATTTTCCTTGTCAACTTGTGATAAGTGATCTGAAGGACATCTTCTTAGGAGTAAGGGGACCCGTACTTTTAAAACATAATCATCATTGGTTCTTTCGCCTGTTGAATGACTCACCTCATCAACCATTCTTAAAATTTTGTTTTGTTGGAGCTGCAGACTGTCCTTTGAGAGAAAACCTGTTTAAGAGATAAGCTTAACCTCCTTGGATTGCAGTGGTACCCCTGCTTTCCTTCTTGGTCTCTTACCACTTCATCTTTGATCAATCAAACTTTGAAAATAGTCAATGCCCTGGCCTTCTGCTTGTGAATGAAGGAGGTCCTTTACTTGGCAAAATGTTTGAAGATTGTTTGATAAGCATGCTTGACAAGGGCTCCTCTTATATATGATGGTAAGCAAACAAACTTGAAGACATTGATTCTCTTACCTCTGCCTGCAATCCTTACTCTGCTTTAGAAAAACTGTGTCACTGTCTCACTTGTTTATTTAAAACAAATCTGTCTTACAGTGAGCTATAGCTTTTCAAGTCAAAAATTGGCCATCACCCTCTGCTTATAGATGAAGGAGGCACCTTAACCCTCTGCTTACAAATGAAGGAGGTTTTTAGCCATGACTTATCAACAGCTTCTTGACAGTGTTGCTTTTCTTGTGCTGTCCTTTCAGGTTGTGAATGAGGTCGCAAGAGTTTGATGAATGACTCTTTGCCCTATAGATGCATCTCAGGCTTATGTTCACATTGAGAAGCAGTTGTCTTCTCATGTGGAGCCAAGGATTGTATTCTCATATGCTGACATGTTTCTTGTCCTTGTAAAATCCATCTAACAGTGTAAAACACCTAAAATCGGCTTGAGATTATGGTCTATGTATTGCTGAGACTTAAGGGTATATAAGTGGCGGGACCTAGGGCTGTGACTAGCTTCATTAGCAGAGTGGGAGGTATGTTGTGACTTGTCTATATCAGATGGAGGTTTTTTGGCTCTTTAATGGTTGCCAAGGGTGAAATGCCTTAAAGCGCCACTTCCTAACTTAGGGGAGGCTTTTTGAATAGATTTGGATTGTCTTTTTAGAGCTGATGGGCAGACTAGTATGGTTGAGGCTAGGTAGGATTTAATGATGGGGTTTCATCTCGTCATGGGCGGACTGAAAGGTAAGAAGGAAAAAATCTTATGGGCGTTTTCCCAGCTGGAAAATATGACAAATATTGGATCAGCTATTGGAAAACTTGGCTGTTAGAACTAGTCATCACCAACAAGTGAAAAATACTGATGACTAATAGTGGCTCCATTTGGGGAGGGCAGCTCCTTTTCAGGAGGTGTCCAGAATTTCAGATCTTTGGCTTATGAAGACTAATGCCTTACCCGTTGGCACAAATTTCACTCTTCTTCGATGCTACTTCTGAAAAGAAACAGCATGATTAGCATCCATGATATTTCTACCTACCCTACTATCTTTCCTAACATTTTTTCTTCTTTGTGGCGCATTTGAACTAGCAGCCTTTTGAAAACATATTTTTCTTTAAAATGAACCTATCTATTTCTACACTTATATCTACCGAGAGTTCAGATTAAACTGATGAACTCCTTCATTATTCTACCTACGCTAGATCAACTGTCAAGATTAAGCTGTTTGACAGGATTTTGTTCTCTATTCTAAAACACGAAATTTAAAAGATGATCAAATCAGGATTAGGTAGTCTGATTTGTCATGTATTTGCGGTATGAAAGACAAGCTGCACACAAATATTATTCTGCAAAAGGGAAATCTAAAAAAACGGGGCTAAGATGTACAATGTGTTTTTCATCCCTCGCTTCTCTCTTTGGTTCTGTTTTGGGCATGTGGAACCAGTATCTTTTCCTAATCTACTCTCTGTGATAAGTCAATCTTACACAATGTTGACCATATTTTTCACTCACTAACTTATCAGCAATTTAAATTTAAACATGTTCAGCTATGATTAGGCTAGATAGCTGAACAAGACATTTAAGTATAAGTAGTGGCATTTAGACTTGCGCGCTTTCCGAAGGACTATTTTTTCGAACATGGGGCCTTTTCTTGTTTTTCAACACCCTCTTTTCTATCTTTTACTGTTTTTGACCTTTTTGTTTATCTATTTTTCAAACAGTGGTATGTACAATGAATGAAAGTGTTTCAAACTCAAAAATCTTGGAAATGACGAAATTTAAGCATCTTATCCTCGTAAGGATCTCCTCTTACCCTTGGCCCACTCAACTCTTGAAAAGAGAAATTTGGAAAGTTTTCTCTCTCTAACATGACATAGGGATTCATGCAAGAATCTCTGAACAAACCGGTATCTTCCCGCTGTACCTCTTTGTATATTTGATTTCCACTCCTTTCCTTACTGTACATCTTCCTTAAGTAATGCATATACTTTTGGTCATTCTTGAAATAGATAATGACATCATCAAGGTATGCAAAAATGCAAAAATTCAGGACTGGAAACATGGCTTTTATGAACAGACTTCTGATATCTGGTGGTTTTGCAATTTTGAGTCTGAGACTAGAACTACCTTCGGCATACTGAAAAAAATCTTTAAGCTGTCTACTTTGCAAGGGAATCCTTTGACTACAACCTGAAACATCATCTTGCAAAAACATATGATTAAAAGCACTTTTCATTGGTATATAATGATCTCGGGTAGAAAAGAAAAAATTTATATTATAGGGATATGCAATAGTATTCCTAAAATCAAAACAGACCCTATGACCAGCTATCTTATCTCTGATTATTACAGTTTGGTTCAGATTGTTATATTTTCTTTTGTCAAAGTTATTCTTTGAATGAATGGTAGTGGCACAGTGTTTTCCCCTGTTTTCTCTGTATGGATTGGTATTCTGCATGAGATTGTTGATTCTAGCATTTCTAAGCTTTTTATGAAAAGACAGAATATGAGCCAATTTTAGTAACTCGGGTGTGCTTTGACTGCAACTATCATCTTTGCTTATAAGAAGTTTATCAGACATTTTTTCTAGATTTTGAGGTGCTATGGCTACAGTGAAAGTTTCATTTGTAGTGGAAGAGTCATGTGGTGGTAAGTCTTTGAGGTATGGTAGAAACATTAAACTTCCTTGCTCCTGAGTTCCAAACAGATTTTTGATGTGTAAGTCTTCTAATGCTTTTATCCTAAAAAAAATTCCGAAGGTTACTGCTGATGTTTGACCGAGGTTTGAGTAATTCGCTTGATAATACATGAGGATTTGTGCTTCTTGCTCAATTCATATTTCAGAAGAGACATACCTACTTTCCTCAAGACACGGCTGCCTATGATCATGGTAGTTTTGAGTATCTAGTTCATCATAGAGAACTAGGGGCAGCTGTTGTGGTGGGTCTAAGTTTGTCTCAGTTTCTTCTGATTGTTCTTCAATGTACTTGTCATTATAGAGAATAAACGAGTTCAGGTCGGAATGCACGGAATACATTAGAATATTATCTGGTCTCTCTTGGCTACTAATCATGTATTTCATGTGTGACTCTCGATAGAGTATTCTTTTTTGGTCAAACACAGGAATGGTGGCGAAAGACATATCCAGTTGAATGTTCCCTTGGAGCTTGGCTCCCCAAGATCTGGATAGAAGCATTCCGTACTTGGGGGGAATGTCTGCCACTACTATGTCCATGATTAGATTTTTCGCAGGTATTTGGGCTAGACTAAAACAAAGGTCTTTGATCAAACCTAGGCATTTGACTCTACTTGAATCGAACGAATACAAGTCTTTGTATGGTCTTATGATTTCTAGGCCTAGTCTTTCCATTACAACCTTTGTCATAAGATTATGCGAGGCGCCGGAGTCTAGCATGGCATTGTGAAGGATTTGGTCATGGATATTTAAACTGATGTAAAAGGGAAGAGTAGCTCCCTCTTGGAATTTTCCTTCTATTTTCGGACCAAACAACACTTCAGGGGTGTCATCAGCTAGATTAAGGGTGTTGGCATCACTTCCCATATTTAGGACTTTCAACACTTGGGACTTGTAAGAGTTTTGGGTGATCAGCTCGGTAAGAGGCATGGTGATCTTAATCTTGGCGATCTCGCCCTCAAAGCTAAAATGCAGCTGAAGTTTGAACATGTTTGTTTCAGCTTTTTCAACCATGACCTTCTCTATGTTCTGAGTTTGCTGGGTCTGTTTCGGGTTTTTGTTCCCCACAGCTACTTCGGGAATCTTTGTGGAAGTACTAGGAGTATCTGAATCAGGTGTAGTTTGGGTAATCTTATCCTTATTTTGTTCATTTTTCCCAACTATGATTTTGTTGTTGTTGACTGCTTTCTTAAGGATGGTATAAGTGGTTTTAGCAATGTCCGAGCTACTTTTCTTGGAGTTATCTTGATTTTTCCTGATCCTAAGGTCATACTGCCTGTGATCTTCTATTATGGCATTCTGGTAGTCTATGGCAGGATTGTCGGGATCTTCATAGTTGGTTTCATCCTAATTTTGAGTGAAGAATGATTGTTCTTCTTCCATGAGATACACCTCGCTCTCATTATCAGAGCCTATAAGGTTCAAATTACTTTCATCAATGGGTTCTGTATCCCTATCATATTCTTCCACATAATTTTCATTGAATGGTGGCCTAATTTGTTGGTCATTTTCCCTTGGTCTGTTTTGAGGATGCTCCTTCCTAAAATTTTGGTTCCGGTTTCTGTTTGGAGGGTTTGGCTGATTGTCCCTAACAGGGGCCTTTTCATTTATTCTTTCCCACATTTTGGCCATGGTTTTGACTAAGTCATCTATTCTAGGATCTAGGGGAGGAGATGAAGTGGAGACCTCATCTTTGTATGTTAATTTTCTTTCTGATCTAGTCCTAGCTCTTTTTTCTGCTAAGTTGGCATCTGCTTTTATGGCTATTTGTTGCATTTCCTCTAAGGTAGGGGGATCCTTGTCTCTCAGATGATATGTCATGTCCGGATCAAAACACTCAAGGAATTTTGCTAAAGCTAAACCAAGTGGGGGTTTGAAGTGAGGTGGGAGGGAGTTATACACACTGTTGAACCTAGTGCAGTAAGCCTGGACACTTTCCCCATTTTCCCATTTTAGGTTGTTATATTCTGACAGGATTTGAATAGGGTTCTTTCAGAGTTCCCACCTGTTTCTGAAGACTTGACACAGTTATGGGATGTTGTGGATGCTGTTTGGAGGCAAGCTTTTGAACCATTTTTTAGGTTCTCCACCCAAGCTTTGGGTGAATATTCTCATTCTGACAGTCTCGTCTTGTACTTCTAGGTATTCAAAAGCATCGCCAATCCTACTTATATGCTGTTGAGTTGTGGCAGTGTCTTCTCCGGTAAAGTGTGGGATTTTGTCTTGGTATTTATTTGGGAGAGGAGCCAAAGGTAGTGGCAACACCAAAGGTGCGTACCAGGTTTCCATGACGGGATCTAACGGATGATGTACAAGATGAGGGCTTGTGGGATGGGTTGAGGTGGTTTGAATAGTAGTGGTTAGGATAGGTGTGGCGGATGTACTTGGACTAATGACCTGGTTTTGAGAAGATCTGGGATGGTATGATCCAAAGTGATGGAGAAGCTGAAAGTCGGGGGGTGTGGAAGGTGAGGCTTCTTTACTAGGACTCTGTGGTGGGTCTAGGGGTTCAAAATCGTCAAAGTTTATCTTACTATGTGACTTGCTTCTGAAAAGAGTTCTTGCTGATTCTAAATCAAAAGAGGAATCTAGCAAGGTATTAATATGTTCAGGTACTGATCTTGTTTTACGGATGGACCTATCGATAGCTAGATTGTCAGTTTTGGAAACTTGCCACAAAATCTTCTTTGGGTCATCTACTATGATAGGGAGATTTGGGTCTGGATGGGATCTGGTATAGATTCTTCGTGAAGTGAGATTTTAAGTCTAGAGTTTAGAGAGGGTGGTATTTTTGGAAGTTTCAGATGGATGGCCTCTCTGGGTTATACTAATGTGAAGGATGGTAAAAACCAAAAAGATGAACTAGTGGAGACGCTAGGCGGAACTTTGTTGTTTTTGTGAAGATATAGCTATGGTCCACCACCAATAACTAATCTGGAAATGTTTTTTAAGATTTTTCTGAGTTCTTATGCACAGCCTATGGTTTGTTAAAGTATTCTAAACTTGTTTCGACACTTTGCTAGGGTGGTGATAACAAAAAGAGTTTACTCTAAATGATCTTATGGACTGCTTGCTTGTTTAAGTATCTAAAGGACCAAAGATTTTATAAGAGTTTGTTAGACTATCATATACTCAATGTCCCACCATCTCTTGCTATGTTAGTGAGTGATGGGATAGGTTGATCAGATAGTAACCTAGAGTTCGGTAAAATAGTAAGGCCTACTGGAGGCTAGTGGAGTCGCCAGGTGGATTTTTAGTTGTTTTGAGGTATATGTGTATGGTCCACTGCCAATATTGTCAAAAACCAATCTAAGGGAGTGTTTTGGGGTTTTTTGAGTTTTATGTAGTCCTGAGGTTTGGAAGAGTTTCCTATAACTGACTCATCATTTTGCTAGGATGGTGAGACAACCAGATTCTACTCTTCTAAGTTTGACTGAGATTTTGAGAGTTCCTAAGGGATCCTAGGATGTTTTGACTCAAAGTCCCACCATGATCGCCATTATGTTAGTGAGCGATGGGATAAGTCAATCAGATAGTATTCTTAAGGTCTCTAAAGATTTTAGGGAAACTAAGTTGTTTAACACTCAGAGTCCCACCGTGATCACCATTATGTTAGTTCGCGGTGGGATAAGTCAGCCAGATAGAATTCTCAAAAGTCTCTAAATATTAGGGAAACTAAGTGTGTATATTACTCAGAGTCCCACCGTGATCGCCATTATGTTAGTGTGCGGTGGGATACGTCAATCAGATAGTATTCTTAAGGTTGCTAGAAAGTTTTAGGGAAACTAAGTTTGTTTATTACTCAGAGTCCCACCGTGATCGGCATTATGTTAGTGTCCCATGATTTGGCTGATTGGCAAGCCAAATGACAGTGTAACATCAAACCAAGCTTTGGAGCCCAAGGACCTAGCCTTCCTGGACTCAGAGAGGGCTCTCTCTATATGTGTAAGGGATATCTGTGTGTTTTCTTGTTGTGTTATGATTTTAGGATATTTATGGAGTATGTTTTTTGGTTTTGGTTTTTTAAGTTGTAAGGGATGAAACTGATCAAAGATATAAAATAGATAACAAGATGTTAGATTAACTGAGCTATGGGGTCAAAAGGTCAAGAAAGCTATTAGATGACGATACAAGGCTGTTGAAGGGCCGATTTGATTCAAGGTAGAAAGGATCTTTGGGCAAAATGGAGTAAATGGATATCAAGTTTGTGAACGACAAAGAATTTCAAGCATAACTAGTTTAATAGAAGACATAAACATGGTAGGGAAAACCATTAATCATGCAAAATGTAACTATAAGCTAATCAATACATGGAAATAAACATTCAAGCCATGCATAGAAGTATAAGACCCTTTAACTTTGGGAAATGGCTATCAGATTTTGGGCAAAACACTTAAGGAAGACAAACAACTCAAAACACTATGCCGGAACGCCTAAACACAGTACTTCAAGTTATTGGGCACTTTGAACAACAAGATTTGCATAGTTTTAGGCAAAGGGCTAGATCGAAACTAGGCCTCCTTGGTTCAAACAAAATGATAATCTAATCAATCAAAAAGAAGTTTCATGGATGGAACTATAGCTAGCCATAGGTAAGCAGGGCGTATCGTAAGTCCTTCTTAGCATGTATAAAACCATGAATGAAACAAGCAACAATATCCTAAATATTTAAAGAGCAGTCAAGAATTCTTTAATGTTACTTAGGAAGAAGAAAACAAAGAGGCTATGAAGAAACAGGAAATTTGAGGTGCCTCCATGGGCATGTCTCAAATTTATTCTCTACTAATCTATAGCAAGCAATAAAAATGTATTCATGAATAAAAACTAGAAGACAACAACTAAGCAAGAGACACTATACCATTCTACCAAGTCATGGAATCCATCAACAATCCTTCTTCATTCATCCAAGAACATCCAAGAGTCAGGCCAAAATCATAACAGAAGTATTTCCTTCAAAGCTCATATGACCAATATATTTCTTCTCTTCTCAAGTTCAGCCTTATTTACAAATGAGAGTTGGTGGAATAAATAGGCTCAAGTGAGGGAAACCTCATGGTTCAACTTGCCATCCTATTGGCCTAATCAAAATATCTAATCTTGTCCTTGAGGCTTTGCAAAGACCAAGGCACAAAAATATCTCATAAAATATCTAAAAAATGCTAAAAATGGGAAATATATTGACTTTTCACTATTTTCCATGTGCAAAAATAGCTAAACTCACATTTGGAAAAAGCAGTTTTTAGAGGTTCAAAAATTACAAAAATATTCAAAATTTATATCAGCAAAAGGTCCCCTGACTTTTCGGAAACATTTGGCAGCCTTCCCGACGTCAAAATGAGGCTCATGATAGCTCGTTGGAAAGCTCTGAGTGTCTAATTTCCGTAACAACTGAAATTTTCTAGATCTGATGCCTGGAAATCGTCCAAATATGCACCTGTGCATAAAAAACCATAAAATTACAGTCTGTTGATAGACCGGGCAGAGTGTGCAAAAAGCGAGCTTTTTCCGCCATTTTGGGGGAGCAAATCATCTCCAAATGTCCTAAAAATCGCTGAGGCTGTGCTCATGAAATTATGGCATCCAACGATACCATTCTCCTCCTTTGACGAATCCCCAAAGTGAAATGGCGAATTTCATGAGTTTTGACCAAAAACTAAAAAATGCCAAAAAACAGAAAATTGTCAAAAAGTGCCCAAAATTGGTGTGCATGACCCTCAAGGGTCCTCGGCAACATGCTCTAAATCTGAAGCCAAAATTTCAAGTGCTGATTTTTTGTTCTTCTCTTTCCGTGCCGAGCGCTTCCTTTTTGTTTCCTTTAGTTTCTCTTGAGTGGCCTCTAACTTGCGCCGGGCAAACTAATTTATCTTTTGATAATGTTTTGTCATCTTCCTTTGCAGCTCTAAGTCCCTGTTTTCCTTCTCAAGCTTCATATCTAAATGTTTATTGGCTCTTTCTAGCCATGCCTCCTTATTTCTTTCAATCTCTTGCTCAAGTAGTGCAGTGAGGGGAGTGGATTGAAGAAGGGCTTGAACCATTTCTCGCCAATGTATGGGATTTTACTCGCCTTGGATATGGATCTCGGGGAGAACTTGAAATCCAGGCCTACCACTTGAAGATGTTTGTCTTTGAACCTCAAGGTGCACAAATGTGTCAAAGGTGAGAAAATTTCAACTTCTTGTATTCTCTGGCAGAAATCCAAACAACCTACCTCATGAAAATTAAAAAGGAGAGATGGGTGTGCATTGACTTCCTCAGTAGAATTGGCTCATACCTCTTGTGCAACCCACTTCTGCTATCTTTCCTGGGTGGAATCTTGGGCTAGATGCACCCTTGAAACACCACACTGCCTTACAGTCTTTGAAATGTGCTCTCCAAACCAAACTCTGTCTCAGCTTGTCAACCCTCTATTTGATTAAGACAAAAATGATATCAAGTGTAATGTGAAATGTCTTCATTTGGAGTGAGATATTTGTGCCTTCAGAATGCTTCCCTTCCCCTGGACATGCAACTTCACCCAATAAACTTGAAGAAAAACAACACAGTCAATCAGGATCCACAGTCTACAGTGATCTTTCCTGTGGAAGGACACCCCACTTTGGTTTTTGAGGCAGTAGGACACCCTTATATTTGTAGAGGAAGGGAAACAAAACCTTTGAAAAAACACTGCTCTCTGTTTAAGCCACTCAACCAATAAATACACAATATAAACACAGACAACCACAATGCATTTACTCAGTCAGCGGTCACTGTGTTTAAGGGACAAGGTGACAGAGTTTTGAGATGTTTTTATGATGTGCTTACAAAGGTCTGTAGCAGTCCACAGCCAATGAACTTCTTTTCGAACAAAGCATCAACTTTCTTGTATGCAGCTCACCAAACATCTAATAATATAAGCACAGCTAATCAAAAAGTCTATACACAGTCAAAATCTTACTGCTTATAAGATAGGTCAATCAGGGCTTATTGTGTTTTTTTTTATGTAGGTAACCAGGCCTGTAGCTTTCAACAATATAAACTCCCTTCAACAAAACACTGCCCCTTTTGCACCTTACTACTTTTCACACCAGTTTTTCCCACACATCCTCCAACTATTTTACTAACTTGAGGTCTGTTTTATATAAGGGGAGATCAAAACACTGTTGTTGTCCTTTACACAATACAAAAAAGAGATTTTCAACAGAATAAAACGTTAATTTAATGATCACTGTGTGTTGAAACTTGACCTACTTTTCACCCTTTAAACCGTGCGATCCTCTCTTTTCTTCATCACAGTTTGTGGGTAGTCTCATTGGCTATTCACACTAATGCAAACTCAATCATTTTTAAAGATTCACCTCTAGCCAACAGCAAATTTCGTTTTCTACGCAACACCCAAACTGTGGTTTAGACTGTGGTTCTTAACCCTTTTGCACTTCTCAACAGTTCTTGAAAAACCTAAGGGAGGCAGCAAAAATACCTCAAGAACTCGATGATGGCGTTGTTGACACGCTTGAGCAGCTTTGGAGGTGATTTGAAGGCGTGTTGGAGGGCAAATACACGCGCGACGCGTTTAGAAGAAAGAGTGTCGCGCAGAAATTGGTGTTGGGTCACCTGTCGGGCCGACAGGACCCAAGTGCACAGGCATGTCACGCGCACCTACAGGCACTCCGCGCAGCAGTTGTATGCCTATGTAATTTTGCCTCTGAGTGCGCTGCGCACATCTACAGGTGCGCCGTGCAGTGAAATCCTTGACAAACTTGCGAAAATTCTCAAATTGTCTCGTTTTCAATCCTATGAATGGCAAGAGTGGAATGATATTTTGCGCTTCTTGGGAGATTTAAAAGGAATTCCAACGGTCTTTATTCCTTTGAATGCAAAACAACCCACTATTTTTTACATGAATTTCGTGAGGGTTTTGGGAAAACACCCTTTTTCAAAAACATTTCTTTTGTCCATTTGAAACAAAACAAAGTGACCGTGAATGTGTTAATAAGGGTCTACATTTGAAAACTGTTGGTAAAAGACAAAGGTTGTGTGTTTTACTCGAGAAATAGCAATGGTTATGACTCTTTCCCAGCGTCAATTCTATTTATCTTATTTACACATTTGAATAGTGCCTTTTATCGTTGTTGTCTCTTTGGTGACATTTTTCACATAGAAGCTCCCACTTTGAATAATAGCCCAATGAACTATGGACCATTCTTTGCCACTATCAACACTTTTGGTGACGTTTATCATGGAAAATCCACTCCAGATCTGCTAAAAAGCATTGAAAACTGCTTTGTCATTTTGAAAGGAGATGTCTTGTCTTTTTCAACCTGGTCGACAACTTCTGCCTTCAATGAGTTTCAGAACCTGGAAGAATATGCCAAAGTCTTTTTTGTATTCTATGAACCATTGGGTCTAGTTTCAATACCTTTATTGGGAAGAGAAAAAACTCAAATTTTCCTTATCAACTTGTGATAAGTGATATAAAGGACATCTTCTTAGGAGTAAGGGGACCCGTACTTTTAAAACATAATCATCATTGGTTCTTTCGCCTGTGCAATGACTCACCTCATCAACCATTCTTCAAATTTTTTTTTGTTGGAGCTGCAAACTGTCCTTTGAGAGAAAACCTGTTTAAGAGATAAGCTTGACCTCCTTGGATTGCAGTGGTACCCCTGCTTTCCTTCTTGGTCTCTTACCACTTCATCTTTGAACAATCAAGCTTTGAAAATAGTCAATGCCCTGGCCTTCTGCTTGTGAATGAAGGAGGTCCTTTACTTGGAAAAATGTCCGAAGATTGTTTGATAAGCATGCTTGACAAGGGCTCCTCTTATATATGATGGTAAGCAAACAAACTTGAAGACATTGATTCTTTTACCTCTGCCTGTAATCCTTACTCTGCTTTAGAAAAATTGTGTCACTGTCTCACTTGTTTATTTAAAAAAAATCTGCCTTACAATGAGCTGCAACTTTTCAAGTCAAAAATTGGCCATCGCCCTCTGCTTATAGATGAAGGAGGCGCCTTAACCCTCTGCTTATAAATGAAGGAGGCTTTTAGCCATGACTTATCAACAGCTTCTTGACAGTGTTGTTTTTCTTCTGCTGTCCTTTCAGGTTGTGAGTGAGGTCGCAAGAGTTTGATGAATGACTCTTTGCCCTGTAGATGCATCTTAGGCTTATGATCACATTGAGAAGCAGTTGTCTTCTCATGTGGAGCCAAGGATTGTCTTCTTAGATGCTGACATGTTTCTTGTCCTTGTAAAATCCATCTAACAGTGTAAAACACCTAAAATCGACTTGAGATTATGGTCTATGTATTGCTAATACTTAAGGGTATATAAGTGGCGCGACCTAGGGCTGTGACTAGTTTCATTAGCAGAGTGGGAGGTCTGTTGTGACTGGTCTATATCAGATGGAGGTTTTTTGTCTCTTTGATGGTTGCCATGGGTGAAATGCCTTAAAGCACCACTTCCTAGCTTAGGGGAGGTTTTTTGAACAAATTTGGATTGTCTTTTTAGAGCTAATGGGCAGACTAGTATGGTTGAGGCTAGGTAGGATTTGATGATGGGGTTTCATCTCGTCATGGGCGGACTGAAAGGTAAGAAGGCAAAAAGCTTGTGGTTGTTTTTCCAGCTGGAAAATATGACAAATTTTGGATCAGCTGTTGGAAAACTTGGCTGTTAGAACTAGTCATCACCAACAAGTGAAAAATACTGATGACTAACAGCGATGTTCTTTTGGTGCAGAAAAATTATGTGCATCATTACCCTAAACTGTTGATCAACTACTAACGCAACACCTTGTGTGCACAGAAAAAAAAAGTGGGAGAATGTCAGGTTTGTCTTATATTTTTTGTGGAATTATCCCCATATGATACACAATTCATGATGTGTAGTAGGCGGGTAATATCCGTCATTGGTTGGGAGGTTTGAGGGAAATGTCCTCGAAATTTTTTTTGGCTAAGTTATTGCATATATTTTTGGTGGATTTTGGCACATAGTTTTGCTAAAATTATTTATGTGGTGAATATTAGTTTCTCCCATGGTTTTTTAGTTTCGGTTGAGGAGCTATAGTTGTATTCTAATCCAAGGTAAATGGATTATCCATTCAAGGATTTTGTGGGATATATATGTTTTATTGTAATAATATACAAAGGAATATGAATATATATATATATATATATATATATATTCGTGGTTTCCTATTTTTAGTTTCCACGATAAAATATTTATGTTTATTTATGTGTTTTTTATTGCATCATTTTTGTTTTATTAACAGTTAGTTTGCAACAATTAATTGTATAGGGTTAAAACCTACTCATTTAGGGTGATTGTCACACTTTCTAAGGGAGAAATGTGTGATGGGTCAATTGTAGCTAGTGTGGTAGTAGTGACAGAGCTCTAAAAATGGCTTTTCCAAGGCTAATACTTAGTCTATCATCATACTAGGAAAGTTAAGTCTCTAAATTTATCTAATGGGTGACAAATAATGGTTGCAACATCAAATTGGTTCCATCAAATTTGGTTGATCACTTCCAATGTCAATTGATTCTAGTGCACTAACAATCAATTTCTCTTGGGTTCTTTTATATTTAGACTCTAAGGATCCTTCGTATTATGATTCTCCTCTTATCTCTTCTATATTTTTTCTTATTCTACTTTATAAATATAAATTGGAGATTTATAATGATGCATTCTACATGCAATATTTCTCTTAAATTATTATTCTAATGCATATTATCTTTCAATTTACTTCCTCCTTGTCTCAAGAATTATAATCTTCATTGTGGTTTATCAGATATAATTTGACTAAGGAATTTCATGAAATATCAACATTGACATTTCCATCCCATGTTACTCTAACTCAATGATAGTTCACATGAAGTCATACTTATTTATTTAAAAATAAATCTCAAGCTTCACATGTAAATTTGCAAATGGATTTTAAGAGTTATTCCCCAACACTTTGATTTTTATCCCAAATAGAAATATGCAATGGTGCATCTAGATAGGGATGGTACTTAACAATATAATCGACTCCCTTTTTTCATAAAAAATTGTGCATTAGAGAAGTTATTATAGAAAATAACCCATCATGGAAATCATCATAAAACCTTTATTTTATTTTGTGGACTATCTTTCCTCAATTTCGTATTCTTAATAGTACTCTTTAGCTATTTCTTGACCCACCCATGCAATTTTTTCATCCCACTTAATAATTTTTAACAATAACCATTCATTCGTAGTTAATTTATTCATTACTATGTTGGTTAATGTATTTATTAATTTCCTTATGGATGGATTCCAAAATAATTCATGGGTCTCTCTGAATAATTGCACTCCTGCTTCAACCAAGGTCAACTAATGGGCACATATATTTTGAGGTAATTATTTATTTTTTTATCCAACCACTTGTGTATGTCTTCCATGCTCAACATCAACATATGCAACATATTACAAGGTTGATCTTAGTACCTATAACAGTGGAACCAATGTTATAATTTATGGTTTAGTAAGGAGAAATTATCAGTAATATACTTAGACAGAGTAATAGAAAGTATTATACAACAATATATTGAATACACATAGATAAGAGATGAAAGACAAGAAAATCATAAGGAAGGATAGCAATATTCAATTTATTAATATGCCACAACAACAATTTCAATCCAATTCCTTATGTATTGCATATTTATACTAAATATTTAGTTACAAGGTATTTGCAACTATATAACTATGACATAATTTCCTAGTAAAGTGACTTACATATCACATTGGCGTAGTGACTATATTAACTTGTATATGTTGGTTGTATTCATATTCCATATTCCATTTATTAATTACCCCTTGTTCCATGATACTCCATTTAATATTTCATTTATTTGATGCACTTAAATTGTATATTTCAATAATCATGCCTTCATATGACTATATTAGTCCCCATCCATCAATCATCAATCAATTTTCATGGGAAAGGGGTTCAATAATTTTATCCAAATTCATTTATATAAATGGGTACACATGAGCATGTGTTTAGCATAAAGCTCCTATTGCATATTCTAGAAAGTTAGAATGGAATGGGAGATTATACCTCGTAAAGTTAAAAATGATGGTTTACACATTTAGGAAACATGTAAAACTAATGGTAAGTCAAAAAATTAATAGTTATGAAATTTTCATGTCATAGACAAAAATTATACTAAAATTCCAATTTCGTTTTCCTTTTCTCAAAACATCAAATGAGTAATACATCATGGAATAAAGTACTAAGATATAAAGTTATCCCTACCAATCCTATAAATATGCACTCTCTAAGTGCTTCCTCTTTATTTTCCATAGCTCTTCCTATATATTTTTTGGTCAAAGAACCTGATGGAAGTGGGCCTAAGGAAAATGATGGCATAGAGGTACATTTTTAGCTACACATGAATGAAGACATGTACGAAGAGGAATTTTCACTCTCTAGTTTCAGGGTGTTAATGACTAGGGAAGAATCTTCAATAATTTTTATGGTGCTTCATCCTCAATAATTGTTATTGTTATTTTTAATCCTTGGAAGATGACCTAGGTTTCATACTCAACTTTTAAAACAATGAAAATTCCCAAAGCAAACTAAATCTCTCTTTTTGTTTATTGGTACAATATATAGCGACTCTTACCCTTGTCACATCATACATGATGCTAAATTATTAAATGATAACACAATTACAATAATGAGAGGCTATGCCTAGGTGCATGGTGTATGCATTAATTTATTTGATACTATTGGATTAATGTTTCTATGCACATATAAATTGTTTAATATTGAAGAATTCTACTCTCAAAAACAAAAAGTAAATGTACTAGAAAATAAGTTTAAGTATGCACATGTGAATGGTGTATTAATTGTCCTAGAAAAGTAACTTCAAATTATTATTAAAGATTAAATATTATGTCTCTATATAATACTGTAGGTTACCTTTTTTTTATTAAAAAAGACATATATATAAATGTTGGAAAATATTCAATTATATATGTGTGTGTAATTTACTATTAAAATTGTAAAGTTTGCAAAACATTATCAATTTAATCATAATTTTAATAAAAGTTGATGAAAATTTGAAAACAAAATTATTAGTTTATATATATATATATATATATATATATATATATATATATATATATAATTATAATTTTGAATTAATTAAAAAAATTACCTTTAGTAAAATCTTGAAAAATAAATAAATGATACACATGAAAATAGTTTATTTAATTGTCCTTTGCTTATTACTATTAGATTAAATTGTATGTAATTTTTTAAAATTCCATTAATTTATTTAGGTGAAAGTGTTAGTTTTATAAATCATTATTTAAATTTAATTCCTGCAATATTTTAATGTAAATGTCACATCTTTTACTTGTGCAAATGACACGTAATAATAATGCGAAAAAAATATTAATTTGTAATATGAAATGGGCCTTCATGTAGCATAAATGAATTACTTTCCCTCATTAATTTAAAATCATATTTCTAAATGGGAATTGAATGGACGTGGAGGTTGTCCTCTCATTGCAGCTAGGGTTTCCTTATCCAACTCAACCTGTCTTAACTTGGAAGTCAAATCGTGGTGCCTTTCAACATGTTTTTTCCTTTAAAATATGAGGGGTTTCTCCATGATTTATAGCTTCTCATGTGTTCTTTATCATTTTTCTACTATAAGGGGATTTGTTCTCATGTGAAACTCGATTTTGTTCCTTTTTGGAGGAATTCCCTCACAAGTTTCACGGTGATCATTCCTACCAATTCAATGCATATCTCTCTTTCGATCTTCTTCCGAGGAGTTTTTGGCTCTGAAAAATGTAGATGTGCCAAACGAGCAGACACCATTCCCAAACTAGACTTATGAACCTCTATGACACCTCAAAATATCAATATCTTGAAGGAGAAAAGATTAATATGTAAAATTATAGGGCTTTGAATGAGTCATAAATTTGACTTTGAATGGACTAATAAGAATTAGGGTGATCAATACCATGTTGCAATGCCTTATTATGGTATTGGATTTTATATATTTCTTTTTGAAAATAAAGAACCTAGAGACTCGATCCTTAGATCCATCCCTTACTTCATGATTTCCAAGGGAATGTTCCTATCCCACTAAACCCTTGAAGTTAATTTCATCATGGAAATATATTTTTCCTTTTTTGGGTTAGACTTCTACACCTCCTCATTTTCTTATGGGGTGATGATACCTTTAAAGAAATTAAAAAAAAAAAATGGGTCAAATTATATAACCCATGTAGAACCTAAAGGAAATATTTTCACTTGTGTTATATTAAATGTGTGAAAATAGATTTTGATAAGGGATTATCTAAGGTCATTGAATTCAATTTGGTCTGTTAGGGTCACCATCAATTTTTTTATTATGAGAAAGTTCATTTCAAATATATCACTTGCCTTGAATATGGGTACTTTTTAAAAGTTAGATAAGAATTAAATATTATATATCATATTCGTAGCCAAATCCAACTCAAAAAAATATGATGATCATGGTTTTAAACATAAAGAAAAATAATTAGGCCATAATGAGGTCTCAGTATGTCATAAGGTCTTAACCTCCCTCTAACCCAAAATTTCACTCCATAATAGATTTGGAGCTTTTCAATAATAGGAGGAAGTATAAGAGGTTCAATTTCTCAAATGTGATAGGCCATCCTCAATTCCAATGCAACTATGGAACACATATCCTCTAAAAGGATTATGAAATTATAGTAACGGCTAGTTCAAAAAATTCACAAGTTAAGGCTCTGATTCTAGAAAAATAAGATTCATCCTGAAAAAAGGAGAAAGAGGAAGGAGGAAACAATTCCCCCTCTTCTCCTTCTGATGTTGAACTACTGAAGTTTAGTGTTCTTCCCCTCAACTAGAAAAAGACAGAAAATACCACAAATACAGAAATTTCAATTCTTAGCAAACTCTAAACTCTCTTGTTTTTATTATAGGTTCATTTTAGTAAATCCTTGATTATATTAATACTGGTATCATTTTGTGTAAGAATCTTGTAATGTTATACTCTTGTACTCAAGAAGTATTAAGATTAAGCTTTGAAAGGTCTACAGTTGGATCTTTCCATTTTTCCATTTTGACGGGAGAAGGATTAGTTCTATTTTCTTGTCCATCTCTTCTCTAAATTTATAAAAAAGACATTCCATGTATCTTTATTGTGTGCATTTTCCACAAATTTTACTAATATATATTTCCTATTTACTATTAAAAAACAAGATATGGAATATTTTTTAATATATTTTTATTTTCAAATTTTATGATATTTATGCTAATAGTATGGTGTTTCAATTTAAAAAATGGATGACAACAACAAGTGCTTTCAATAAATTATACTAAATTGTTTTCGAGAACTATAGTATTTTAAATCTATTTGGAGTTAGTCTAACTGTCATTTATGACAATATACAAGGGAAACTGATACAATCATATAGATAAAATATGAGTATTGTGTCTTCATGATAGGGGAATGTTGACAGGAAGAAAAATCCTATCATAGAATGTGGAGATACCACTTGACCGGGGCCTCAATTAGATCTTTTTCTCATTTGGTGTGGTGGCACTCATCAGTATTTGGACCAATTGCCATATCCTAAACTGATATAATCTAACCAATGCTAACTGTATACTAATTAATATTATTATTAATACTCTCCTAATCCTAATTATTCCACATACTTATTTTAGATCTACCTAATGTTTTCTCTCACTATGTTAGCTTTTTATGGAATTGTTCTTGATGACCCTCAGTATTACAACAAGAATATTACAACTCCCAAGGGTCTCAAATTTAATTCTCAACTCGTGGTTCATACAAGATTAATAGGGGTTGTTAGTAACCTATAAATATAGGATTCATAAATTTGAATTGACTGATGATAGTCTTGTAAATATGTACATACTTTTCCTTCTACAATTTTTATTCCCATATTCTGTAAAAATAAAATCAAAAATGAAAAATAAAAAAAGGGAAAAAGGGTAAAAAGTCCTAAAAGAAAGATCAAAGGACTTAGAAAAAATGATATACCCCAAAATAAAAAGGATGAATAAAACATGAAAGTGTGCAAGTCTAAATGCCACTACTTTTACTTTTTGCAGATGATTATGGCAGAGTGTAAATAAATTCCATAATCCATGATGATTTGAATAATTTAATCTTGACTTATCATGTTTCAATTTTACTTGTTTTAGATAGAGAATGAAGAATTGTCATACAGTTTAATCATAACAATTCAGTAGTTAGGTAGAGAATAAAAGAAACCAAAAGTTTAATCTGGATTCTTGAATGAAATAAGTTTAGAATTAGATAGTTTTACTACTTTCAAAAGAATAAAATGTTATAAGGTTGCTAGCTCAAATGTACCTGATCAAAATAGAAGAAAAAATGTTAGAAGATATGATTTGGTAGGTATAAGAAGGCGGGAAATCCATTGTAAATATTTTTCACCAGGCTACAAATAACTAATTTCCCCTCGCCATAGCTATTTGACATTCTAGACTATCAGTCAAAGAGGCTCAGGGCATTTCCCGGACTTCTGTTGGGACCGGACCCAAGGCTCAATGACTGACTAGTTGGAAGTGTTAAGTTTCTATATTAATCCCAAAAATCACATCATTTTCCATTCATGCATTCATTACCATGAAAAATCATAATTAAAGGCCCCATTTTACTTAGTTGTGCTTAAAACCCTCATTTCATTAACTTCCTACATCTCATGAAGCATAAAACCCTCAAAATAGCATTTTATCCTACGTTAAAGTGATGAAATTATTACAATGAAATCTTGGTTTTAATCTTCACTTTTCTTGGTTATAATTGTATTTTTGAGTATTCACTTTCCCTTTTCATATTAACACCTAACCTATTTTATTAACTCCCTATAGAAAATCCTAGTCGTATTAACATAACTCCTTTCTATTAATTATCCCAAAAAACCCCTTATTATAAGCTTTTTATGTCAAAGTTATTATGCACATGTTTAAATTAAATGCCTAAGATACCCCTTTGACATGAAAATTATCCATAAGCAAATATCCCGACTCCCCTATAGTTATTTAGCCTAATTGGTTTGGAATAACTATATAATAATATATAAAGGAAAGTTTTGGAATACGATGTATCAAATGAAAATTAAAAACCATTTCCGATGCTTCATATATTGTTTCTAACCAAATTTTGATTAAATTAAGCCTTTAATTTACTACCCCTTCATCTGCCCTCCACACAGCATAAAACTTAGGTATATATTTTCCACTTTACAACGTGCATATTAAACCTTGGTTAAAATCCTCTTAACTCGGCCCCATGCATTCCACTACATATATATAAACTCCTTTTATATATAAAAAGCCTCATTATCCAATAAAATAACCCAGCGCCCTCACGCTCATCCATCACCCTCCGATCATATTTATATACCTAATCTAACAATCCACACTTAGCGCGATCAACCCGACCCTATGCCCCACCATTCCCATCACACTGATTTATAACCGTTGATCTTTGTTATCGAATTAACGGCCCATATTGAAGCCCGGTCCCACCTTGTTTTTCCCCGCTACTTTGAAACCCAATCCTGACTGTTCGCATCAGTTAATCAGATCCAACGATGCACGTTTCATACTGCGTGTCGAAATTGATCGGACGCAGTTTAGGAAAGTTTACAAGATAAAAGTTGTTTTGAGAAACCACTGACTTCTATGTGTCCAATTTTAATTGGATCGCATTACAAAAGCCTAAACCTGCTTACCATATTAAAGTAATGTGATACCACTGAATGGTTTTAACATTCAAAATTCCAAATCCACCTCCCTCCTTTGAATGAACTTACAAAAAAATGTCGAATATGATGATGTTTATTAAGGTTAAAACTTTAATATATCATTTTTATATCTGTTAGTTGCATTCCCGACTGGTTAAACTCCCACCTCGACTATTTTAAAAGATTTTTGAGCCTTTGTTGACCAATTTATAGCCCCGGAGCTAAAATTTACCACTATGACTGCATCTGAAAGACCATTAAAGCTACCCTCTGCAACGTCAAAGATCAATTTTCAACTGAAGATACCCTATTGACATAAGAAAGTACATTGTTTCGGCCCCAACAAAATCAACAGAAGTCCAAATTTGACAACAAAAGCTTCAGAAACCCTGTCAAAACATCAAAATACCTACGAATTTAGGGAGCTCTGTGTTCTGGAGCCAGTCTTTTAAAGTCCAGTTTCCTCCGTTTCTAAGCTCCAAAGACCAAAATTCAAAGATTTAAAGGGTTGAAAATCTGAATATACCCTAGAAAATCCTTCTCTCAGTCAAATCCACTCAGAAAACCCTCTTTTTTTGTTTTATCCTAGTTTACATCCCCTGAATAAACCTATTTGAGCAAAAAATCCCAAAAGAATGCATCCTTAGCCTAAATTGCTCAGTTTCATCTATGTTAAAGTAAATAACTCTTGCAAACAGTCTAATCTTGTAGTAGCTACCCAAAATGCCTAAAAAACAAAGTTAAACCTCCACAGATAGATCTCATTCCACAGGTCTTTGAAAAGCCTTTAAAAACCTCCTTGTAGACCTCTGTTTCATTAATAAATTGTTTGATTTTTGCAGGTTATTATCAGAATATGGATTTGGGCCAACAGTTTCAATACTAGTTGACAAAATTGTTTGCTCCAAATTCTTAGATTTTAACTCAAATATCTTCATTCAACAAACAATTTGTATACAAAGAAAGAACAAAATCAAGTCAGAGAGAGACCAAAATGATGAAGTTTTCACAGTGAATGATAAAAGTGACATCAAAATTCACAATGACATTGAAAACATAATAGTTAAAGAGTATCAGTGGTTAAAGTGTATGAGGTAAAAGTCAGAGTGAAAGTTAAAACAAAGTTACAAGAGCAGTCAAAGGTAAACAGTAAAAGTAAATACAAAGGTAGTAAAATGGTAAAAAGAGATGAAAATACTTTCACCAACAATGAAGTTTATCCAAAGTGAAATTAAAACAGTTAAAATAACAAAAAGGTGAAAAGATGAAAAAGAGAGCAAGAAGGGTCATTTTTTGCACAAATTTCCTGTTTAAGTCATTGTTTTGTAGAACATATTGTGACCAATCCAAGATGAATTTTGCAAAACTGAAGGAGGTTTATGTTCTTAAGAGGTCCATCTAACAGCCATTATGAGTTTGGAGATATTAAACAATATTTTAAAGGACCTTTTGCAGAAAATTCTTGTTAAGTCACCATTTTGTAGAGAAGATTGTGGCCAATCAGAAATACATAATACAAAACTAAAGGAGGTTTTTGTTCCTAAGATCTCTATCTACAAAAAACTATCTCAGTTTTGGCATAGCTATTATATAACAAGAGATACATGCGCATATTTACAACCTATTTTGCAGACTCTGTAAAACTCTATTTTACACATCTTTTTGCAGAGCCTATTGTGGACAGCTGGAGCATAATTTTAGGAAACTGAAAGAGGCTTATTTCAACAACATATTTATCTACAATAAAATCTTTCATTGTTTACATATCTATTTCATATTTATAAATAAAAATATATCATTGGACCCCAAGTTTGTAGAATTGCTGGATCAGAATGCACAAAGAAAGGAAACAGTTAGTGACTTGGATGCCTCATCATCAACTAAGAGTTGGATCAAATTCGAATTCTCCTCTTTGTCATGACCTATCCATAAAAAATAGTGCAAAATATATGCATTAGTCTTGAGTGTCCTTTACTTAAGTTCTATTTATGTAAAACAGTTGGAGATATTTGTGAACCAATCTTGATATTTTTTTCAAGATATTCTAGTTTAGAATTTGTATAAATACTTCACTCTTTGAAGTATTTTGGGTGGAATAAATTTTTTCAAGACTACTATAGACATTTTTTCTGAATACATTGGAGTTTTGGGTGAGTCGATTTGTAAAGCAGCGGAATGGAACTAAGTCAAACAAATATCATAACTCAGGATTCTTGTGTTGATCAGATAAGTCAAGTATTTTCCTGTTTTCACTGTTTATCTTTCTAAGTTCCATACATACATTTACAGGTTTTTTGTCTTAAATGATTAACTAGGAAAGCTTAAACAGGATTAGTGTCAAAAGCTCCCTATTTTTTACTAGTTATTCATTGATATGTTTTCTGCTGATATCTGGACTTAAGAATCCTTAAATGCTCTTAGTCCCTTTTGACCCCTTTCTTTCATCTTATTTTCTGTAAATTAAGGATCCTTCATTGCCCTTTTGTTTAGATCTTACTATTTCATCAAAAATCCTATTTCCAAACCCTTTGAAGGTCATCTACTCTGCCCTTAGTACATTTTCTCTTTTGACCTTATTTCCTAGTTTTGCTTGCCAAGAAATTGACTCCATAGCCGAATGGTATGGTAGATCCCTTTGTGTTTTACCTTGAAGTACCTTTTATTCCAACCAAACATTCAAACCAAACAAATTTCCCAATCATACCTAGCCTAAAATTTAATCCAAAACAAAGTTAAATCTGAAAGAGAGATCCCTCTCTAAAATTTAGGAGGGCTAGATCCTAGATTTCAAAAGTAGGTTTGTGGTTACCTCTAGTAAGTTACAAAGTTTTAAATATTTCTGATAAAAAATTTACTAGAGTGATAACATATTGGAGACCATACTAGGGAACTAACCACTCTCCAATTTTAAGTTTATTCTTAGAGGAAGATTTTTAAAACATATCTCTCCTACTTTAAGATTAAGTTTAAAGGTTGTGGGTAATATAATGGCGACTCCACTGGGGAAGACTAACCTTTTTCTTCAGAAATATTTTACAGGTTTAGATCTGATCTATGATGGTGGACAGTGATTAGACACACAAAGGTTAAAATCATCCACCTGGCGACTCCAGACCAATTTCACAATCAAGACTCCACTGGAGGAATGAACCTGGAAGAACAATAATGGAAAGATCAGGATTTCAACTTGGATCTTAATCCAAGACATTCTGTTCTTTCTTATTAAGTAATTTTTTTAATATATATTATATTTTATATAAAGATCTAACTTGGCTGGATAGATCAGTGGCCCTTCCTGATGAATAATTTACAAGACAATGATTTAAAAACATAATGCAATCAAACTAATCTAGATCTATCAAGATTGCCAGAAAGAAAATCTACTGATCTAATGTATGTGATTGATGACATTCCTTTTTTTTGAGGATTTGCTTAAGTATGATCAGTATGATGATAATTATGTTCTTCAAATTCAAGATAACTTCATAGAACAAACACTAGCTAGTTTGAAGGATGAGATATTAGATTTTCAATTTGATGAGGATTTTCTAAAATCTCTCTTTCTTATTTTTAAATCAAGAAAATGTTCTCCTCAAGTTAAAAAATGGCTTCTTGATATAATTTCTGAAAATTATGAAAATGAAATCAAATTTTTGCATTCTCAAATTCAGTCATACAATTTCCGAAATCCTAAAGACTTCTTTGAAAATCTTCCTTCTCCAAAGCAAGAAGAAATTGTAATACCTTTTGACATGCATATTGAAGATGAGTATTCTTTCAAACACAAGACTAAAGAAATAGTTTCATGGTCTAATATTCATAATTCAACTGAACAATTAGTCATTGAAGGCCTAGAAGTAAATAACATACATCATGCTTTTATTGATCCTATATCAGATTTTATGGAGAATCTTTTTTGCTCAAATCTACAAACATGTTTTCTCTATAAGGATCAAATACATCAAAAGTGGACTTTACACATCATATCATTTATTATAAAGGCACAGGATCATAATATACTTCCAATTTTGATCAAAATCAGTCAAGTTATCCATTTATTTTTTCAGCTACTTGATTGGCTTCATTGGCATTTTTATATTACCTGATTCAATAATATTTTTAGTAGATTAGAATAGGTAGATGAGTGCCAATAAGCTCATAATTTTGAGCATTTTTTTTAGTTTTTAATTTTCAGCTAGTTTTTCATTAAGATTTAAAGCCAAGGATGAGGTCCTAAAGATGTTTAAGATCTATAAGTTGGCTTGAAAATTGTTGTGTGTTGTTTTAGTTTTAGATCAGATTTTAGTTTGAAGAAGATGGAAGACAGTTACAGGATCATCAAGGTTAAAAATTCAAGGCTACTGATCTTAGAGTTCTTGACATTTCACTAGGAAATGCCATCCCCAAGTGAAGCCGATGTTAGTAACCTATAAATATAGGATTCATAATTTTGAATTGACTGATGATAGTCTTGTAAATATGTACATACTTTTCCTTCTGCAAGTTGTATTCCCATATTTTGTAAAAATAAAAGAAAAAATAAAAAATAAAAAAAAGGGTAAAAATTCCTAAAAGAAAGATCAAAGGTCTTAGAAAAAATGATATACCCCAAAAGAAAAAAGATCAATAAAACATGAAAGTGTGCAAGTCTAAATGCAACTACTTTTACTTTTTGCAAATGATTATGGTAGAGTGTCAATAAATGCCATAATCCATGATGAGTTGAACAATTTAATCTTGACTTATCATGTTTCAACTTTACTTGTTTTAGATAGAGAATGAATAATTGTCATATAGTTTAATCATGACAATTCAGTAGTTAGGTAGAGAATAAAAGAACCCAACAATTTAATCTGGATTCTTGAATGAAATAAGTTTAGAATTAGATAGTTTTACTGCTTTCAAAAGAAAAAAAAGTTGTAAGGTTGCTAGCTCAAATGCACCTGATCAAAATAGAAGAAAAAATGACAGAAGATATGATTGGGTAGGTAGAAGAAGGTGGGAAATCCATTGTAGATATTTTTCACCAAGCTACAAATAACTAATTTCCCCTCCCCATAGCTATTTGACATTCTAGACTATCAGTCAAAGAGGCTCAAGGCATTTCCCTGACTTCCGTTGGGACCGGACCCAAGGCTCAATGACTGACTAGTTGGAAGTGTTAAGTTTCCATATTAATCCAAAAAATCACATCATTTTCCATTCATGCATTCATTACCATGAAAAATAATAAGTAAAGGCCCCATTTTACTTAGTGGTGCTTAAAACCATCATTTGATTAAGTTCCTACATCTCAGGAAGCATAAAACCCTCAAAATAGCATTTTATCCTAAGTTAAAGTGATGAAATTATTACAATGAAAGCTTGGTTTTAATCTTCACTTTTCTTGGTTATAATTTTATTTTTTGAGTATTCACTTTCCCTTTTCATATTAACACCTAACTTATTTTATTAACTCCCTATAGAAAATCCTAGTCCTATTAACATAACTCCTTTCTATTAATTATCCCAAAAAACCCCTTATTATAAGATTTTTATGTCAAAGTTGTTATGCACATGTTTAAATTAAATCCCTAAGCTACCCCTTTGACATGAAAATAATCCATAAACAAATATCCCAACTCCCCTATAGTTATTTAGCCTAATTGGTTTGGAATAACTATATAATAAGATATAAAGGAAAGTTTCGGAGTACGATGTATCAAATGAAAATTAAAAAACCTTTCCGATGCTTCATATATTGTTTCTAACCAAAGTTTGATTACATTAAGCCTTTGATTTACTACCCCTTCATCTGCCCTCCACACAGCATAAACCTTAGGTATATATTTGCCAATTTACAACGTGCATATTAAACCTTGGTTAAAATCCTATTAACTGGCCCCCATGCATTCCACTCCATATATATAAACTCCTTTTATATATAAAAATCCTCATTATCCAATCAAATAACCCAGCGCCCTCACGCTCATCCAACACCCTCCGATAATATTTATATACCTAATCTAACGGTCCACACTTAGCGTAATCAACCCGACCCTATGCCCCACCATTCCCATCGCACTGATTTATAACCGTTGATCTTTGTTATCGAATCAATGGCCCATCTTGAAGCCCGGTCCTACCTTGCTATTCCCCGCTACTTCAAAATCCAATCCTGAATATTCGCATCAGTTAATCAAATCCGACGATGCGCGTTTCATATCACGTGAAAAAATTGATCGGACGCAATTTGGGAAAATTTACACGATAAAAGTTGTTTTAAGAAACCATTGACTGCTACGTGTCCAATTTTAATTGGATCTTGTTACAAAAGCCCAAAACTACTTACCATCTTAATGTAACGTGATACTGCCGAATGGTTTTAACATTCAATATTCCAAATCCGCCTCCCTCCTTTGAATGAACTTATAAAAAAACGTCGAATATGATGATGTTTATTAAGGTTAAAACTTTAATATATCATTGTTATATCTATTAGTTGCATTCCCGACAGTTAAACTCCTGCCCCGACTATTTTAAAAGATTTTTGAGCCTCTATTGACCAATTTATAGCCCCAGAGCTAAACTTTACCACTATGACTGCATCTGAAAGACCATTAAAGCTACCCTCTGTAGCGTCAAAGATCTAGTTTCAACTGAAGATACCCTGTTGACATAAGAAAGTACATTGTTTTGGCTCCAACAAAATCAACAGAAGTCCAAATTTGACCACAGAAGCTTCAGAAACCTTGTCAAAACATCAAAATACCTGCGAATTTAGGGAGCTCTGTGTTATGGAGCTAGTCTTTAAAAGGCCATTTTCCTTTGTTTCTAAGCTCCAAAGACCAAAATTCAAAGATTTAAAGGGTTCAAAATCTGAATATACCCTAGAAACTCCTTCTCTCAGTCAAATCCACTCAGAAAACACTTGTTTTCTGTTTTATCCCAGTTTACATCCTCTGAATAAACCTAATTGAGAAAAAAATCCCAAAAGAATGCATCCTTAGCCTAAATTGCTCAGCTTCATCTCTGTTAAAGTAAATAACTCCTACAAACAGTCTAATATTGCAATAGCTAACCAAAATACCTAAAAAGTAGAGTTAAACCTCCACAGATAGATCTCATTCCACGGGTCTTTCAAAAGCCTTCAAACACCTCCTTGCAGACCTCTGTTTCATTAACAAATTGTTTTATTTTTGCAGGTTACTATTAGAATATGGATTTGGGCCAATAGTTTCAATACTAGTTGACAAAATTATTTGCTCCAAATTCTCAGATTTTAACTCAAATATCTTCATTCAACAAACAGTTTGTATACAAAGAAAGAACAAAATCAATTCAGAGAGAGATTAGAATGATGAATTTTTCACAGTGAATGATAAAAGTGACATCAAAATTCAAAATTAAATTTAAAGCATAATAGTTAAAGAGTATCAGTGGTTAAAGTGTATCAGGTAAAAGTCAGAGTGAAAGTTAAAACAAAGTTAGAAGAGTAGTCAAAGGTAAACAGTAAAAGTAAATACAGAGGCAATAAAATGGTAAAAAGAGATGAAAATAATTTCACCAACAATGAATTTTATCCAAAGTGAAAGTAAAACAGTTAAAATAACAAAAAGGTGAAAAGATGAAAAAGAGAGCAAGAAGGGACATTTTTTGCACAAATTTCATGTTTAAGTCATTGTTTTTCAGAACATATTGTGACCAATCCAAGATGAAGTTTGCAAAACTGAAGGAGTTTTATGTTCTTACGAGGTCCATATAGATAAAAATATCTCACTTTTCTAACAACCATTATGGGTTTGGAGGTATTAAACAATATTTTAAAGCACTTATTGCAGAAAATTCCTGTTAAGTCATCATTTTGCAGAGAAGATTCTGGCCAATCAGAAATACATAATACAAAACTGAAGGAGGTTTTTGTTCCTAATATCCCTATATACACAAACCTATCTCATGTTTGGCACAGGTATTACAGAACAAGAGATACATGTGCATATTTAAAACCTATTTTGCAGACTCTGTAAAACTTTGTTTTACACATCTTTTTACAGAGCCTATTGTGGACAGCTGGAGAATAATTTTAGGAAACTGAAAGAGGTTTATTTTACCAACATATTTATCTACAATAACCTCTTTCATTTTTTACATATATATTTTTTATTGAGAAATACAAAGATATCCTTGGACCCAAAGTTTGCAGAATTGCTAGAGTAGAATGCACAAAGAAAGGAAACAGTTAGTGACTTGGATGCCTCATCATCAACTAAGAGTTGGATCAAATTCGAATTCTCCTCTTTATCATCAACTATCCATAAAAATTAGTGCCAAATAGATGCATTAGTCTTGAGTGTCCTTTACTTAAGTTCTATTTATGTAAAACAGTTGGAGATATTTGTGAACCAATCTTGATATTTTTTTCAAGATATTCTAGTTTAGAATTTGTATAAATACTTCACTCTTTGAAGTATTTTGGGTGGAATAAAATTTGTCAAGACTACTATAGACATTTTTGCTGAATACTTTGGAGTTTTGTGTGAGTCGATTTGTAAAGCAGTAGACTGGAACTAAGTCAAATAGACATCATAACTCAAGATTCTTGTGCTGATCAGATAAGTCAAGTATTTTCCTGTTTTCACTGTTTATCTTTCTAAGTTCCATACATACATTTACATGTTTATTGTCTTAAATGATTAACTAGGAAATCTTAATCAGGATTAGTGTCAAAATCTCCCTTTTTTTTACTAGTTATTCATTGATATGTTTTCTACTGATATCTGGACTTAAGAATCCTTAACTACTCTTAATCCCTTTTGACCCCTTTATTTCATCTTCTTTTCTGTAACTTAAGGATCCTTCATTTCCCTTTTGTTTAGATCTTACCATTTCATCAAAAATCCTATTTCCAAACTCTTTTAAGGTCATCTACCCTACCCTTAGTACATTTTCTCTTTTGACCTTATTTCCTAGCTTTGCTTGCCAAGAAATTGACTCCATAGCTGAATGGTCTAGTAGATCCCTATGTGGTTTACCTTGAAGTACCTTTTATTCCCACCAAACATTCAAACCAAACCAATTGCCCAATCATACCTAGCCTAAAATTTAATCCAAAACAAAGTTAAATCTGAAAGAGAGATCCCTCTCTGAAATTTAGGAGGGCTAGATCCTAGATTTCAAAAGTAGGTTTGTGGTTACCTCTAGTAAGTTACAAAGTTTTAAATATTTCTGATAGAAAATTTACTAGAGTGATAACAGGGGTCAACACTATGTGTATAGCATGTACTTATCTCTTTCCTTCTCTAACTTCTATGAAAGCAATGAGATGAGATCTAATTATTGAGAGACCATACTAACTATCCTACGCTAGACAAAATAATCAAGATTGTGGGAAATGAAAGGAAGTAAACAAATCTATGCTATCTCTAGCAAAAGGAATAAAAACATATTAACTATGAAGAAATAACATCTTATGTATTATGTCTTATATAGAAAGAAAACTCAGAACATAAATAAAGCATGTAAACATCAAAACCTATTTTTTCGGAGAAAGGCAATTTCTACAACAAACTAGGTCAACGGTTCTACATGGTATCCTTGCCTCTAAACTTCATCTTTAGGTTTCCATGAATGTGTGGCACATCAAAGAAAGTTAACCTGGATGCAATTTTAGATAAGTTTTGGATGCAAAATACAATATGTTATAAGACTCGCTATTTTCCTATAAGAGTCAGTTTAGTAAGCAGGAAAATGCACTAATGTTGTGATCTAAAGGAAAAATGAGCTAAGGGGAGGCTAATCGATGATCAAGCATGTATTTCCATGTAATCATGTCAATGAGAGAATTATTCACTCAATAAATAGGTGACAGTAGAGTCTCTTGTAGATATACAAAACATGGATTGTATAGTCACAACACGCATAAATGATAAAAACATATAAAATTCAAAAACCAAAGAAAAATTAACGCATGAAAAGAGATGTTAGATAAGTAATATAACCACTTCTAAAACTATCATCTATTTCTCAAAGTATTGTGCAAGAAATGATTGTAATCAAGATAAATAATTAACCTTAGACAAAACAACACCTATAAATTAAATTTGCAAAAATGAAAAAGTGCATAAAAAAATAATAGTATAGAAGGGGTCGAGGGAAACTGGGGTGGGCCATAACCCAAGGAAGCTTAGATCCTTGAAGGAACAACACTCTAAGGACCAAATATGTCTTTCATTAATAAAAAAATTATTTGTACAAGAAATATTGCAAAATTGAAAAACTCCTAAGTTCTTGCTTCCTCTACCTCAACTACATTTAGTTTCTTCTCATAATGGGTTGCTCAATCCCTCTATTTGAAAAATATGAGTGAGGGGAAACCTCCTTGAAAAGAGGATTGTTTTCCCTCTAAAACTCCTAAAAAGAAAGATCTTACTCTCTAAGTGATTTCTTAACTACTGGTAGGAGTAATTAGTGCTTCAATCTAACCGAGTTTGATCTTGTTGCAGTAAGGGATACGTCTCATAAATCTCTATGATATGTGCAAAATCTTCTCAATATCCTATATCATAAGCACATTAGACACAAAAAGCACGATAAATATTTCTAGCATTCCGAAGAACTTATTTAAGCTAAGAAAACATTACTATATGCAAAAGGAAAGGTTTAATACAACCTTTATGTGCCTAGGGAAGGTTAGATGGTATTTATTTTTTACCTAATTTAGAAGCCCATTAGTTATTATTGATAGAGAGGAGGGAAAGAACCACCCAAATGCAAGTTTCTTATGAAATTGTAGATGTTAAAAATAACAGTTCTTTTCAACTTATAAGTGGGTTCAATTAAGCCACCTAGTAAAATTTATTCTCATGCATGAGAAAGGAGATAATATAGGTTTTTTTTATTTCAGAATATAAATTGGAAATATTAAAGCCTAGTTTAAACAAAGCTAAAAACTAATCAATTTCATTGGTAGATAATTTATAACTTAATATGAACCAATGAATGTTATACATGATGATAATCAATTTAAAAGATAGAAATAATTTGAATCTAACTTTAAACAAAGCTAAAAACTAATCAATGTCATTGGTAATAATTTATAACTTAATATGAACCAATGAATGCCTAAGCGACATTCTGTTTTCTATAAATCCTATCATTTTTTTGGGCCAAGAAACTATATGTGACCGGGAGAAGGCCATAAAAATTTTTCTGAATATTAAGTCTGGATGGCATGCTGCTGCTATGGATGCTGTCAGACACTCAGGGGGTCTGACAGCCATATGGAATCCAGAAAACGCATGTTTTAAAGCTTATAAGTTTTTCGGGGGGATATTTCTTTTTGGTCGTATCAGAGGTATGGTTGAATCTGTTAATATTATCAACTTATATGCTCCTTACTGCAATCGCCATTCCTTTTGGCAAAGAATGGTTGCTTCGGGCATTCTAACATTGCATAATCTAATTTTGATGGGGGATCTTAATTGAACCATACATCCATATGAAATATGGGGAAATTCTGCCAGATTGGATGCACTATCCTCCTTTTTGAATGACATGTTTTTTGATCATCAAATGGTCGATATATGCCCGCTCCCACTATTGCCGACGTGGACGAATAAGAGGGCCAACGATCACTTTATTGGAAAAAGAATGGATCGGGCTATGGTCCACGTAAATCTTATTGACAAATGGGGTATGCCTCGATCTGATTTTATTGTCTCAGACATTTCGGACCATATGCCAATCAAACCCTCATGGAAATCTAATGCTATTTCAAAAGGTAAGCCTTTAAAATTTAATAGAATATGGCTTGAGGATGATGAATATATAGGTATGGTTTTTAGTCTCTGGCAACAAGATGTGGATGATGCGGGTCTCAAGGATTGGGATCGTTTTCATTACAAACTCCAAAACATTAAGAAGGCGTCAAAGGAATGGGAGATCAGGAAAAAAGCTGAGCTCAAAAAAGAACTACAGGAGATCTCCACGAAGATGGCAGATTTATATGCTTCTTTCTCGGTCACAACGCCTGATGAATCTACCTTGGGTTTATTGAACAAACTTGGGTCTAGGAAGCGGGAAATTTTGAGGATCGAGGAGGTTACATGGAGGTTGAAGAGCAGAATCACATGGCTCAAGGAGGGTGATCTCAATACACACTTTTTCCATAAAACTGCAAATGCAAAGCACAAAAAGAACGCCATATGGTGAATTAAAAAGAATGATGATAGTTTTGCATACTCCACTGCAGAGATCCAAGATGAAGCGTATTCTTATTTCTCAAAATTCTACATGAAAGATCTCTCGATTAGTGCTGAGAATCAGTCTTGGGTTCTTGATCATCTGTCCAGATTTTTTGATGAAGAGGCTATTGCATTGATCAATCAATGTATCACTGGGAATGAGGTTCTTTCGGTCCTGAAAACTTTTCCACATGACAAATGTCTGGGGCCAGATGGGTGG
The DNA here is from genome assembly GCA_034641835.2 of Pinus albicaulis. Taxonomy (NCBI): domain Eukaryota; kingdom Viridiplantae; phylum Streptophyta; class Pinopsida; order Pinales; family Pinaceae; genus Pinus; species Pinus albicaulis. The sequence goes on along the minus strand of CM076576.1, from coordinate 434,270,944 downwards.
CCTGCGGAATTTTTTATCTTCTTCTTTGATTTACTGGGGGCTGAGCTTACTGACATGATGGAGCTTTTTCACATTCGGGGTATTATGCCCGCAAATCTGAATTCTACATTTATTTCTCTCATTCCTAAGGTCGCGGATCCACAGTCCTTTACAGATTTTCGACCCATCGCTCTTTGTAATCTTATTTACAAAGTCACCTCTAAGATTATTGCTAACCGAATAAAAGTTGTTTTATCTGCCCATATTTCAGTGGAACAATATGGTTTTCTCAGTGGTCGGTCTATTCATGATGCAATTGCCATTGCTCAGGAGGTTCTTCACTCCATGCATAAGGATAAACAAGAAGCACTAGTATTGAAGGTGTATTTACACAAGGCATATGACTTAATGGACTGGTCATTCATCTAGGTTTTATTGCTCAAGATCGGCCTTCCTATCAGGATCATTCGATGGATCATGGCTTGTGTATCCAATATTTGATATGTTGTTATAGTGAATGGGTTTCCTTCCCATTTTTTTGAGGCTGTTCAGGGTTTGTGTCAAGGATGCGCTCTCTCCCCACTCATTTTCATCCTTGTAATGGATGGGTTCAGTAAGTTGATGGATTCTGCTGAACAGAAGGGTTTCATCAAAGGTTTTACCTTTTCAAATTCTGTTTCCACATCGCATTCTCTCTTCATTGATGATCTATTACTATTTGGTTATCAGATTAGAAATCACTAGTTCTATATTCATATCATGTTCAGGCATTTCGAAACTGCTACAGGGCTGGGTATCAATTGCAGCAAATCTTTTCTTCTTCATGAATTTGGTGATATACAGGAGGTCAACTTTATTGCTGAGTTTTTGGGTGTTGAAACTCATCTGGTTTCCAAGGGTTTTAAATACTTGGGCTATATCATTAAACCCTGTGGATACAAGAATAGCGACTGGAACTAGATGTTGGACAGATTTCGGGATCAGATTCAATGTTGGACTCATCGCTGGCTATCAATGGGTGGATGGCTTATTATGATCCAATCTATTCTATCCCAGATGTTAGTGTTTTGGGGTCATATTTTCTACCTTCCAACTGGTGTTATTGGAAAGATAAACAGCATTATCATGCAGTTTATTTGGGGTGGGGTCAACATGGACAGGAAGTATCCTCTATGTAGTTTGTTTGCCATCTGCAGACCTAAGGACATGGACGGATGGGGTATTCTGTGTACTCGTGATTTCAACAGCGCCCTTTTAACTAAGTCTTTCTGGCGGGCCATTAATGGTTCGGGCATATGGAATGCCATCAACAGAGCCAAATATTATCAAGGTGACACTCTCTTTTCAATCAGCTGTAATGACTTTTCTTTTCCACGCAACATTTCATGTATATGGTGTAGTTTCAAAAGAATTGTGGCTCATGTTGCCCCTTAATTAATCTGGCAATTTCATGACGGGAGCCGTATCCCGATTGGATCGTTGAATTTTCTTTCACAGATGCAACATAATGCCCCATCTCGGCATCTTCTTCATGCATTGACACAACGAGGTATCCTATATTATTCACAAGAAATTTGTTTTTAGTCTTTCGGCGCTCCTATTTTTAAATCTGCTGACCAATTAGGTTTAGAAGGGGCTGATACTGATGAATGGGGTATGTTCCGGGATCATTTGCGTTGTGCTGGTCTTTGTTATGCTCCCGGTGGTGATCAAGTAATTTGGAATGGCCCACTAAAGAATAATTTGGTAATAGTCAAGGAGGTTTAATGTTATACCATCGCTCTGTCACAACAACAACATGCCTCCAAAATATTTTTTCCTTATTGGCATCAGGATATTCCAACGAAAATTACTATCTTTGGGTGGCTGGTTTGGCACGGAAAAGTACTCACATGGGATAATCTTGTGAAGAGGGGTCATCACGGTCCTAGTCGCTATGCTATCTGCTATTCGGAGGAAGAATCAATCTCACATTTATTCATCACCTGCCCCACAGTTGCCAGACTATGGAAATTATTCAGCTCTTTTTTTCTAAATCCATCATGGATTCCTCTGGACTTCATCTCTACTGCACAAGAATGGGACAAACTGAACAGCAAATATAAATCGCTCCCTTTCTATTTTATATGGGAGGTCTGGCTGGCTCGGAATTTCCTGATTTTTGAGCACATACCATTTCACACTCATCGGGTATACATGGCTATTAAATCTTAGATGGATGATCGTCCACATCAACCTTCTGTTGTAGTTGATGGCTCCCACCGCATTAGACCATATGAGATTGGCATCCCTGCCATCTTTTTTGATGGAGCCTCTGCTGATGGTATGACTGCATGTGGTGCTTGGATCAAACTTTCTGAACGAGAACGATATCACATTTACTGGAATGGCGGCCCCGGTACTAACAATAAGGCCGAGATTATGGCACTATGGGGGGTCTCCTGGCTGCAACAGACCTTCAAATTTAGAATGTTAACATTTATGGGGACTCTCAGCTGACCATTGGATGGATTACTGACAGATTTCTCATGTCTTCCATGAATCTACAGGGTTGGATTGAAAGAACACAATGACTGTGGCATAGGTTAAATTGCCCTCCCATTAATCATATATATCGTGAAAACAACACTCGGGTTGATCGGCTTTCTAAGAAGGGACTTCTGGCTGATTTTGGATCCATGAAGGTCATCCATTTCTCAGATGGTAGACAGATGGGGGAATTTTCGATCCCCATCCCATGAGTATCTCTATTAGAACTTCTTCGCTCCACATTTTGTCTAATCAGTGTTTTTTTAGGAGGTTCTGGTTTTTGACATAGGTTTTTTGTTTTGGAATTGTTGGATGATTATGATTCTGTATATTGCTTCCCAACTAGTATTGATTATTATCTCTCTCCTTTTATCTCTGTTCGACCTCTATTATAGTCAAGCGAGCCTGAACAATTAGTTGGAGTGCCTACTAATATTGACCGGGGGTATCTACGTGTCCGATTTTATTTTCTGTTTTATGTATGCTCCTTTTTCCTCCCTTTCAAGCAAGTGTGGTTATCTATATGTCAAGCGAGCCTACTACATACTCATCAAGCGAGACAGAATTTATTTACAAGCGAGCCTAACATTTATTATTTCAAGCAAGCCTGATTATCTCTTTTTCGTGCCAGATTAAAGGGCATTAATTGCATTATGTGTATAAATAAATCATTTACAAGTATGCCCATTTTTTCAGCGAATCCGAGTTCTGCCCTGCGCAATTTGTTCCAGATTGGCATCTTGTCATTGTTGGGACAAAACAGGGATGGATCGGACCTTCTCCTCTCTGTTTGGATACATCTTCTTTCTCATATCTTAGAAGTAATTTACAGATTTGAATTGTCATATCTTCTGTTCATTTCTAACGTTTCTCTGACGAATCCTTCCTGCTCTGTCAATTATTCTTGCATCTTATACTGAGTTTATTTGTATGGGAAGGATCTTATCCTGATATGAGGTGGCCATCCTATCATTTACTGCTCTTTCTCTCCATAAAGAGCATTTTACATCTGGCCAACCTATGTTGGATTTCTCGCTGTGGGCTTTACAGCTTGAGAATTATTAGTCAATGCACTACTTATATTATAATATAATCAGCGTTTTTTTCTTCTGAAAAAAAAAATCAATTTGAAAAATAGAAATAATCTGAATCTAAATTAATTATAGAATATTAATATTTATTTAAATTATTGAAGTAAATCAATATTCTTACATTCATAAGACATTGAACAATTCATCAAATCTAGATTTTATATTTAACTAAAATCACAAATGCATATAAAATATATAACATTAATGCTGAACGAAAAAAACTTCTCAAGTCTTGGAAATCGATAAATATAACTGGTAAATAATATCAATATTAATTTAATACAAATTCATCCAATTGGCCATTTATTCATAGAAGGGGGTCATATATATAGTAAACCATAGTAACATATATTATTCAGTGTTCTGATAAAACAAAATATTTCTGCATAGTAAATTTGTTACATGGATGGAATCAAATTCCTAAGTCAAAAGCTCAGTGGTTAAAGTTGTTGTTGAGGTTACTAAGATCATGGCTGTTTCCAATGAAATTGAATTAGCTTCCAACTTTCGTGGGATCTTTCCTGATCTTTTTATGGTTTCTCATTTCCTCTGAATAGATAGGTTTAACACATATGAGAACTCAAAATATTAAGAAAATCACGCAACAAATTAACTATCATGAAAATATAGAAAATTTCTTAAAACTGAATCATGATTTAACATTGTTTAATTATCTCATTTTCTTGTGTTTCAATGATATGATCCAGGTATCCAAGGTTCAGTGACTGAAACAGGTATTGCTTTCCAAATGGGGCTGGATGCCATATTTTCATTAATCACAGGTCAATTTCCTTGATTAGTTTAAACCGTAGTTTTGTAAAATATTCTTATCATGGGAACTGGGTGCAGTACATAGTTTTTTGTTTGAGAAAATGACCAGATGGTGGATTCAGGAGGTGGAGGTGGAGGTGGCAGAGCTTATTCATTGGCATTCTGGTCTAGATAAGCAATATCTGAACATTCGATCATCAGAGAGGAAGATAAGCCACAACATCACGTGTTTATTGCTGGCCCGGATGGCATATTCTGGACAAACTTCAAACATATCAAAGGAATGGAATATAATATCGGATATGATTCATTAGAAAAATGAGAAGAGGTGAAATCTGCCCACCTGGGAATCAGGCTGAGTAAAGGAATATCCCATGGAAGAACAAGGAAGATGTCAGATGGGGCAGATTGGCCAAATCAGCGTTTAATTTAAACATGAGATTTTGCAAATGAAAAATGGGTAGTCTTAGACAAAAATGAAAAGAAATTGATTTTCTCATATTATTGTTTATAGAGACATTCAAACCATTTCAAATGGTTAGGTTTTGTTCAAATCACATCTTGGAATAATCATGGGGAGAAATTATATTCTTAACTAAAGCACCTAGTACCTTTGTTAAGGTTGTCTCAAGGAGAAGCTTCAACTTAATGAATTGTTTCCAAAAAAAATGGTGGCTTCAACATGGTTATTATTGACAAAAGTCTTTCAAATTTTATGATTTTTAGATATTGTATTTAGTGGTTATTTTTATTTTATTTTGGAAAGTGGTGTTACCAATAACAATCTTTCATTGGCATAATTTTTTGACTTTATAACTATTTTTATTTTTAAATTTTTATAACTCATCTACAAATAAGTAAATCAAATACCACTTTGATATCCTTCTTTATAAGTCAATTAGTGAATTGGGTTTAGCTTGAGAATAGAGCCCTCCTTCTTTATAAGTCAATTAGTGAATTGGGTTTAGCTTGAGAATAGAGCCCTCCTTCCTTATAAATCAATTAGACAATTAGATTTAGCTTGAGCATGGAGCCCTCATTAACTTTAATGATGTATTTTTCTTTTCTCTTTTTCCTCTTTCAATTTTACTTTTCTAACTATTTTTTTAATTAATAATAATGTTGCATGTCACTTTCTTTTTATAAAATTGTCATCTTATTTATTTTCATATTCTCATTTAATTTATGAAACAATATAGAGTTGAAAATAATTATATTATTTTATATTAATGGAGAAAAAGTTACATAAGTTGTAACGTATCTCCTTAGTTTAGGATTAGTTCCTAGAGATTAGGGGTTTGGTTGCAACTTCCTAACTTCTAGTATTGTACTTAATGATGTAATTTTTCATTCATGAATGTAAGTGTCATGAAGTTCTCTCTCTGTTCACAAGTGTAGTCTCGGTCGCGGGGAGCCACACGAAAATACAACCTTCTTTCAGTGCAATATTGTATATTTTGCCTTGGTACTGAAGTCAGATTGTAGAGGCTTTATTTTTACTTGTACTGTGTTGGAGTGCCTTTGTAGCCGGTTGCCTTTGTAGCGAAGTGCCTTCGGTAACAAAAGGTACCTTTGTGGCCGCGTGTACACGAGAGCTTTGTGCTCGATTGAGCAGGTGGACTGCAGAACACCTGGCTCAGACTCGGATGATTTTTTAATTTTCTGAGTAGAAGGGGGTTGGCGCGTTTTTCGCGCTGACAGTAGCGCCAGGAAGCGCGACTGGCGCGTCTGTTCAGTTGTTAATCGCGCCACCGCGCCATTAGCGCCCAGTCCTGCAGAAAATGCGCCGGTGTCTTTCCTTGGACCCCGATTTATGGGGCGCGAGTTTTCTCGCTCGGGAAGGCGCCAACTCATCTTCAAAGGGATTGCAGATAAGTCGAACAGTTGTGGATCTCTGGTTTGATGGATCATTTTTTGTTGTATTGGAAAACAACGGGTTTCTCATGAGTAGGGATTGAGTTTGTGGGCTCTGTCGGTGAGTGGATCGGGAGAGATGCGCGAGGAGAGAGTGGCGAGATCGGGTGACAAGTTGGCAATTATCGATTTGCATTGTTGTTGAGTAGATTTTCATTTGTAGATGCGATCAAAACTGATAATACGATGAAGATCTTATCCACGAGTACGGCAAAACATTGGATCTAACTTCACGAACTGGAAGTTCAAGATCCAGACCTTGCTTGAGGGTGCGAATGCTTGGTCCATAGTTACAGGTGATGAGCAGAGGCCGAATTCGAACACAGGGACACAGGAGCAAGAATGGGATAAACGAGAAAACAAGGCAAAAGTTTTGCTGAAGATGTCTGTCAAGGACAACATTATCCCCCATATCAGAGAATGTAAAACGTCTGCGGAGATCTGGACGACCATCAAAAACCTGTATCAGATCCAGAATACAAGTTGAATTATGGCACTTAAAAGTAAGTTATTTTCAATGAGGATGGATGAAAGTGAGACTGCTGCTGCATTCATTGCGTGAATCAAAGATGTGAAAGACGGATTAGGGGCCATCGGAGAGAAGGTCTCTGACTCTGATCTCGTCACAATCACATTGAACGGGATGCGAGATGAATTTCAAATGTTCATCACTAGATTGGCGGCAAGGGAGAAAGTGCCCACATTTGAAGATCTGACAGGCATCTTGCTGCAAGAGGAGGAGCGGCGACAGAACTTGAACCCTCAGAACGATGATCTTGCGCTGATGGCGAAACGGCGACCTTTCAGAGGGAAGCAGCCACAGCAGCAATCACAGTCGCAACTGCAGCAAAGAGGAGGTACATCGCAGAAGAGTCCATATAAAGGTATGCTTGTAAATAATCCTATAAGAAGATGTTATTACTGTGGAAAGAAGGGTCATATGCAGGATAGATGTCTTAAGAAGAAAGCAGATGCTGCAAAGAGAAAACTGGCAACTGCAAAGCACAGAGGATACTTTGTCGAAGAAGAAGATGTTGAAGAAGATGAAGATTTCAGCCATGAATTTTGACTGTTCACAGTCGACTGTGCCCTTTCAGCATCTAATGAGGACGATATCTGGTATGTCGATTCCGGAGCATCCTCTCACATGACAGGTAAAAAGGAATTTTTTGAAAGTCTTGAAGAAAGTACATATGGATCAAAAATCTATTTAGGAGATGATAGTGGATACGAGATTAAAGGTTATGGGGTTATTCCAGTTAAGTTACCAAATGGAAAAATCAGTCATCTTAAAAATGTTTTATATGTACCTGGAATTAAGAAAAATCTGATATCCGTATCCATGATAACTGATCAAGATATGCAAGTCGAGTTCTTCAAGACTCATTGTGTGGTAAAGGATTGCAGGAGAGAAATTGTTGCAACTGGCGTGCGCATTGGAAGCCTATACAGGTTGGATGTGAAAAGTATACCAAAGCGAGCCATGGTTGCAGGTGGATCGACAGCCGAACAACTCTGGCATCAGAGGTTCGGACATTTGAATTTAAAGGGCCTCATGTTATTGCAGAAGAAAGGTATGGTTGAGGGACTCCCTATCTTTCGTAATACTCAGTTAAATTGTGATGGTTGTGCCTTAGGTAAGATGCATAGAGAACAGTTTCCTGTGCATGATAGGAGGAAGGAAACAGATATTTTGGAACTAGTGCACACTGATATATGCGGACCTATGCAGACAAGGTCGCTAGGTGGAGCATATTATTTTCTGTTATTTACTGATGACTGCACTAGATATTCATGGGTTTATTTTTTGAGTAAGAAAAGTCAGACTTTCCAGTGCTTTATAGAATTTAAAACCTTGGTGGAAAAACAGTTTGGTAAGAGTATAAAAATTCTCCGATCTGATCAAGGGGGAGAATATAAGCTAGGGGAATTCATGAAATTCTGCAAAACTCACGGGATTGTTCAGCAGTTTACAGTGCCACACACACCACAGCAGAATGGAGTGGCAGAGCGCAAGAACAGAACCTTAGTGGAGTGCGCAAGGAGCATGTTACAAGGTAAGGGTATTTCTAATAGTTTTTGGGCAGAGGCTATTAACACTGTTGTATATTTGAAGAACAGAAGTCCTACCAGATATCTTGGCTTCAAAACTCCTTTTGAAGCTCTATATGGATTCAAACCAGCAGTAAACCATCTAAGAGTATTTGGGTCAAAAGCATTTGCCCATATACCCAAAGCTGATAGGAAGAAATTAGACCCTAAAGCTGTTAAATGCATCTTTGTTGGTTATGGAACAGAATTTAAAGCTTATAAATTGTTCAATCCTGAGTCTCGTAAGATATTTGCAAGCAGGGATGTAGTGTTTCATGAAAAGGTACAGGAAGGGAAATATGACATTGGTGATAATTGGCGCATTCCATTGGTGATAGATGAAAGCAGTGAGGATGAAAGAGAGCTGGAGAAGAAACAAGAAGAAGAACAAGAAGGTGATAATGCAAGCCCAATTAGAGTTGAAGAAAACAAATTTGAGGTAAGTCCCCTACCAAGGAAATCAGGTAGGAAGACTCAAATACCATTAAAATTGAAAGACTATGCTTTGATGTCAAAATTTTTGAACATTGTAGAGCCCACTAATTACAAAGAAGCTAGTCAATTTAAGGAGTGGAGGGCTGCAATGAATGAAGAGATAGAATCTATTCTTAGAAATAACACTTGGGACTTAGTTGAACTGCCTAAGAATAAAACACCCATAGGATGCAAATGGTTGTTTAAACCAAAAATGAATGCAGACGGAAGTATTGAAAAATTGAAAGCTAGGCTGGTTGCAAAAGGGTACTCACAGCAGGAAGGTATAGACTTTGATGATACCTTTGCACCTGTAGCAAAGCTAAATACAATCAGAATGCTTATATCTTTAGCTACTAAATATAATTGGAAGCTACACCAGCTTGATGTCAAATCTGCATTTTTAAATGGTGACTTAAAAGAGGAAATTTATTTAGTACAGCCAGAAGGGTTTGTGAAGCAGGGGCAGGAACATCTTGTTTGCAGATTGAAAAAGGCTTTATATGGTTTAAAGCAAGCTCCCATGTCTTGGTATGAAAAGGTTGATTCTTTCTTTTTAGAGTATGGCTTTCATAGAAGTTTAAATGACCCAAATTTGTATACCAAGTATAATAAGCAGGGGCAGATTATTCTGATTTCTTTGTATGTAGATGACATGATTATAACAGGAGATGCAGATGATTTAATCAGAGGAATCAAAAGGCTTATGGCACAAGTTTTTGAAATGAAGGATCTCGGAAGTCTCCATTACTGTCTAGGATTAGAAGTATGGAGAGATACTGGGCAAACTTTTCTTACCCAAGGGAAGTATGCCAGAAATATGTTGGAAAAGTTTGGTATGGATCAGTGTAGGTCAACAGCGACACCTTTGCAGCAGAACTTGAAGTTGTGCAGTGACGATGGCACTAAGGAGGTTGATGCCACGATGTACAAACAGCTGGTTGGCAGCTTGATATATCTTACAACAACCAGACCTGACTTGGCATACTCTGTTAGTGTGTTAAGCCAATTCATGTCAAAACCGCTTGAGAGTCACCGGGTAGCAGCAAAAATCATGTTGAGGTATCTTTGTGGTACTGTTAATTATGGAATTTTATACACTGACACTTCTGATGTTATTCTAGCAGGTTTTTCAGATTCAGACTAGGCAGGGAACCTGGATGATCGAAGGTCTATCACAGGTTACTCATTCAGCATAGGTTCCGGGGTCATAGCATGGAGCAGCAAGAAGCAGAGTACTGTAGCACTATCTTCATGTGAAGCTGAGTATCAAGCATTGTGTGCAGCGACGTGTGAAGCAATCTGGTTGAGAAGGCTTCTCAATGATGCAGGAGAAGAACAGAAGAATTCCACTTCCATCAAAAGCGACAACCAGAGCACTATTAAATTGGCATACAATCCAATGTTCCATAAAAATACCAAACATATAGACACTCAGTTCCATTTTGTCAGAGAGAAACTACAGTCAAAAGATATTATTGTTGAATATTGTAAAACTTGTGACAATGTGGCTGATATTTTTACAAAGCCTCTTGCACGTGTGAAGTTTGAATTGTTTAGAAGGATGCTAGGAGTTCAAGACAATCCTTTCTCCATTAAGGGGGGGAGTTGAAAATAATTATATTATTTTATATTAATGGAGAAAAGGTTACATAAGTTGTAACGTATCTCCTTAGTTTAGGATTAGTTCATAGAGATTAGGGGATTGGTTGCAACTTCCTAACTTCTAGTATTGTACTTAATGATGTAATCTTTCATTCATGAATGTAGAGTGTATGAGAGTTCTCTCTCTGTTCTGAGTGTAGTCTCCAGGTGCAGGCCACACCTGAGAGCTACAACTCCTTCTTTCAATTCTGTGTGCATATTTTATCTTATAGTTAAATAAAATTTAAAATATTGTTTTTTATTACCATTTTAATTTTATTTCCATGCATATTTCAAAGCATAACTAATAGTTAATTTTAAGTATTTTGACACACAAGCATATGTGTTACTTACTAGCTTATATGATTGAGAAATGTAAATATGCATAAATCCATGCTAAATATCAAAATCCTCACAATATATCTCATACTGTCAAGATTAAAAGAAAATCAATAAAATTAATGAAATTATAATTTTATTTTAAACATAATTATAATTATAATTATAATAATAAAATGAATTGTTGGATAAATTAAACATATATACATTTAAAAATACATGTAGCCATATTCTTAACCATAGAAATTCAGCCCCACTTTACAATGAAGATCTTTATTCTGCAAATATGTTATTTTATAGTACCACAAGCCACTACTATGGCTTATTAATACCACAAGTCCAAAAAACTCATGTATATAACACTTGCTCATATGACATTTTTTTAATTAATTAATTTAATTAAAAGAATGAAAATGACATAATTATTTTGGAGATAAATCTCAACTTTTAATATGTGACAACTACTAAGAATATTCCAAAATATTATGTGGATGTTAAATCTTTATCATCCACCTAAAAATTATTAATAATAAAATTAAAATTATGAAAACCTTATTCGAAAATAACATTTTCAACATTGTTTTTTACATAAAATTATATATTCCATTTATAAAAATAAAAATATTTAATATTATTTTCTTTGTAATAATGATTTATATGAAGATAAAAATAAAAAAGTAACTCAAATAATACAATAAAATGTACATTATAAATATTTATATATAAATAACTGTTATTATTTTAAAATTTTAATGTCTAAAATTTATAATATGTTCTAATCTTTTTTTTCAAAGACATCATAAACCAAAACAATAATATCTAATATGTCAAATTCATCACTTTCAATAACTACAACTCTTTAGTTTTAGGACTTGACTTTCTTCTCTAACATCATTATGAACCTATACTGGTTTTTTTAGGTTTGCAAGTTGTTTAAAGTGGTTCTTTTCAATTGACTATTCAATAGTGGTTGTGTAATGCTCCACATTCTATGTATTTGAATTATATTTGCAATTTGTATGATGAAGCAATGAAAATAACAATAATTAGTAAATTTAACATGTAGTAAAACAAAACAAAAAAATAACTAAAATTAAATAAAGTGAAATTTAAAGTAAAAAAATAAAAGTTTAACTATTAAATAAAGTTAAAGCAAAATAGGTACGGTATAAATGAAAAGTGAAATTTATATATAGAGAATTTTGGATCAATAAAGTGAGAAATTATCATTTAATAGATGTTGAATATGAGATTCTAGAAGTTGTTTGTTGCAATGGAGAATTTGGTTGAGATGAGCATTTTTATCCAAATATGGTTGCTTATTTGATCCTAGTTACTCCATTAAAGGTGGAGGACCATTATCATTTACTAATTTCTAAGTCAAATTCATTTGCGATGTCTAATCAATATCTAATTCAACTTCAAATAATTAATCAATGCATATTTTAACTCAAACATCATAAAATCAATTGTTGTATAGTTATTTTATTATCTTATTATCATATCTTAGTATTACTTTTATTACTTAAAATTTCTTTTAAATTAACACTTTTTAATATATTTATTTTTAACTATAAAAATATAAACAACTCTGAAATATACTATTAAAATTTACATATAACTCTTTACACATGTAAATACTTTCATATAACTATAAAAGTATAAGTAACTCTAAATAGTATCAAGTTGTAGACACACATGTAAATACTTTCATATAACTATAAAAGTATAAATAACTCTAAGTAATATCAAATTTGACTACAACTTTTGAAGCCAAGCTTCTTTCTTTAATTAAAAGAAAAAACCAAAATCCTCTTACTATTCAAAAGTTTAATTTTAATTATTATAATTATTTAAAAATAAATAAAAAAACAAAAAATTATAATTTCATTTTTTTTCATTTTAAATTATAAAAATAAAAAATAATTAAAAAAATACTCGTATGTTAAGAATGAACTTTGAATTTAAAAGTGAAACCCCTACATTAAATGGAAAATTCCCCAACTATAATGGTAACATATATTTTTTTAAATTAAAATAATAAATATTATAATAATAAATTTTCAGTATATTCTATTTAATAAATATTTTATAAAATTATAGTTAAAACAAATAAGCATAATAAATAACTAATTCACTACATTGAAAAATACCAAAAAAAACCTCATCCGGAAGCGTACGCAAAAGCGATCCTTCGGGATTAAGTTGAGACTCCAACACTTTCAGGTAAGTGCCACCAAACCTATCGTACCTAGCCTTAACCCTTTTTGCAGGTTTGACCTAAAACCCTAACAAGAAAGTCTAGAAGGTAAATATTAAACCAAGGCATTAAATTGATCAGATACTTTATAATAGCCTAGCTTAATTTATAGATAAAATAGAACTTTTCACATAATCCAGAAAAATATTTGAAGAAAGATACTTTATAATAGCGTAGTATAAAATAGAACTTTTCACATAATCTAGAAAAATATTTGAAGAAAGAAAGTTAAGGTAAATATCAAACCAAGACATTAAATTGATGAGATACTTTATAATAGCGTAGTCTAATTTATAGACGAAATAGATTTTTTCACTTAAATTTCTAAAAATATTTGAAGAAAAAAATGTTATTTTTTGTTGTTTAAAATGCATTTTTGAATGCATAAATGGATTCAACACTCTCCAAAACCCGTAAGGCACTCAAATTCTATAGATTAAACAACTTAAACTCAAGTTTTAAAAATCTTTGCCCAATTTTAGTGAAAATTAACTAGAATTTTTTTAGTCTGTAAGTTAGACTAATAGCATAGTCTAATTTATAGATAGAATAGGCTTTTCCACAAAATTCGGAAAAATATTTGAAGAAAGAATGTTTAGGAGGTAATTATTAAACCAAGACATTAAATTGATGAGATACTTTATAATAGCGTAGTCTAACTTATAGACAAAATAGACTGTTTCATGGGAATTAAGAAAAATATTTGAATAAAAAATGTTATTTTTTGTTGTTTAAAATGCATTTTTGAATCCATAAATAGATTCAACACTCTCCAAAATCAATAAAGCACGATTAAACAACTTAAATTCAAGTTTTAAAAATCTTTGTCCAATTTTAGTGAAAATTAACCAGAAAAAAAAATTGTCTATAACACTACACCATTTATAATTACCGATTAATTTTATGAAAAAATAATTTTGAAATATTTTTATTTTAAAATATTAAAATTGTAAATATTGATTATTAAAATAACAAAATTGAGATATATTAAAAGTATCATGTTTATTTATTCATTTAATTAACAAATTTCAATAATAATTATTTTAAAAAGCACAAATCATATAATATTTAAATTTCACGGTTTTATGAATTTGCATTTACTGTGTGGCATATACTCCTGGTCCAAAGCCATCATTACAAAATAAAAATTGGGCTCCAGGAGCGCCTTGAATGTTGCGAGCTATGCCCCGCTATACCCATGTATCTATTCTCTTCAATAATTACCGTGTATTTTATCTCTCTTATTTTTATTTTTGTTATCGAAGTGAAATTTAATGTTCCTTAGGGTGGTTTCAACTTAATCAAATATAGATGGATCATTGAGATTTTAAATATGTTTAGATTTATTTTAATTTTGTATTTATTCATGACAGCTATTAAGATTTTAGATTGGTTTAGATTTATTTTAATTTTGTATTTACTAATGATCGAGAGGGGTCAAATCTTTTAACTTCGTATTTTAACTTTGTATCTACTAAGCACTGAGAGGGATCAAATCTTTTAACTCTATATCTAGCAAGCACCGAGAGATTAAATCTTTTAATTCTATATCTACCAAGCTCAGAGAGAGATCAAATCTATTTTCACTGGAAAAGAAGTTTATATCTCGAGAGATTTGATGTCTCTCAATGATTAGTAAATATGAAATTAAGATAGATCTAAGTTGTTTTAATTATTAATTATAACTATAACTATAATTATTAATTTATGTATTTTATTTTATTTTTTATTTTTATTTAATTTTATTAAGTCAAAATCTTTACAAAACACTAAACATTTGTACCATAGAGAGCATCTCTTGGTGAAATAAAGTGGTGTCACTTTATTAGTAAAGGAGAGAGAAAAGTTAATGTATTATTTATTATAGGATAAGGCAAAATGGTGAAAGTCTTGTACTAGAAAGGAATTCTTAATTAATATTGAATTTTATGTTTAGATTTGAAATTAGGCTTACACACTTAGTGTATTTTGTGGATGGTTATGTTAACTCAATAGTATAGGGACCCCTTATGGGTAGCCTAATTAGTTGAAGCCCCCTTTTCAAGTATTTGGCCTTCTATTTTGAGGAGTGGGTTTAATTATTCTTAGGTCCATCAAGGTCGCGCTCTATGTGTCGAGTTGGCTACGCTGTGTGTGTCGAGTTGGCTAGGTGCATGACTAGTTCGGGTAGGTCCACCTAAGAGTATTACTACGAGGAAAAAAAACACTTAATACTATTGGGATGGTCTATTTAATTCGACTCTACACCTCCACAATTTGATTTTTTATTGGTGATATCTATATCATGAATAATTATGATAGTTAATTTAGAGAGTGTGTGAATATGAAATAATATGTGAAAAGAGAATCATGAAATATATTTATTACTTTGGTTTAGGATTGTTTTATGCACATGTTTTTAGTTTATTGGAAAAAATTATGGAATATTAAATAAAACTTTGTTTATAATAAGGTAATATAAATTTTAGATTATTATTATTATTATATTTTTCATTTGGTTTTTAACTTATAGTTATTTTGTTTAGAATTTTGTTTGTGATATTCACATTAATTATTGATATTCAATGGTTTGTTATATTTTTTTCCTTTATGAGATGTATATGAACTGTCTCCTTATGTGCCTAATCTCGTTTTATTTTATGCCAGTCGCTTGGGTATGGGAGTATATTTTTTTTCTTTATGATGATATGTGAGAGTTAGGATCAATGCTATTGTCATATCTTTTTCTTTTCTTTTTTAATTTATTCCGAGAATCAAATCTTTATATGTGATTTCATGGACTCTCTATATTAGAAGGATAATAAGAATAATATTTAAATTTCATATATTGAAAGGAAATATATATGAAAATGATGTAAGAGTCAACACGATGTATGATTCCTCACTCAACCATGACAAGAGATAGCTAATGAAATGACAAGTTAGCAATCACAATGTGATTCAAAAAAGGTAATTTAATGATGTTGATATGATGTGTAGGATTCATGAAGATAAGATGGATTCCTAGTGATTGTGTGAGTTATTAGTAGCTTAAGAATAATGAATACTCACATGGTCAACTTTTCTTTAAGGATGTCACTTTTCAAATGGGAATAAAAATATTACAACAAATTTGATCAACTTGAACCAAATAGTTTCATCACGGTTAGAACAGTTATTATAATTATTTGATGTGATTAGGAGATATTGATGGTGTTAGTATCCTATAATCTACAAGATCTCAAGGCGACTAATTATTTTTCTTCAGATTTTTCATATTGAAAATAATGCTCCATGACTGTCATTTATTTCCTAGTACATACTGCTGGTCAAAAGGACAAAGAATGGTTTCTCTAAGGCTTGGAAATCCCTTTAGGGGCATGGGGAAGAAATATTTTGAAAAAGGCTTTAGAATTTATCCTAATTCTAAAACATGGCTAACTAATTCATTTTCCATATAGGCCAAGCTAAGCCTAAATACCTTATTCAGTGCTTATCCATCTCATTAAGCCTTCAAAACCCTAATATAAGCTTTTTAGAATTTATATTACCAGTTGCCATATGTTTATGATATAAACCTTGTTCTTTCCATTCATTATCTCATTGCATCATAGGTAACACCGCCATCTCCTCACCCATATTAAATCCCCCGAAATTCATATTTCTCGACCCCATCACACATCGTATCTCACGTTCCATCTGTGATAAATGACCTCCACCTTATCCACCATCCCCGCACATCGCCCCACATCCGACAATCATCATCTATTTTTGGTCCCCCCTCAGCCTCTAAACTTTAATAGCGGGGGGGGGGGGGTCCAAAATGGGCGGTATTTAATTCCGCCAAGAATGCAACATGGCATGTCCGTGTTACTTCGCAGCCCCCAACCCCCCCCCCCTCCCCCCCACTCTGACATCGCTAACCAGATATGCCCCCCTTCGAAATCTGGTTTCAATTTTTTGCAGGTCAAACATAGTGCTAGTGAATTTTATTGAAATTGAATTGGACTCCGCCTTAATTTCTTCATGGAAGGGAGTGGTGAAAAATGAAGAACCGACTCCAAAGTGACATGAAAAGTGTTTAATCCTCGCATGCGGAGGCTCAAGGTTGTCGGAAGAGAGGGTGTGGGTGTAAACAATATGGATGTTCCATCTGTCGAAAATGTCACTACAGCCATGAAGACAATTCAGCATAAAAATTT
This sequence comes from Pinus albicaulis, assembly GCA_034641835.2. Lineage (NCBI taxonomy): Eukaryota > Viridiplantae > Streptophyta > Pinopsida > Pinales > Pinaceae > Pinus > Pinus albicaulis. Next base: position 434,253,671 of record CM076576.1, on the reverse strand, counting down.
GCAAATGCATAGCAAACCAACAAGTGTTCACCTATACTATTTTAGCTGGTACATTCGAGTAGTGGAATTAAGGGAAGGAGATGAGAAATAGTTTGTGAAGTGATCATATTCCATCACGCAGACATGGAATCCCATGCGAGATTGAAAAGAATGCTTGAACGATAAATTCACTTCCAACGCAAAGGTATCATTTAGACAATTCATGAGCATGCTTTCGATTTTGGTTTCTGCTAAGGAATGTGGGGGAGATGTCAAGAATATAGAACGACGGGTGAATGCTCTTATATGAAAACGAAAATCAAGTCCTCCGCTATCAAGAAGTGTGTCAATGGCAAGAAATTAACCCAAATTTGCCAGCAGATTTCTCCAGATCATCAAGTTTTCCTTCCATAGAAACATGATTGCAGGGAATTCATGAAGAGAAACAACAACGATGGGGATTATTATGTTACGGTTATGTAAGTAATGATTTCGAGCTTGCAGGAGGTTTGCAATAATTCTGGCCAGTGATTTCAACTGTGATGGTAGCATTATGACTAGAATTTTTCTAGAGGGAGGTCCACGCATGACCCTTTTCATCGAACGTTCAAGGGTTACTAAGAAACTTGTTGTTGATATGAATGGGGCACGCGAAATTAAAAGGTGTAGGATCTGATTGGAAAATTCTAGGCCCTGATATCTAGGAGTTTGATTATGTTGCATGGATTTACAACCAGGATGCTTATAAACATAGTGGGAAAAAATGTTTTGCGAAATCAATTCTATTCGTTCATGAGAATTGGAACCCTGCCAATCTTGTACCCAAGTTTAAAGCTCTTGCTGAGAGAAGGAAATTAGAAGATTTAACAGTCAGCCCTGTTCTCACTTTTAGAATAGTATTGGAGCAAATGTTAAGGCTTCTTCACCTGTGTGGAATGCCTTGTGGAGATGTAGATTTTATCAACTGAGATGGTGTCATAAACTGCTGCTGAAGTTGTTTCCATATTGAAGAAAGTGTCCAAATTTTGAAATCCCCGCCGAAAGCTTGGGGTGACAATTGCTACACTTGTATATGATCTTCATGCAGAGGCCCGGGCCAGAAAATTGGACATGCGAGTAGTAACAAATAATTTTTCCCCTGTTTATGTTGATGCCCGTGATCTTATAGAAACTGGGAAAATTCATTTAAGGAAACCACCTCTCTTGGTTATTCCAGCATGTTATGTATGTTTCCTCAAGCTCAGCGCAAAAGGTTTTGTTAGAAGAAAATAAGGGAATGGATTCTGGAAATATGTTTTTAATTCAGGCAAGAGAAGTCAAGTGGCAGCATTTGAGAATTAAAAGGCATAGGTAGCAGAGTTTCAGGCATCAAAGCATCAATATCAGAAGTGTATGAGGGACAAATGGAAAATCCAAAATCTTTGTTGCAGTAATCTTCCAGCTATCCCAGCGCTTACTTGACCTCAAGATATCACGAAGATCAACCACTAAATGCAAATCCTTATTCATATATGTTTTCCATCTCTCGAACGAAAAAAAGAAAAAATCTTGTTAATAACAACATACTGTGAAGTAGGAGTAAGTTTTACACATGTCACCCCTATTGCAATCACTTCCTTAAAGACTCATGATTAGTTATACATGTGTCATTATTTTTATAACACTTTCTCTATTTTTAGAAAGTAGATGGAAGGTTCGTGTGAAAAGCTTGATCTGGTAGTTAAGTCTATATATTGTGATGTAAAATAAAGGCAACAATGGGGGGGGGGGGGGGGGATGTGGGATTTGTAATGAGAAAATGTTCGATTCTAGAAATGTTTTGATTGTGTTTTAAGTGAAAATTTGCAAAGTAATACAAGAGAAGCTTTCAGGATTCACGTGGTGTACCAAATGGTGAAGTTTTCTCCTGTTTAATATGTTATCCATTGTTTTCCTTCCTTAGTATTTCTAAATTCTAATTGTAGAACAGAAAATGATGAATAGGATTTGCTACCAGAGCACCCTATTCTAGTTGTGTTTACAATATTCTATGTTTTCTACTGATGCCAAATCAAGGAGTTCTTAATTGCTCCTTGATTTCTGTTGAACCTTACATTCTAGTCTAATTGAGGAATTCTTAATTGCTCCTCAATTTATACTGAAATCCACTCTTCTTGTATCTTCCCATTCCATTTTATTCTCAAAGATCTAAATTAGTACACCTAGCTTGCCATGTTTCACTCATGCTTGATTACTTCTACAAATTGATCACCCAAGCCTTTTTACTCCATTTCCCAATGGCCTTTTTCCCTTAATATCCCCACCAAAACAAATTCAAAATCCAAACATTGAACCCTTTAACTAGCCTAAAATTCCAAATCAATAAAGTTACATCTAATAGATAGATCCCTCTCTGAGTCTAGGAGGGCTAGATCCTAGGCTCGAAGTGGTTTTGATGTTGCCTCTGGGATTCTGTCTTCAACCTCAGAATTATGGAGTGCTAACAGATGGCATGCATAAAATAGAAAACAGGCACCTCTCCCCCCCGCTCTCTCTCACTATCCACACAAACACCTCTTTCCTAAACAAAGAGCATCAATATTTCAATCATATCATAGTTTTCCTTCTTTTTTTGGATGCTCTTATTATATTAAATTTAACATTTGAATCGATAAAGAACAAATGTCACTTATTAAAGTACAACATTTAAATATTTGTTTGAGGGTTAATAAAAATATTATCTTTCATAAAACATATGACAGTAGAAGGTTATAATAAAGACTATGAAAATAACTTTGGAGCATCCTTACTTTGAATTTTATTCATTTTGAAATTTTTTTAAGCTTGATGCTCATAAGCACATATCTCCTTTGAGGTAAGAATTCAACTCATTGCATGGGATGAAACTAACACATTGATGTAGAGTCTTAATATTATGAACCAAATTGACTAAAAGAACATAATTGTTCTAGGTGGACATAAATGATGACCCACCTATTCAACTATTCATTGTGCTTCAATATCTTGGTAATTTTACTGCAACTTTTCTAGGCCTTAAACTTTTGACCCTTTTTTAGCATTTCCCTTATACTTTTAATAGTTTATGTAGGCCTAAAATTAATAGGCTTTATAATATTCCAAAAAAAATTGTAAATGGAGTTTATATGCAAAATTTGTTCCCTTGAGAAGTTGACATATGGACTACCTTCCTTAGGGATTGCATTCATTTTACCACATCATTCCCTAGCATTGGGATTTTGGATATTTATGTTTTGTAATCCTATGGCCTCATAATTTATGTTAAAAGGAATTTTGAACTCCTGTAATGTATTACTACAAATTCACATGGCCAACACATATATCTTTACAAATTATGTACCATTGATCTATAAACTATCATGGATATTCCAGTGGATATTTTGTCACAACAAATATGAGAAATTTATATTTAAAATACGAAATATATATTATGATTGTTGTTTCTCCTTATAATTTTGAATTTATTAAGCTATCGTTTTCATGCATGTAATATAGACAATGCATAAAATAGATAACAAACAAAAATATAATCACTCATAACCATAATAACACAAGATATGACCTAGTAAACCCTTTCATGATAAAACTCAGCTGCAATGTGAGGGATCTCTACTCTCTCTTTCTATGAATGGAAATGGGCTCAAGTACAAAGAAGTGATACGTGTGGCCTTTGGGCTTCTATAATGCAAAAACACTCTATATTTTCTCTCTTCTTATCCATTCTTGACTACTCTTCTCATCTATAGAACAAAATGCATTTGCATAAAATGGGACCCCTTTTCCTCCTAGTGGTACGATTATGACACAAACCAATAGCCTACTAGTGGTTATGTTTGACTCCTTGAACTCTTAAATAGAGTTGGAATATAGACTCTTCTAGAGTTTTTGTTATCATTATCAGGTGGTTTCTATCCCATTTTCCATGAATAATGGGGTTGACATGACATCCTCTCGAATCATGGTAGTCAAGATAGGAATCTCAACTTCCGAGTGGCATACATTTTGCATACAAACTCCTATTGAGGAAATTATTAAATCCTTGGAAAGGTATCTCTATGTAGAATAGTGATAGATGGTGTGGTGATCAAGTGACTAATTGTTACAACTAAAAATTTCATTTGATGCCTCAAACTACTTTTGAAAGGTTTCAGACCACAATCTACCAAACAGGGACCCACCGGTAAAAATGTTCATATGAGCTAATCACTCCACTCTTTCCACTCTGAAAGCATAAATATGGATGAAAAATAATATAATTATCCATCATGGATCGCACCTTACCATTTTGGGACCATTTTTTCCCTAAAGCTTCTACTAAATGAGGTGAGGATTTTTTCCCTCCACAATATTTTAGGTGCACCATTTAGCTTTTCTTGGAATCTTTCCTTTCAACCCAATACGCAAATGGTCATGCTAACCCTATCTTGTAGTCATAGACATATTCTAAATATTTTTATCCTTTTCCAACTCTACTTGAACATCTCATGTCAAATCCTTTGCAAAATATAAGATGTATCCGTCCTCTTGATTTAGCATGGAAGGCTCATAGAGTTTGAAATTCTCACTCACTACTTAGTAAATGAAAATTTATGGGTTTAAACTGAGTCTATGAGCATTATCTTCCACATTTTATAATATATCAAATAGACGATATCATAGAGCCTTTATTTTCTTACTAATACCATGTATCATTTCCTTGTTCAATTGTAGCCATACTCTATCTCCCCCTTGAACAACCTCTTTGTTTATTGTTAATCATGCATGGATTTTCATTTTTCTTGTGACATATGCAATGTCTCTTGTACATATAGATGGATCTACATGATATTCTCAACAATTTTTTTAACCATTAAGGCGTCCCCTATAAGATATTCTCACTTATCATTTCTACCCATATGCAGTATCCAATGGTGAAGGGGGAAAATATCCAAACCAAGTTTCAAATGGGAACTGACTAGTAGAAGTGTGGATTGCTTTATTATAATATTATTATATATCTACCATATTTTCATTCAAATTATTTTAATGCTTCATATTGTAACCCCTTAGAATCTCCACTGAATTCCTGCTAACTACTTGTTTTTTCCCATTTGTCTATGGATGATATATTGTAGACTTCTTTAAATTTGTGTCAATATTCTCCCACAATGGAGTCCAAAGTGCACTGATAATTTTTGTGTCCCTGTCTAAAATGATGCTCCTTGGTATCCCAAAGCGCATGCAAAAGTGTACGAAGAACAAATATGTTGCTTATTTCTCAATAATGGTCATTTTATAGGGAATTAGAATAGACACCATGTTGAACATGTTAACTACCATGAATAGTGTTTGAACGGGGTCTCCTAACAAGCTATGAAACCGGTCCATTTCGAATATTTTTTATTATATTTAGTCTAGAGCAGGGGTTTTTGGGTGGCTCAAAGCCTCGAAAGCATTGTAACGGGTGAAAGGGTAAACTAGGGGTCTGAAAACCATGGCTTGCGGACCATAAGAAAGTCTAGGATAGATTGTTATAAATAGAGATGCATTTTATATTGTAAAGGATAAGAAATGATGAGCTATTGATGTGATTTTTTGTTTAAGCTATCTGTTTGGGTTTTGGGGAAAGGACTCCTACTGGCTGTGTGCGGACCCCGCTGCTGTGTGCGCAGGTTGGGAAGGGAATTGTAGGGAAGAATTGATGAATGAATGAATGCGAAAGATTGTTAGAGAACGAAATCTATGAGTACTGTTGTGTGAATTACTGAAAATTATTGTATTGTGCGTTTTCTATCTTTAGACTGCGAAAGATCTGTGTATTGCGTTCTTGGATCTAGATCTGTTATGTTTTGTTTATGTAATGTTGTGTTAATGTCATAAAAAACATATAACTATAGATCTAGTGCATGTGGATGTTGTTGGTATCTCGTGTTTTGATAGTTTGGCAAATAAAAAGACAAGGCAATATCAAACCAATCTTTAGAGTTCCAGGATCTAGTCCTCCTGTTCTCAGAGAGGGATCTCTCAAATTATTTGTTTTTGCAAAGGTTTATCTTGTGTGCTTTGGGTATTGGTTTTAGACTAGTTATTAAGTGCAAGTTGTTTGTTTGTTTGTTTGGTTGAATTGATAATGCAGAATGTGAAAGGTCTGGGAAAGGTAGGTAGAAAGAAGAAGTATCAGTTTCATTGGGCAATGGAGTCAAAAAGAGGTTACGCAAAACTTATCAATGGATATGGGATATCAAAGGAAAAATTTAACTTGGCCACAAGATCCTTTGGTTTTTGGAATGAGATGGAAATTAATGGTTTAGAAAGAGAGTTTGAATTCTCAACAAAGGGAATTTGAAAACATAACTTGAACAATAAAGAGGTATTTGATAGACAGGGCTAACCATAAATTCTACAAACCATACTTTAAGCAAATAATGACTTCAAAACAACTTTTAAAATGAAATCTAAGATTCAAGGAACACCCTATTTCCTCAAATATTTTATTTCAAATGACTTATAAAAACATAAAAGATTTACTGATAATTGCAGTCATAGAAGAGGGAACACCTAATACATCGATGATCACAACTATAAAAGACCTTTAAGACGATTGTTTAAGCAAGGACAAAGGGCATGACCAGAACAGACCTCCTTGGCTTACTATAAACAAAGATACTTCAAAGGGAGACTTCAATAACAGCCTTTAAGTGGCAGCAGACAAGCAGGGAGAACCATAAATCATGTTGAAACCAACTATTCGAACTATTAGAGAAATAAACGAGCATGAGGACTAAAGAGAGAGATTAAAGACTCTAAAATACCTCATCAGAAGAAAACATAAAACAGTGAAGGATAAACAGGTCTAAAGTGCTTCCAGGAGTCATTTCTTAGCCTAAAAATTTCATCCTACTATAGTAACAAATTATGGAACAAAATGAAAACAAGAGAAAACATTAAACAATTCAAAATACTTCACCAACATCCAAGCCCATGGATCCAATGATAGAGCCTTCTCAAGAATAAGCATGCAACAACATCATCAGGGCTTCCAAGACTTCAATTTCTTCTTCAACTTCAACAGACTATGTATTATTTTAGAGAGTTTCAGTATTACAACTAGTGACCAACCAATGTTTACAATGAACTCCTCAATAAGGTTTTATAGAAGGATGAGGAGGTCAAAAGAGAAAAGATCTATGGGTTAAATTAATATAGTTAATGCTTCTCGGCCTTTGAGGGGCTCAATGGAGAAGTTTACAGATATTTTCCTGTATTAATTGGTTTACATTAAGTATTTAAGCTCGATGGGATGATTTTGTTGACTTTAAGGCTCTGTGTCATCTTGTAATAACTCTAATGATATTTTTTGCAATAAATCCTTTAGCTCGAATTAACTGTTTGATTGTTGTGAGGCTACAGGTGGCATTAGGTAGCTAAGAGGAATCAATTAGCCTCTGATGTGGCAGTGGAGGCATCCTCTTTCTGATACATATCTTTGATTTTCCTTTAACTGTGTTTAATTTAGTGGATTAGGCTTTTGATTTTCAATCTTAGCTATAATCCATCAAAACTATGATTCTTCCTTCAATTCTTCAGTTTTGTTGTGATTAGGTCTTCGACACTGATACTCTCTGTTTCAAGTATGCTTCACTGTGTCTTGTTGATGTGCAGGTGCGCAGAAGCTTTATGGAGCTTCCTGCGTTCATGAGACACCAGCAAAAGGTGGCGTTGAACCCTGTATATGGCTTCTCTTTTATGAACAAAGTCGCGGGGATCGTCATCCTCGGACTTTGGTTTTTCTTCAATATAATGGAAAAACCATTTAAACTTGCATAAAACAATAAAAGTTAATAAATCCTACGTTTATTTGGGCAAGACTTCTTTGGAGGCCGTGGTTAGGAGCATGGTCATTGGATGACAGCATCCAACGGCGGATATCTCGTGCAAATATTTAAAAGGGAAGCGGTTGGAATAAGCGGTGGAAGTTTAAGTCAGATTCGTCGATCCTGTAGAGATCAATGGGCGAGAGCGACCCATGAAATATAACGGAGAAGCGCCACTTTCCGCGAAAATAGAAGAAATATAAAGGAAATGGGGTTAAAAATCTTTTGGTGGAGAAAAATACATTGAAAGGAAATTTGGGGTTTCATGGATGAAACTAGGCCATTGGATGAGATCGGCTCTAAGAGATCAACAGTGGAGATTGATCTATGAAGTCCCTTGGAGAATGGGTGGAGGGCTTCAATCTAGACCGTTGGATGTAAGCCATGGACGGCCCAGATGCAATCGTAGGATCGCGATCGGCGGGGGAAAAAACAAATATTAAAACACACCCGATGAAAATTTTCGATGCAATTAGACGTGGATTGTCGATCTGCAGATCAGATTGACGGTGGGAAATGAATCGGGAGATCGACAATCGGAGTTTTGCAAAAAACAATAAACTGCGCCCGATGGAAATTTCTGATGCGATTATATGTGGACTGTCGATCTGCAGATCAGATCGACGGTGGGAAATGAATCAGGAGGAATTCATGGCTGGGGGAAAACGCTTTGCAGTGGAGCGATAAGGGCCATCAGATCTGGATCTGGTGGGTAGATCCAATGGCGGAGAACTCATCGGGGGTTTGCCAATCAGAGGGGGGAAAACAAAATATTTAACGCGCCCATTGAAATCTCCCAATACAAGATTGAGCGACCTGTTTGATCATTTCAGATCAACAATGGAGATCATTTCAAATAATGAAATGGCTGAAACCCTTTATAAGATACGAAAACCTAAAATTTAATAAAAAACAAAGGTTTTTTGTGTCAGGGTGGTTTATATATAAGGCCTGGCGCCCAACTACGGGGGCCCTTGGATATATGAACAAGTGAACGGGACCAGGGTTTTATATGCAAGGTGCCAATTGGCATTAGAAGCACGATGCTGGTCTTTCAATCTACCCATTTGGAATTCTCCGATGCGAGAAAGCATGGATCATTGATCGGGTTTTAAGATCAATGGTGTTTATTAAAAAAAAGAATACACTAGCGCGTTTAGTTAAAAACTTAGGAAAAATGGGTTTTATGAATAAACAAAGGGAAAACGTGATCAGGAAGGTTTATTTATAAGTTTTGAGCGCCCGATTGCAGGCTAAGGGTTATGCGAATAAAACAAAGGAATGGGCTCATATATAAAGGAGCTTATCACATCGGAGGTTTTATAAAATCCAAATACTTGCGCGCTCCGATTTTTTCCGATGCGATAAGTGCTCGAGAGAATTAGTGCTTGGTTATAGTGCTAGGGCATATGTGGGGAAGTGGTTAGGACTTAGCCCAAAGGGGCTTAAGCCCATAGTAAAGAAAAATTATTTTTTTATGAAATGTTTCAAAGTTTTTGATGGATTTGGGGGTTTCGGTAAGGTTCAAAAGTGAGTTTCAAACCTTATAAAAGGGATTTTGTGAAGGGGAAGGAGGAAAACATGAAAAATAGAAGAATTTCATGGGGGAAAAGGGAAATAAAATGAAGGTTAGTTTTGAGTGGAGGGAGGGGGAAAACGGAGTTTTGCAGAAGTCTTTTCTCTATGAAAAAAATAGATTTTCAACATTTTGAAAGGGAAATAGCAGTGAAGATTAAAAAAAATACATGATGTCTTCACAAGACTTCAAGAATTAACAATTTTGCAATAAAACTTGTTTCTTGAAGGCTCCAAAAATGATTTAGCCACCATTTGATATGACAAATTTTATAGGTGGCTAACAGTGGCTCCACTTGGGGATGGTGCATTCTTGAAGGCATCAAGAACTTCAGACTTGCATTCTCTAGGGGGCTTATCAATTCCTCATCCATTGGGATACAACTTTATTTACTTGGAGGATCTTCTTCTATTCTGAAAATGTTGGCAGCCATGAAAAACAATGGATCTCTATCAAACAAGATTTCTACCTACCCAATACTACTGATCTAACATTTTTTCTTCTTTAGAGTCCACTTGGATTGGAAAACCCTCTTACAACATTTTATTATTTTGAAATAAAAAAACCTAATCTATTTCTACTTCTTATTTCTCCATGAACTCAGATTAAATAGTTGAGTTCATACACTTCTCTACCTAATCTACTAATATGTTTGGATTAAACAATCTAACAGATTTTTATTCACTAATTTATAAAACAGAAATTTAAAAGCCTACAAGTCAGGATTGAACAGTCCGACTTGTTGCTGATCCATGGCATAAAAAAAAAAGTACACATATATATTCTTTTACAGAAAATTAAATCAAAATGGAAGGCTTAAGATCTGAAAGTTCTAAGCACGGCCTTCTCTTTCTACAGCTCTGTTTTAATTTCTATTTGAGTTGTTTTTGCTTTGTTGACTGGTTCAAGTTTTGGGTTAATCAGAACTAGTTTACTTCTATCTTTTGACTCATTTTTTAAATAGATTAGATTCATTCTTCTTTTTGAAACTTAGGTTCAGATTTTCAGTTTGTTTGAACCTTTATTTTATATCCTAATCTACCTTACTGATAAGCCAAGATTAAATTGTTTGGCATATATATTTCACTAACCTATCAACAATAAATTTAAAACTAATTAGTCATGATTAAACTGTATGACTAACTAGAAGTGTGTTTTTAGGAGTGGCATTTGAGCTTGCACACTTTCAGATTTTGTTTCTCTTTTTGGTATGGGGTTGTACCTTCCTTGTTTTACAATCTGCCCTCTTTTCTCTTTTCTATTTTTTTTTTCTAACTTTGAATGCAATGTTCAGACTATGATATTTACAGTGAAAAAATAAAATTCTTTGAAACTTAGGACTCTTGGCAGAAGTAATGTTTTAGCATCCTGCCATTGATAGGACCACCATACAGATCTTCTCCATTCAATTCTTTCAAGAAAAATGCATTGTGACCTCTTTCAGCATGAATAATATAGGGCCCTTTCCATAAGTTCTCAAACTTGCCATGTTTTCCCTTCTCTTCTCTTCTTGAATCCCATTTAAGAACAACATTTCCAACTTGGAAATTGTTTGCCTTAGTCCTCTTGTCAAACAATTTCTTCGTATTTTCTTAGACTAACTGTGTCCTTTCATAGAATTCTTCTCTAGTCTGTTGTAAATGGATTGTTTGGTTGATTCTCCTTTGCATATCATTTTCTTCAATTTGCACCTCTTGAAGGAGTTTCATGACTGGAACTCCTAATGAGGTGGGGAAGACTGCATCCATGCCATAAACCAACTGATAGGGGGACATATTTATTGATTTCTTTGTAGTTAATCTATCAGCCCACAAGGCATGAACTAGTTTACTGTGCCATGATTTCTGATTCTGCTCCAACAAATTTTTAATGATATTGATGAGGCTTTTATTGGAGGATTCAGCTAATCTGTTTCCTTGGGGATATTAGGCAGTAGAATGACCCAAGGTCATATGGTATTTGTAATAGAAATCAACCATTTTCTTATAATTAAAGGCAACAACATTATTTGTTATGATTTTACTAGGACAACCAAATCTGGATAGGATATTTGTTTCAAGGAACTTGATAATGACAGAGTCATTAGCATTCCTAATGGGTATAACTTCTATCCACTTGGTAAAGAATTTAGTGGCAGTGAGGATCCACTTATGTTGGGCTGAGGAAGATGGGTGAATTTCCCCAATGAAGTCTAAGCCCCATTGTTGAAAAGGTGCCTCAACTATGATAGGATGTAATGGTAAGGGAAGGAGTTTTCTTTTGCCATCAAAAATTTGACATTTATGGCAAGACATGACTAACTTCTAAGTGTCTGGGAAAAGGGTAGGCCATTAGTGATCAGATCTAAGATTTTTGTTTGTTGTGGCCTTCCAGTAGAGGTGTCCTCCGCATTCTCCTTCATGCAATTCATGCATGATCTTTCCTGCATCATCTTCAAGTAAACATTTAAGCAAAATTCCAACAACATTTTTCCAATATAATACCCCATCTAGGATGCAATAACTCAAAGTTTTTGCTTAAAAAATCTAGCTTTAGTTTTAGACAAAGAAGGAGGAGAATTTAAATATAAAAGCATGTAAATAATGTCAACATACCAAGGATAATTTAGAAATGTATCTTCAATGAAAGAAGCATTAGATTCTTCTATTTCTTCCAACACATCTACCATATTCATATCTAGTGCTTGGAAGTTTGATTCATCCATTAGTTTTGCTAATCCCTGCCCTTTAATCAATTTGGTGGGCCTAATTTCTAAGTCACATTCAAGAATGGTTGCAATCCATTTTCCCCTTTTACCATCAGGGTCTTGACTTAGAATGTCCTTCACAACAGTATGTGGAACAAATGCAATTATGTGAGAGTGTAAAATATAGACCCTAAAGTCCTTTAATGCTTTCACTAATGCTAAGGATTGCTTCTCCATGATGTTATATTTGAGAGGAGAATCTCTTAAGGCCCTAATAAAAAATGATATTGGTTGTTCTTTCCCCAAGTCATTCTTTTGAAGTAAAACTGCAGCTATTGTATGCTCAGTTGCAAAAGAAAAGATATAAAAGTCTTTGGTGGTATCTGGACTAATCAAGACCAGTGTTTGAGTAAGAGCTTGTTTAACCAATTCAAAACATTGTTTATATGGTAAAGTCCATTTCACACCCACATCTTTCTTAAGAATATTTGTAATTTTTTTAATAGCTCAACAAGGTTTGGGATAAACCTCCTCAAAAAATTTATCTTTCCAATGAAAGATTGTAATTCTTTGAGGTTTCTTGGATGGCTGATTTGCAATATGCCATCTATCCTTTTAGGGTCTGTTTTGATTCTCTCTTTTGAAATTATATGACCAAGAATTTTACCTTCTTGGAGACCAAAGAGTGTCTTCTTGGGATTCAATGACAAGCCAAATTTCCTACACTTCTCACAAAAATTTCTCAAGTGAATCAAGTGTTCTTCATCAGTTTTTGAGAAAAAAGTTACGTCATCCAGGTAAATGATTATAAAATAGCCAATATCTTCAGAGAAGGCTACATCCATGGCCCTTTGGAAGTTGGCCCCTGCATTCATCAAACCGAAAGGCATTTTTACATACATAAAGGTGCCCCAAGGTGTAGTAAAAGCAGTCTTGAGTTGATCAATTGGGAGCACTAACACCTGATTATAACCCGAGAACCCATCTAAGAATGATATCTTTTTTGACCCAAATAACCTTTGAAGTATATGGTTCATCTTGGGCAAGGGGTAGTTGTGCTTTAGGGAGGCTCTATTTAAATTTCTGAAATCAATACAAAGCCTGATCTCCCTTGTCTTTTTTTTAATAGAAACTAAGTTTTATACCCATTCTGAATATCTAATTGGTACTATGATCCCAGCATCATGCATATTTTCAATTTCTGCTTTGACTAAAGGTAATAAAACAGGGTTTATTCTCCTTATTTTTTGTTTAAAAGGCTTTTGATTTTCCTTCAGAGGAATCTTGTGCTATATGATACTAGTATCAAAAGATTTTAGGTCTTTGTATCCCCAAGCAAAAGCATATTTAAACTCTTTTAACAGCTCTATATATTGCAATTTTATGTGATCTGGGAGAGTGCTGGACAATTTGATCAGCTTGCATTCTTCTAGGCTGCCTATGTTGTGTTCTTCTACATCTGTTTCCACAGGCTCCATTCTTGGTTCTTTGGCTACGTCATTAAAGTTGAAAAGGCGTTCTAAAGGTGTGAGACCTCGGGGAATGATATCACTCTTGCATTGTAGAACTTCCAAGTCTTACTGGTCTGCGTTTTCAATTAATTCTTCTTAAAAGGGATTCTCGCAGTGATTCATATCAGTAGAATGTGTTATTTCAGCTTCTGGCATTTGTTCGATATCCAAATAGTTTTCTTTATGGCTGGTTTCTGATATTGGTATGGCAAAATCATTTTATGATTTTAAAAAATCATCTATGTGTTTGTTAGAATCAAACACTTTCCAGTGCTCTTCGTTATCAGGCACTGCAGTCCTATGTTTTACCTCTACACTAAGCTATTCATTTATCTTAGGTATCTGGTAGTTGCTGACGTTAAAAGCAAGTTCATTTGCTAGATGATTTAGTGCTCTTGGAATGAAAGTAAGTTCATAATTTTCAAAGGTCTTCAATAAATCAAGGGCAACATTACGATATTCCCTAAGCCTTGGATTTCTAGCTGAGTATTCTCCTTTGATTTGTCTTATGATAAGTTCAGAGTCTCCTAAGATTGATATATTTTGGGCTTCTAATTGTTTAAGCAATTGTAAGCCTAGGAGAATTGCTTCATACTCAGCAATATTGTTGGTGCATGGGAAATCCAATTTATATGAAAAACTTTGATTTTTATTTTGAATCCACACACCTACCCCTACACTTGTTTTATTACAAGATCCATCAAAGTTTATTGTCCAAAGTATATCTGCCTTATTTTCATTCTCTTGTTGCTGTTGATTTTCAAAGTTTTGAATCTGATTTGAGGGAAGTTCTGATTGTTTTGATAAACTGATGGGGTCTATGTTTTCCTTATCTTGTTGAGTGATTTCCTCTTCATTGTACAAGATAAAGGAATCTAAACTTGATTGAATAAAATAGATGGGAGATTTATTTGGTTTATCTATATTGCTCACTATGTACTTCTTGTGAGATTCCCTATATAATTTTCTGTTTTGGTTAAAAACAGGGCTGGTGGCATAAGACATGTCCATTTGAAGGCTTTCCTGAAGTTTGGCTCCCCATGATTTTGATAAAAGCATGCCATACTTAGGGGGGATGTCAGTTACAACTATGTCCATTACTAGACTCTTAGTAGGGATTTGAGATAATTTAACACATAAATCTTTGATTAAACCCAAACATTTGACTCTGCTTGAGTCAAAGGAATACAAATCTTTGTAGGGTTTAGTAATTTCTAAGCCTAATCTTTCCATTACTACCTTGGGCATAAGATTATGCGAAGCTCCGAGTTTAACATGGAATTGTGTAAAATTTTCTCATGTATATTCAAACTAACATAGAAAGGAGGAACAACTCCTTCTTGGTATTTTCCTTCAACTTATAGACCAAACAACAACTCAGGCTTGTCATCTGTCAAGTTTAAGGTATTAGTATCACTTCCTAAGTTCAAAGCTTTTAAAACTTGGTTTTTGTACACTTCTTGGGTTACTAGCTCAGCTAGGGGGATGGTAATTTTTGTCTTTGCAATCTCTCCCTCAAGGCTGAAAGGAAAAATTGATTTGTTCATATTTACATTTTTTTTTTCAATTGAATTCCTTTCAGCAATTTTGATTTGCTGAACTTTGTTTGGACTGGTAATTGGGACAGTTTTGTTAGGACCACTAGCTGAAGTGCCAGGGATACTCTGTTCAACATTTGGCTGGCTATTTTTCTCTTTGTTTAAATCAGGTTTTCTAGCCAAATTGTTGGCCTTCTCTGCTATCTTCTTAGGCTGGGTTTCTGTGTTTTTCTTGACAGCAGTACTAGTGTTTTTATCCTTTGAATTATCTATGTTCCCTTTGCTCCTAAGATCATATTGTTTGTGCACCTCCATGATTGCATTTTCAAACCCCATTCTCTAATCATAAGAATCTTCATAGGTGTTTGAATTTTGATCGGACGAGAAGAAACCTTGTTCTTCTTCAGTGAGGAAAAAATCATCCCTACTGTCTGATCCAATCAAGTTCACATGACCTTCTCCCAACCTTTCAATCTCCCTATCTTGCTCATATTGATCTACATAGTTTTGTTGGAAGGGAGGTCTAATCTGTTGGTCATTTTCTTTTTGCTTATCTTGATTGTTTTCTCTTCTATAATTCTGATTTCTGTTTCTATTTTGGTTTTTTTGAGGTTCTCTTAGTGGCACTCTATCATTTAAGTTGATCTTTTCTAGCATCCTCTCCATCACTTTCACTAGGTTGTCAATTTTTGTGTCAGAATTTGAATTTGAGGTTACATTTTCATCTTTATAATTTACCCTCTTCTCTGATCTCAACCTATTTCTTTTCTCAATTATGTTTTCTTCTACGCTCACAGCTCCCTTCTTCATGTCTTCTAATGTTAAGTAATCTCTTTCCCTTAGGTGATAGGCCATTTCGGCATCAAAACCTTCAGGGTATCTCACTAAGGCCATGCGTTGGGGAGGTTTCATGTGAGGTAGAAGAGCATTGTAAACACTGTTAAACCTAGTGGATTAGTCATGAACACTCTCTCCTTGATTTCTCTTAAGACTACTATACTCTACTAGTATTTGGAGAGGGTTCTTTTTCATTTCCCATTTGTTGATGAATGTTTGATGCAAAGCAGGGAGATCATTGATGCTATTAGGACGTAAGTTTTTAAACCACTTCTTTACATCTTCTCCTAAAATTTGGGAGAATATCCTCATCTTAACGGTTTCCTCTTCTATCTCTATGTAATCAAAGGCATTTTCCATCCTATCTACATGATGCTGAGTTGTTGCAGACTCTTTTGCAATGAAATGAGGAATTTTTGATTGATAATCATTTGGTAAGGGGAGTAGAGATTGTGGTAACACTAATGGGGCATACCATGTTTCCATGGCTAGAAAAAAGTGTTGGTTTATAAGGGGTGGATTTACAAGAGTGAAAGTGGGCTAAACCGGAGTGTTTTGAACAATGGTAGTATGGATTGGAGTGGAAGAAGCACTTGGGCTAGCAAACTGGTTTTGAGAAGATTTGTTATGGAAAAGGCTAAAGTGATGAAGAAGCTGGGAATCAGGAGGAGTGGAAGGTGAGGCTTATTCACTAAAGCTTTGTTGCAAATCTGCAATGTCAAGATCAGTTTGGTTTAAATCACCTTGAGATCTAGTTATAAATATGTTCTTTGTATGATGTAAATCAAAGTGTAAATCCTCTAAGTCAACAAGGTTTTCAGGCACAGATTTTGTTCTTAAGAGGCTCCTATTAGTAGCTGATTTTCTAGACTTGGAAGTCTGCCATAGAATTTTCTCTGGATTGTCAACTATTAAAGGAGGGTTTGGGTCTGGATGGGATCTAGTGTTGATCCTATGTGAAGCCAGACTTCTTTTCAAAAATGAGAGAGGTTAAAGTTTTAGGGACTGTTTTTTGGAAGTTTTACCTCTCACAATGTCTTATATAGTATGGGACTAGGCTTCTAAAAATTCTTCAAGGCTGGTTAACACAGTCCTAAAGAGATCTGGAGACCTAGATGAGTAATAGGCCTACTGGGGCTAGTCATGCCTACTATGTCTCTTCTTGGCCACTTCTGATTTTTTGCAGGTGCCATGCCACAGTTGTTTCTAGTCTCCTTTGTCATTCTTTGGAGTTTGACAACCTTCAATTATATGACATCAAACTCATGATTAGCTTGACTTCTTGTCTTGAAAATTAACATTATGCTTTCCTTCATTTGACCATTTTTAGGGTCATGACTAAAAATGGAGGCTTGATCTCCCTCACACTGATACTCTTTGCATTTTATCCCTTTGCTGTAGTGAAACACTATTTCCTTGGCAAGTCCTAGGATTCACCTCCGGCAGCTTTTGAAAACCGTCTGTTGTCATGATGGAGGCCCATCATCTTCATTTCATCTACTTTTGCCTATCTTCCAAAAACTTTAGGTTTTAGGGTTGTTAGAGAAAAATAATTAGTGTTGTCTTCTAATTTCTCTATAGCCCTTTCAAGTTCATTCATTCCTGTTCAGTTCACCTCACCTCTTTCCCTTCTTCACTCATAATTTCTAGAAATCTTCAAGTCATGCTTGGTTGTGCTGATGTGCCTTCTGTCCTTGTGGTTTTATGCATTGGCTTCTTGCATGGAAAAATTATTTATCCAATCAATCCTAAAACCCTGATTATCTTTGAACATAGGCATGCTTCCTTTTCTTTGTTGTGGATGTCTTTTAGTGAGGAGTTGGCCTCTTACCTTACCTAGTTTTCTGATGATAGCCACCTTGACATTCTTGTAGAAATGTCAAAATGGGCAGTTGTCCTTTGCAGAATTTGTTCTTGACTAAGAAGGCCTTCTTTGAAGGGTTTTTGATCTATTTTGGACAATCATGTGCTAACATTTTTTCTCATTTGATTCAAATTTTTTGGCGCGTGAAAAACAGTGATTTAGAACACCAAAACCATTCTACAACCTATGAAACCCTAAATGAGATAATGGGAGGCTCTTTGGACTTGGCCTTTGACTGAAAGCTTGGCTATGAGGTCTTCAAGTATCAAAAATAGAGTCTTTGACAATTTGATGTATCGAAGATTCAAAATCCAATGTAATTTAGTTATCTAAAGAGCCTACAGAGATAGTTTTGAGACCATCAATGCTTGATGTATCTAGGAAACACAAGAATAAGTACGTTGGTTGGTGATCCTAGGTGGCAAGTGGAGGGGTTAGGCAAGTCAAAAAAAAGTGCTAAGGTCAGAGGTGGCAAAACATAGTGAACATGAGTGGCATAAGCCCATGATGGGTCTTCTAGGAGTGATAGGTTGACCATGACATGATAGGATGGTAAAATAGTGAAAAAATTATCCTAAGGATAATGAAGGAAGTGAGATTTCTAAAACTCACAATATTCATGAATTTTGTTTTTAGAAATTTAGGATGAGTATTTTAGTCATCTATAAAAATAAAAAATTACTGATGACTAACAATGACTCCACTTGGGGAGGGAAACTCCTTTTCGGGAGGTGTCCTGAACTTCAAATCTCTGGTTTTATGAAGAAAAATGGCTCATTCATTGGAAATTTTTTTATCTTCTTTTCATTTGTGGATGCTTCTTTGAAGTTGTGATCTCAATAATCTGGAAAACATGATTACTTCAATTTCATCTCTACTTGCCCATCTTACTTGCCTAACATTTTTTCCCACTTGGGTGCACTTGGACTGGGAAACCCTTGACATGTTTTCTTTTGAGAGAAAAAAAAAACTATCTACTTGTACCCTTATTGCTTCCAAGAGTTCAGATTATGCTAGTGAACTATTTTATTCTCTACCTAGACTATTTGACTACCAAGATTAAGTTGTTTGACAGAGTTCATTCTCTAAGATATTGACATGAAATTTAAAACATGGTTTAAATCAGGATTAGGCAATCTGACTCGCCATGGGTTGTGGCATTAGGACAAGCTGCACACAAGTATTATTTTTGTACAAACAAACTAGAAAAAATGAGGGTTGTGATCTATCATTTGTTAAGCCTTCCCCAGATTTCTCTTTGGTTCAGATTTGAGTATGTGGAACCAGTATCTTTCATTCCTAATCTATCCTTTTTGACAAGTCAAGTTTGAAATATTTGACAGGCTCTCTTTCACTAACTTATCAACACCAATTTAAAACATATTCAGCCATGATTAGGCTAGATCACTGAACAATATCTTATTTTTGAAAAAGTAGTGGCATTTAAGCTTGCACACTTTCAGTGGTACTCTTTTTGGGTATGGGGTTGTACCCCCTTTTTTTTTTTAAATTTGCGCTCTTTTTCTATTTTCCTGTTTTCAATTTTTTTTTCTTTCATGTTTTTCATCAAACAATGCTATGTACAATGAATGAGGCCTCAAACTAGGAATTTTAACAAAAATAGTGCTTCAGTGTCCTGCCATTGACATGACCTCCAAAAATATCTCCTCCATCTAGCTCTTGTAAAAAGAAAACATTTTTACCTCTAGCTAAACTAATGATGTATGGTCCTTTCCACAAATTTTTAAACTTACCATGTTTACCTTTGTCTTCCCTCCTTGAGTCCCATTTCAGCACTTTATCCCCAATGTGGAAATCATTAGCTTTGTTCCTTCTGTCAAAATATTTTCTTTAGATTTTCTTGTACTGCTTGTGTCCTTTTGTAAACCTCCTCTCTTGTTTGCTGCAAATGAATGGTTTGGTTTAGCCTCCTTTGCATGTAATTTTCTTCTGATTACACTTCTTGGAGAAGCTTCATCACCGGTTCTCCCAAGGATGTTGGGAAAATGGCATCCATGCCATACATTAATTGATAGGGAGACATACCGATTGATTTCTTGGTGGTTAGTCTATCAGCCCATAGTGCATGCACTAGCTTGCCATGCCATGCTTTTGGATTATGTTCCAGAAGCTTCTTAATGATAATGACCAAGATTTGTTAGAGGACTCAGCTAGCCCATTACCTTGAGGGTAATAAGTTGTGGAGCGTCCTAATGTGATGTGATATTTATAACAAAAGTCAACCATTCTTTTGGATGTAAAGCCAAAAACATTATCTGTGATGATCTTTCTGGGGCAACCAAATCTAGACAGGATGTTTGTCTCAAGAAATTTGATAATGAATGAGTCAGTGGCATTCCTAGAGGGGATGGCTTCTATCCAATTGGTCAAGTAATCAGTAGCAGTGAGGATCCACTCATGTTGGGCAGATGAGGTGGGGTGAATCTCTCCAATGAATTCTAAAGCCCATTGTTGAAAATGAGCTTCAACAGTAATGGGGTGCGAGGGAAAAGGTAAGAGTTTTCTTTTGCCATAAAAAATTTGGCACTTATGGCAAGTTATGAAAAGTTTGTGGGTGTCAGGGAAAAGAGTGGGTCAATAGTAGCCAACTCTGAGGATTTTATTAGCTATGGTTTCAATGTAAATATGGCCTCCACATTCTCCCTCATGCAAATCATGCATGATTTTATCTGCATCATCTTCCAGCAAACATTTAAGAAAAATGCCTACAGAATTCTTCCAATATAACACTCCATCCAAAATGCAGAAATTTAAAGCTTTTTGTTTTAGGAATCTAGCTTTTGTCTTTGATAATGTAGGAGGAGCATTAATTTAGAAAAGCACATATAGGATATCAACATACCGAGATGAATTCAGAAACACTTCTTCAATATGGGGAGTTGTGCACTCTTCTGGTTCTTCTAAATCATCTACCATATCCATATCTAATGTTTGGAAAATTGATTCATCCATAAGTTTTGCAAGTCCTTGTCCTTTAATCATCTTAGTGGGTCTGATTTCTAAGTCATATTCTAGGATAATAGCAATCCATTGTCCCCTTTTACCATCAGGGTCCTGATTCAAAATGTCTTTGACAACTGTGTGTGGAAAAAAATCAATGATATGAGAATGTAAGATATAAACTCTAAAGTCTTTCAATGCCTTAATCAAGGCAAAGGCTTGTTTCTCCATGATGTTATACTTTAGAGGAGCATATCTAAGGGCTTTGTTGAAGAAGGCTATGGGTTATTCTTGCCCCATCATGTTCTTTTTCGAATAACACTGCATCAATGGTATGTTCAGATGCAAATGAGAAAATGTAGAAGTCTTTGTTACAATTAGGACTGATTAGAACCGGTGTTTGGGTGAGTGCTATTTTAACCAGTTCAAAATATTGTTTAGCTTACAAGGTAAATTTAACTCCTATCTCATTTTTTAGCATGTTTGCAATATTTCTCAGGAGTTCAACAAGGTTGGGGATGAACCTCCTCAATAATTTGATCTTCCCAATGAAGGATTGCAACTCCTTGATGTTTCTAGGATGGTTGATTTGCAATATGCCTTCAATTCTTTTGGGGTCTATTTTGATTCCTTCTTTAGAGATAATCGGGTCTGGGAATTTTTCTTTGTGGAGACCAAATAGTGTTTTCTTGGGATTCAAGGATAGGCCATACTTCCTACACTTTTCAAAAACTTTTCTCAAGTGGATTAAGTGCTCTTCATCAGTATTAGAGTAAAAAATGATGTAATTAAGGTAAATGACTATGAAGTAGCCTATGTATTCTGAAAAAGCTATGTCTATGGCCCTTTGCAAAGTAGCCCTTGCATTCATCAACTCAAATGGAATTTTAACATACATGAATGTACCCCAAGGTGTGGTGAAAGCAGTTTTGCGTTGTTCACTTGGGAGTACTAGTACTTGGTTGTAACCAGAAAAGCAATCAAGAAGTGACTTTCTCTTAGAGCCAACTACCTTTTGAAGTATGTGATCAATTTTAGGCAAGGGGTAGTTATCTTTTAGGGAGGCTTTGTTCAGATTTCTAAAGTCAATGCAAAGCCTAATCTCCCTGGACTTCTTCCTAACTGACACAAGGTTGGAAACCCACTCTGAGTATCTAAGGGGAACTATGATCTCGACATCATACATCTTTTTAATCTCTTTCTCAACTAAAGGTAGTAAGACATGGTTTATTCTCGTCAATTTTTTTTAAGGTTTTTGTTTTTCCTTAAGAGGAATTTTATGTTGAATAATGCTTGTGTCATATGATTTCAAATCCTCATACCCCCATGCAAACACATCTTTAAACTCTTGAAAAAGCTTAATATATTTCTATTTTATGTGAGGAGGGAGAGTTTTGGAGAGTTTGATCATTTTAGGTTCCTTTAGGCTTCCTATGTTATACTCCTCTAGATCATTCTTGGTGGATTCTATTTTTGGTTTTTTAGCCACATCATTAAAGTCAAACAACTCTTCTAATGGTGCAAAGCCCCTTGGTAATGTATCATCTTTACATTGTAAAACCTCAAGGTCCCTTTGGTCTAGATCCTCAAAAAATTCTACCTCACAAGGATGTGCAAGCAGACTTATATCAGTAGTAGAGGACAGCTCTATTTTATGGGCTTATTCTTCATCAAAAACACCTTCATCATGCTCTAGGCTTGGTCTTGTTCTTGTAAATTCATTCCTAGATTACAGAAAGTCATCAATTTGTTTATCACCCTCAAACACTTGCCAATGGTTTATGTTGTAGGGCATTGTAGGCTAGTTTTTGAATTTGACAGTGTATTGTTCAGTTGCATGGGGTGTTTTTCAATTGTTGGTAGAAAATGCAAGCTCATTGGCAAGGCAGTTTTGGGCTCTAGGGATGAAAGTGAGCTGATATTTCTCAAAGGTTTTGAGGAGATCTAGGGTAGAATTTCTATACTCTCTCAATCTTGGATTCTTTTTTGAATACTCACCTTTGATTTATTTAATGATCAGCTCTGAATCTCCTTGGGAAAATATTTTCTTAGCTCCTAAGTCTTTAAGAAAATGCAAGCCAAGGAGGAGAGCCTCATATTATACAATGTTATTAGTGCACTGAAAATCTCGTTTGTATGAATGACCTTCATTTGTGTTATGTATCAAGACACTAGCTCCTGAACCTTCTTTGCCACAAGAGCCATCAAATGTCATGTTCCAAAGTGTTTCTAGTTCATGTTCGCCACTATGTTGTTGTTTAGGGCTGCTAGAGTTTTGGATGATATGTTATTTTGAGGATAGATTTGACTGTTCTAGTGGGCCTAGATCTTTTCCATTTTCATTCACTTGTTCACCAATGCCATTTTCATTATACAAGATGAATGATTCTAAGTCTGAATGAATGGAATAGATAGGGGTGTTGTTTGGCCTATCTAGGCTACTTATAATATAATTCATGTGGGACTCTCGGTATAACCTCCTGGTTCGATTGAAAATAGGGATAATAACATATGACATGTCCATTTGAAGGCTACCTTGAATTTTGGCTCCCCATTATCTAGACAAAAGAATGCCATATTTAAGGAGAATGTCAGCAACAACTATGTCCATGACTAGGCTCTTAGCAGGTATTTGTGCTAGATTGACACAAAGATCCTTGGTTAGGCCCAAACACTTGACTCTACTTGAATTGAATGAGTACAATTCTTTGTAAAGGTTAGTTATTTCTAGGCCTAATCTCTCCATCACAACTTTAGGAATGAGGTTGTGTAAGGCACCGAAGTCCAGCATGGTATTGTGTAATATTTCGTCATGTATGTTTAAGCTCATATAGAAAGGAGGGACAAATCCTTCTTGATGTTTTCCCTCAACCTCAAGTCCAAACAACAACTTATGCTTGTCATTAGTTAAATTCAGAGTGTCGATATCATTTCCTATGTTCAGGACCTTTAAAACTTGGGACCTATACACTTCTTGAGTCACCAGTTCAGTGAGAGGTATGGTTATCTTGATTTTGGAAATATCTCCCTCAAAGCTGAAAGGTATTTGTGTTTTGGGCATATTTACATCAGTTTTATCAGCCATGAATATTTCTACACTTTTAATTTTCTGATTCTAATTTGGGGTTTTAGACAATAGAATTTTTTCAGGACCACTAGTTTATGTCCTAGGACAGCCTGGGTCACTATTTTGCTGGCTGATTTTTTCTTGGTTTGGATCAGTTTTCTTAGCCATAGTGTTTGTACTGTCTGTTATACTTTTAGTAGTATGATCAGGGGTTTTCCTAACAACAGTTTCTGATTGGTTTCTCTTGGGGGTTTCTTGGTTCTCTTTTCTCCTAAGGTCATATTGCCTATGGACTTCCATTATGGCATTTTCAAATCCTAATTGATAGTCTTCTAAATCCTCATGGTTTGTTTCAGTTTGAACTAAGGAAAAGAGACCTTGTTCTTATTCTGTGAGAAAAACATCACCCTCATTGTCAGAACCTAATGGGTTTACATGGCTTTCTTCAGGTTCTTCAGTCTCTCTTCCCTCTTCATCTACATAATTATCTTGGA
Source organism: Pinus albicaulis (assembly GCA_034641835.2). Lineage (NCBI taxonomy): Eukaryota > Viridiplantae > Streptophyta > Pinopsida > Pinales > Pinaceae > Pinus > Pinus albicaulis. Next base: position 434,229,287 of record CM076576.1, on the reverse strand, counting down.
AAGGAGGCCTGATTTGTTAGTCATTGTCTCTTGGTCTGTTTTGGGGAGGCTCTCTTCTGAAGCTTGGGTTTCTATTTCTGTTTTGGGGATTTTTTTGGTTTTCCCTAGGAGGCATTCTTTCATTTAGTATTATCCACTCCATCATTCTTTCCATGGTTCTAACTAGGTTGTCAATATTTGCATCAGATGAGGAGGTTGAGGGCATGGTTTCATCTTTGTAGCTTACTCTCTTTTCTCATCTTATCCTAGCCCTCTTTTCAATAAGGTTGGCCTCTACACTTATAGCTCCATTTTGTATGTCTTATAAAGTTAGGGGCTCTCTTTCTCTCAGCTAATAGGCCATGTCTGGGTCAAAACCTTCCAGAAATTTTGCTAAGGCTAGGTCTAGTGGGGGTTTCATGTTTGGTGTGAGTGCATTGTAAACACTATTGAACCTAGTGCATTACTCTTGGACACTTTCCCCTTCATTTCTCTTAAGGTTGCTATATTCTGAGAGGATTTGGAGAGGGTTTTTCTTAATCTCCCACTTGTTTATGAATGTCTGGTAAAGGGAAGGGAGATCATTTATGGTGTTAGGAGTCAAGCTTTTGAACCAATTTTTGGATTCTCCTCCTAAGATTTGTGCAAATATCCTCATATTAATGGTTTCCTCTTCTATTTCCATATAATCAAAAGCATCATTTATCCTATCTACATGTTGTTGGGAAATGAGGGATTCAGCTCTGGTAAAGTGAGGAATTTTGGATTGGTAATCATGTGGCAAAGGTAACAAAGGTTGTGGTAGTGCTAGGTGGGCATACCATGCTGCCATGATGGGAGTGAATGGAATCAAAGACGGATTTACAAGGGGAGGGTTTGTGAGAGGGGGTGTTGGATGAAGTGGATTAGTTTGAACAGTGGATGTGTGGATGGAGGTGGCAGAGGTACTTGGACCAGCAAATTGGTTCTGAGCAGACTTGGGATGGAAAGAGCTAAAGTGATGGAGAAGCTGAAAATCAGGAGGAGTGGAAGGAGAGGCTTCTCTACTTGAACTCCGTTGCAAATCTATGGGCTCAAGGTCAGTTTTGTCAATCCAACTATGTGAATTGGTTCTAAATAGGTTCTTTGTATGGTGCAAGTTAAACTGGGAGTCTTGCAAGGCTGTAAGATGTTCAGGGATAGAAATTTCTCTATGAATGGTAGTAACAGTAGTTAAGTTTCCATTTTTAGAAGTTTTCCACAAAATTTTTTCTGGGTCATCAATTATAGTCGGAGGATGTGGGTTCGAATGAGATCTGGTATTGATCCTTTGTGAAGCCAAATTTCAAACTCAAAATGTAGAGAGGCTGAAAGTTTAGGACTGTTTTCAGAAGGCTGACCTCTCTTAGTGTTTGGTAAACTCACACAGTATGGGACTAGGTTTCTAAACTTCTCAGGGATGATTTGACACAATCCTAGGGAAGTCTAATATGTGTATTGTCCACCACCAATAACTGAAAAAAAAAAAAACCAATCTAGCGATGTTTTTGTGGTTTTCTGAGTTCCTTTATGTATCCCTAAGGTTTGTATGAGTGTCCTACAACTCAGTCATCATTTTTCTAGGATGATGAAACAACCAGATTCTACTCTTGGCTATCAATTGATTTTCTAAGCTTTAACTGAGGGTCATATGAGTCCTAAGAGGTATTCAGGAAACTATGTACTCATAGGTCCCACCGTGATCGCCATTATGTTAGTGGCGATGAGGTGGCTATAAATCATTGGATATTCTTTAACAAGAGTTTTTGAAGTCCTAAGGGGTACTTAGATTGTCACTAACTTAGAATGTCCCGCCGTGATTTCCATTATGTTAGTGTCCCATGATTTAGTAGATTGGTAGCCCAAATGCACAGGGTAACATCAGACCAGCGTTTGGAGTCCTAGGACCTAGCCTTCCTGGACTCAGAGAGGGCTCTCTCTATTGTATGCAAAAGATGTGAACTTTTTTTCTTTTAGGGTTTGATTTTGGCTAGTTGTTAAGTGTTGGGTTTGTTTGATTGTTTTGGTTGGGTAAGATGATCAAGTAGAATAGGTGGAGTGAGAGGTCTTCAAATCATTGGGCTATGGAGTCTATTAAAGTAATGGATATCTCAAAAATGAAATAGGATGAATAACAAGGAAAATATAGCATGGTGACATGGATCTTTAAGGCATGTGTGAAGTGAAATGAACATTAAGTTTGTGAGCATATTAGGTGTGTAAGGGCAGTGAAGAATCCTTAAACAAGTACCTTTAAACAAGATGGTTTTAAATACCGATCAACATAAGGAAATAATCATAAGATAGGGTGAGCCAATGAATCTTTGATTATAACTAAGCAAACAAGAATTCAAGATGAACAATTTAGTGAACCATAGAAAACAAGAAACTTATCTAACTTCTAGTGATTTCACCTCCAAGGTTAGAAAACATATAAAATAACATATAACTTCAATCAAAGAAGAGGGAACTCATAAGCACTTTTGATCAAGCTACAAATAAATTTAAGGAAAATTCTCAAGCATGGACAAAGGGCATGATCAAAACATGACCTCTTTGGCTAAACCTAACAAGTAGTACTTCAAACAAAGATTTTAAAAACAGTGTTTAAATAGCATCAAGTAAGTAGCGCTAACCATAAAAAATATTTGAAAGCTACTGTATTTAACCATTCATGAAATAAAAAAGCATAAGTAGGTCTAAGAAGTAACTAATAATTCCTTAAAATAACCCAGCAGAGGAAAAAATAAAGACAATGGAAAGCAGGAAGGACTAAGGTGCCTCAAACAACATTTCTTAGCCTATACTTTTCTGTTCTACTACAACATAGAAAGATGACCATAGTGATAAAAATGAAGACAAGAACTAAATAGAGACACATCACCAATAACCATGCTCAGGGATCCTGCAAGCTATCCTCCTTCATCATCAATCAAAGCAGGCCATTCACAAACTCCACAACACCAATTTCTTCTTTGAACTCAAGAAAACCATGTATTGCTCTCAAAACTCATCAAATGCCAATGTTTTACAATGAAGCCCTCATACTCTATTTATTCAGAAAACGAGGGAAACAACCCTAACTAGGGTTTGAAAATTTCAAAACAAGTCATAAGTGTCATTTATGCCTAAGAGACCATGCAAGGCCCAAGGCACAAAATATCCAATGAAATAAATTCCAAAATAACTTCTAGCACCTAATTCTATAGTGATTTGCCTCAAAAAACATTAAAATATGATTTTAAAATAAATGAGTGTGTTTTGTTGACTTTTGGCCAAAAACACACAGTGCAGTCTATAAGCGCAGCGTCATCCTAGGTAGAAAATAGGTCCTGTTGTAGCCAATTTTGGGGGACCTTCCTGATTTCATATGTTTCTCTGTGATGGCCCATTGGAAATCCTGATGAGTCCTCTTTCTAGATATACCTTTGGTTTAATGATTTAACACATGTAACCTATTCAAAAAGTTAAATTCCAAAACTTTCTCTGAGAGCAGAGCCAGGCATGAAAAGGAGGTAGAAAGGTGAAAAATGAGGTGTTTTTTGACCTTTTGAAGGGTAAAAAATGCTCCAAATGCTTTGAAATATGGTGAGCATAGTGTACGAGGCATGAGAAATATAAAAATGTAAATTTTTCCCTCTGAGGGTGCTTGAGGGAAAATTTATCAAAATTCCTTCAAAATTGGTTTATGTGTCCCTCATGGGGTTTGGGAGAACTGTAGAGAAGATTGTGCCAAGAATCCAAGGTTTTCTTGGCCTTTTCCTCCTTTTGGTGCTTGAATTTTAATGAAGGCATTTTTTATTTTTCCCCTTACAACTTGTTGAGATTTCAACAAGATGATGAGCTTAGTGGAAAGAAGTCGCCTTCACTAAGTGGGCCCGCAAGCTATTTTTGGCGCAAGTCTATTTTTAGACTATGTCTATTTTTAGACATGTCGATCATATTCTATGAGTTGCAGGATGATATTTGTGGATGGTTGGTCAAGTTGGAAACATATATGGACTTACATTTTTATACATATTGGGCGGAATCTATTTTTAGATTTCCAGTCTAAAAATAGATATGTCGAATATTATTAGCTCTTAATAATATTTGGACTATAAACATTATCTTATTCTCTTGGAGCACTTCAGTTAAGTGCACAGATGTGGCATAGGAGCTGACAGAAGGAATTACGCTATTCCTGAGGATTAAGTGGAGCTATTGCATGGAGACTTCAGTTAGAACTCATGTGACAGAGTTTGGTGGAGTTATTGAAGTAGTTGGTGGAGTTGTGTTCAATTTAACTTAGTTAAACATAGTTGAGCTAGTTGTATCTAGTCTAACTGATTGATACACTAGTGAGAGTGGTGTGAATTAATTAATAATTAATTCACTAATTATTAACTCATTAATCAACTAAATAATACATTATTTAACTACAGTGCATGGACAGTTTCAGTGGAGACCAGTGGAGAGGTAGGTGAAAGAGCAGTGTGACTATCAGTTGTGACTATATTGGTGCATGAGTTTGCACCACACATTGATGGAGATGCTAATGAGGATTGTGCAGTTCAAGCCAGGTGGATTTGAACTCATTCAGAGCCCATATTCAGCAGGGATTGCGCAGTAGAGGCAGGCTAGCAGGTGGTAGAGATTGATGCATGTGATTTGCTAGATCGGACCTGATTAGTGTGTAGCAATTGGAGATTGTACTAAGAGCTTGTGAGGAGCTTTGTATGATGATTGTTACATGATCTCTATGACATATAATATACATATAGTTGGGGGTTTTTAGCTTTAAGCTTTCCCATAAATTACTGTGTTCATATGTGTGAATTTTTAAGGTTTTAGTGTGTGCATGCAATTGATTTTATTTCCGCAATTAATGATCAATGGTAGAAGAGATTTTGTATTGTGCATGAAGTCAAATAGTGTGTGATCAGGAGAATATCAGATGTATAACATATCAGTTATATAAATTTCTACATGGTATCAGAGCGATATTGATCATTGGAGAAATTTCAAAACATTGAAGAAGTTGAGTTTTGTGCTGGTGGAATTCGAATTTGCAGCAGTGTTTTCTTGGTGTCGAAGTTGAGATGTCTTTCAACGGATTGCGATTGGAGTATGCCCTTGAGGGTAGCTCGAATTATATTGCATGGAAGGACAAGATGGAGGCGGTGTTGGATGACAATGGGTTGAAGGAGTTCATAGATGCAGAAATTCCAAAACCTGCTTCTAGCGATGCTGCCGCACTTGACGCATGGCAAAAGAAGACAGCAAAATGTCGAAGGATTATGTTGGAAGGTGTGAAGGATCACATAGTGTCTAGCCTTCATGGTAAAGCTTCTCCATTCTTGATGTGGAAAGCTTTGACAGACTTGTTCCAAAGCAAAAGCGACCAGAGGAAGTTGGCGCTTAAAGACAAGCTCAGAAAAATAAAAATGGAGAAGGGCGAAAGTATACCCAAGTACCTCATGAAGTTTTTCCAGTGCAGGGATGAGCTGGGAAGTGTGGGGGTTACTGTAGATGAAGAGGACTTGGTGAGCTTGGCTCTCCTTCGGCTTCTGAAGAGTTGGCATTCCTACGAGGACTCTCTCAATGGTCGGGAGAAACTGCCGGGATGGGAGCGACTTTGGTCGGATCTTGTGCAGGAGGAGATAAGGTGGAGTACTAGGGATGGATATTCATCGAAGAATGAAGATGAAGAAAATTGTGCTTTGGCTGCCAAAGTGAGGAAAGGGAAGGGAAATAAAAATCCTTCTCAATCCGATGTGAAAGGCAAGAAGCAGGACATGTCCAAGGTGAAGTGCTTTCGCTGTCACCAACACGGACATTACGCCACTAATTATCCACAGAAGAAGAAAAATAAGGAGGCTGCTGGATCTGCAGCTGGAGAGGCCTTAGCCTCGCAGATTGAGCTGGATTTTTCATTGATCGCATGCTTGGTCTCAAGTATGATGGGTTTAGTGTGGTTTCTTGACACTGGTGCGTCTTTCCATATGACCAAAGACAAAGATTTGTTTACTAATCTGGATGAGAAGGATCTTGGAGTGCACATCGAGATGGGCGATGATGGTAGATACAGTGCGACTGGTATCGGGACCATTTCCTTTGAGAGGGAGTCTGGTAAACCTTTCATATTGAAGGATTTCATGCATGTTCCAGGATTGAAGAAAAATCTGATCTCGGTGGCCATGTTAGAATACAAGGGATATGATGTTGTATTTAGCAAGGGAAAGGCTTTCCTGCACAGTAAGGCAACTGGTGAAACCTGGAGGATAGGAGTTCAAGTTAAGAACCTTTATCAGTTGCAGGTAGATGGATGTGAAGCGATGGAGAGCAAGGCGAAGGAGTGGTGGTATTTGGGATGAGGGCGAGATATGGCACAAGAGATTGGGCATCTTCACGTGCTTCAGAAAATTTTGCAGCAGATTTCTACTAGGATTCCTAAGGGTACTCTTGCGTAGTCAGATCAGTGCAAGGGGTGTACCCTAGGAAAATTTGTGAGAGCCACCTTTCATGAGAAGGATGGTCGCGCCATGACGATCCTTGAGAGAATTCACACAGACGTGTGTGGAGCTTTCTCAGTAGCTTCAAAAGTAAAGCATAGGTACTATTTGATATTTGTTGATGATTTTTCTCATAAGTGCTGGATTTTCTTCATGCAGAAGAAGAGTGAGACATATCGGTGTTTGTGAGTTGAGGGCAATAGGCGAAGAGCATTCGAAAGCAGGTGAAGGCTCTTACGAGCGAAAATGGTGGTGAATTCATCTCTGGCGAATTCAAGGACTTTTGCAGTGCAAAAGGAATTCGAAGAGAGCTCATAGCACCTCATAACCCACAGTATAATGGGGTCACTGAGTGAAAGAACAGAACGATCGTGGGTGCTGCACGGGCGATGTTGCATGATCGGGGCCTTCCCATACACTTGTGGGCTGAGGCATGAAATACTGCGGTTTATGTGCAAAACCGTTGTCCTCATGGGATACTTGGCATGAGTACACCCGAGGAGGCGTTTTCTGGTCAGAGGCCTGATATTTCTCATTTGAGGATTTTTGGTTCACCTGTTTACATTCATGTGACGAAGGATGCCAGGAAGAAGCTGGAGCCGACTGTAGAGGTTGGGAAATTTGTGGGGTGCAACGATACACCCCATTTTTTGCTATCGTTATTGTATTTACCTGAACGATCGCAAGACTATTGTGCGACGGGATATCAAATTTCATGAGGAGAAAGCCATGAAGTGTTCACTTGAGAGGGAGCTACACTTGCATGCAGATGAGGAGCTATTAGTTCCTAAGGATGAGCCTCAGGATGTGGATCAACCACAAGAGGAGGTTCATGGAGTGGAAGAGACCACTCATGCAGCACCAACCATTAGAGGGCGGAAGCACACTACAAAAGTTGAGCGACTAATTTAGGATGCAGAGAAGATTGTAGGAGCATATACATCATAGCACAGATAGAGACAATCACCTGACCGGTATACTAGATACATGGGTCTTATGAGCAAGTCTATCATGACAGAGCCATCCTCTTTCAAGGAAGCTGTGGAGGACCCTGCATGGGTAGATGCCATGGTGGAAGAGTATGATTCGATTGTCAGAAACAATGCATGGGAGATTGTCCCAAGGCTGGAAGGGAAATTAGTGGTAGGTTCGAGATGGATCTACAAAGTGAAGCAAGCAGCTGACGAGAGCGTCGAGAAGTACAAGGAAATATTTGTTGCCCGAGGCTTCTCACAGATTGAGGGGATCGATTATGAGGAAACCTTTGCACCTGTCGCAAGGTATTCTTCTATATGGACGATTCTTGCTCTCTTAGTGCAGATGGGGTGGCACATTCATCAAATGGATGTGAAGACTACGTTCCTCAATGAAGTGATTGAGGAGAAGGTGTACATAGCGCAACCCAAAGGTTTCAAGATATTCAGCAGCGATTCGCATGTGTGCAGGCTCAAAAGAGAGATGTATGGGTTGAAACAAGCACCTCGTGCTTGGTACACACGGATAGATAGTTATTTCACCGAACTTGGATTCTCCAAGAGTGAGGCGGATCTGAACCTATACCAAATTGTGGTGGAGGGTAAGTTTCTGATCATTGTACTTTATGTAGATGATTTGATTCTGACATGTGATGAACTGTTGATACACTCATGTAAGGCTGATCTTGCAAAGGATTTTGAGATGAAGGACTTGGGCCCCCTTCATTATTTCCTGGGATTGAAAATTTGGCAGCGCAGTGATGGATTGTTTGTGTCTCAAGGCAAGTATGCTCGGGAGATTTTGGAGAAGTTCTACATGCATGGCTGCAAGCCTATCGACACTCCTCTTCCTGGTGGATGGAAGAAAGAGGATGCTACAATGGCAGAGGTAGTGGATGCCACTATTTACCGACAGTTGGTGGGGTCGCTTATGTATCTGGTCAATACACGACCCGAAATATGCTATGCTGTTAACCATCTTTCACAACCTATGGTTAAGCCTACTAAGCTCTTTTGGAAGGCAGGCAAGCATGTATTGAGATATCTCAGAGGCACATCGGGATATGGATTATGGTACAGACATTCGGATGAGGTGAAGATGTGTGGCTTCATGGATGCAGATTGGGCAGGGAGCCCAACGGACAGAAAGAGCACATCTGGAGGGATTTTTAGTATCGGGTCGATAGTATTTTCTTAGTACAATAGGAAGCAGGGATCTGTGGCACTCAGTTCAGCAGAGGCCAAGTTTATGGCAACGAGTTTGGCTGCATGTAAGGCTATATGGATGAGGAAGATCCTGGTCGAGTTGTTCGATTCGCACTTAGATCCTACTGTGATATATTGTGATAATCAAAGTTGCATCAAACTCTCATTTAATCCAGTATTTAATGATATATCTAAACACATTGACATCTGGTATCATCATATCAGAGATTGTGTGCAGCGGAAGATCATGTTACTTTCATACATTCCCACGGAGGATTAGGATGTTGATATCTTGACGAAGGCACTCACCAGGAGCAAATTCGAATACCATAGAGGCAGGATCGGGGTGGCAGATAATCCGTATCTTGTTGAGAGGGAGTGTTGAGATTGCAACAAGATGATGAGCTTAGTGGAAAGAAGTCGCCTTCACTAAGTGGGCCCGCAGGCTATTTTTAGCGCAAGTCTATTTTTAGATTATGTCTATTTTTAGACATGTCAGTCATATTCTATGAGTTGCAGGATGCTATTTGTGGATGGTTGGTAAAGTTGGAAAAATAGATGGACTTCTATTTTTAGACATATTGGGTGGAATATATTTTTAGATTTCCAGTCTAAAAATAGATATGTCGAATATTATTAGCTCTTAATAATATTTGGACTATAAAAATTATCTTATTCTCTTGGAGCACTTCAGTTAAGTGAACAGATGTGGCACAGGAGATGACAGAAGGAATTATGCTATTCCTGAGGGTTAAGTGGAGGTATTGCATGGATACTTCAGTTAGAACTCATGTGACAGATTTTGGTGGAGTTATTGAAGTAGTTAGTGGAGTTGTGTTCAGTTTAACTGAGTTAAACATAGTTGAGCTAGTTGTATCTAGTCTAATTGATTGATACACTAGTGAGAGTGGTGTGAATTAATTATTAATTAATTCACTAATTATTAACTCATTAATCAACTAAATAATACATCATTTAACTACAGTGCATGGACAGCTTCAGTGGAGACTAGTGAAGAGGTAGGTGAAAGAGCAGTGTGACTATCAGTTGTGACTACAATTTTGCATGATTTGCAACACATAGTGGCTGGAGATGCCAATGAGGATTGTGTGAGCAAGGCTAGACCAATTTGAGTTTATTCAGAGACATTCTTCAGTAGTGATTGCATAGTAGAGGCAGGCTAGCAGGTGGCAGAGATTGGAGCATGTGTTTTGCTAGATCGGACCTGATTAGTGTGTAAAAATTGGAGATTGTATTGAGAGCTTGTGAGGAGATTTGTATGATGATTGTTACATGATATCTATGACATATAATATACATATAGTTAGTGGTTTTCAGCTTTAATCTTTCCCATAAATTACTGTGTTCATATGTGTGAATGTTTATTCTTTTAATGTGTGCATGCAATTGATTTTATTTCCGCAATTAATGATCAATGGTAAAAGGGATTCTGTATTGTGCATGAAGTCAAATAGTGTATGATTAGGATAATCTCGGATGTATAACATATTAGTTATATAAATTTCTACACAACTTGACTCCTCCGGGCATAATGTTTGGTCATCTTTCTTTTTAGATCAAGGTCTTTATTTTCCCTCTCCAACTTGGCCTCCAAGTGTATGTTGGCTCTTTCCAACCAAGGCTCCCAATCATATGCTATCTCTATCACCAAAAGCTCATATAGAGGGAGTTGTTCTACTAGGGCTGATTCTTATTCCCTTTGTTTGGCCAATGCCTTCTTCAACCCCATGGTTCTAGGTCTCCTCCTTGACTGTCCTTCTTCATCTTCACTATCCTCATAGGTGTCCATGAACTCCTAAAGCTTTACCTATGCATTTTGTGCTTCTTTCTGGGCTTTGATAGCTCTAGCCTCATAAATGGCCTATTTTGCACTCATTTGTTTGTTCTCCATTTCATAAAAATGAACATAATTCTTGGCTCTAGCTAACTAGGCTTCCAAGTCCTAGATTTGGGCATTCTTGTCTTGGAGGAGCAAGTTTGAGATCCTTGCTTAATTTTCATCATCATTATCTACTTGATTTATTTCAAACTCCTTTTCAATCTCATGATATTCCTCTTCTTCTTTTACCTTTTTTTTACCCTTGTCAAGTGGCTGAGCTGAGGTGGATGGCATGGTCCCTTCCCTTTTGTTGGTAGCGAACACAAGCCTTGACCCTCTCTGATATGTGAATGAAAGAGGTGTGATTGTGGTCTTTTGGTGTTCTTATCATGGCTGTGATCCTTGCTGCTATCATCAACTTCTTCATCTTCATCACTGGTATCATCAGTCATGATATTTTCTTCCTCATCATTATCTTCTACATCATCACCACTCTCATCGTCTTCACTGATTTATGCATTGCCAATTTGTTCTTCATTTGAGTTGCTTGCCTCTTTACTACTGTGATCTTCATTTTTATTATCAGCCCCTTCATCTCCTTCATTATTTTCATTGTCTTCATGACTGTCATGACTATTGTCATGACTATCATGAATTTTTTCCTCTTTGCTATCTTGTTCATCACTGAGGCTTGTTTCTAGGGTGTCATTGTTTCTCTTAGCCTCTGTATTCTCTTGACTGTTTTGATCTTTATCCTGGATGCCCTCTTCACCACTGCTCAACTCATTTTTACTGTCAACTCTTTCATTTTCTTCACTATGATCCTCTTTCTCTGTTTCTATATCCTCTGCCTCTTGTTGGCTCAAATCATCATCACTGCTCAAACTATCTCCTCTGTCCTCTTGTTGAATTAACTCATCATCACCATTTATCTCCATGTTTTCTGCTTCTAGTGGGCTTAAAACATCATTTCCCTCATCCTCATTTTGTGTTGATTCATCTTCACTCTCACCCTATTCATTTTGTTCATCATCATGACCCTCCTCTATTTCCATGTCTTCTACTTCTTGTGGGCTCAACTCATATTTTCCTTCATCCTCATTTTGGCTTGACTTTTCACTTCCACTTCCTTCTTCATCTGATGCATCAAGAGAAGATGGGGGAGGGAGGTTTTCTTGAGGTGAGGAAACTTGTGTAGATGATGAGGCATGATCTGTAGGAGGTGATGGAGGAGTAGAGGGAGGAGGGTGAGAAGATGAGGGCAAGTTTGGTTGATGATGGGGCTGTGGGCTTGTGAAGACTTCATGGGTTATGAATACCTTCCAAGGCATGCCCTTTTATTCCAACTGATGTAGCACCACCATCTTGATCAAGGAATGGTGAAACAAACTCTGCATTTGTTGAGAAGGGTTTCTCCTCCTGACAACAGAATAAATTTTGTCCATACGCCTATAGAGGTAGTAGGGCATGTTACACCATTTTTTAGTCATCTAACCTATTGTTATTAGATGGACTCAAGTACACCATGTAAGACCAATTTTACCCTAAGTAAAATTGCATTCACTATGAAAAACAACTTAGTAAACCACCATTATTAAGTTTTTTATGGTTTAAACAGGAAACCCCATGAGGAAATATTAAATAAATTTACATTTGTTTAATTTTCCTCAAAGAATAATTAGTTAAACAAAAGTTTAATTAATATTCCTGGTTACATTTAACACAAAACAGGGAAATTAATTAGGTAAATAATTATTTATATTATTATTTCCTAATAATAATTATTTAAACCTTATTTAAATAATATTCTTTGTTCAATATGACTAAATCACCCATAAATAATTAAATAAATCATTATTTATTTGATTATTACTCAACCACATCCTTAAAATGATAAATAAATCATTTATTTATTTATTATTTACAAATAAAGAGATTTGACCAAAGTCAAATTCCTTTTCCCTCCAAAAATATAATAAAATATTCCATAAAAGTTGGATCTTGATTTGGTTAATAATATTTTAACTATGCACCAATATCTAGACTAACTCAATATTTTGTTATAAATAGAAGGGTTTTTCTATTCACTCACTACCTTTTGTTGCCTAAAGATCACTCTAGATCTATGCTTTTGGTCTGACTTTGATCCACCATCATAGTCATATTTTGCTACCATTTTTGTCTGGGTTTTCTACACCATCAAGAGAGAGGAATTTTACATCTAAAGTGCTGAGGACTTACAAGAGCCCATCCCATTGAGGAGAACTGGTAACACCCTTCTGTGTTTTCCTCCCAGGTGCCACTAATACAAAATTAATTCAACATATTCTTGTCTTGTCTATTGGATGCATGGAGTAAATCTTGTTTTTCTACTACTTAATGTATTTTGATGCATAGATCTAGATTTTTGTAGCATTTACCTTGATCACCTAACTGCAGATCTAAGGATATTGGTAGCCATATTTGCTGTTAGGGCTATTTGTTATGCACAGCTAAAGTGGTATTTTTTAGTATGCTTGAAATTAAGATTCATACTAACAACTAGCGACTTGTTAGGTCCCTATATTACTAGTATAGTCCCTTATTGTTGTTAGTGTAACCCGCTTATTGTTATTATTGTACCCTTGTAACCCCCATTTTATTATTATTGTGCACTTAAATTATTAATGTTAGGTCAGCTAGGATTACATTGTGGCCCACTAGGATTACATTATGGCCCCAAGGACTCCTATATATAGAAAGGAGGTTTTGTAAATTGGATCATCCAAGAATTGTTCATTCATGTAATGTATTGGAGGTTGCCCCCTCGAAGTGGCTTATTTCTAAGGCGTTGATATCTCTTTTCTTCTCTTTTTGGAGCTGGTTTCACAACATTTGGTATCAGAGCTTTGGATTCTAGGGTTTCACTGCTCCAAACAGGTCATCGTGGAATTTTCGCTATAACTTGTTTTCTACAAAGTTTCAAAAGATGAAATTTTTAGGGTGCGAAGCCGAAATCCTGAGTAAGATCTTCTAAAAATTTCAGGGCTTGGTTCGCAATATTTTTGGAGATATGATCTGTGGAAGTTAGGTCTTTGTTCAAGCTCCTAAACAGGTCATCGTGGCACTTTCGCTATAAATGTTTTTCTACGAAGGTTCAGAATCTGAAATTTCTAAGGTGCGAAGCTGAAATATTGAGGAAATTCTTCAAACAATTTCAGAGCTTGGCTCGCAATAATTTTGGAGATATGATCTGTGGAAGGTAGTGCTTTTTCAGGCTCCTGAATTTCATCTCAAAGAGGTGATCGTGGGAAAATTTCAATAACTCTCTCTCTGAGCATCAGATTGGAGTGTCGTAAAAATTATTCGCAATTACACAGACTGTAGTTTCTTGGCTATCAATTTCAGAGGCGAAGAACGAAACAGTGACATGTGGCAAGCCGTACAAGTTCGCTATACTGAACCAGTCCATAATTAGGTCATTGTGGGAGATTGGACATAACTTTGTCTTGGAGAATCCAAATCAAGTCAGACCTGTGGCATTCAAAAGAGAATTTATAGGGAGACAACAGTACTTAATTTCAGATATTTAAGAGCCACAATCATAGAGATAATCCAATTTCAATATCGAGCTCCTCAAAAGCAAGTAAAAGGTGTGTAATTTTTTTCCGAATTGCATAAGTCTTGTTTGAAGAATCAAGTTGAATTGATTGCAAGGGCATATTGTAGAATAGATATCAGTATTGGATTATAAAATGGCCCCTAAAAATAATTCAACACCCATTAAGCCTTTGGAAAGCTCTACTATGACTCATGAAGATGAATAATGGCAACATGACATATCAAAATTACAAGAGCAAGTGCAACAAATTTCGCTTTCGCAAAGAGAAACAAAAAATGACATGGAAGTTTTGAATAAAGGCGTGGAAACTAAGATGGATGGTTTGAAGAAAGGCGTGGAATCTAAGATAGATGGCATGGAAGCTGGCATGGAAGCTAAGATGGATGAAATGAAAGACAACATGGAAAACAACATGAAAAACATGAAGAATGATCTAAAAGCAGACATCGAAGATTTGACCAAGTTGATACAAGAAATGTTTCCTAATGGTGAAAAGATAGTAGAAGAACCTCATGATGAGAACAAAATAAATGTTAATCGCGATTTCATAAACTCTAATGTTGGCGGGAAGAACCACCATATTCCAAAAATGGATATGAGGAAGTTTGATGGAAAGGATCCTGTAACATGGATACTACAGATGGAGCAATATTTTGATCTCCACAATGTGCAAAACACACAAAAGGTACGCATTGCAACTTTACATTTAGAACAAAATACATTTGTATGGTATCGATGGCTTTGCTCCCGTAAAAAAATTGTCACTTGGTCAATTTTTACGGAGGAAATGATAGCACATTATGAGGATACAAGGAGCAACACCTTCTTTATCCAATTGATAAATCTCAAACAAAAGGGTTTAGTGGGGCAGCACATTGAGGACTTCCAAAAATTGAATATAAGGGTAACTGATATTCCATAGGAACACAGGATTGATCTCTTCATAGGCACTTTAAAGGATAACATCCAACATGAATTTCACGTTCTAGAACCTGATTCATTGGAGAAGGCATTTAGGTTGGCAAGAAAAATTGAATGTAAAATTATGGCGACAAGGAAGCCTACCACTCAATTCTATAAATAAATAAGTGTTGCTACGTCTAGATTTCCACAACCTACAAGGTTGACACTACAACAATTGGAAGAAAAAGAGAAAAAGGGCTTTGCTACAGTTGTGATAGAAAATACGCTAAAGGTCATAAGTGTGCTGAGAAGAAATTATTTTACATAGATTGTGAAGAGGAAGAAGAAAATGAACAAGAAGAGGATATACACCAGGAACCAACCCTAGAAGAGGAAGAAATGAATCCGACCATATTGTGTAATGTACTGGCAGGAATTACCACTCCTCAAACTCTCAAGATAGAAGGACAAATCAAGAAGAAAAAGGTAATAATGTTGATTGATTCAGGTAGCACCTATAATTTTATTCATTGTAAGGTAGCCAAGGAATTAAATTGTTTCTTATACCCAGCACTGGAATGTCAAGTGATGGTTGCAAATGGAGGAACTATAAATTTCTCTGGAAAATGCCATAATATCAAGCTAACCATGGGGGAATATGTATTGACTAGTCCAATGCTTTCAATTCCTATGGGAGGTGTTGATGTTGTACTAGGAGTACAATGGTTACAATCTTTGGGGACGGTAGCTTTTAATTTTCAAGAACTTTTCTTGAAATTTTTTTCAGAAGGAAAGGAAGTCAAATTATGAGGTATTGAAGGGAAGCCGGGAAGGATAATAAGCTCTAATGTCATGACAAAGCTTCTAAATAAAGAACAACGAGGCGTAATTGCACAATTATGCTCACTAGAAGTTCCGACATCAAAATCATCTATTTCTACAGATCTCCAACGAGTCTTGGAAAATAATTCCAAGGTGTTTGAAACTCCCAAAGGACTCCCACCTATTCGTGATCATGATCATGCTATTCATTTGATTCGAGGAAGTGTTCCTCCAAACATCAGGCCTTATAGATATCCTTACTTCCAAAAGAGAAAAATTGAATGTATGATTGCAGAAATGTTAGAGGCGGGTATAATTCAACCTAGTCAAAGTTCTTTCTCTGCTCCTGTAGTATTGGTACACAAGAAGGATGGATCATGGCGCATGTGTCTGGATTATAGGGAGCTCAATAAGCTCACCATTAAAGATAAATTTCCCATTCCTGTGATTGATGAATTATTGGATGAATTACATGGAGCGATTTATTTTACCAAGTTGGATCTTCGTTCAGGATATCATCAAATTAGAATGAAGACTGAAGATATTCCAAAAACAGCATTTCGAACTCATGAGGGTCATTTTGAATTTTTGGTCATGCCTTTTGGTTTTACCAATGCACCTTCTACATTTCAAGGGTTGATGAATTCCATTTTCAAACCCTTCCTTAGAAAATTTGTGCTAGTATTTTTTGATGATATACTAATCTACAGCAGGTCTTGGAAGGATCATGTTGAACATGTTGACAGGGTGCTCAAACTATTGCGGGAGAAACAATTATATGCAAAAAAATCCAAATGTTTCTTTGGAGTACAAGAGGTGGAATATCTGGGTCATATTGTATCTCACGAGGGTGTTAAAGTAGACCCTAACAAATTAAAGCCATTAAGGAATGGAAAGTCCCCACAACCATAAAGAAGTTGCGAGGATTTCTCGGGTTAACAGGGTATTATCGCAAGTTTGTTAAGAATTATGGGAGAATAGCAGCACCTCTAACAACATTATTAAATAAAGATGCATTTTCATGGACTCCTGAAGCAACTAAGGCCTTTGAACATCTTAAAGAGGCAATGTGCCTAGCACCGGTCTTAGCTATGCCAGACTTCACAAAAACCTTTATTGTGGAATGTGATGCCTCAGTAAATGGAATTGGTGCGGTCTTAATGCAAGAAGGAATACCCATTTCTTTTGAAAGTCATCCAATCAAAGGAAAGTATTTACAGAAACCTATTTATGAGAAGGAAATGATAGCAATACTGCATGCACTAAAGAAATGGAAAACTTACCTAATGGGAAGACACTTCAAGGTAAAAACTGATCATGATAGTCTTAAACACTTTTTGGAACAAAGACTATCGTCAGAAGAGCAGCAAAAATGGGTCACAAAGATGTTGGGTTATGACTTTGAAATAATCTACAAAAAAGGAAATCTTAATGTTGTTGTAGATGCACTCTCAAGAAAGAATGAAGAGGTGGAAGCATTGCTTTGTGCCATTTCTATTATCCAACCAGATTGGATAACCGAAGCAAGAGATGAATGGAAGAAGGAAAAAGATGTATAGACACTCATTCAAAAGTTGCAGCAAGATCCTAGTACATCTGATACATTTAGTTGGAAAAATGATTCCTTATGGTACAAAGATCGCTTATATCTTTGTAAGAATTCCCAACTAAAACAAAATATTCTTCTGGAATTGCACACTTCTCCTTTAGGAGGACACTCGGGATTTTTAAAAACTTACCATAGGGTGAAGAGAGAATTTTTTTAGGATGGCCTTAAATCTGATATTCAAAATTTTGTGGCGGAATGTTTGGTTTGCCAGCAGAATAAAGTGGAAACAATTAAGACCCCAGGACTTCTACAACCTTTATCCATTCCAAGTCAACGTTGGGAGGAGATTTCAATGGATTTTATCATAGGTTTACCTAAGTCCGAAAGAAAGAGTGTCATCATGGTGGTAGTTGATAGAATTAACAAGTATGCACACTTTTGTGCATTATCTAATCCATTTAAAGCAAGTACAGTTGCTACTACATTTATGGACAGAATTCAAAAGCTACATGGAAGCCCAAGGGTTATTGTTAGTGACTGTTACACCATTTTTTGGTCATCTAACCTGTTATCATTAGATGGACCCAAGTACACCATGTAAGACCAATTTTACCCTAAGTAAAATTGCTTTCACTATGTAAAATAACTTAATAAACCACATTTATTAGGTTGTTTATGGTCAAAACAAGAAACCCCAAAAGGAAATATTAAACAAACCCATTTTGTTTAATTTTCCTCATGGAATAATTAATTAAACCATAATTTAATTATTATTCCTAGTCATGTTTAACCCAAAAATAAAAAAATTAATTAGATAAACCTTTATTTATCTTATTATTTTCTAGGAATAATTATTTAATCTTATTTAGATAATATTCCTTGTTAAATATGACCAAATCACCCACAAATAATTAAATAAATCATTATTTATTTGATTATCTTCTAACCGCTTCCTTAAAAAGATAAATAAATCATTTATTTATTTATTTTTGACAAATCAAGGGATTTAACCCAAGTCAAATACCTTTTCCCTCCAACAAATATAATAAAATATTCCATAAAAAGTGGATCTAGATCTGGTTAACCCATGCACCAAGATCTAGAATGACCCAATATTTTGTTATAAATAGGAGGTTTTTCCTACCATTCTTCACCTTTTGTTGCCTATTAGATCACTCTGGATCTATACACTTGGTCACCATTTTCTGCCATTTGCTGTGTGAGCTCCCTTTGAGTTCCATTCTTTGTGTGGGTTTTCTACACCAACGAGAGAGAGAGATTTTAGATCTGAAGTGCTGAGGACTTCCAAGAACCCATCCCACTGAGGAGAATTGGATACGCCTTCTTGTTTTCCTCCCAGGTGCCCAATTAATATAAAAATTCTTTTAAAAATTGTTCTTGTCTTGTCTATTGGTATATGGAGCAAACCCTTATTTTTTCTGCTTAATGTCTTTCCATGCATAGATCTGGTTTTTGCAGCTCTTTTATGTCCAACTAACCGCAGATCTGAAGATATTGGCAGCCAATTTTGTTGTTAGGGCTATTAGTTATGCGTAGCTAAAGTGGTCCTTTTTCGTACACTTCGACAAAGGATTCATACTAACAAATGGCGACTCCACACGGGTTTTAAATTACGACCGCTGTCGTTTTTCATATTCCTACATATCTAGCTACTTCAGACCCTAGGGTTTCTTTTCAGCTGTTTATTTTCCCTATTTTTATGTTGTTTTTCTCACATAAAACCCTAAAACATTAAAATTTCTAACTTTCGTGTGTTTCTGGTCCTATTGCGCAGGTAAGCGACACCAGCCACAACTGAGACGACAACTTTTCTGAAAATATGCCGCCGAGACAACCGGAACGAGGGGTCGCACTTTTTGGCCCATAACCTACGACCTAGACCTCCAGGTCGCACTTTCCAGCCTCTTTTCTGCGACCTGCACTGAAAACAGGTCAGAACCTGTGACCTGCCAATTTTTCAGTAGTTTTTCTGCAATTTTTCTGGGTTTTGCTGAAGCTTATGTCAGGGTTTTCTAGCCTCTGTCTCAGCCCGCTTTGACCAAGTTCTGATCTATTTCTACTCATCTAAGTGGGAACCTAACCCCCTAGGGCTTTAGTACCCTCCACTTTTTGTGGAAGAGTTTTAGCTGTTTCAGCCGTCTGTTTTTCAGAGTTTCAGCCTTCCTTTTTTCAGATCTGGAACCTCGTTCTCAAATCCCTTTAAATCAGCCTTCCTTCCTTTCAAATCACCTCTTGTCATTTTTTTTGGACCTCTCCTTAGGACCTCCTCCCTGTCCTTTCCACTTTTTGCTGATTTCCTCCCTTTTTTCCAGCCACCTTGCCTCTGTCTCTTGGCTGCGATCTGCACCTCTTTTCAGCAGCTTTACCCTTTAGATCCCTGTCCCTTTTGGCCCTAGATCTATTGGCCTCTTTTTAAGTGTGTTTTGACTAGATTTTTTCCCTTTTTTACATTAGTTTTGAGCGACCCGCCTTCTTGGGTTGAATCGATGCAATAGTAGCTGTTATTTTTCTGTTATTTCAGCATTATATAATATTCTCTGCAGATTTATTTTCAGTTACGCGGCACACATTTTCTTGCTCTCAAAACAGAAAGGGTTTAAAAATTAAAATTAACACACGCCACACACTGACCCTAAGTGAAGAAGCGCCTGGTTAACACCGCCTGGCAAAGACTCTAAAATCAATTGTCACTGCACATTTTCTGCCCTTGACCTCACTTGATTCTGTCCCTGTTTTCCCTTGTCGGTTTCCTTCTTCCCGTCATCATTGCGCCCCCAAGGCGCCTTTCCTGGAGACTTCTTGGCCTTCACCCTCAGTTTCCGGTTGATCGACCTGCTCCGTCCCGCCGTCGTCGAGCCAGTCCTCCTCCGAGTCCGCACTCCGACTCCTCTTCTGATTCATTGGGTTCTCCCTCTCCTCCTGGTTCTCCCCCTGTCACCTTCAATATGTCTGGTCCAGGGCCTAACGTTAGCGGTGCTCCAGGCCCTAATGCCGGAACCACTACTAGCGGAACCGCCACAGGAACTACCTCGGCCATACCCTTGTTGTCGTACATTGCAGGCCTCAGCCTCCCCGATTTCAATCAGTTGATCAATGACCCTATCCGCCACGATGTTGGTTGGCCTACTATGCCAACCAAGCTCCCCTCCGACATCCCTAAGTTCGAAGGCCTTGCTAGAGAAGATCCAACCAATCATGTCCGATCTTTCCACATGTGGTGTTCCTCTAATTCCATTACCGATGACTCCATCCGTCTTCGTTTGTTCCAATGCACGCTTACCGGCGAAGCTTCTAAATGGTATGTTGAACAAGCCACCTCTTCCCATACCACCTTTGCGACCCTTGCCCAAGCCTTTTTATCTTATTTCCAGCTCCCTCTCCGATACGATACTTGCACGGAGCTCTTGACTTCATTCAAGCAAACCTCTTCGACCCGCCTTTCCGCCCATGTTCAGGAATGGCGACGAAGACGGAGCTTATGTAGAGCCCCCCCCTTCGAAGATCGGGTTTACATGGACTAGTTCCTTCACACCCTCTTCGCTCCTATCGGCAAAGATGTCGCCTCTCACTTTCCTCAAACTAAAGAATCCGCCCTCCAAATAGCCTTGAAATATGACCTGATCTATGCTCAATCTGGTTATGTTTATACCGTTCTTCCTAACCTCCCCAGGCCCGGTGGCGCTAACACCCCGGGGGCATCTCATTCCGCCAACGGTATCGTTGGAGCCCTTTCCCATCCGTACGCTCAACCTCCTCTGGGCTATGGTCTCCCTTAGGGAGGGGCCAGCACCTCTAGCACTCTTCCCCCTCCCGGTAGCATGTATCCAGGATACGGCATACCTCCTCCTTTTGCCCAACCTCCTGCCTACCTCAATGTTGCCCAACCTAACCATTACCTTTATCCGCAGCCTGGTGCGCCAGCTCCTCCAGCATATGCGCTTCCATCTCCCTTGCCTCCTCCAAACCCGCAACAACACTTACAGCCCCCTCCAGGGCAAGTATTTGCACAGCAGGGCGCGACTAATCCCCCTTCTTCTCAAAGAAGGCGGAGAGGCCATCCAAACCAATCTACCCCTGGTACCCGTGGACCCAATTCTGGTGTGGACCCTAACATTGCCAACCAGCAACAAGGCATTCATCCCAAGCCGAACAGGTCGCTTCGCACAAACAAGCCTTGTTCGTGTTGCGGTGTTTATGGTCATTATACCCATGATTTTCCCCTCTTACCCCAGATGCGGCAGATGTGGGAGTCTCAAGCCACATTGCGCGGACAACACGCCTCCCCTCATGCTCCTCCTAATGTGGCCACTACTCAACCAGCTGTGTTTACCGATCCCTTCCCTCAACAAGGATTTGTGGCTACCCCACTGCCTGACAGCTAGGTCACCACTCCACCTTCTCTTTCTGGTTCCTCTGATTACCAGATCCTTATGATGCACTCCGACCCTTCCTCGACCGTTGACCTTCACCTTCAAACTCGGTCTCACCAGTACTCCAAGCCTCCTGCTCAGTCTGTCCCCGAGCCTCCCTCTTCAGGTTCTACAGAGCCTCTTTCGACATCTAGTGGCCCCTTACATATCCCTCAACCCAAAGTTGAGGTTCATACCAAGATTCCTAAGGGACCCCTACGTCGAAACGCTGCTTCTGGTCGCGCTGCTCATTCGTATAGTATAGTAGATGATTTGGCGCAATCCCCTGCTGCCATTTCCACACTGGAACTCCTCCAGTCGTGCCCTTCCCAAAAGAAGGCTCTACTATCTGCCGTGGGCGCTGTAGATCCTGCTGATGACCAAATGATTGTTTTCGACGCCACTCAATCGGACCATCCCCCTCTTCCTGCTTCCGTCGCCTTCCAAATCCCAGTCAAAATCCGGAACGCCAACATTTCACGGTGCATAATTGATGAGGGGGCATCCACCTGTGTGATGTCCGCTTCGGTTTGGAAGCAACTCAGATCCCCTGAGCTGGCCCCTTCCACGATCACCCTTCGAGCGTGGGACGACCACGCCTCCCAGCCCATTGGCCTTTTCCGTAATTGTCCTATCACCCTCGCCGGTAAGACTGTTTGCGTTGACGTCGAAGTCATAGACGCCCCGCTAGACTACAACATTCTATTGGGGTGAAGCTACACCTATGCTATGTCTGCTGTCCCATCCGCGATTTTCCGCAAGATGTCTTTCCCCCATAATGGAAAGATAGTCACCATTGACCAGTTGACATATCATGAGCCAAAATCTCAGACCTCACCTGAGACGACCATCTCTTCTGTAGCCAACAAGCAAACCGTCGATTCCTTGACCAGTGTCTCCCCCAGCGTTTACAAAGATTCATCCCTGCTTGGAACTTTTCCTAATCTCCCTCCTCCTCCCATCACTGATCCCAGCTTATCGAATGTTTGCATGATGCAATCGTCTCAAGCTGCCCATAAGCGGCCTGCCTCGGCTAGTCAGCAACCTCCCCCTCTCCCTCTGCAACTCGCTCCTAGCCATTCATCTCAGCCAGCCGGACCTCCTCCTTCTGGCGCTCCCCCTACAGCTGGTATCCCTGAACCCCTTTATCCTCCTGGATCGGTTCCCCCAGGACTTAACCATCTCGGAGCCGTCCCTCCTGGTCATTTCCCCGCTGGGCAGATACCTTTCCTGGCTCCCCCTCTCGGAGTATATTCTGTCCCCGTCATGGCCACCCTCTCTCTCCCTAACCTGACCTTGGGCATACCAGTCTGGTACCTTGATCCTCCAGCAGCTACCCTTCCTGGTCACCCCAAACCCTACATGGCTTTAACACCGATTCAACTGGTCCCCCTCGCTTCCTCCATTGCCTCTGTGCCCCCAACACCTCTACAGAACCCTTCTCCTATCGTGACGGCTCCCGGAAAGAAAGGAAAAGCTCGCAAGGGGGCACCCAAAGGTAAGACCACCACGACTGACCCAGCCCCTCCTCCGCTCACAAAACCTTGTGCCTTATGTGATGTCGCCGATCATGCCCCCCATGCTTGTCCCGAGTTGCCCCGTATTCAGCCCATGGTTAAAGTCGCGTTCCCTGAAGCTACGGTCCCTGAAGCATCCATTCCTTCTTCGTCCGTAACCAAGAACCCCAAGACTCTCCGCACCAACAAAACCTGTGCTTTGCGTGGTGTTCATGGCCATTACTCCCACCATTGTCCTCACCTGACGCATTACCGTGCCTCTTTAGAGGTAGTCCGACAGTATGAGGTTGAACAGAATCAATCCGCCTCTCCCATACTCGCGCAGTATGCTTCGGGCTAGCCTGAGGATCCCCCCGCCCCCATCGACATTCCCCCCCCTGATGTTCAGATGACGGAGTCTACCACAACCATTCTTTACCTATCCTCCTCTGCGAGACATTCGGAGCCCAATCCCCTTGCATCCTCCCCTGTCGTTTCGCCTGACCACCTTTTTTCTACCCATACTCAAGATCACTCCACCCGTATCTCTGTTGACCTCCGCAGCCCGAGTCCTTGCCATACTTCCGATAGCCCTCATATACCACCCTCTAGTTTGTATATGAGTCATAGTCATCCTGCTCATTGCACTCCCTCCCGCAGTTGCCGCTCGATGTCTTCTGTCCACTCACGCTATCGTCATTGTCTCCCTTCCCCTCATTTTTTGTCTTGTCACACCATTCCGCAGGACCCCCCGTCCACACCCTTTATCGGTTATGTCGATGGTGCAAGTCGTTATTCCCGGAATCTAGCCTTGGCAGGTTGGGCCATCTTCACCCCCTTGCATGCCCTTGTTCTCTCCAACGGGGTCTGCATTGGTTCTGCCACCAACAATCAGGCCGAATATGATGCAGTGCGTGGTCTCTTAGTCGATGCCCTCTTCCATCGCATCCTCCATCTGCACGTTCGTTTGGACTCCTTACTTCTTGTCATGCAACTAAATGGTGTTTATCGTGTGCATAACCCTGTGCTTTTTAGACGCTATTTACAAGTGAAACTCTTGATACGTGCATTTGAAACCATACCTTTCAACCATGTACCTCGAGAACAAAATCATTATGTAGATAGTATTGCAAACCATGTTCTAGATTGGCATTTATCACACGCATTTCATACAAGACAATAACATTTATAATCATTAAAAACGATGCATATCCATAATATGTGTCGCAAAACATGTGTTTAGAGTCCATCTACTCTGATACATATGACATGCCCATAGCATGTTACAAAAAACCCAAAACTGGGGGCACCACCTACCCCTACCTACACACTAGGGGGCACCACATGCCCCACACCTACTCACTATCTGGCGGATCCCGAGCCAATAGCTCTGCCCCTGTAGCCTGTAGATCACACATCCCCTGACCGGCCATCGCCATGCGCCGCATGACACCTCGCCATTCCGAGGGTAGACCAATACATGGCTCTATGTACTGGTCGTCTAACTCCTACCACCCGCGCTCTGATACTCCAGTCAGCAACCTTTCGCATCTACGGCGGATGTCCTCCAAAAGGGTGGCCGCATCCTCATTATGCGTTGCTCTCGACCCACTCGGACCTGCAGCTCCAGATGCTGCCAGTCGTCCCATATATCCGGCCGGTTTTACCGGAGCTATATCTGCATACCAAAAGTACATGAATCAGTACCCTATCTACTATTCAAAAACTTTAACATTCCCATACAAGAATAACAATATGTCACTTACCATCGGGCCCCCATACTCGACCAGGCGGAAGTGGCAGGTCCGGATCTCCACAATAACTCATTGCACTATAGGGATAGTCGTCTATGTATAATGGCATCTGATCCCAATGGGCAAAGAACTCAAGTCGAAACACTCGCCCGACCGCCCCTCCTCCTCCTCTGCACAGTAGTCGCCCCCACCGGCGCATCCTAGGCTCTCTCGGGCCCCCATCTGGAAGCTGTATACGAGGTCGCAAGGTCGGGATCTTCTCAAAGAAGAAGGTGCACAATAAAGTCCCATACGAGCAATCGTGGTTCACTTGCTGCTTGCAGAGTGACAACTGTCATTTTAACGACACCAACATCATTTGGGCCCACCCATAGTAGGTCCCACTCAACACACTCTCTACAAGCATCATCTGCCCCCCGGTGATGTGATGGAATGCCTGGTTGCCCAGGATACGCAACACAGCTGTGGGCACTACACGGGTCTCTAGCCTCTCTAGATCCTCGATCGGTATCCGAGTCCCCTTGACTTGGAGACCCGGTCGACAATGTCGTTCCACAAACTCCATGATATGCCGCCCCCGCGGTAATACTGACTGAGTGTTTCCCACCATTCCCAGTGGTGGGAGGCTCGTCAGGAAATACACATCCTGGACTGTCAGTTCGATCCTGTGCCCCTGCACTACAAAGCCCTCATGCTCTAGATCCCAATAACTGATAATCTGGGCCAACAAAGGCTCTCCTGCCCTCATCAAAGGGTTCTCCAAAAACTTTAGAACCCCAAACCTAGCCAACACATGACAGACACCCTGATCCACCTGGATCTCTTCCCGTAATGTACCCAGGTCTCTCTCTCTCTAGTTAACCCGTAAATCTTCCATACCTGCACAAAAACATCATATTTGTCAGCATACAGATCGGGAATACCATAACCAAACATAAAAACCCAACTCTCAGCCATAAAACAACACCAAAACCCCCTCATCTCCCAGGTCACAATTTTCTGCCCAATTTTGGACCAGGTCATAGTTTTTGCCCTGAAACCTGCGTCCCAGGTTGCACTTTTTGGCCTAAAAAGTGCGACCCGGCCATAGAGATGAAGGAGGGTCTGTTTCTGAGATTTTGGGCCCTAAACTAAACTTTCAATCCATCAAAATGAAAGAGTAAGGTTAGGCCTCTTACCTGCAACTGACGAATCTCGATTCCAATGGTCGGTTTGTCCGCTACACTCGCTGCAAGATTTAGGGCCTTCTCTCCTCTCTACATTCACCACAACAACAATAGCAAATGAGTGAATTTGGAGGGAAAACTGCCTTATTAAAAGAGAACCCCTGTTTCTTCTTTCGCTTGCTGCGACCATACCGTAGCCCCGTTTGATAAACCGTTTGCACCGTTGGAAAGCTCTCATCGAGCACTCAAATGGGTATTTGTTAGTTTTTTGTGATTTGATACTTCACCAAGACACATGAAGGGTCACTTCACCCATCCTTAAAATCGAATTTCCTCACTTACGACACTTGTACTTGGGGCACCATCTTGCCTCCTTACCTGTCTTTGTTCGTGTCGATTTTCGTCATGAGTTACCATCTTGTACTCATGTTTTTATGGTCCCCCATTGGGCCTTTACTGTGTGGCAGCACCATCGAGTCGCCCTTGTTTAGAGCATCCAAGTTGAGTCATCATCGCATTCATGGAGTCTATCCCGAGTCCCTTTGTACCCCGCTATAGCCCTCCATCCTTCATTGCTTGGTCTATCTCTTGTGTCGCACTTTATGAACTTCAGTCCCACTGTCCCCTATCCCTTATGATATTGTGCCAGTCGCCACCATGTCATTCATGCCCTTTATGCTCTAACAAGGGAAGTCGTCCATTCGCTACTCAGTCCTTTCCACTTCACTATCACCATTAGTGTCAGTTTGTCCGTCGCTCTACTATTTTCTCTCGTGCCTTAGTTGAGGATCTCTCATCGCCTCACCTATGGCGGACCTTCTTCTGTCAACATCAGCTCATTCATTCCAGAAGCCAGGTCTAGAGGGCGGTGTACCTTGGTTCCAGCTTCCACTCTTGTTCGGTGCCTCGGATCAGGCAAAGGGATCTCTCATTTCCCTTTGACTTGATTGTTTCTCCACTCGAGGTCCTTTCAGCATGACCGAGATCCGTATACTTGATGGTTCAGTGATACAGCAATAGCTCTTGATGATTCCCGGGTGTGTGTGAGATGTCTCAACCCTCATGAGGGGGTGGCCCTGCAGGTAGCCCCCCACATGCCCGGATGACCTCCTCCTTGCAGCCTTCGATGCAGCTCCAGATATTTGATGATGTTGGCCTTATCCACTTGCAGCGCCTCTTTGATTTTCATGTATCAATCAGATTTTGTGAGCCCTTCCCCATTTACAGGGGGCATTTGGGTTGTCTTTTGTATCTCATGTACTCAGATATTATTGCATCAGTCCTGGCTGTTATCCCAGGCACAGCATGTATGTGGGATTCCTCATTATATTTTTATCTGGCTCATGATTATGTCGGTTGTACTTTATGGTTCAGTCCCTTGTTTACTGGACACACTATTCTTTTGTACTTTGTCTCGGCGGGCATAGGTATGCCTCCCCCGCTGCCTTCAGCATAGGTACCCTCTCATAAAAAGAGACTTGTTGCACCTGCGAGTCTCGTCTCCTCAGGGTCTAGTTCTTCAGCACACTATCTACCTTTCATTTCTCTCTCTGACTTCCCTTTTGTTGTCTGGTGATTGAGTTCTTACAACGTACTTCGGTCATATGATTTGCTCCTGACACTCGCACGCTGGGGGGCAATCTGTTACACCATTTTTTGGTCATCTAACCTATTATCATTAGATGGACCCAAGTACACCATGTAAGACCAATTTTACCCTAAGTAAAATTGCTTTCACTATATAAAATAACTTAATAAATCACATTTATTAGGTTGTTTATGGTCTAAACAGGAAACCCCAAAAGGAAATATTAAACAAACCTATTTTGTTTAATTTTCCTCATGGAATAATTAATTAAACCATAATTTAATTATTATTCCTAGTCATGTTTAACCTAAAAACAAAGAAATTAATTAGATAAACCTTTATTTATCTTATTATTTTCTAGGAATAATTATTTAATCTTATTTAGATAATATTCCTTGTTAAATATGACCAAATCACCCACAAATAATTAAATAAATCATTATTTATTTGATTATCTTCTAGCCGCTTCCTTAAAAAGATAAATAAATCATTTATTTATTTATTTTTGACAAATTAAGGGATTTGACCCAAGTCAAATACCTTTTCCCTCCAACAAATATAATAAAATATTCCATAAAAAGTGGATCTAGATCTGGTTAACCCATACACCAAGATCTAGAATGACCCAATATTTTGTTATAAATAGGAGGGTTTTTCCTACCATTCTTCACCTTTTTTTGCCTATTAGATCACTCTGGATCTATACACTTGGTCCCATTTTTCCATCATTTGCTGTGTGAGCTCCCATTGAGCTCTATTCTTTGCATTAGGTTTTCTACACCAACAAGAGAGAGAAATATTAGATCTGAAGTGCTGAGTGTTAGCCCCCTTATGAAATTTTTGGCAAGCAAATAGGGGGCTAAATTGTTGTTGAGTCTTCAAGGAATGCATTTCCGCTGAAAACACAGTCTCCTTGAAGCCTCCATGTGCCTTTTATCCTTTGATCAAATCCCCTCTGCTGATTCCCCTTTTAAAACCTCTCTGTTATCTGAAGAAATGCCCAAAGGCCTCCTTTCCCCTTTATTTTTTCCTCATTTAACCTCTTTTTCTTCCCCTTTTTCTCATCTTCTATTTCCCCATTTACCCCTCAAATCCCCCCAAGATCCCCTTTAAATTCTTCCCCTGCCCTTTGTTTTCCCTTTTCTCCCCTTTATTCCTCTATCGTTCCCCTTTAAACCCCTTAAAACCCATTAAAATGGGCAAAAAACCCATGTTTCGACCTTATTAAAAGTCCTAGCCCCTTTACCGCAGGCCCCTTTCAAACCACTTCCCCACATGCCCCCGCGCTGGGACCAAGCGCTTAAATCCCAGGCGCTTATCGCAATCGAAAGCCGAGCGGGTGAGAAATTCCTTTGTAATACTCTAAAACCCCGATGCGATTTAATTATAACGTAAAACCTCCGCCCTGTTCTGCACCGTTGATCCAATCCCCAGATCGACGGTGGAGCGCTAATCGCAAGCCCCCCATCAATCGCAATCGCAACACCCAGGCTGTCACCCCCAATTGATCGCATCGCTCCCCAATCGCTTCATCCTCCGCTTTAATCCTGTCCGTTCGTTCGATGCACGATCTAACGGCTGGGCGCTAATCGCAAGCCTTCTGCTCCTTCCCCCGATTGTGAACCTCTGATTACTTCCCCACCATTGATCTGTCCCGCGATCCGACGGCCAGCGCTCAATCGCACCCCCGCCCGATCACTGATCGCAAGTCCTTCTCCTGACGCTCTGATTCAATCCTGACCGTCCATCCTTCCCGCGATCCGACGGCCAGCACTCAATCGCACCCCCGCCCAATTGCTGATCACTAGTCCTTCTTCCAATGCTTCGATTAAATCTACGCCGTCCATTCCTCCCCCAGATCGACGGCCAGCGCTCAATTGCATCTCCCCTCCGATCGCAGTCGCAAGTCCTTTCCTCCGTCCCCCGATTTAATCGTAGCCGTCTGTCTCCCGGTCGATCCAACGGCTCTGCGCTGATCGCATCATCACTCGTCGCCTCTCTCCATCTCCCTCTGATTAGATGTGGACCGTCGATCTGATCCCAGATCCGACAGTTGGTGTTTAATCGCAGCATCTCCCCAATCGCAATCAGAACATTTGTGTTGTGCATTGAGATTGCTCCCTGCTCCGACCTCCGATTGCGATTATTGCGATTTCATCTCCGCCGTCCGTCTCCTCCCGGATTTGACGGCCCAGGTTTAATCGCCCCCCGCCACGGTCGGCCCCACATCCAAGGCTCCGCCCCTTGTTTGTTGGCTATTTCCTTTGTAATTCGCCCAAACGCTGAACTTTGGGCTTTACACTATGCGTTCATTTCTCCACTCCTCTCCGCTGTTTCCACTGTTTCTTCACCGTTCCGCCACTGTTCCTCCACCTCCACAGCATTTCTCTACCACGACCTAGTTTGCAACAGGTTTACTCTACGGTGAAAATAGTACAGAGAGGCCAATTCAGCAGCCAAACGAGACAACAGAGGCGGGTTAGAAGGGATTTGAGCCCGTAATTGAAGATTAATGGTTATGATCCCGCATTCAAAGGATTAAAGCACAGTTGGAAGACTTAAGCACGCAAAGAGTCTTATCTGTGATTAAATATCAGCAAAGTACTCTTCTCCAGAAGGACATCTTCCTACAGCAATCTCCTTGCCTCCTCGAGCCCTTAAACAGATTAATGCACTGACGGAGCTTCATTAGAGACTATCTGAGCAACAGTAATGGAGGTATGGAGAAATCGCAGACTTCCATCCATGTCATTTATTTCAGAGTGGCAGCACAGAGCTCCAGATAGCCAGAAGGACTCTAAAAGAAATATCCGAGGTCAATCGGCCTGACAGAGGCTTCCCAAGCCGGCCTACAGAGTACATACAGCGCTGCATTCTGCCATTAAGCAGCATGGGCGTGGACACTCCGCCGAGTCTGTCTTAATGAGATTCATTAATTGTCTATCTACCTCTGTTTTCTCTCTTCTTATCCTATAAGAATTCCCAGAAACGAATTGTAAAGGTTGTTGTTGCCTTGCTAGGCATCTGCTGTTAGAGGGATTCATTTGACTGTTAGAACAGTCGTGGGAGGGAATAGCAGAGTAGTTTGTATGTAATAGGCTGGGAGGAGAAGTCTGGACTATAACAGCCATTGAGCTTACTGTACATGACTGGTTTTTCATCAATTAATCAAAGCACATTTCACAGGATCCTGGTCTATTGCTATTGGTGATGTTTTCTTACTCTGTTTATTACATTTCCATATTGTCTCATGTTCTTCTGGTAGGCATCAGAATAATGGTGTAGGATTCACCCTTGTTAGGTGCCCTATGCTGTCTGCTCTCCCTACCTTTATGTTTTCTGCTTAAATGTGTTATCTAAGAGTTAATTCACGGGTTTAACCAGTGCAGCGGATGCTATTGCCTGCTAGCTAATGTATGAACTTGGGGGTTTGCCACTTGAATTTTTCTTTGTAATATTATCTCTGTCTTTCCCTTGGAGTTGCTAAAGCAGATCTGGAGTTAAACGACCTCTGTTCTGATCTATAAGCAGCCCCATTATTTCTTTGAGAGCTGCCTTTGAGTATGTCCAAGCAGGTCTGGAGTTAAATGACCTCTGACCTGATCTATAGACAGAAAATTGGTTGTGTTTCCTTCTTCCACTTTCTATCCTTAATGTTCCACCCCATCATCTAACTAAAAAGATCCTTTAGTGTAGATGACTTGCCCTTTGAAAGCCTTGGCTAGTGGATGCAAGTAATTTCCTTTTATGACTCCATAGCCCAATGGATGGCACTGTCTTGGCCTATCCTCTTTGCTGAAACAGCCTACTGTTTTGTTCCTTTCTTTCCACTTCTTTCCCAGTCCATGATCTCTTAACCAACCCAGCAACCCTTCAACCAAATCATTTAAAACCCCCTCTGTGCTTCATAACTAGCCTAACATCTCATTTTGAGCTTCAAAGATACATCATTCTTTGCTCTATTTGGAGAGATCCCTCTCCGGGTCCAGGAGGGCTAGATCCTAGGGCCCCAAAGTGGTTCTGATGTTGTCTCATCTTTTGGTCTTGCCAATCTGGCCAAAACATGGGAACCCCAACATAATGGCTACTCGACTGGGGAAGAACTGCTTTGTCTTTATATTGGCTTCTAATTGCTGAGGGTGTACAGCATCCTGCTTCAATTTGATAAATCCATCCACCTGGCGACTCCACACTCCCTATGATCCAAAGACCTGATGACTCCACTGGTGGAGGACTCTGAACTGGTTGAGAAGATATAGTGACCTCTTTCTGATTTACAACCATGCTTCCACGCATACAGAGAAGATATTCCCCAATGAGCAGGGAGCATATCCCTGGATTTCCACACAAAATGCCTGAAGTGGACTGGTTGAAAAACCTTCCCACATTTCAAGGTGAAGACGCTGAGGACCCCTTGCTACATCTCATCAAGTTTCATATACATGTGTGGAAATTTAAAGTTGAATGGCATGAAGACTGCCTAATGAAAATGTTCATGGCAACACTAGAAGGAAAGGCTAGGGTCTGGTATGAATGGTTAGAACCTCGGAGTTTGTTTTCCTTAAAGGACATGCACCAAGTATTTTACAGAAACTATAAAGGAAACTCTCCATCCTTATCATGGGACTGTTGTGATCAATCTCAGAATATCATACAGTACCTGTTAGATATTGATGAGGATTTGGTTAATATGCATTCTGAAGATCTGTTGGCGGCCATTCAAGAATTTCAGATGCATCCTAGCTATCACAAGAACACAGATGAATCGGCTGAGGAAGAAAACAGTCAAGAGACTACGGAATTTTTTCAAGATATTCCTGAAAACTCAGTTGCCGATTCATCATTCCTTATGGTTGAGGCGCAAAATGACATCCAGCATCAAATTCAGTCTTCAGAGGAAACAGAGAGCTGTTGCACCTCTGCACAAAGGGACACCAGACCGTCCTCCCCTTTGACAGAGGAGGAAATAGATCTGATCATCAATAGACAACCAACCTCTGAATTTTTTTACAGATCAGACGTCCTTGCCCATTCATCTGATGAGCTTTATTGCGCAGAGTTGGAAATCTCAAATGTAAATCAGAGTGAAGAGAAATCTGCTGATGACCCAGTATGTCCGGTTGGCAGCATTACTTACGTTCATGACTCTCCTATTTTTGACCTATCTGATGATGATGTTCCCCAAACAGAAGAATATCTGGTAGGGTCATCATTAGCAGATTTATGGGAGGAGAGTCAATCCTTTTCACCTCCAGAGAGTAATGAGCCAATGCAGGCTATTCATGATACTGATGAAGGAAGCTTTGAGAGTGCAGAAGAGGGTGAAGGATCTCTAGATCTTTGCTTCACTCCATTACAAATCATCACTAATGGTTTTCACATGGATGGAGGTCAGCGGCGTTTCATCTCAGATGATGAAGAGGAAAACAAAGAAGAGATTCTCGAGCAGGATGTGAATAATGAGCTTTCTCTCGAAAAAGAGGAAGCAACGGAAAAAGACCCCGCTCAAGAATACATGGATCTTTTCACGGAGCCCTACACCTCAGAGCAGAATATATCAGAGCTCCAGGAGGACAACACTGCCATATATGATGAGTCCTCCAGTTCAGAAGATGAAGGAGACACTCTACTCCAAGAGAGTCTCCTTCTGGATCCAGTGGAAGAAGAAGAGATCATGGTCGAAGCCAGCCTGCTAGACATTCATAGCCAGGTATCTTTTCATGATCCTTATGCACATTTCCTGCATATATTTGAAGAAGGATCAAAGGTCTTACTCAGCAGCATGTTGCAAGCAGAAACAAAAATTTTCAAGGCTGCTGTTGTTGAACAAAAAGAGTGTTAGCTGCCCTGCCTATCCAGCATGCTCAAGGAGTTGAGCAAGAAGGACCAGTCATGGGATCACTTGATGGACTGGTTACATTGGAAGACCATGTTTGTAAGCTAGACTTGTAAATATTTCTATAGAGTAGAGTAGGTAGGAAAAGCTCAATAAAGCTCAGCCTATGAGCAAGTAGATTAGTTGTTTCATTTTCTGTCTTAGAATGTAGGTGAAGAAACCTGTTAGACAGTCTAATCCTAGCAGGTAGTAGTGTAGGTAGAGAAACATATGAGACCAACAGTCTAATCTGGTCTCTTGGAGTAATAAGGGTAGAAGTAGAATAGGTTTATTTTTTCCTGTTTGTAAAGTTAATGATGTAAAACGGTCTGCAAGTCCAAATGCACCCAAGAGGAAAAATGTTAGGACTATAGTGTGGGTAGGTAGTTGTTTGGAAGAATTTTACTGCTGATATGTTGTCTTCACAGTTTGTGGCAGATGATCTAAGGAAAGAAAAGGATGGTTCAAGCAGCAGGCATCTGGCCTACACCAAGAGATCAATTTCTGAATTCTTGACTCCTTCAAGAAGAAGCCATCCCCATGTGGAGCCACTGTTAGCCCCCCTATGAAATTTTTGGCAAGCAAATAGGGGGCTAAATTGTTGTTGAGTCTTCAAGGAATGCATTTCCGCTGAAAACACAGTCTCCTTGAAGCCTCCATGTGCCTTTTATCCTTTGATCAAATCCCCTCTGCTGATTCCCCTTTTAAAACCTCTCTGTTATGTGAAGAAATGCCCAAAGGCCTCCTTTCCCCTTTATTTTTTCCTCATTTAACCTCTCTTTCTTCCCCTTTTTCTCACCTTCTATTTCCCCATTTACCCCTCAAATCCCCCCAAGATCCCCTTTAAATTCTTCCCCTGCCCTTTGTTTTCCCTTTTCTCCCCTTTATTCCTCTATCGTTCCCCTTTAAACCCCTTTAAACCCATTAAAATGGGCAAAAAACCCATGTTTCGACCTTATTAAAAGGCCTAGCCCCTTTACCGTAGGCCCCTTTCAAACCACTTCCCCACATGCCCCCACGCTGGGACCAAGCGCTTAAGTCCCAGGTGCTTATCGCAATCGGAAGCCGGGCGGGTGAGAAATTCCTTTGTAATACTCTAAAACCCCGATGCGATTTAATTATAACGTAAACCCTCCGCCCTGTTCTGCACCGTTGATCCGATCCCCAGATCGACGGCGGAGCACTAATCGTAATCCCCCCGTCAATCACAATCTCAACACCCAGGCTGTCACCCCCGATTGATCGCATCACTCCCCAATCGCTTCATCCTCCGATTTAATCCCGTCCGTTCGTTCGATGCACGATCTAACGGCTGGGCGCTAATCGCAAGCCTTCTGCTCCTTCCCCCGATTGTGAACCTCCGATTACTTCCCCACCGTTGATCTGTCCCGCGATCCGATGGCCAGCGCTCAATCACACCCCCGCCCGATCGCTGATCGCAAGTCCTTCTCCCGACGCTCCGATTCAATCCTGACCGTCCATCCTTCCCACGATCCGACGGCCAGCGCTCAATCGCACCCCCGCCCGATCACTGATCTCTAGTCCTTCTTCCAATGCTCTGATTAAATCTTCGCCATCCATTCCTCCCACAGATCGACGGCCAGTGCTCAATCGCATCTCCCCTCCGATCGCAGTCACAAGTCCTTTCCTCCATCCCCCGATTTAATCGTAGCCGTCCGTCTCCCGGTCGATCCAACGGCTCTGCGCTAATCGCATCATTGCTCGTCGCCTCTCTCCATCTCCCTCCGATTAGATGTGGACCGTCGATCTGATCCCAAATCCAACAGTTGGTGTTTAATCGCAGCATCTCCCCAATCGCAATCGGAACATTTGTGTTGTGCATTGCGATTGCTCCCCGCTCCGACCTCCGATTGCGATTATTGCGATTTCATCTCCGCCGTCCGTCTCCTCCCGGATCTGACGGCCCAGGTTTAATCACCCCCCGCCACGGTCGGCCCCACAACCAAGGCTCTGCCCCTTGTTTGTTGGCTATTTCCTTTGTAATTCGCCCAAACGCTGAACTTTGGTCTTTACACTATGCATTCATTTCTCCACTCCTCTTCGATGTTTCCACTGTTTCTTCACCGTTCCGCCACCGTTCCTCCGCCTCCACAACATTTCTCTACCGCGACCCGGTTTGCAACAGGTTTACTCTACGGTGAAAATAGTACAGAGAGGCCAATTCAGCGGCCAAACGAGACAACAGAGGTGGGTTAGAAGTGATTTGAGCCCGTAATTGAAGATTAATGGTTATGATCCCGCATTTAAAGGATTCAAGCACAGTTGGAAGACTTAAGCACGCAAAGAGTCTTATCTGTGATTAAATATCAGCAAAGTACTCTTCTCCAGAAGGACATCTTCCTACATCAATCTCCTTGCCTCCTCGAGCCCTTAAACAGATTAATGCACTGACGGAGCTTCATTAGAGACTATATGAGCAGCAGTAATGGAGGTATGGAGAAATCACAGACTTCCATCCATGTCATTTATTTCAGAGTGGCAGCACAGAGCTCCAGACAGCCAGAAGGACTCTAAAAGAAATATCCGAGGTCAATCGGCCTGACAGAGGCTTCCCAAGCCGGCCTACAGAGTACATACAGCGCTGCATTCTGCCATTAAGCAGCATGGGCGTGGACACTCCGCCGAGTCTGTCTTAATGAGATTCATTAATTGTCTATCTACCTATGTTTTCTCTCTTATTATCCTATAAGAATTCCCAGAAATGAATTGTAAAGGTTGTTGTTGCCTTGCTGGGCATCTGCTGTTAGAGGGATTCATTTGACTGTTAGAACAGTCGTGGGAGGGAATAGCAGAGTAGTTTGTATGTAATAGGCTGGGAGGAGAAGTCTGGACTATAACAGCCATTGAGCTTACTGTACATGACTGGTTTTTCATCAATTAATCAAAGCACATTTCACAGGATCCTGGTCTATTGCTATTGGTGATGTTTTCTTACTCTGTTTATTACATTTCCATATTGTCTCATGTTCTTCTGGTAGGCATCAGAATAATGGTGTAGGATTCACCCTTGTTAGGTGCCCTATGCTGTCTGCTCTCCCTACCTTTATGTTTTCTGCTTAAATGTGTTATCTAAGAGTTAATTCACGGGTTTAACCAGTGCAGTGGATGCTATTGCCTGCTAGCTAATGTATGCACTTGGGGGTTTGCCACTTGAATTTTTATTTGTAATATTATCTCTATCTTTCCCTTGGAGTTGCTAAAGCAGATCTGGAGTTAAACGACCTCTGTTCTGATCTATAAGCAGCCCCATTATTTCTTTGAGAGCTGCCTTTGAGTATGTCCAAGCAGGTCTGGAGTTAAATGACCTCTGACCTGATCTATAGACAGAAAATTGGTTGTCTTTCCTTCTTCCACTTTCTATCCTTAATGTTCCACCCCATCATCTAACTAAAAATATCCTTTAGTGTAGATGACTTGCCCTTTTAAAGCCTTGGCTAGTGGATGCAAGTAATTTCCTTTTATGACTCCATAGCCCAATGGATGGCACTGTCTTGGCCTATCCTCATTGCTGAAACAACCTGCTATTTTGTTCCTTTCTTTCCACTGCTTTCCCACTCCATGATCTCTTAACCAACCTAGCAACCCTTCAACCAAATCATTTAAAACCCCCTCTGTGCTTCATAACTAGCCTAACATCTCATTCTAAGCTTCAAAGATACATCATTATTTGCTCTATTTGGAGAGATCCCTCTCCGGGTCCAGGAGGGCTAGATCCTAGGGCCCCAAAGTGGTTCTGATGTTGTCTCATCTTTTGGTCTTGCCAATCTAGCCAAAACATGGGAACCCCAACACTGAGGACTTCCAAGAACCCATCCCGCTGAGGAGAAATGGATACGCCTTCTTGTTTTCCTCCCAGGTGCCCAATTAATATAAAAATTCTTTCAAAAATTGTTCTTGTCTTGTCTATTGGTATATGGAGCAAACCCTTGTTTTCACTGCTTAATGTATTTCCATGCATAGGTCTGGTGTTTTGCAGCTCTTTTCTTGTCTAACTAACCACAGATCTAAAGATATTGGCAGCCACTTTTGTTGTTAGGGCTATTAGTTATGCGTAGCTAAAGTGGTCCTTTTTCGTACACTTCGACAAAGGATTCATACTAACAGTGACAGAGATCCCATTTTTACTGGAAATTTTTTGATGGAGTTATTTTCTTGTTTGGGTACTCAATTAGCTCATAGCTCATCTTATCATCCTCAATCTGATGGTCAAACTGAGATAGTAAATAAATGTTTGGAAGGATATCTTCGTTGTTTTGTATCTGATAAACAAACACAATGGGTCAAGTGGTTACCTCTCTTTGAATGGTGGTATAACACTTCCTTCCATACTGCAGCAAAAATGACCCCATTTATGGCACTTTATGGATATCATCCACCATCCATCACATCATCTTTAAGGGAAAATTCGAAGGTTCAAGCAGTGGAAGATCACATCGAGCATCGGCAAGAAGTTCTCCAACTCTTAAAGGATAACCTGAATTTGGCACAAAATCAAATGAAACAACAGGCAGATCAACATCGCAGCGAGAGAAGTTTTGATGTAGGAGATTGGGTATTTTTACGGCTACAACCATACAAACAAATGTCCCTCAAGCAAGCAAAGAAGGATAATAAATTATCGCCAAAGTACTATGGTCCTTACAAGGTGTTGCGAAAGATTGGTACTATGGCATACAAATTGGAGCTTCCTGCTTCTTCGCGAGTACATCCAATTTTCCATGTTTCATGCTTAAAGAAGGTTATCGATGAAAATCTTCCAGTTCAAACAATATTACTAGAACTTGATGAGGAAGGAAAAATCATATTGGAACCTGAAGCGGTCACGGAAACAAGAACTCGACAACTACGAAATCGATCAATTTCAGAGTATCTCATCAAGTGGAAGAACTTACCCACTGAAGATTCTACATGGGAGGATGAGAATTTTATACAGAAGCACCCAGAGCTACTCAAGCATTGAGGACAACACTTTTTGAAGGAGAGGAGCATTTTAGGTTCCTATATAACTAGTATAGTCCCTTATTGTTGTTAGTGTAACCCCCTTATTGTTATTATTGTACCCTTGTAACCCCCATTTTGTTATTATTGTGCCCTTAAATTATTAATGTTAGGTCGGCTAGGATTACATTGTGGCCCACTAGGATTACATTATGGCCCCATGGACTCCTATATATAGAAAGGAGGTTTTGTAAATTGGATCGTCCAAGAATTTTTCATTCATGTAATGTATTGGAGGTTGCCCGCTCGAAGTGGCTTATTTCTAAGGCGTTGATATCTCTTTTCTTCTCTTTTTGGAGCTGGTTTCACAACACGACTCCACACAGGTTTACAATTACGACCTCTGTCGTTTTTTCTGATCCTTGCATGTCCATCTGCTTCAAACCCTATGATTTCTCTTCAGCCTCTTGTTTTTTATTTTCTTTATGTTTTTTTTAACCTATAAAACCCTCAAACATTAAAAATTCTAACTTCTGTGTGTTTTTGGACCTATTTCGCAGGTGACAAACATCAGCCGCAGCTGAGACGACACTTTTTTCTGAAATCTACCGCCGAGAGTGCTAGAAGTGAAAGTCACATTTTTTGGCCCAAAAAATGTGACTTGGACCTTTAAGATGCACCTTTCATCCCGAAAACTGCGACCTCTGCTAAAAATAGGTCAAAAACTGCGATGTGGACTTTTTGCGGGATTTTTTTTGAAAGTTTTCTGGGTTTGTCTGAGCCTCTGTTCATGGTTGTCTAACCTCTATCTCTGCTCGTTTTGGACCTATAATTGTTATGTTTTTCTCAAATAAGTGGGAACCTAGCCCCCTAGGGCTTTAGTACCCTCCACTTTTTGTGGAAGAGTTTTTATTGTTGCAAGTTGTTTGAAATTTCAGAGTCTTTAGCCATTTTTCAGATCTGATACCTCACCTTCAGATCCAATTCATATCGGCTATTTATCCATACAAAACACCTATTTTAGTTTTTTTTTGGTTTTTCTCTAGGGTCCCCTCCACTTCCCTCCAGGATATTGCCTTTCGTTGCCTCTTTTATAGGAATTCTCCCTCTGATTTGTTGTTGTTTTCTGCACCACTTTCCAGCAGATTTGACCTTTAGATCCCTATCCCTCCTGACCTTAGGTCTATTGGCTATTTCAGTGTGTCTTGATTAGTTTTTTACCTACCCATAGACTAGTTGTTGAGAGGCCCGCCTCCTTGGGTTTAGATTATAGCATTATTAGCTGTTTATTTTATGTTTTTGTAGGCTTATATACTATTATTTACAAGTTTATTTACATCTATACAACACACTTTCTCTTTTTCTCTACAAATGTTTCAGTTTAAAAATTAAAATTTACACACTTCACACACACACCCAATTGAAAAAGGGCTTGGTTAACACTACCAAGCAAAGACTCTAAAACATTGAAATCAATTGATCCTGCACCTCTCTGCCCCTATTTCGACATTGTAATCAGTTGATCCTGCACCTCCCTGCCCTTGTTAAAATCTTTTTCCTTTGTGCCATGTTTGTGTCATCATCATTGCACCACCAAGGCATTTATACTGGAGACTTCTTGGCCTTCATCATCAGTTTCCAATAGGAAGACTTACTCCTTCATGTAGGATTCGAGTTAGTCCTCCACCGAGTCTGCACCCCGACTCTTCTTCTGGTTCATTGGGTTCTCCTTCTCGTTCCACCTATGGTTCTCCCCTTGTCACCTTCACCATGTCTAGCACAGGACCTAATGCTAGTGGTAACCCCAAACCTCATGCTAGGAATACCACTAGTGGGATCGCAACAGAAACTACCCCGACTGTGCCCTTGCTCCCCTTCATGGTAGGCCTCAACCTTCCCGATTTTGACCAATTGATAAATGACCCTATACATCATGATGTTGGTTGGCCTACAATGCCAACCAAGCTCCCTTCCGACATCCCCAAGTTCGAAGGTCTTGCTGGCGAAGATCCTACAAATCATGTTTGATCTTTCCACATGTGGTGTTCGTCTAACTCCATTACCAATGACTTTGTCCATCTTTGGTTGTTCCATTCCTCTCATACCACCTTTGAAACTCTTTCCTGGAATTTTATTTCTTACTTCCAGCTT
Organism: Pinus albicaulis; assembly: GCA_034641835.2. Classification (NCBI taxonomy): domain Eukaryota; kingdom Viridiplantae; phylum Streptophyta; class Pinopsida; order Pinales; family Pinaceae; genus Pinus; species Pinus albicaulis. The sequence goes on along the minus strand of CM076576.1, from coordinate 434,188,482 downwards.
CCCCTTCATTATGACACTGGTATCGAACTTTTGACTACTTTTCGTCAATCATCTACGACCCACCTATCCGATCATGTCCAAGAATGGAAAAGAAGAAAGAGCCTATGTCAAGCCCCTATCTTCAAAGACCATGTTTACATGGAATAGTTCCTTAGATATCTATTACCTTCTATCAGAAAAGATGTCGCATTGCATTTCCCTTAAACCGAAGAAGCTGCTCTCCAAATGGCGTTAAAATATGACCTGATCTACGCTCAGTTGGGTTATGTTTATACTATTCTACCTTATCTTCCTAGACCTGGTGTTGCCAATGTGCCAGGGGCATCTCATGCTACCAACAGTATCGTTGGAGCTCTCTCTAATCCATACTCTCAAGCTCCCATGGGCTATGGTTTTCCTCATGGGGGGACCAGCACCACCTACACTTTTCCCCCTCCCAGTAGCACGTATCCAGGATATGACATGCCTCCTCTTTTTTTGCCAACCACCTATTTACCACACTATTACCCAACCTCCTTATTATCCGTATCCAAAGCCTAGTGCTCTAGCTCCTCCAACATCAGCACCTCTGCCTCCCTTGCCTTCTCAACCCCTGCAATAGCAGCCACTACCCCCTTAGGGGTAGGTGTATGCATAGTAGGGTGCGACTAATCCTCCTCCCTTCAAAGAGACAAGGAAAGGCACTCAAAATTAATCTGCTCCCGGTAATCCTAGACCTAATCCTCAAAATAATGCACCTAACACTTCTAACCAGCAACAAGGCACTTAGCCCAAGTAGGACAGGCCTGTTCCCATGAACCAACCTTTTTCTTGTTGTGGTGCTTACAGTCATTTCATGCACAATTGTCCTATTTTACCATAGATGAAGCAGATGTGGGAGTCTTAAGCAGCATTTCGAGGACAAAAAGCCTCCCCTTCTGTCCCTCCCAATGCTATGCCTATTCAGGCGGCTGTGTTTACTAATCCTTTCCCTCACCAAGTATTTGTGGCTACCCAACCACCTGAAGGTCAGGTAGCCACTCAACCTCTTCCATCTGGTATTTCTAATTACTAGATTCTCATGATGAACTCTAACCAACCTATAAGTATTGACCTCAACCTTCAGACTTAGTCCCGTCATTACAACAAGCCTCCCGCTACGTCTGTCCCCGGACCACCTTCTTCAGGTTCTACAGAGCCTCTTTCGACACCTAATGGTCATTTGAAGTTCCCTCAGCCTAAGGCAGAGGTTAATACCAAGATCCCTAAGGGACCAATATGCCGAATGCTACTTCTGGAAAAGCTGCCCATTCCCATAGTATAGTAGATGATTTTGCGCAATCTCTTGCCGCCATCTCAACGCTGGAACTCCTCCAGTTGTGCCCTTCACAACGAAAAGCTCTACTCTCTGCCATGGGTGTTGTAGACCCTTCTGATGATTTCTTGATCGTCTTCGATGTTGACTGGTCAGAACATCCTCCTCTTCTTTCTTCCATCGCCCTCCAAATCCTAGTCAAAATTCGGAATGCTCATGTTTCCCAGTGTATCATTGATGAGGGGGCATCCACCTGTGTGAGGTCTACTTCGGTTTGGAAGAAACTTGTATCACCTGAGTTGGCTCCTTCCACAATCACTCTCCGGGCGTGGGATGACCATGCCTCCCAGCCCATTGGCCTATTCCACAATTTTCCTATTACTCTTGTGGGTAAGACCGTTTGCGTTGAAGTAGAAGTCATTGATGCCCCCTTAGATTACAACATTCTATTGGGTCGTAGCTACACCTATGCGATGTCTGTCGTCCCATCTACGGTCCACCGTAAGATTTCCTTCCCTCATAACGGAAAGATAGTCACCATTAACTAGTTGACATATTACGAACCGAAGTCTCTGACGTGCCTTGAGTCCATCATCTCTTCGGTGGCCAATAAGCAAACCGTCTATCCTTTGACCAGTGTCTCACCTAGAGGCTACAAAGACTCCTCGTTTCTTGGTACATTCCCTAGTCTTGCTCCTCCTATCTCTGATCCTAGCTCATCGAATGTTTGCATGATGCAATCATCTGAGGATGCTCTCAAGCGGCCCGCTTTGGCTAGTCAATAGCCTCCTCTCCCTCCGCAACCTGGTCCTAGCCCTTCGATTCAGCCTTCTGGACCTCCTCGTCCTAGCCCTTCACCTACAGCTTCTATTCATGAGCCTCTTTATCCCCCTGGAATGGTTCCTCCAAGCCTTAACCATCTTGGAGCCGTTGCACCTAGCCATTACCCCTCCGATCAGATACCGTTCCTAGCTCCCCCTCCCGGAGTGTACACGGTACTTGTTATGGCTACCCTCTCTCTTGTTAACCTGACCCTGGGGATTACTGTCTGGTACGTAGATCCCCCAACCACTACCCTGCCTGGTCAAACCAAACCTTATCTTATTTTGAACCCGGTTCAACCGATCCACATGACTTCTCCCGTTGCTATAGTGCCTCAGCCACCTCAACAGGAAACCTCTCCTATTGTGACAACTTCAGGTAAGAAGGGAAAAGCTCACAAGAAGGAAACTAAGGACAAGGCTGCCCCGACAAACCCTGCCCCTCCTCGGTCGTAAAATCATACTATCCTATGTGCTTTGTGTCATGTTGTCGGTCATGCCACCCATACCTGTCCAAAATTGCCTCACCTCAAGCCCATGGTTAATGAAGCGTTTTCGGAGTCTCATATCACTATACCTAATTTAGTCTCAAAACTCAAGTCTTTGTGCACAAATCACCCATGTGCTTTGTGTGATTTCCATGGCCACTATACTTACCTTTGTCCCCGCCTCGAGGACTTTCGCACCTCTCTATTAGTAGTTTTCCAATTCGAGGCCAAGCGCAACGAGTCCATCGCTCCCTTATTTGCGAGTTTTTCTTCAACAGAAATAGAGGACACATCCACTCCCATAGACATTCCCCCTCCATATGTCGAAATGATAGTGTTTTCGGTCACTGTCCACTACCTGTCATCATGTATGAGATCCTTGATGGAAGACCCCCCTGGGCCTTCCTCTTCTATTTTTCTTGACCTCCATTCAGCTATCACCTTGGGCTCAACATCGGTGGATCCTTCATCTACTTGTTATTATATCACCCCTTGTGATGATGCACATGTGAACCTCTCTTCTCATGATGATGAGTCAGGTAGCTTCGCCGCGTCAGGTAGTGTTTCTTCCACTAGTCACCCCATATTCTATTACGATGACGACATTATGGAAGCAGTCACCACCCTTGACTTTATCTATCCCCCGTTACATAAAACCCATGCATTGGAACCACATAAACCTTGTGGCCATTACATTGATACCCAATGTTTGGGTAAGGGGGCACCCATATTTGATAGACCAGGAGAAGAAATTCTCCACAACTCTCCTAGTGTATCTGGTCGTGTCGACTCTAGTACCATTATTCTTCCACATTTAGAAGAACCTCTAGAGTCCCATACCACTTCAGATCACTCTAGGGATGATACTCCTCATCATTCCTTCATCTTACATCAACAACCTAGTCCCTTTGACGTTGTTGTTGACCAACCTGTGAGTTTTCAAGGAGAGCACCAGTTCATTATTTCCAAATCCTCTCTTTGGGATAGTGACACCATGTATACCAACCTGGAAACTTAAATTCCATTTGATTCATATCTGTAGTACCAAAATAGATTGGTAATCCTCCATTCCCTTTCTCAAACTACATAACCATAATGAAAATAAATGGCGCACCACATCATTAGAATGTGTTTAGATTCCCCTTTTTCTAAATAAATTTTGGGATGGACACAACATTCTTGGGGGCACCTATACCCCTCAACCATAAAAATCCGATATCTCAGCCAAAAAAAACACTGAAACCCCCTTTCTCTGACAGGTCACACTTTTCAGGTCATTTCCTGGGATAGGTAGCAGTTTTCTACCCAGTACCTTCTACCTAGGTCGCAGAACAGACCCCTAAAAGTGCGACCTAGCCTATTCATGAGCTATGGGGACCTAAAATGAACTTTAAATCCATTGAAATGAAAGAGTAGGGTTAGGCCCATTACCTGCAACTGACGAATCTTGATTCCAATGGTTGGTTTGTCCACTATGCTCGCCACAAGATTTAGGGCCTTCTCTGCTCTCTACATTCACCATAGCTCCACATGAAAATGAGTGAATTTGGAGGGAAAATGCCTTATTAAAAGAAAACACCTAATTTTTCTTTCGCCTACTACGGGCAAATCGTAGCTCAGTTTGATGAACCATCTGTACTATTGGAAAGCTCTCACCGAGCCCTCAAATGGGTATCTGTTAGTTTTTAGTGATTTGATACTACACCATGACACTTTTTATCTAGGAAGCGTCACTTCACTCCTCAAAATAAAATTTCTTCACTTGCAACACTCGTATTGGGGGCACCACATTGCCTCCATAATTTTCCATGCCTGTGTCGATTTTCTTCGTGAGTTACCATCTTGTACTCATGTTTCTATGGTCCCCCATTGGACCTTTACTGTGTGGCAACACCATCGAGTCACCCTTGTTTAGAGCATCCGAGTTGAGTCATCATCACATTCATGGAGTCTATCCCGAGTCTCTTTGTATCCTGTTATAGTCCTCCATCCTTCATTGCTTGGTCCCTCTCTCGTGTCGCACATTATGGCCTCCAGTCCCACTGTCCCCTATCCCTCATGGTATTGTGTCAGTCGCTTCCAGGTCATCCATGCCCTTTATACTCTAACAAGGGAAGTCGTTCGTTTGGTACTTAGTACCCCCCCCATTTCATCATCACCTCTGGTGTCTGTCTGTCAGTCACTTTACTATTTTCTCTCGTGCCATAGTTGAGGACCCATTATTGCCTCACCTATGGCGGACCTCCTTCTATTGACATCAGATCATTTATTCTAGAAGACAGGTCTAGAGGGCGATGTACCTTGGTTCCAACTTCCACTCTTTTTCGGTGCCTCGGATTAAGAAAAGGGACTCCTTATAGCCCTTTGACTTGATTTTTTCTCAACTCCAGCTCCTTTCATCATGATCGAGATCCGTATACTCGATGGTTTAATGATGCAACAGATTGGACCAGTGCTTCCTGGGTGTGTGTGAGATGTCTCAGCCCTCATGAGGGGGTGGCCCTACAGGTAGCCCCCCACATGCCCGAATGACCTCTTCCTTTCATCCTTCGATGCAGCTCCTTAGATTTGATGACGTCGGCCTTAGCCACTTGCAACGCCTTTTTGATTGCATGTATCAGTCAGATTTTTAGAGCCCTTTCCTATTTACAGGGGCATCTGGGTTGTATTTTGTATCTCATGTACTTAGATATTATTATACAAGTCCTGGCTATTATCCCAGGCACAGTATGTATGTGAGATTCATTATCATGTTCTTTATCTGGCCCATGTTTATGCCAAAATATACTACATTGTTCAGTCCCTTGTTTGCTAGATGCCTTATTCTTTGTACTTTGTCTCGACGGGCATAGGTATGCCTCCCCTGCCGTCTATAGCACAGGTACTCATTCATAAAAAGAGACTTGTCGCACCTGTAATTCTTGCCTCCTCAGGGTCTAGTCCTCTCAGCACTTTGTTCTACCTTACATTTCTCTCTCTTTGACTTCCCTTTTGGTGTCTAGTGATTGAGTTCTTACAACGTACTTCGGTCATATGATTAGCTCCTAACGCTCGCACACTGGGGGGCAATCTGTTACACATTTTTTTGGTCATCTAACCTATTGTTATTATATAGACTCAAGTACACCATGTAAGACTAATTTTACCCTAAGTAAAATTGCATTCACTATGAAAAACAACTTAGTAAACCACCTTTATTAAGTTTTTTATGGTCTAAATAGGAAACCCCATGAAGAAATATTAAATAAATCTACATTTGTTTGATTTTCCTCAAGGAATAATTAGTTAAATAGTAGTTTAATTAATATTCCTAGTTATATTTAACCCAAAATAGGGAAATTAATTAGATAAAACAATATTTATCTTATTATTTCCTAAGAATAATTATTTAAACCTTATTTAAATAGTATTCTTTGTTGAATATGACTAATTCACCCATAAATAATTAAATAAATCATTATTTATTTGATTATTACTCAACCACATCCTTAAAATGATAAATAAATCATATATTTATTTATTATTTACAAATAAAGGGATTTGACCCAAGTCAAATTCCTTTTCACTCCAACAAATATAATAAAATATTCCATAAAAGTTGGACCTTGATTTGGTTAATAATGTTTTAATTATGCACAAATATTTAGAATAACTCAATATTTTTTTATAAATAGAAGGGTTTTTCCATTCATTCACTACCTTTTGTTGCCTAAATATCACTCTAGATCTATAATTTTGGTCTGACTTTGATCCAGCAGCATAGTCATATTTTTCTACCATTTTTGTCTGGGTTTTCTACACCATCAAGAGAGAGGAATTTTAGATCTGAAGTGTTGAAGACTTACAAGAACCCATCCCATTGAGGAAAAATAGTAACACCCTTTTGTTTTTTCCTCCCAGGTGCCATTAATACAAAATTCATTCAACATATTCTTATCTTGTCTATTGGATGCATGGAGTACATCTTGTTTTTCTACTTCTTAATGTCTTTTGATGCATACATCTAGGTTTTTGTAGAATTTATCTTGATCACCTAACTGCAGATCTGAGGATATTGGCATCCATATTTGCTATTAGGGTTGTTTGTTATGCACAGCTAAAGTGGTCTTTTTTCATACTCTTGGAATTAAGATTCATACTAAAAGGGCAAGTTGAGCATCTTGACCCTTGTGAAATGCATGAGAAATATAATATGGTAGGAGTAAAGCTTGGAGTATCTTCCCTCACAGGTAAAGTACTTCATAATGACTTTCATCAAGGGTGCAAATCTCTGCTTTAGGTTTGAGAAAGGGAAAATAGCCTTGCAGCCTTCTCTATACCTAGTCTTGAGAAATGGCTCATAATTGTTTTTTTTCAATTTAACTTTCTTAAACCACTTTTCACCAACAACAAGTATACCTCTAGCATTAGAGATGGAATTTGTTGATATTTCAAAATCCACCCCTGTAAGGCTTGATTATTTGTTGTGCAGGTTAAGAATGAAAAGCCTTGTAAGCTCTGGGTGGCTTTGCACTTGTTTGACTCTCTCACAAAATTGGAAACACCCTACATTCTGGAAACATGAGAGGATCATGAGAGATGAGGTGATACCCACTGTGCTCTGGGGTTCAAATCTATTCACTTTCCCTTCCTTGTGGTTTGGCCTCATAGGCCCTTGGCCTCTTTCATTGCTGCTACTGTCTTCTGCTCCTGACATGGTGATTAGGGCTATTGTGGACAAACTTGGGCAAGAGGAGTAAAATGAAAATGATGGTGGCCACCTCTTGCAAATGAGTGATATGAAGGTGAGTGTATGATTGTTTTGCCTTGATCTTGAAAAAAGGACTTATCTTTAACCAACTTGTGATTATCCTAGTTTCACACCCCTCTGATTTGGTAATGGTTTACTTGGAGGTATAGAACAATAATTTTTCCATGAGGACCTAGGGCTTGTAAACACTAGGGTTTAATCACTTTTAATCAAAAAATCATAAAAAGTACTTGGAGGTCAAAGAGGAAAATCCGCCTACCAAATTTAGCTTGCTTGCAGGGTTTTGAAACTAGTTTGGAGGACCTTCCTTGAACCATTGGCACCTTCCTGGAAGTTGGAGGGTTTTTTGTATGAGCATAGAGCCCTACCCGCACTGTTGAGTTTGCCTCTGTGTGCAGCACCGTGCGAGTCGGGCCCTTTGTGTGCAGCATTACATCTCTCATGCAGGTTTGCCGGCTCCTGGGCATAGCGCCAGGCAAGAAAAAGGCCGGGTCAAGCCTCTATCTGGGCACAATACTGACACTCTTGGGTGAGTCGAGCCTCTATGGTGTCAGGGTTACCCTCTATGTGCAGCTCCTAGTGAAAAATGGGTTTCGGGTCGACCTGTGGGCGCAAAGCCAGGCCTGGGCGTGTCGGTTTCGCCTGAGCACAACGCCGCCCGCTATATGTGCAACGCAAATTAAAAATGAATTGTGGAGAATGCTATTCACACAACACTAGGGTCTGTGAGCACAGTGCCAGGTTATTCATGCAACACCAGTGAATTGGCCCAGATTTTCTCAAAAACTCAGAATTTTCTCCTAGAAGCTCCTTTATCTCCTTGCAAATGACAAATGAGATAAACAATGATAATTGAAATTCCTTTATACCCTTGAAAAATAAATTAAAATCAGAAAACCCACTTTTTCTAAGTTTTTGTCACTTTATCATTTTGACTGATATCCTTTTTAATATTTTGCAAGGGGTTTGAAAAATTTTCAAGGTAGATTTTCTTCCTTTGGTGGTAGATTTCTAGAGAAATAAAAAAGGTCTCTTATTACCTTGAGGGTCTTGGCACTGTCAAACCTTATTTTTTACACATGAGAAACTGAAAAACCATTTTTTATCCCTTTTGGCATCTCTGAGTGTTAGTGAACATAAAAGCATGTTTTTCTTACCTTCTTACTGATTTTGACAGTGACACATCCACTTTCACAAAGATTATAAATTATGCCTACTATGTCTCTTCTTGGCCACTTCTGATTTGTTGCAGGTTCCATGACACAGTTGTTTTTGGTCTCCTTTGTCATTCTTTGGAGTTCGAAAACCTTCAGTTATATGACAGCAAACTCATGATTAGCTTGACTTCTTGTCCTGAAACTTAACATTATGCTTTCCTTCCTTTGACCATTTCAAGGGTCATGACTGAAAATGGAGGCTTGATCTCCCTCACACTGATACTCTTTGCATTTTCTCCCTTTGATGTAGTGAAGCACTATTGCCTTGGAAAGTCCTAGGATTCACCTCCAACAGCTTTTGAAAACCTTCTGTTGTCATGATGGAGGCTCATCATATTCATTTCACCTACTTTTTCCTATCTTCCCAAAACTTTAGGTTTTAGGGTTGTTAGAGAAAAATAATTAGTGTTGTCTTCTAAGTTCTCTATAGCCCCTTCAAGTTCATTCATTCATTTTCATTTCACCTCACCTTTTTCCCTTCTTCACTCATAATTTCTAGAAATTTTCAATTCATGCTTGGTTGTGCTGATGTGCCTTCTATCCTTGTGCTTTTATGCATTGGCTTCTTGCTTGGCAACACTATTTATCCAATCAATCCTAAAACCCTGATTATCTTTGAACATAAGCATGATTTCTTCTCTTTGTTGTGGATGCCTTTTAGTGAGGAGATGACCTCTTACCTTACCTAATTTTCTACTGATAGCCAGCTTGACATTCCTGCAGAAATGTCAAAATGGGCAGCTATCCTTTGTAGAATTTGTGTTTGACCAAGAAGGCCTTCCTTGAAGGATTTTTGATATATTGTGGAAAATCATGTGCTGACATTCTTTCTCATTTGATTCAACTTTTTTGGCACATGAAAAATAGTGATTTAGAACACCAAAACCATTCTACAACCTATGAGACCCTAAATGAGATAGCGGGAGGCTCTTTAGACTTTTCCTTTGATTGAAATCTTGGCTATGAGGTCTTAAAGTATCAAAAATAGAGTCTTTTATAATTTGATGTATCGAAGATTCAAAATCCAATGTAATTTATTTATCTAAAGAGCCTACAGAGATAGTTTTGAGACCATCAATGCTTGATGTATCTGGGAAACACAAGAATAAGTAGGTTGGTTGGTGATCCTATGTGGAAAGTGGAGGGGTTAGGAAAGTCAAAACAGAGTGCTAAGGTCAGAGGTGGCAAAACATAATGAACATGAGTGGCATGAGCCCATGGTGGGTATTCTAGGAGTGATAGGTTGACCATGACATGATAGGATATGTTAAACACCATGTTAAAACACACACATGGTGTATGAGGAAGATGAGCACACACACAAGAGACTAAACACACAATGAAAGATAAGCATGAGGCTTTCTTATTTTCCATTATACAAAGATGTACATTTATAATACAATGGTGTGACTCTTGGTTTCACATTCCAAGGTCACTTGGACTCCATTGTGACTTTTCGCATTCCACACCTACCCATGAGGATTAGGTGTTCCAACATCCCCCCTTAATCCGAAGGGGTATGTGTGAGTCCAAGAAAAGAGTTGTAATACAAATCTGCAAAGTATACATGGCAGCACTTGGGCTGAATCAACTCTCTGAAATGTTGGAAAAAGAGGTGGTTTAAGGATGACCACCAACACTGGAACGCAAAACTTGTTGCAGTTCCCGGAACTCTTCCAAAACTGGCAAGAAGCTGAAAGCTTCTGCTAGAGGAATTGTCCCTCATAAAAAAAGGAGACCTTCAACCTAAAAGAAGGGAGGTCTACTACCTGTGATGGTTTTAGGATTACCAACAACTGCAGATAGCCGAAGCATTTCTGCAGAACCAACCAATGCGGCGAAGGCCGAAGGTACGCTGGTGAAGAGCTTTGCTAGAGGAAGTGTTCCTCATATGTAGAGAAGGAGACCTTGAGCCTAAAAGAAGGGAGGTCTCTTGCTGTGGTGGTTCTAGGATGTCCTGTTAAAGATGATGGTTTCGGGTTATCCACCGACGAAGGCATGCTCATGGGCATCCGTGTGCGTACGGCTACATCTGCGAATACGGGACAGCGAATTGTGGCTCGGGCTCGCCCAGGCCCTGCTATGTCTGCGGCTACGGCTGCGAACCGGGCTCAGGGTGTGGCTCGAGCTCACTTGATACTGTCGTCGAAGCTTGTACATGACCACCATTTTCCCCCCTATCAGGGACAAGGTGAGATGATGGCGAAAACTCAACTGCAAGTTTGTTCAATATCCGTGAACATGTTCTGACATGCGACTTAAACATCTTCTTGGCTGCTGATGCCCATTGCCAAGAATCAATCCATCCAAGATGAATCTTGGTTCTTGCAGGAGGCTTGTGTCTGAAGCATCTGTCTGAAGAATGGGTGTGCCGACCACAGTGCTTGCATGGATGAAGATCAGAATAGTGATCTTTCATATGGCCAACTCAATCACGGTGTTGGCATTTTACAATCTGATGTTGTGGAAGAGGAACAAGATTTGGAACAGCTGCAGGTGAACTGTCATAAAGGAATCCGGCACTCTGAAATATGATGGGCTTGGTGTAGTCCGAAATATGAAAGGACACATCCTTGTCATATCCAAGACCAGTTCGGTGCTTGTTGTGGACAAGCTCTTCCCAAGGTCTGATGATGGGCTTGAGAAGTGCAGGTTGAACTGCTGCATCTACATGTATGCCTGCTCTAGTACAAGGAACTGAATGGGAATCAACTGCGACTTTGTCTTCTTTCTTCTTATGAGAGTCTTTCTCAATCTTCTGAACAGAAACAGGTTCAGAATGGTGACTCTTTTGCTGAAGTTATTCTTGTTGGAGCTGAGATTCCAACTGCAAAAACTCAATCTTTTCATGTGCATCTTGCAAACAACTGTGAATTTTACAAAGAGCGTCCTTGCTCACTTTTATCATGTCATCAACATTGGAATAAATGAGGCTATTCAACAACTCTAATGCCTCATTGATTTTAGCCATTTTTCAACAAATTAGGCTCAACAAATGAAAGGGTGTCGGCTTCAACCGAAAATGCACCCATTTACAATGTGATTCAACAAAAAATACAAATGACTCCAAAGAATTTTCAAAGTACAAAGTGTGCTCCTCAAATGAAGGAGGGCAATCAACAATTTTTCAACAACTCAAGTTTACACTTCAAGTCTTAATTGCAGCTATGAATGAAGAAGCAATATCAATACAATGTCAATATAATATTTTTGCAAAATATGTGCAGCTGAAACACTAGTGCAAGAGGCCTTTAAAACAGCTGAAATTTCTTCATATAACTGTTTTCAATGATGGCAGACTTGTCTTCAAATGTGAAATTCTTCAAAAAATCACCCTCTTGTATATCACAAATCACACAATGTCAAATCTGCAATTTTCTCCTCTATGTAGGCAATTTATCATTATGCCATTTCCTCTTCCTTTCTGTTGTTCATGTCTCTCTCTTTCCTCTCTTTCTCTCCCTCTCTCTCTGTTTTTTTTTTTTTTTTTTTTTTAAATTAAAAATTAATTAAATTAATTAAAAAAAATAAATTGAAAATGGAAAGGGAGGGAATTTTAAATGGGGGTGGGGAGGGAATATTAAAAAAGAGGATTAATAAAATATGGGAATTAATTAGATATGGAGGGAATTTAAAAATAAAAATCGAATTTTAAAAGGTCTTGGAGGGAGATAAAATAAAGTTAAAAAAAATGGGGTGAAAGAAAAACACAATGGAAAGGGAGGGGAGGCCGAAAGGCCGTGGGAAAGGGGAGGCAGAAGTGTGAAGAAAGGAAAGAGCGTTTGCAGGGTAGCGAATGGCAGAAGGGAGGGGGAGGATAGGCATATAGGTAGCGATGGGAGGAGAGCGTGTGGAAGGGGAGGGAGCTCACAGGTGAGAGGGGGAGCCGAGCAGAGAGGAGGGGCAGAGTACTGTGAGCGGGGTGCAAGCCGTAGTATTGTATGTAGGGTGGGGATAGTGGAGCAGTGTATGCCGTAAGGATGCAATGGAGGAGCGACGTTGTATGAGGGAGGAGAGGTGTAAGGTGGGTAGGATAAGAGCTCAAGAGTGAGGGACGGGGTAGGCAGAGTTAAGGTGGAGTATATGTGAGGGCCGAGGAGCAGCGTAAGGTGCTGTGGGTGTGGTTGAGAGGCGTAGGTCCAGGTTGGGGAGCGGAAGGTAGTGAGGGAAGGCTGTAGGCCGTGAGCAAAGGGTGTGGGGATGCGTGCGTGGTGGGGTGTAGTGCCGAGAGTTGCAGAGTGCAGCGATGTGAGCAGAGGGCGCGAGAGAGGTTGAGAGGGCCTGCTGTTATGTGGGTAGACCGTGAAGTGTGAGATAGCATTTATAAATTGAAATTTTTGAGTGGAGAGTCGTGTTAAGTGGGAGGGGAATCGAGTGTAGAGAGGGGGTGGGGGTTTGGTGCGAGTCTGCAGGGTAGGGGAGAGGTGCAGGTGTAGAGAATTGCAGGTAAGGGATGTGAAGGCATAGAGGAGGGCCGAGAGGCTTGGTGTCTAAATTTTTTTTTATTTTTATTTTATATTTTATTTATTTATTTTAATTTAAAAAATAGCAGAGTAGAGTAGAGTAGAATTTTCAGTAGGAAATCAACTTTAAAACACAGCAGAATTTTTTTCTTCTTCCAAATATAGTGTAGAATTAATTCCAGCAGCAGAAAATGCAGATATGAAAAATTAGAATGAAAACCTTCAGATAGGCAGTGCTTCAAAACCAATGCTACCAATTTCTGAATGCTGGAATTTTGAACGCTGCTCCTCTTCAAAACACTTCTGAATGGCGGCAAAAACACTGCTACAGAAACTCTGAGTGCTACAAAAATGTCAAGAATTTTTGCAGATATGCACAGGCCATACACACAAATGGCTCACTCAATTTGGAGCAGGGTCAGCAATCACCCACTCTGATACCATGTTAAACACCATGTTAAAACACACACATGGTGTATGAGGAAGATGAGCACACACACAAGAGACTAAACACACAATGAAAGATAACCGTGAGCCTTTCTTATTTTCCATTATACAAAGATGTACATTTATAATACAATGGTGTGACTCTTGGTTTCACATTCCAAGGTCACTTGGACTCCATTGTGACTTTTCGCATTCCACACCTACCCATAGAGGATTAGGTGTTCCAACAGGATAGTAAAATAGTGAAAAAATTATCCTAAGGATAAAGCAGGAAGTGAGATTTCTAAAACTCACAATATTCGTGAATTTTGTTTTTAGAAATCTAGGATGAGTATTTTAGTCATCTATAAAAATAAAAAATTACTGATGACTAACAATGACTCCACTTGGGGAGGGCAACTCCTTTTCAGGAGGTATCCTAAACTTCAGATCTCTGGTTTTATGAAGACCAGTGCCTCATTCATTGGGAAATTTTTTTTCTTCTTTTCATTTGTTGATGATTCTTTGAAGTTGTGATCTCAATAATCTAGAAAACATGATTACTTCAACTTCATCTCTACCTACCCATCTTACTTGCCTAATAATTTTTCTTCCTTGGGTGCACTTGGACTGGCAAACCCTTGAATTTTTTTCTTTTGAGAGCAAAAACAAACTATCTACTTGTACCCTTATTGGTTCCAAGAGTTCAGATTATGCTAGTGAACTATTTTATTCTCTACCTAGACTATTTGACTGCCAAGATTAAGCTGTTTGATAGAGTTAATTCTCTAAGATATTGATTGAAATTGAAAACATGGTTTAAATCAGGATTAGGCAATCTGAATTACCATGGGTTGTGTAATTAGGACAAGCTGCACACAAGTATTATTTTTGTACAAAAAAAACTAGAAAACATGAGGGCTGTGATCTATCATTTGTCAAGCCTTCCCCAATTTCTTTTTGGTTCAGATTTGAGCATGTGGAACCAGTATCTTTCATTCCTAATCTATCATTTTTGACAAGTCAAGTTTGAAAGATTTGATAGGCTCTCTTTCACTAACTTATCAACACCAATTTAAAACATGTTCAGCCATTATTAGGCTAGATGACTGAACAAGGTATTATTTTTGAACAATTAGTGGCATATAGGCTTGCACACTTTCAGTGGTACTCTTTTTGGGTATGGGGTTGTACCCTTTTTTAAAAATCTTCCCTCTTTTTCTATTTTCCTATTTTTAATTTTTTGTTCTTTCATGTTTTTCATCAAACAATGCTATGTACAATGAATGAGGCCTCAAACTAGGAATTTTACCAAAAATAGTGTTTTAGTGTCCTGCCATTGACAGGACCTCCAAAAATCTCTCCTCCATCTATCTCTTGTAAAAAGAAAGCATTGTTATCTCTAGCTGAATTGATGATGTATGGTCCTTTCCACAAATTTTTGAACTTACCATGTTTACCTTTGTCTTCCCTCCATGAGTCCCATTTCAGCACTTTATCCCCAATCTAGAAATCATTAGCCTTGGTCCTTCTCTCAAATATTTTCTTTATATTTTATTGTACTGCTTGTGTCCTTTTGTAAAACTCCTCTCTTGTCTACTGCAAATGAATGGTTTGGTTCAGCCTCCTTTGCATGTCATTTTCTTATGATTTCACTTCTTGGAGAAGCTTCATCATTGGTACTCCCAAGGATGTTGGGAAAATGCCATCCATGCCATACACTAATTGATAGGGAGACATACCAATTGATTTCTTGGTGGTTAGTCTATAAGCCCATAGTGCATGCACTAGCTTGACATGCCATGCTTTTTTATTTTGTTCCAAAAGCTTCTTGATGATATTGACCAAGATTTTGTTAAAGGACTCATCTAGCCCATTATCTTGAGGGTAATAAGCTGTGGAATGTCCTAATGTGATGTGATATTTATAAAAAAATTCAACCATTCTTTTGGATGTAAAGGAAACAACATTATCTATGATGATATTTCTGGGGCAACCAAATCTAGACATGATGTTTGTCTCAAGAAATTTGATAATGACCGAGTTAGTGGAATTCCTAGAGGGGACGACTTCTATCCACTTGGTGAAGTAATCAGTAGAAGTGAGGACCCACTTGTGTTGGGCAGATTAGGTGGGGTGAATCTCTCCAATGAATTCTAAACCCCATTTTTGAAAAGGAGCTTCAACAATAATGGGGTGCAAGGGAAAAGGTAAGATTTTTCTTTTGCCATAAAAAATTTGGCACTTATGGCAAGTTATGACCAGTTTGTGGGTGTCAGGGAAAAGGGTGGGCCAATAGTAGCCAGCTATGAGGATTTTATTAGCTATGGTTTTCTAGTAAATATGGCCTCCACATTCTCCCTCATGCAGCACATTCATGATTTTATCTGCATCATCTTCCAACAAAAATTTAAGCAAAATTCCTATAGAATTCTTCCAATATAACACTACATCTAAAATTCAGAAATTTAAAGCTTTTTGTCTCAGGAATCTAGCTTTTGTCTTTGATAATGTAGGAGGAGCATTAAGATAGAAAAGCACATATAGGATATCGCATACCAATATGAATTCATAAATACTTCTTCAATATGGGGAGCTATGCACTATTCTGGTTCTTCTAAAGCATCTACCATATTCATATCTAATTCTTGGAAATTTGATTCATCCATAAGTTTTGCAAGTCCTTGTCCTTTAATCAGTTTAGTGGGTCTGATTTCTATGTCATATTATAGGATAATAGCAATCCACTTTCCCCTTTTACCATCAAGGTCCTGATTCAAAATGTCTTTCACAACTTTGTGTGGAACAAAATCAATGATATGAGAATGTAAGATATAAACTCTAAAGTCTTTCAATGCCATAATCAAGGCAAAGGCTTGTTTCTCCATGATGTTGTACTTTAGAGGATCATATCTGAGGGCTTTGATGAAGAAGTCTATGGGTTGTTCTTGCCCCATCATGCTATTTTTTGGATAACACTACAGCAACGGTATGTTCAGATGCAAATGAGAAAATGTAGAAGTCTTTGGTAAAATCAGGACTGATTAGAACCGGTATTTGGGTGAGTGCTAGTTTAACTAGTTCAAAAGATTGTTTAGCTTCCAAGGTCCATTAAATTACTATCTCCTTTTTTAGCATGTTTGTAATATTTTTAAAGAGTTCAAGAAGGTTGGGGATGAACCTCCTCAAGAAGTTGATCTTCCCAATGAAGGATTGCGACTCCTTAATCTTTCTAGGATGGTTGATTTGCAATATGCCTTCAATCCTTTTGGGGTTTATTTTGATTCCTTCTTTAGAGATAATGTGGCCTAGGATTTTTCTTTACTGGAGACCAAACAATGTTTTCTTGGGATTCAAGGATAGGCCATACTTCCTACACTTTTCAAAAAAAATTCTCAAGTGGATTAAGTTTTCTTCATTATTCTTACAGTAGACAGTGGTGTCATCAAGCTAAATGACTATGAAGTAGCCTATGTCTTCCGAAAAAGCTATGTCCATGGCTCTCTGCAAAGTAGCCCCCACATTCATCAACCCAAATGGAATTTTAACATACATGAATATACCCCAAGGTGTGGTGAAAGCAATTTTTTGTTGATCACTTGGGAGTACTAATACTTGTTTGTAACCGGAAAAGCAATCAAGCAGTGAGATTCTCTTAGAGCCAACTACCTTTTGAAGTATGTGATCCTTTTAGGCAACGGGTAGTTATCTTTTAGAGAGGCTTTGTTTAGATTTCTAAAGTCAATGCAAAGCCTAATCTCCCGGGTTTTCTTCCTAACTAACACAAGGTTGGAAACCCACTCTAAGTATCTAAGGGGAACTATGATCCCGACATCATACATATTTTTAATCTCTTTCTCAACTAAAGGTAGTAAGACACGGTTTATTCTCCTCAATTTTTTTTTGAAAGGTTTCTGATTTTCCTTAAGAGGAAATTTATGTTGATAATGCCTATGTCATATGATTTCAAATCCTCATACCCCCATGCAAACACATCTTTAAACTCTTGAAAATGCTCAATATATTTATGTTTTATGTGAGGAGGAAGAGTTTTGGAGAGTTTGATCATTTTAGGTTCCTTTAGGTTGCCTATGTTATACTCCTCTAGATCATTCTCGGTGGATTCTATCTTTTGTTTTTTAGCCACATCATTAAAGTCAAAGAACTCTTCTAATGGTGCAAGACCCCTTGGTAATGTATCATCTTTACATTGTAAAACCTCAAGGTCGCTTTGGTCTAGATCCTCAAAAAATTCTGCCTCACAAGGATGTGCAAGCATATTTGTATTAGCAGTAGAGGACAACTCTATTTTATGGGCTTGTTCTTCAGCAAAAACACCCTCATCATGCTCTAGGCTTGGTCTTGTTCTTGTAAATTCATTCCTAGATTGCAGAAAGTCATCAATTTGTTTATTACCCTAAAACACTTACCAATGGTTTATGTTGTCAGGAATTATAGGATGGTTTTTTACTTTGATAGTGTATTTTTCAGTTGCATGGGGTATTTGGCAATTGCTGGTAGCAAAGGCAAGCTCATTGGCAAGGCAGTTTTGGGCTCTAGGGATGAAAGTGAGCTGATATTTCTCAAAGATTTTGAGGAGATCTAGGGCAGCATTTCTGTACTCTCTCAATCTTGGATTCTTTGCTGAATACTCACCTTTTATTTGTTTAATGATCAGCTATGAATCTCCTTGGGAACAGATTTTATTAGCTCCTAACTCTTTAATCAAATGCAAGCCAAGGAGGAGAGCCTCATATTCTACAATGTTATTAGTGCACTGAAAATATAGTTTGTATGAATGGCCTTCATTTGTGTTATGTATCTAGAAACCAGCTCCTGAACCTGCTTTTCCACAAGAGCCATCAAAGCTCATGTTCCAAAGTGTTTCTAGTTCATGTTCGCCACTATGTTGTTGTTCAGGGCTGCTAGAGTTTTGGATGATATGTTCTTCTTTTGAGGATATATTTGACTGTTCTAGTGGGCCTGGATCTTTGCCATTTTAATTCACTTGTTCACCAATGTCATTTTCATTATACAAGATGAATGGGTCTAAGTCTGAATGAATGGAATAGACAGGGGTGTTATTTGGCCTATCTAGGCTACTTACCATATACTTCATGTGGGACTCCCGGTATAACCTCCTGGTTCGATTGAAAACATGGATAGTAGCATATGACATGTCCATTTGAAGGTTGCCTTGAAGTTTGGCTCCCCATGATCTAGACAAAAGCATTCCATATTTCGAGGGAATGTCAGCAACAACTATTTCCATGACTAGGCTCTTAGTAGGTATTTGTGCCAGATTGACACAAAGATCCTTGATTAGGCCCAAACACTTGACTCTACTTGAATCGAATGAGTACAAGTCTTTGTAAGGTTTAGTTATTTCTAGGCCTAATCTCTCCATCACAACTTTAGGAATGAGGTTGTGTGAGGCATCAGAGTCTAGCATGGTATTGTGTAGTATTTTGTCATGTATGTTTAACCTGATATAGAAAGGAGGGACAACTCCTTCTAGATATTTTCCCTCAACCTTAGGTCCAAACAACAACTTAGGCTTGTCATCAGTTAAATTCAGAGTGTCGATATCATTTCCTATGTTCAGGACCTTTAAAACTTGGTACCTATACACTTCTTGAGTTACCATTTCAGTGAGAGGTATGCTTATCTTGATTTTGGCAATATCTCCCTCAAAGATGAAAGGTATTTGTGTTTTGGGCATATTTACATTAGTTTTATCAGCCATGAATTTTTCTAAACTTTTAATTTGTTGATTCTGATTTGGGGCTTTAGACAGTAGGATTTTTTCAAGACCATTAGTTGATGTACTAGGGCAGCTTGGGTCACTATTTTGCTGACTGATTTTTTCTTTGTTTGGATCAATTTTCTTATCCATAGTGTTTTTACTGTCTGATGTCCCTTTAGTAGTATGATAAGGGGTTTTCCTAACAATAGTGTCTGATTGGTTTCTCTTGGGGGTTTCTTGGTTTTCTTTGCTCCTAAGGTCATATTTCCTATGGAATTCCATTATGGAAATTTCAAATCCTAACTGATAGTCTTTAGAATCCTCATGGTTTTTTTTTAGTTTGATCTAAGGCAAAGAGACCTTGTTCTTATTCTGTGAGAAAAACATCACCCTCATTGTCAAAACCTATCGGGTTTACATGGCTTTCTTCGGGTTCTTCAGTCTCTCTTCCATCTTCATCTACATAATTATCTTGGAAAGGAGGCTTGATTTGTTGGTCTTTGTCTCTTGGTTTGTTTTAGGGAGGGTCTCTTCTAAAGTTTGGATTTCTATTTCTGTTTTGGGGATTTGTTTTGTTTTCCCTAGGAGGCATTCTTTCATTTAGGCTTATCCTCTCCATCATTCTCTTCATGGTTCTAACTAGTTTTTCAATATTGGCATCAGATGAGGAGGTTGAGGGCATGGTTTCATCTTTGTAGGTTACTCTCCTTTATGATATTATCCTATCCCTCTTTTCAATTAGGTTTTCCTCTACACTTATAGCTCCATGTTAGTATGAATCTCGATTCGAAGTGTACGAAAAAAGACCACTTTAGTTGCGCATAAAAAATAGCCCTAACAATAGAAATGACTGCTAATATATTCGGATCTGCAATTAGATGATCAAGACAAATGCTGAAAAAATCTAGATCTATGCATTAGAAGACATTAAACAGTAGAAAAATAAGATTTACTCCATAGATCCAATAGACAAGACAAGAATATATCCAATGAATATTTTTATTAATGACACCTAGGAGGAAAACACAAGAGGATGTTCCATTTTCTCCTCAATGGGATGAGTTCTTGTAAGTCCTCAGCACTTCAGATTTAGAATTCCTCTCTCTTGATGGTGTAGAAAACCCAGAAAAAAATGGAAAAGTATGGCTATGATTGTGGATCAATAGCTAGACCAAGTGTTGAAATCCAAAGTGATGTTTAGGCAACAAAAGGTGACAAATGAATGGGAAAACCCTTTTATTTATAACAAAGTATTGAGTTAGTCTAGAGATTGGTGCATAATTAAAATATTATTAACCAAATCTAGATCCAACTTTTATGGAATATTTTATTATATTTGTTGGAGGGAAAAGGAATTTGACTTGAGTCAAATCCCTTTATTTGTAAATAATAAATAAATAAATGATTTATTTATCATTTTAAGGATATGGTTGAGTAATTATCAAATAAATAATCATTTATTTAATTATTCAAGGGTGAATTAGTCATATTTAACAAAGAATATTATTAAAATAAGATTTAAACAATTATTCTTAAAAAATAATAAGCTAAATAATGATTTATCTAATTAATTTCCTTGTTTTGGGTTAAATATAACCTGAAATATTAATTAAACTACTGTTTAACTAATTATTTCTTGAGGAAAATCAAACAAATGTATATTTATTTAATATTTCCTTATGTTTTTTTTTGTTTAGACCATAAACAACTTAATAAAGGTGATTTACTAAGTTATTTTCATAGTGAAAGCAATTTTACTTGGAGTAAAATTGGTCTTACATGATGTACTTAGGTCCATCTAATGATATAGGTTAGATGACCAAAAAAAGGTGTAACACCCCATTTTGCATGTATTCTAAAGTTAGGGGCTCCCTTTCTCTCAGCTGATAGGCCATGTCTAGGTCAAAACCTTCCAAAAATTTTGCTAAGGCTAGGCCTACTGGGGGTTTCATGTTTGGTGGGAGTGCATTGTAAACACTATTGAACCTAGTGCAGTAGTCTTGGACAATTTCCCCTACATTTCTCTTACGGTTGCTATATTCTGAGAGGATTTGGAGAGGGTTTTTTTTAATCTCCCACTTGTTTATGAATGTGTGGTAAAGGGAAGGGAGATCATGTAAGATGTTAGGAGTCAAGATTTTGAACCATTTTTTGGTTTCTCCTCCTAAGATTTGTGCAAATATCCTCATCTTAATGGTTTCCTCTTCTTTTTTCCATATAATCAAAAGAATCATTTATCCTATCTACATGATGTTGGGAAATGAGGGATTCAACTCCGGTAAAGTGAGGAATTTTGGATTGGTAATCATGTGGCAAAGGTAACAAAGGTTGTGGCAGTGCCAGGGGGGCATACCATGCTACCATGATGGGAGTGAATGGAATCCAAGGTGGATTTACAAGGGGAGGGTTTGTGAGAGGGTGTGTGGGATGAAGTGGAGTGGTTTAAATAGTGGATGTGTGGATGGGGGTAGTAGACGTACTTGGACCAGCAAACTGGTTCTGAGCAGACTTGGGATGGAAAGAGCTAAAGTGATGGAGAAGCTGAAAATCAGGAGGAGTGGAAGGAGAGGCTTCTCTACTTGAACTCTGTTGCTAATCTATGGGCTCAAGGTCTATTACAGGTCAAAATACCTCCTCATCAGCTCAGAG
Organism: Pinus albicaulis; assembly: GCA_034641835.2. Lineage (NCBI taxonomy): Eukaryota > Viridiplantae > Streptophyta > Pinopsida > Pinales > Pinaceae > Pinus > Pinus albicaulis. The sequence goes on along the minus strand of CM076576.1, from coordinate 434,166,628 downwards.
GAGAAGACAAATATGGAAGGAATACAAAGACCTAAATTAAACCTATTTCTGCCAAGGTAACGCCTCTCTATAACAACACAAGAGCGTTATAACGCAACTGATCAGTGAATGGGCCGCGTTAGTGGCTAGGAAAATGCTTTGTTTACACTAAAGGGTAGCGTTACCCATGTTTTAAGTTTGAAATGGGAAAAACTCGCGGAGAATGATTTGAATCTCCAGCTTTTTCTCACAAGAGAGTCAGTACAAAAAAGGAAACCTCAAAGCACCAACTCTTATTGGGCATTGCCATAAACAACTGAACTCTAAAAGGAGGAAAAAGCATAGAGGTTGAGGAAACATCTTGTTTTTTTCTATTCAAGAACTGGTAGAAGAAGAAGGGCAATGATTTCTCTCTCCATCTCCTATAAAATGGAGTTGAAGGCTCTTGGTTCAAGGTCGAAGGATTGTTAAGTTTTCGAATACTTGTGAAGTATAGATCATTATTGTAGTGTGAAGGTCAAAGATCAAAGAGGTTCATTGAGGACTTCTTGATCAAGACATCACCAATTTGAGAGATAGAGATATTGGAAGGCTGAGGAGGGCTTGGTGCAACCGACAGTTGTAATCCTCCCTTTTACAAATCAATAGAACTATATCTGTTTTGTCCATTCTATGCGTTGATATTGTCATTAATATTTGATCACTTATATAGCATGAGATGAATGGCTTAGATGTGCATAATTTAAATGTTTATTATATATTGGCTCAATTGATAGGAAATGTATGTTATGTTAGAAATTACACGAGTGCTTTAATTGATTGCAGGATCTAGATTTGGAGCTGGTGAAGGAGAAATGTTGCTTCGCTACCTAGTGCTCTCCAAAGGACTCGAAGATCATTAAAGAGGTAATTCTCTATATTTTTCCATCAAGTGGTTTTTAAGTTAATATGAACATTTATATGCCATCTTTGTGAACTGTACAGCTAATCTTACTGTCTGCCTCGGGCACCGGAAAGCCCTGAGAGGGATATACGATAACCAAAAACCCAAGCATTTTACCCTATAGCAGAATTGGAGACTCCACTGGGGACGTTTTCCCATAGTTTCGGGACTATTTCTTTCCTCCTTTATTCTTTCCTCTGTTCACATATCCTTCTGACCAGTACTTATGCCCAGTAGACATTTCAAAAGCTCGCAGAGTTCAATCCTGTTTACATTTGACCATCTGAAGAATTTTTCCTTGGCTAACGCTACCTCTATAGGTTTTCCAGTGCATTATAACGCTGGATCTGCTTAAATACAGTGCGTTAGTCTCTGGATTAACGCTTTCTCTACTCAGAGATAGTGCGTTACTCAGCCAAAACTTATTGTTCACTGTTGTGATTGTGTTTTAGCTGCAGAGTTTTTTGGCCATCAGTATATCTCTTTGACTGAATCCCTGTGCTTTTTTACTAAGCTGGAATTTCTATTTGTTTGCTCTTGTTTGAAAAGTTAGTGTCAAAAGCATTTACTTTTTAGAGAAGAATTTTTTTTTTTTAGTTTTTTCTGCATCTAGCTAAGTTAATTTTGAAAATTTCTGTTCATAGACTGTTAAGAAGAGGTAGATAGAATTTTGAATATTTAAAGTTGAACTGTGTTATTTGAATGTTAGTGCATGGATGTTGAAAAGAAACCTCTCCTTGTAGAAATACTCTTCATCGAATTGAATATTTAGAGCATGTTTTTCATGGTTTCTTGAGTCAGAGTCTCATTACATTTCATACGTCCACTCCCCCTCTGCAAGACTAATAATCAAGTACACTAAGAATCAAGCGATAATAAAATCAATCACATTACTCTTTTTCGAGCTCACACAAACAATAGTTCAGGCTAGGATCTTGGATTAGGAAAAGTGAGAAATCACCCAAGATCTCAAGACTTGAAACTAGAGTCATTAACAAACGAAATCCTACTGCACTCATATTATCGGGACCATTCCTTTACCGGAGCTCAGCGCGAGACAAAACTTGGGTGCACAAGAAGGTAGCCCACCTTCGACTGCATTCAGTGGGTGTGTTATATATTGGGGTTCCCTTCGAGGATGTCGAAACTAGATCGGGAATCTAGTTATTCTGCCCATATAGCATACTGTCCTTGACCGTGGACCCCCCTGATGATGTCTATGATTTTAGGTATCTTTCGTGGCCATACGTTTTAGGGACTTACACAAGGTGACTGGGACGGGCTGTCCTGGTACCTGAAACAGATAGACCCACTATGTCTTCAATCTTTAGGAGGGTACTCATCTTCATGAAAGTGCTTATACCTATCGTCTAAGGTTTGGGTGAAGCTCTAGAGTGACCGTAACTGTACTTTTGACCAACCCTCTCTGTATACTGTCGTGATACTGGATTTCATCACCAGAAAATGGTAGTACTCAAACAAGGCACCCTATTCTGGCTGCTTGCTGATTGATTTTAGAGAGTCCTTTTTTCTTTTTTAGGTGTGTGGTTACTGCCATTGAGACTTTATAATACATCACAATTTATTAAAAATTGTTAAAATTAAACAAGTCACCGTGGCGTCCCCCAACCCACGCCGTCTGTCTCGACGACAGCAAGGTCTACCTCCTCTAACTATTGAGGAAGAACTGAACCTTGGTGAACCCGTGTGTTGAGGAGGTAAATCCCCTCTGCGGACAGAGGCGATCCCTACTAGCCCAGCAGGGGTCTAGCAACAATCAAACAATGCTATGACGCAAGTTCCTAGTTACGGATGAAAGACTTGGGATAGAAGCCTACCTGGATTCCAACGCCACGATCTGAAGAAGAAGTGTCCCCGTTCCTCAGCCTTGACAGATCACAATCCCTCCACGATCTCCGCGGATGAACACCTGCACATGGAAGAAACGAACAGATACAAGCATAGAAACCAGCATACATAACTAAACGTCAGTCAGAAAGGACGTTACTCACATTAACATGATGGAAAATAGAGTGGAACCATAATCATAATCATCTATTAAATAACCAGCGAAGAGAGATTACAACCAAGTTCTGACGTCGCGGTCTCCTTCGGAAGGGTCTCCAGTCATCCACGTCTCGCAAACCTCGCCAAGGAAAGGGAAAACCTCTCTAGAGTCTCGTGACAATGGTCTCCTTACTTGAGTCAGCCTTAAGGGAAAGAGAGGATTCTTTGCAACACAAAGGCTCTTGGGAATATGGAGATTCAGAGCTTAGGCACTTCAAGACTAGCTTGCCATGGATTTGAGCAGGCTTTTATAGATGGGGAAGGAGGAGTTGGGATCCCTATTATTATGGGATTGGCCCTATCAACAAGGAAGGTTCCATGGGAGGTAGCAAAACAACTTCCCTTCCATAGAACTCCCGCAGCCAAACCTCCCAACTCAAGATAGGCAATGGTTTGTGAGTTTGTTGGAACTCAACTTCCGCCATCTTTATTTAAAAAACAATCCCTAAATTGGGTGGCGCGACTATGGCTCTATGACAGAGCGCCAGTTGGCGCGACCTCTTTGCAGTAATTTCCCCATTGGCACGAGTACTGAACTGCCTGCCCACGCCAATGCCAAAAGGGATGTTTTTCATGACTTTTGCAAGGATATGTCTCAAGGGAAAATAAAGCTCATGCTCAGAGGAATGCATTGATGATGTTTTCAAGGCATGACAATGTGCACAGGTCACAGAATGGGTCCTCCATTGTGCAGGATAGGGAATGGTAGGGACGGTGACAAATTACTGTGTAACAGATGCCCCCTAAAGTATGAGGCCCGAGAGAGAGAGGGGTGAAATGCTTTACGAGAACATGTTCAACTGAAGGCCCACCGTCGGAAAACCTGCGCCGAAAGATACAATTGATATCTCAAGTACATGATGTATATGTGGTATGGACGCAGCCATCCGAAACAGAGTATGCTATAATCCGGATCCAGGGTATGGGCGCAGCCATCCAACTAAGATCAAATAAATAGACTCAGGTATGGTCGCAGCCATCCAGTAAGTGAGTCATGTACATAATGATAATAATCCACAACCGCAGCCTGGATTACAACAGACACAATCCAGGGTCTTGCGCTCCATCTCGACCCAACAGAGTACAAGTTCAAGCATGTGAATATGTAAGCTGAAGTCGAACATGCAAGAACATCGTCTGATTACCAGCCAATGATGAAAGCTGTTAACAGACGCGAGAGAAACCACCAATAATGACAATGGTCCTCAAGGTACTACAGGTACAATCTACGGCGTGCGAATAAATGAGTTGACGTCGAACACCCGCAGAATCACTCGATCGGAGGCCAATGATGTAAACCTCACGTTGAATGCGACGAACCTGCCATTGAGGCATGCAGGCTCCAAGGTACCATAAGAAGTCTCTAGACCAACTTCCTGGATAATGAGTTGAAGTCGACAGGAAGTGACCTTGATCGAAGGTGGGCCATAATGATTCCCACATCATCGACACGAGACAGAGGAACATGATGTTTTTGTTGTGAATCAGGATTGTATGAGAAACAGAAGAAGGTTGATATTTTCAAAGGCCAACTTCTCTTGAACACATGAACGGCACGACAATGGACTTGGCAATATTTGACATCAACGGATCAGAGGTCATGGCGACGAGGCAGTGAACAGATGAGAGGTCAAAAGAGATTACCCAAACCCACAGAGGCAAAGTGAAGCAATGAGATGAGATGTCCCCAACTCGACACGAATATAGACAAGTGCCATGTTCAAGAGCGACATACTGCCGACGACAACGATGATGGTTCCATTTTTCCCCCACCATTTCTGGCGAGTACCCCAATTATTTTTGATAACAAGCTTGAAGGGGATAGCATATGCTTGTGATATAAGTCCGCCCTTCGGGCGAATCCATCCTAGTGCATTTAACGAGTCCCAGGAAGGAGAAACTCGGAGAACGTCATTTTGACTAGATCCGATGTCATCGGGGTTTAACGAGTCTGACAAAGGAAGAACTCGGCGTCTTTTCACGTTTAGAGAGTTTGAAAAGACAGCGGAAAAGAAAACTCCACAGGTCCCTTTTCGTAAATAGTTCCCCAGATCCGAAAAGGTAGAAAACAATATCCGGGAAAACCTCCTAGTCGCGATAGGCTAGGGTATTCCTTTTTTGTAATCAATCCATCCCAGCCCGAAAAAGGGTTAAACTTATACTGGGCAGATGTCGATTCGTGTCCATTTTAACGAGATCGAAACGACAAGGGCCTCGACAATCTTTTCATATTTAGAGAGTCAGAAAAGAGCTGAAAGATGACTCCAGAGTGACTTTTTCGTGTATTTACCGAGTCCGAAAAAGTATAAAATACAGCTCATTTCCATCGTTTAAGTCGCAAAAACCTGCTGCTGCACATACCAAGCAAGTGTAAAATCCATTTTCGACACAACATATGCAAATATTTGATAAAAATAACTTTTAAAACTCATTTAACGTCGAAAAAGTTATAAATATGTCTAATTGGTAAAAATAAAATTACTTTTACTATTTACCTTGGTAGAAAGCAACAGTGGTCCATTTGGAGCAGAAACTTTCGTCGACGATTGCGACCAATCCAGGCAACCATTCAGCTTCTCGTCTGTCACAGGTAAAAGGCGCTCCCTTGCTCTACATTTTCATTCATTTTTTAATGATTTTCCCTTAAGAATCAGTTCTATGAGGCCACTCTTAAAATTGTAGTACTGCGCCCATTGGCGCGGGTATCGGGCACGGACCCGCGCCAATGAGCCCTTTTTTACAAATGGCTCGCGCCACATGGCGCGACTATTCGCAAAACAGCCGCGCCAGCGGCCGAACCTTAAATTCCGCCCAAAAATTCGACATGTAGACCAAATTGCTTGGAATTTGAAGCTCACCAAAGATCTAACCAGGGGGTTTTGACCATGTGAATGCAGATAATCACTCAAAATGGCAATCGAATGGAAGGAACGAGAGCACGGAGAAGAGGATGAACAGGCCATGCAAAGCCAGGCTTGCATGAATGCACTTAGAGACTGTGGATTGAAAAAGTTCTTCCTCACGCCATGTTTACGAGCTCAGCCCGAGCTCCTCCAATATCTAATCAATATCTGGGATGAAAATGAACAGGTGTTCAGGTTACGAGACCAGGTGTTAGAACTGGAGGTCACTGATGTTTATTTCATCACTGGATTGTCCCGCAGAGGTCCAATCCCCGTACTGACTGGAAGCAGACCATCCGGGGAAAAGATGGAACAGGTAATGGCACGGGTGTGTCGAGGGGCACAAACAGGATCAGGAAGCAAGAAAGTGGATATCCACACCATCCCTGATCTAGCACTGAGAGTAGTTCTCCATACCATTACGCGGGCTGCTGGGTCGCAGGCTCCGCACGAGGCCACGAAGACCCAACTCCTGCTGGCCTCAGAATGCATGGGTCCCTTACTGTTCAACTGGGCAGAAGCAGTAACTATCAATATGAAAAGGCAGCTCACAAAGTGCAAGCAGGGGAAACTGAAGCAGTTCGGTTATGGTTCCATCTTGGTATCGTTCATTCTGGAATGCATACCAATATTCCAGGGCCAAGGAGCCACAGTGGCGAGTCCGATACCACGAGAGCCACGAATGGTGCGCTGGGCAGCTTTGATGCCCAGATCTGGAGGTGGCCAACAGATGTCCTGGAGGCCAGAGTTTTTTAGGTGGCTACGGTGCCAGCTGATCGTCGTGGAGGATTGGCCCTATTCGGGAACTGACTTTACTGGGGACCCAGACCTCCCACTACCAGAAGGAGATGACTGGGACGAGGAGCTGGGTAAGACCTCATTTTTTGATTTTATGTTTATATGTTTTTTTTTTGTTAATACACATTCGTCTTAACACAATTATATATGCATGCAGATGTAGGACCTGAGAGACCAGCCGGGATGTCTCCAATCTCCCGGAGGACACAACTCGCCCCTGAGATCCAGGGGGAAGGCACCGGAGGAGAAGAGATGATCCAGAACCTCGAGGGGATTGCCCATGGGATCCCAGACTATGCCCGGCTATCAGACGTACCGATGGCATACCAGTGCCACACGGTGGGAGTTCCGAATCGGATCCACCGAATCCTGAGGTGCCTAGTGCGTGCAGTGACGTGTTACCATGAGCACCATGCGGATTAGTCCTTAGGATTTATGCCACACCTATTTTTGAGAGACACAGTGTCTCAGGATGTACTAAGACGATTATGTATATTTTTTGAGTTTTATGTGACACACTCTATGTAAACATTTCGATATCTATATATATACATATCTATTTCTGGATGAGTCTTTCTTTACATGTGATGATGATTTATAAATTGCGCAAATGTTTGTCTAATACCAAATTTGCTACTGCATCTGTTAATGTATTCAAATGCCTGGGTATATGATGATATGTAATGTAGTCAAAATCCTTTTCAGTAATTGAATACGCAAATACAGACGTAAGATGGACGGGTTCCTTACCGAATAGTGTCCGTTCAGTTGTAACACTACAAGTTGTGAATCTAGGTACACGAGCAATTCACGGATACCAAGGTTTGCTGCCTCGGTCAATAATTCCAACACGGCACTATATTCCGCGATGTTGTTCATGGTACGTCCTAGACACACACCTTTGCAGGTCAATCAACTCACCAGCAGGATCGTAGATTACCCAGGCTGCGGAAGACAGATTCCTGGTACTGCGGGAGGCACCATCCGCGAAACCAACAAATGGATGAATAGACATCTGCACAACCAGGAAGACCCGATCAGCAGAAAGATGTTTACAAAGAACACCACACCATGCACACAAATGACAATCACACACCTATGTACACACACCACACCAAGAAATCACTTCAGGCATAGTACTTTTTAAGGTACAGCCCATTTTTGGGCTGCGCCAGCGGAACTCCTTCGTAATCTATAAGCTCGTAGGCCCCATTCTTCAAAACACGCTTTACTATATAGGGCCCGTGTTACATAGGCTGGAGTTTACCGGCTCCAAGCTTATCATGTGCCTGATCGTACAAGAGGACAAGATCTCCTTCGATGAAAGAACGGGGAGAAACAGTTTGATCAAAATGAGATTTGACCCTCTTCTTTTGTGCTTCGATGATCAAAGCAGCTAGACGACGGGTTTCATCCAACCGTTCGAGATACATAAGACGTTCTTCCTCAGGAGAAGTATCCGGTAAGAGCTCTACAGCTAATTTAAGCGAAGGAATTTCACATTCAACCGGCAGAGTAGCTTCCAGACCATACACCAATTGGAATGGTGTGAATCCGGTTGCACTCTTAGCGGATGTTCGGTATGCCCAGAGAGCTGAGAACAGTTGGAGATGCCAATTGGATTTATGAATCCCAACTATTCGCTGAAGCATAGTGACCAAAACCTTGTTCACCGCTTCAACCTGACCATTCGCTTGAGGGTAGTATGGTGTTGAGCTGTCGTGACGCAAGCCCAACGTTGAAGTCAGCTCCGCCATCATGTAATCACGGAAATGGGTACCGTGATCAGTGACAATGGCTTGAGGGACCCCGAATCGTGCAATAACGTGGTTGAATAGAAATGAAGCAGCCGTTTTCCCGTCAGCAGCAAGTGTAGGCATCGCCTCGGCCCACTTAGTAAAGTAGTCGACGGCGACAATAATATACACATGCCCCCCGGCCGAGTGAGGGTTACACGTCATAAAATCCACGCCCCATTTCGCAAAAGGGCCGACGGTAATCACGGGATGCAATGGCAACGGCGGCGCGCGCATCTTGCGCTGAAAAATCTGGCACGGATGACATTTACGGACTGCAGTGATACAATCCTTGAATATGGAAGGCCAGAAATAACCTGCCCGCAGAATCTTCTGGGCAGTAGCATACCCGGACATATGTCCGCCACAGGCGCCACTGTGACAGTCATTTAAGACTTTCTCAGCCTCTTCCAAGGTAAGGCATCGTCGGAGCACCGAATCTACTCCAATACGATATAAGGTATCTCCTACTATGCGGTAGGGTTGGGACTGGTGCTGAATCCGACGGCGGGCAGTTTTATCCAACTCAGACCGAAATGTCGCGGTCTGAAGATACACTATGATGTCACCGTACCAAGGATCACGAGTATCGATAAGAAACAGTGTTTCGTCCGGTATATGATCTTCTGAGTGTGAGGGAACAGAGTCCGTAGGGAGAGAACATATCAAATCCGCGAAGACCAGTGATTTAGTTGACTTAGCAGTGGTGAACTCCAAGTCAAACTCCTGCAGGATCACGATCCATTTGGAGTACTTTCCCCCTAGTAATTGTCTAGAAAGAATATACGTCATAGGGTTGCAGTCTGAAACCACTGTTATCGTGCGCAAAAGGATGTAATGGCGAAAGCGTTGTACGGCGTGTACTGCTGCTAAGGCCAGCTTCTCGACATGTGCGTAACGTGTTTCCGGGTCGAGAAGGTTCCGAGACAGGTAATAAACAACATGTTCATCACCGTTATCGTCATCCTGCACCAAGACCATGGCGATGGTGCTAAATGCGGCGGCTAGATACAAAGTAAAGTCGCGGTGGTAGTCCGGAGGACGAAGCAATGGAGCATTGACTAGCAATGTCTTCAGCTTCTCAAAGGATTCTTGAGCAATTTCGTCCCAGTGAAAGGGAACATTCTGCTTTAATAAACGAGTGAATCCTTTGGCCACCTCGGCATAATTTGGGATAAAGCGCCTAAGAAAATTCGCTTTCCCTTGCAGACTCTGTAACTGATACAGGGAGGAGGGTGATGGGAGATTTACGATGGCCTCAACCTTTAGAGGGTCGAGGTGAATTCCGTCTTTCGAGACTATGAAGCCTAAAAGACGGCCAGAGTCAACGCAGAAGACGCACTTATGAGGATTGAGCCTGATATTGTAGCGTCTGCAACGAAGGAATATCTGGCGAAGATGCTCAGGATGGTCTTTTCGTTTACCCGAATGGGCTGGCAAGTCGTCCAGATAAGGCTGGACAATATGGCGAATTTCATGAAAAGCGTAGGACATCGCACGCTGAAATGTAGCGCCAGCGTTTTTTAAGCCGAACGGGAGTTTTTTGTACGCGAAAGTGCCCCACGGACAGATGAATGTGGTCTTATGTTGATCCTCAGGTGCAATATTGATTTGGTTATAGCCTGAGAAATCGTCCATTAAGGAATAGATCTCACTCCCGGCACATTCGTCGATGATCTGGTCGATAAACGGAGTGGGATAATTATCCTTAGGACAGGCGCGATTGATATCGCGATAATCCACACAGACTCGAATTGTACCCTGCTTTTTATCAACAGGGACGATATTGGACACCCATTCTGTGAGGGGGATAGGATAAATAAAACCCGCGTTCAGAAGTTTTTCAACTTCTGCCTTGATAGCGGCGGCTTTCCGAGGATGCATGGGACGTAAGCGTTGGCGCACGGGTTTCGCACATGGATAGGTTGGAATCTCGTGCACGACAATACTAGGATCAATTCCCGGCATTTCCTCGTAGGACCATGCGAAAACATCTCTGAATTCTTTGAAAAGCCTAGTATAGACTTGAATCTCTTCGGGAGAACAAGTCACACCCACATGAATGTTCTCAACAATCCCTGGTTTAACAGAGATGTTGATTGGAACAGTTTGAGTAATGTTACTCAGATTACCCTCCGAAAAGACCTCGTGCATCAAGATCGGTGTTTGAAGAGGAGGGGAAGGAACCTGAGTAGCATAGCGCTCTAGACAGTCAGTCATTGCCCCCAAGCTAGGCATAAACGAGGAACGATGATGCCCATCGCCCCAGGGTAGCTCCTCCAGAGACATAGTTTCAATGATAGCCTCATCTGAGGGAAAAATCTCTCTAAGAGGATCAGGCGAATCAGCCTGACCAAGCCAGGGGGATTGTGAGTAGACGTCAAGAGCCATGCTCGTCGGAGCATGCTGAGGAGGTGGAGGGTCCGATGCAGCAACAATCTCACAGTAGCTGATCTCTACTGGCGTTAAAGGCATGGATTCTCCAAACTCATATACCTGCTCAGGTGTAGGAATAAGCCAGGGGTCATCAGTCCTGGACAACATGTTGACTTGAGCGGTATTCGGTGGTGGTGCGGGGAATATGCCCATGAGGACTGGGTCTTTGAAAAGACCAGGTCCTATACTGTCTGGGGGATTCGGAATTTGATCCACGTATGGCACGTTGTTCTCAGAGCTAGAGGTGAAAAATGACAACTGATCTACCATGACAATCTTGCCCTCATGGGGGAACTTAATGAATCGAAAGACAGTAGACGGCACGCAGAGCATGGCATGGGTCCAGCTGCGGCCAAGAAGTATGTTGTAGTTGAGCTTAGCGTCAACCACTTCCACTTCCACATTGACAGTTTTTCCCTGTAATGTGATCGCAAGACTCTCAAGAACTCCCAGGGGTTTAGACTCCCGACCATCAAATGCCTCGAGGGCATTGGGAGATGACGACAAGGCCGGAGAGCCAATGGCCTTCCAGCAAGCGGAGGACATAACGCAAGTAGATGCACCCTCATCTACGACGGCTCTATGAACGTTCAGACCGTTAATCCCGACTTGAATGACCAAAGCAATTTGATGTGGAAGCCGGGGAGTAAAATTCTCCAGATCAAAGGTGAGAAGGCTCGAGTCGGCGGGATCGATACCACCGATGGCGGACAGTAAAGCCTTCCGTTGTGAAGGACAACTTTGAAGAACCTCAAGTGCAGACATGGCACATGGCGCCTGTGCCAGATCCTCAACGATACTGTAATGTTGAGCAGCACGAGCATTTGGATTGTAAGAGGATCTTCGAAGAACACCCTTGGGAGGTGGTTTCACAACAGGTTCGGGAGTCGGCTTCTCGATTTCCAATGGACCGGAGACAGGTGGAGGAGGCGCCCATCACATGTTGCCCGGCTAGGAGCGCCTCGCGGTTCATTGTAATCATGAGCAACGTAAGCATGTTGATAGTTGCATTGATCTTCATCATGACTTTGAGAACCAGGCAATGCCCAGATAGTGACGCTGTTCGACCATCTGGTCTGTTTGGAATGGAAATAGCTCTTTTAAGCAGTAAGGTCCTTTGGAAGGCCTTTAAGAAGATGACTAACCTCGGACGTCGTGGAAAATCGCCAGACCGTAATGGTCACCTTCACGAGATGAGGCAAGGGAATTTCGGCTTACGTTGGGGAGCTTTTAATTGTCCTTGGTTCCAGTTTAAATTTTGAATTTCGATTTTCTACATGTCTTCCCCTTGGAGGATTTGTCTGTAGGATTGGCCTGGACGGCATTCACCTCCGCGGTTTTACCAGAATCGGATGAGGGGGAATTAGCAGAGGTATTGTTGGAAGAATTAGCCTTCTGCTTCCCATTCGAAGACTTCTTCGAATTTTGAGAAACGGAACCAATGACACCATCCACCGTAGGGGTAGGCAGAGCCTTAGTGGTTCCGAGCCGTGGAGCATCAGTCAAGATGTCATAAAGCGTGCCAGATTGTGAATAGACAAGATCCAGGTACTCGGCACGCGCGATAGCTTGTTCCTCCGTCACACACGCTCCCATCGCGATATCTTGAGCGATTTTATTCACAAAGGAGGTGGTGAACCAGTGGGTCAAAATCTGATCAGGTATGTGAAACTTGATCAGTCGACGACGGCGCCGCCACTCATGGATGTGATCCGAGATGTGAGTGGTCGTGTCCTGCTTCAGAGAATTCAGGAGGTGCGTCCCGGCCTCATACCGGACCGGTAACTAGAAGTGCGTGAGGAAAGCCATAGCCAACGAATTGAAATCTTGAAAAATACCACAGGATAGCTCTATGTACCACTTAGCAGCAGCTCCTGTTAAAGTACGCTGGAAAAGACACAAACGAATCGAATCATCAACCCAAGAGTTAGACGAACACCAGAGGTGATACGTCATCACATGCGCCTGGGGATCTTCGCCAGCTTTGCCCTCAAACTTGGGACAATCACCAGGTATCTTGGTGGGAACCGGAGGCCAATATGGATTATGTGAAATCGGATCATTGGTCAACTTCGAAACGTCCGGAAGTTCCAAGGTAGCCAGGAACGGCAATGGAGGGTTAACTGCCATGCCCGTCCCAGGATAAGGTCCGGTACCCATGCTCCACGATGGTTGTGAATATCTTTGCCCCCACGGGTTCTGTCCTGAAGGATTCTGACCGTAGGGGGCATAGTTCGTATAACCAGACTGATTTGGCTGCTGGTAACCATAGTGCGGGGCTTGATAACGAGTTCGCAGACCACGATTAGGCGTCACATACTGTATACTAGCAAACATTTTAATTGATAGCGTGGGCGGCCAGATGGAGAGGTGTCCCCAAAACCTTGTTGGTGAATTTATAGTTCGGTTGAGACTGACCATGAGGAGAATAACCACTCTGAGGATGAGTAGGCTGCTGATAAGTGGAACCCTGCGGAGCCTGGTACGTAGGGCGCATCTGTTGATTTGGCTACGGCATTGAATGAACAGGCTGTTGAGCAGAGTGAACGGAATGAGAGGGCTGCCCTAAATGAACAGGTTGACCCGGGTGAGGGGGCTGGCCTGAATGACCAGGCTGGCCCAGATAACCAGGCGGCATTGGTTGCACAGGTTGACCTGGTTGTAAGTGGGCCCCAGGTTGTACCGGATGGGCCGGTTGGCCTGGAGGCGGGACACCGGGCTGTATCGGATGAGCCGGCTGCCCTAGTGGAGGAACAGGACCCGGTGCTTGCTGGAAACCAGTTTGACCTGAAGCAGAACCATAGGGTGGTCCTGGCTGATATGCAACGTTAGAGACGATAGGATACTGCGGTTGCATCGGTAAAGAAGGCTGGATTTTCCCCCCAGGACCATAGGTCGGTCCCGGTTGATACCCCGGCTGAGGCTGAGCAGGTTGACCAGCAGGGCTATAATATGGTCCTTGCGGATTATACAATGGCCCTTGCTGGCCCGCATAGTAGCCTTGGATGGGCTGTCCCTGTGGGTCGTACAGATAGCCAGGTTGGCCCGCAGGTTGGCCTTGGAAGGGTTGTCCCTGCGGGTTGTAAGCCTGGTTGTACGGCAAACCTTGAGCATACAGATAAGCCTTAGGAGCAGGAAGGCGCAAAACCTCCCCGTGCTCATCAAACTGACCTGGGAACGCATACACGGGAGTGCCATCCTGTGCATAGTGCGAAAAGAAGGATCGGTAAGGATCTTGGGGAATCTGTCCAGCTCCGGCGTTCGGCTGTTGCAAAAACAACCGATACTCCTCTGGAGAGATATTCTCTGGTATAGCAGTAGCTAGGTAAACATCTTCAGGAGTTGGCCCAGCCCTGGTAGCTAAGACAATGGAAGAAGAGGCAGCCACACAAACAGTGGGCCGAACGGGAACAGAAGTGACGGGCGTCGAAGGGGACACCCCGGGTGTAGTAGCAGCTGGCCTCAAAGCAGGAGAGGAAATCCCCATAGAGGCTGCAGCTGAAATAATCTGACCCAGAGATCTGTATCCCTATGGCAAAGAAGGACTGGCTGACGACGTGGTAGCCAGCTCAGAGTCGCCTCCCTCAAACAATCTACGAGGGATGCGCTGATAGTCATCAGACACCGGAATTTCCTCACCAGAATCACTCATGGTTGATCCTGCCGTTAAATCACGCAAAAGACGGCAAGGACTAGGAGGAAAAACAGCAGCGACAAACGGTGAACCCGATGTAAGAGAAAGGAAATCAGCTCCTAATCTCAATTCAGACACAGGGTCCGAAAAGGGCCAATTGAACTCAACTGGTCCTCCGAAGGGTTGCTCGGCGAGAACCGGTCCCCCGTCAGGAAACTCGGAAACAACAGGCTGTTGTGGTTCAACAGAAGGCTCAGAAGCTTCTGAAGAATCGTCCGTGTAAGGACTACCAGTGGACGAAACTGATGGTTCCGCCACTGTGGCAAAAGACTAGCAGAAAAGAGCAAACACACACACGGGCTGAAAACGAGTTAAGACACACGATCAAACGGTCAACAAGAAATGTCTAAACGGGTGTGTAAAGGTGGGCGATTAATTTTACCACATTGGAAAATAAGAAATTCTACCGTTTCATATTTTAAGAGTCGAGAAACGATAAAAAGATGACTCTATCTCTTTCAGAGTTAACACAAGCGTGAAAGGACAAGCGCTTGACGGTCTTTTCAAGTTTAGGGAGTTAGAAAAGACCAAATGACTGCTCAGGAAAAACTAGGCACAAAGGGTGTACCAAATATCTGTGAACTGCAATATACACCTTGGTTTCAATAATGAAATAGAAATCGACCAAGGACTTTCCGTACGTGCAGGTAGTCTCCCCGAATGCTGTGTTCGGTGTATCACGGGTATAGGGCGGCGGACTCGACTTCCTGTGGATAAAGGATTGAAAACCTATAGGGGTCTCCCTTTATATACGCGACGGTACGGGGAGCGCAAGTCCGTACTAGCGCTGTCTAAAGCCAACAGGCGAACGACAGTTGCTAGGTTTAACGACGCCGGAACACGTCTCTAGCCTAGACCTTCTAAATATGTTTCGTTAAGTTCCAATGCTGCCTTAGGTTAATTGAATAAATTTTCCAGTTGATCTTCAATTAAGTTTCAATTTCCAGGCCCTATCGTATGTAGTGTCTCCTAAATGCAAAGCTATATGCCACAGTGCAACATTTCGTTCGATGAAAACTAGTTAGAGAAGAGTTGAGAGCTTTTACACAAACGAAATGAATGGAAACAACGAGATCTCTAATGCAACTAATGCAATTGACAACTTTTCATTCAAAACACTAATCACTAGTGATATGGAAAATATCACAATTTGCACTAATTAACAAAAGCAAAAGAGATTTTTTTTTTTTTTTTGATTTTCAATGTTTAATGGCTAATATGCACTAATCAAACTTGAAAACAAATGGAGAAACTTGAGAAACGATATTCAAGAGAGAGAAACAAACATATTTCACTCAACAACACAAGCAATCAGATCCCCAAATCGACCAAAGTCTCTCAAAGCAAAGAAAAGACTCAAAAGCTTTCAATGGACCGTGTGATCTAGGTCCAAAGCAAGACCAAACGAGTTTCGAATGAAGAAATGAAAAATCACCCAAAAATCGCAATAAAACAATGAACAACTACTTAGAGAATGTGGAGAATCAATCAGATAGTTGACAGGACAATCAAAACACCAAAACTCCCAAGGAGGGCTCGATACACTAAGCCTCTAGATGACCTAGGGCTTAAAATGTGAAATCGGTAGATAGAAGCAAACAACCAAAGGACAGAGGTGAATTCCCAGCCAAACAGGACTCCAACACACTCAGGCAGTCGGAAAATCAAGAAGAAAAACACTGATCAAATTCAGAGAGCTCAAAAATGAGAACACTCAAAAAACTTACAGGGGTGGCGCGACTGTAAGTGTGAAACTGGCGCCAGAAAGAAATTGGCGCGGGTTGAACAAAGGCAACATGCGCCAATTGGCGCGACTGTCGGGTTAAAAACCGTGCCAGTCGAGTTTCTCAGCCAAAAATTAAAACAAGCTACTCCAGAAACAGACCAATGCAAGCTAAGCAATCCAAGAAGAAAAAACAAACAAAGAACTCAACCCAGAAGGTTCATCAAGCAAGGAAAAACAAGATACAAACGGCAAGGCAAGACAAAGACTCCAAGTTGTCCAGTTCGTAAACCAAACCGGAGATTGACTGAAGTAGCGTTGATCTACTCCGCTAATGCAGGGCAAAAGCGTTTCGAAGGCTATCTGGCTGTACTTCAGGCTCCGTCTATAGTTTACAAATCAAACAACAAGCTGGATCCCCAGCGGAGTCGCCAATTTGTTGAGGAGGTAAATCCCCTCTGCGGACAGAGGCGATCCATACTAGCCCAGCAGGGGTCTAGCAACAATCAAACAATGCTATGACGCAGGTTCCTAGTTACGAATGAAAGACTTGGGATAGAAGCCTACCTGGATTCCAACGCCACGATCTGAAGAAGAAGTGTCCCCGTTCCTCAGCCTCGGCAGATCACAATCCCTCCACGATCTCCGCGGATGAACACCTGCACACAGAAGAAACGAACAGATACAAGCATAGAAACCAGCATACGTAACTAAACGTCAGTCAGAAAGGACATTACTCGCATTAACATGATGGAAAACGGAGTGGAACCATAATCATAATCATCTATTAAATAACCAGCGAAGAGAGATTACAACCAAGTTCTGACGTCGCGGTCTCCTTCGGAAGGGTCTCCAGTTGTCCACGTCTCGCAAAGCTCGCCAAGGAAAGGGAAAACGTCTCCAGAGTCTCGTGACAATGGTCTCCTTACTTGAGTCAGCCTTAAGGGAAAGAGAGGATTCTTTGCAACACAAAGGCTCTTGGGAATATGGAGATTTAGAGCTTAGGCACTTCAAGACTAGCTTGCCATGGATTTGAGCAGGCTTTTATAGATGGGGAAGGAGGAGTTAGTATCCCTATTATTATGGGATTGGCCCTATCAACAAGGAAGGTTCCATGGGAGGTAGCAAAACAACTTCCCTTCCATAGAACTCCCGCAGCCAAACCTCCCAACTCAAGATAGGCAATGGTTTGTGAGTTTGTTGGAACTCAACTTCCGCCATCTTTATTTAAAAAACAATCCCTAAACTGGGTGGCGCGACTACGGCTCTATGACAGAGCGCCAGTTGGCGCGACCTCTTTGCAGTAATTTCCCCATTGGCGCGAGTACAGAACTGCCTGCCCACGCCAATGCCAAAAGGGATGTTTTTCATGACTTTTGCAAGGATATGTCTCAAGGGCAAATAAAGCTCATGCTCAGAGGAATGCATTGATGATGTTTTCAAGGCATGACAATGTTCACAAGTCACAGAATGGGTCCTCCATTGTGCGGGATGGGGAATGGTAGGGACGGTGACAAATTACTGTGTAACACCGTGCCTTCCACGGAAGAGCAGTCTCCACTGACTAATCTTGATTTTCACATAGCCTCATATCATCTGGAATTTCCAGAGGACCCTTTCACTGAAGGGGTTATACCTCATTACAATTGTCCGCTCACTGATCCGTTGGGGCCTGTGATAATTCAGATTCCACCATGCCAAGATATGTCTTCGGCCACACAAATGTCCATTTCACGACAAGCATCCACAGGGTCGATGCCAATGGCAACCATCCCAGGTTTGCCACCATCCTCCCCACTGGTGTTCAGTTCTATGCCATCACTGGGTAACCCTAGTAGTCAACATATACCTGTTGTGCTCAAATTAGTGTTCCTAAATTGAGGTCATTAATTTTCAACCAGGGCTAGTAAACTGCTGAAGTGTGGTGCACTATATGTGCCTAGGTATCTGTTTCTCACTACATTGTATTTAGTGTTTTTCTGATGTTTTTGGTTTTTTTATGGTTTTATGTTAAAAAGGAAAGCACTAAATGTTGATGAAGGAAAGTTGTTGGACACACTAAAAACAGAGAAAAACCTATTCTAAACTGTGTAAGGAACTAAAGAACAAAAAATGCAAAGCTTGATAATGACTCCTAGTAAGGAAATAAATCACAACATGAACTCAATAACTCATAGCATGAACTCATCCCATTCATTCATTAGGAATATGTGGGAATAGTTTGAGAAAAGAACAAGTTTAATACAAATGAGGTTATCCTAAGGACACAATCATCTTACAATATTACAAAGAATCTCATCCATGGCTAGAGGTTTATTGGAACACAATTGAAAAGAGATTATTTGTAGCACAATAAGATTTCTACTTTAAATTAACTTGTAATGCTAAGATTACTCCATTCTGCAGCTCAGCTTGTCACTAGTAAACCTCATCCAAAAGTTAGAGATTTTCTAAAATAGTTTTTGGAAAGAAAGGTTTAATTGTGAATTTGCAAAGGATTGCAGAATAATCAAGGCCTTAAACTGATAACACTAACTCCTGTCCAGATGATGATGTATTAATAAAAAGTCAAAACAAAAGTAGTTTTGTAAATAATGAAGGTCGTGGTATCTAATGTTAACAGTTAATACTACTTAAAGAACAATGGATAACACTGAACTAGGATGCAATTGATCAAACTTGAAACACAGTGACCACAACTAAACTAAAATGCCATTAGCCTAACTTGAAATATAGTAAACAAAGTTGAACTAGAATGCCACTAATCTAACTTGAAATGTAGTGAAATAAAATTGAACTAGAGTGCCATTATCAAACTTGAAATATAGTGACAGAATTTAAACTAAAATGACATCTACCTCCGGAGTGCTACAACTAGACTAAAGATGCAACTAATCACTAAAATGTTTCAGCTCTGTCTCATTCGGAATTAGTGGTATTTTGGAATAGTTTGTAGAACAGGACTGGCTGCAACATGTTATGTAAATGAGCATGAAAGCATACAATTCAACAAAACACAACAAAGCTCTAAAACACCACAGCTATGTCTCATCCGAAGTTAGTGATATTTTGGAAGAATTTATAAGATCATGACTAGCTGTAACAACTGATGTAATTGAGCACAAGAATGTAAAACTAACTCCTAAAATACTATAGTTACACCTCATTCGACATTAGTGATATTTTGGAATAATACGTAAGAACGAGACTAAACTGTAGCATCTAATGCAAATGAATATAAAACTCAAAGTTCAGAAAGTCAATTAAACTAGGAATGAAACGAGGCTAAATTACTTATCTAAATTATATGAACAAAGCTCCTCAGGTAGCAGGGGCCCTCTACCTCCCGAGTAGCATGCAAATCTACTAAATATTGACTCATCTCGTGCAATAAAATAATGTTTCTTTGATTAAACGATAAATTCTTCAAAACAGAGTATTTACGGCCTTCAAAGATCTAGCAACAAAAACAAAATCTAACCAACAGTTTCTCGGTCTCCCGAGTCATACTTATAATGAAGTTACATAACTACTCTTTGAGAAAAATGGGGATAAGTGTCTTTCCCACTTCTAATCAAATTAAAACTCTTATTAACAGTCTTGTGCTTTACTGCAGACATCTGTAGAGTCTGTGTTTTGATAGGAAACTGCTTCTCTTCTACGTGCATAACTGCTTTGATACTTTAACTCAGACTTCATGGGGAGCAAGAGATGATGGGGAGGTGTTGTGGATTTCACCCATATGGCTTTTTCTTTGCAGTGACACCTAGAACCTACATAAACATGAGGATGGCTGCAGAACAAACGACTGGCTACGAAATGCTTGTATTCTGTAGCCGAGTCTTTGTCAAAATTACTACACCAACAAAATCATAAAAACATTGCAAGTTAGTCATTATATAAATTCTTAAAGAAATTTTAATTAATCCTATTGATCAGTTAAGCCTGTAATTGATGAGGGACAAAGAAAATGAAGTAGAATGTGGTGAAAGAGAAGAACATCTTTGGGGCTCAACATACCCCCACTGCAAGGTTTTTGCATGTCCTCATGCAAATACTCCATGTACTCTGAGACCTCTGCTAGGACATCCAACCCTATTCTTCTGATTTTCCTAACAGTCAATGGTCTCTAGGCTTCCTTATGAATAACTTGAATCTTAAATTTGTAAGTGCCCTGATTAGCTTTTTGTTTTTCTTCTTCAATTTTTCACTGGCCTTGTACAATTTCTCCATTTGTAAAGATAGAGTTGAATTCATATCACTTTTTAGTTTCACCTGCTCCCTCAAAATGTCATTCTCATTCTTGATATGCCTATTGAGTACTTCTAACTCATACTTATCTCTTCTTAGCACATCAATTTCAGATTTTGGTGAGCTAGGAGTTCTGTCTCTACTTTTTGAAGCTCTCCTCTCTAATGACTCAATATAATTGTAAACTTGTTGCTGTGCTGGGTCAATTTCTGGAGTTTCTTCATCCTCAATGTTTATGATCCATGTTTTTCTAACCTCTGTTTTCTTTAGTATACCTCTAAGTCTGTGGCTCTGTCTTGGTTGAGATGGCCCTTCTCCTCTGTCTTTGTCATATTTTATTATTATTCTTTCCTTCTTAAGTTGCTTCTTTATTTGAGCCAATTTCTTAGAAGTCATCTCTTCACTGTCCTCTTGAATTGATTTACTAATTTCAACTTCAATAGCTTTGGAAGTTTCCCTTCTCCTACTTCTTCTTGTAGGTTTGCTTTCAGGTGGAGATTCTTTCGGTTCCTCAAAATGGTTCCTTACTGGAAATCCTTCCCAATTGTCTCCCATTTTCCTCAAATGATGTTCAATTAAGATTTTGACTAAACCATGGTGACACAAAGTTGTTTCTAGAAATTGAACCCTTTTTTGAACATTTGAGGCCATTCTTTTCAGACTATGAAGTAGGAAAAAGGGAAAATTAATTTCCTCATCTAAGAAATGCATCATTAAACGAATATGGTAGACATAGAGAGTACCAAATCTACCTTCACAGGTGATAAATTTTTGCAAAATGAGTAACATGTTCCTCCACTTATTCTTTAATTCCGAACTAGGAATACCCTTTTTAAAAATGGAAACATCCATACCTGGAGTCTTAAGCATTTGCCTCCATGCTTCGTTATGGAATTCCCTATTTTTGAACCACATTTCTCCTTGTATAGGTAGTTCCATTTCCTCTACAATGAAAGCCTCTGTAACAGTGAATTTAATGTCTCCTATTTCGACCTTGGCTCCATTAAAGGACCTTGCAAATGTTTTAGTCACCTCTTTGTGAAAACCACTAAATTTCTCCAAAAAATGCAACCACCCTGCTTGCTGTAACATTTCTCTGATTTGTGGATATCCCTCTAAGTACTTGGTTCCAACCGATTCAGTCCTCACTATGAGACCCATAGCTTTTCTTCCAACCTTCAGTTTACTGCTCCTCTGCTCACGGTGAAAATGGCTGTTAAAGAGATGTTTCTGCCCAAAAGATGTTTCCTCCGTTTTACAGAGCTGAATGGCTAAGTATTGGCTGCGGAAATGAATGATATGGAGTGGTTTTGAAATGCGTATAATACAGTGAGGTGATTCATATGAGTTGAAAGCTAACACGGAATAAACGACCGCGGAGATATTTTGTTAAGCAATTCAAAATCATCATTAAATACTTCGGCCTAATGACGTGACTGCTCAAATCACTTCAGTACTTTAACCATTAAGTTTTAAATGATAATCGGGTATGGCAAGATGGAAGGGTTTTTTTTCAAAGTTTTTATGATATAGTTGATAGGCATGATCAACACGACTAATTAAAATAACCTTTTGAATCATATATGACTTAACTATGCTAAAATTTTCATGATTTGTCACCATAATAATTTCATACCTTTGCCTTTCCTTTGATTTTCTTTATGGTTTTGATATTCCTTGTCCTCAATCATTGATATTCAGTTCCTCATAACTCTTTGATTTTTCTTGTTGTTTTGAATATGCAGGATCAATTTGTTGCTAAATCAAATGTTTACTGGATAGTGCCTTCAGGGTCTTTGGCTGCAGAATGTCTGATTGGCTGCTGAATGTCTGATTGATTGCAACATGTACCTGTATAAGTCTTAAAACATGGAATGGAATGGTTTGAAGCATGAATGGAATGATGAAATATTGCATGAAATGAATTAAAAATGGATAATGAAATATGGTGTAATGGAGTATGGGTGAAGTGAATAATGGGATGAGATGAATTGCAATTATGAAGTGGAGTGAAAAAGTGGCCTGCAACTTCTGATCTGTATTATTCAATTGCAGAAAGAAATCAATCTTAAAACTCTGAGATGGAAATGAGGTGGACCATGGAATGAAATGGAGTATGAAATGAATGGAGTGAAATGGATCATAAGTGGGATGTGAATCACTTATGATTTTATGATAGCTTCTTGCACAGAAAAAAAAAAAACTTGAAAAGCTAAAGTGTCAGAAAGATTCTGATTTTCACTCTATCTTTTCTGTATAAACATGCCAATCAGAGATTAGTTTTCATGTTTATACTTTATTTTTTTTTATTTTTTTATTTTTATATTTTTTTTTCAAATATCTGTCTTCAGAAAATTCAATTAAGTTGATGAAGAAGAAAAATTCTTCTTCATTAACTTCACATCACTGTTTTCCTGAAATTTCTTGACAAATTCTTCTCTTGAGAGTGGCTTATGATATAGCTTCAATCTATGACCATTCACAAGAAAAGTGACCTTCTCTTCATCTATTGTCCTGATTTTTATTGCTCCATTATCAAAAATTCTTATAATTTCATATGGCCTAAGCCAAAGTGTTTGGAATTTACCTTGAAAATCCTTGAACTTTGAATCAAACAAGAGAGCCTAGTCACCTTCTTTGAACTTATTTTCCTTGATGTATTTGTCATGCCATCTAGTCCTTTGCTATTGGACTATACTTGTTTTCTAAACTGCATCTTATCTGATCTCATCCAATTCATTAATCTGCTCCAATATGTGCTTTTGTGCCTCTGTTAGATCAAGTCCTAGCTGAACTGCCATTTTAAAAGTTTGAATCTGGAACTCTATGGGAAACAAAACTTTCTTTCCATAAACAAGTTCATAAGGAGTATGGCATGTTGTGCTTCTCCATGTAGTTCTATAGGCCCACAAGGATTCAGGAAGCCTATCTACCCAATCTCTTCTATGTAAATGAACAGTCTTCGTTAGGATTCCTTCAATGACCTTATTAGTAGATTCCACTTGACCATTTTCTTGTGGATGATAGGGAGTAGATTTTCTGTGTCTGATTTTGTACCTCTCCATCATTTGTTCCACTAGCTTTGATGTAAATTTAGTTCCTTGATCTGTAACAATTTCCCTTGTGACACCAAAACGAGTAAAAATATCCTCAAAAATAAAATTAACTATAGATGCTTCAGTAGCAGAAAGTAATGGCTTGGCCTCTACCCATTTGGTAACATAATCAGTGCAAACTAATATATATTTATTTTGTCTTGATGGAGGACTAATAGGTCCTACAAAATCCAAAGCCCATTTTTCAAAAGGTTCAACATGTACCTGAGGCTGAAATGGCATCTCACCTGAAGGAGAAGGTTTCCCTACCCTTTAGCAACTGTCACACCTTTTGACATACTCTTTAGCATCTTTAAACAGGGATGGCCAATAATATCCTAAATGAAGGATATTATAGGTTGTCCTTTTATCAGCAAAGTGTCCACCACAAGGTTCATCATGACATGCCTTGAGAATCTCAGGCATCTCATATTCCCGAACACATCTCCCAATGATAAAATCTGGACCTGTCTTGTATAACTCATTAGCAACCCATGAATATTTTGCACTGTCATAAATGATCTTTCTTTTGTCTCTTGCATTCATTATTGAAGGAAATTTCCCTGAAACTAAATAATTAGCAATGTCAGCAAACCAAGGAGTTTGAGTAGAAATTGCAAAAAGATATTCATCAGGAAATTGATCTTCAACTAGGGTATTGTCTTGGATGTTTTGGAGTCTAGATAGGAAATCAACTACTGTGTTTTGTTTTCCAGGCCTATCTAGAATGGTAATGTTGAATTCTTGTAAAAGAAATAACCATCTTATGACTCTACCATTAGTAATTGATTTGTTCATTAATATCTAATTGCAGAGTGATCTGTGTGAAAAAATGTTTCATAGCCTGTTATATAGTGTCTGAATTTGTTTATGGCATGAAAAACAGCTAAAAAATATTTTTCAGTTACAATATAGTTTAACTCTGAAGGAGTCAAATTTTTACTGGTATAGTAGATGGCATAAGGAATCAGGTCTTTTTGTCCCAATACTGCTCCTAGAGCTGTATCTGAGGCATCTGTTGAAATATGAAAAGTTAGCTTCCAGTTAGGTCTCCTTAAAATAGGTACTTCAAAGATTTTTGTTTTCAGGGTCTCAAAGGCTAATGGGAAATTGGGATTCCACTTGAATTCACAGTCTTTGGTAATTAATTTGAAAATTGGAGATGTTATCTTGGTGAAGTTTTCTATAAATCTTTGATAATATCCTGTAAATCCTAGAAAACTCCTAACATCTTTTTGACAACTTGGAATAGATAAGTTAGAAATGACTTCAACTTTTGACTCATCAACTCTAATCCCATACCCTGAAATGTGATGTCCTAAAACAATTCCTTCAGTAAACATCATAAAACACTTTTCATGACTTAGTGAAAGATTTGCTTCTTTACATCTCTTTAAGAATTTTTCCAAGTTTGCTAAGGCTTCTTCAAATGTGTTTCCATAAACTGTGAAATCATCCATATATACCTCTACACAATCATGTATTAGATCTGAAAAGATTCCTAGTACTTCCCTTTGAAATGTTGCAGGTGCATTGCATAGTCCAAATGGCAATACTCGGTAAGCGTAAGTACCCCAAGGACAGATAAATGTGGTTTTGTCTTGATCTTCCAGTGCTACTTGGATTTGATTATAACCACTAAACCCATCTAAAAATGAGAATTAATTTTTGCCATCTAATGTATCTAACACCTGATCTATGAAAGGTAAGGGAAAATGATCTTTAAGAGTAGCTTTGTTTAATTCCCGGGAGTCAATACATACCCTCCATTTACCATTTTTCTTTGGCACAATTACCAAATTAGAAACCCACTGACTCTCTGAAATGGGATAGATAAAGTTGACATTCAATAATTTCTACAATTCTTCTTTAACAATCTCCCTAAGATTTGGATTCATCCTTCTCTGAGGTTGTCTAATTGGTTTACAATTTTCCTATATGTAGATGTGATGAGTGCAAGTCTTGGGGCTTATCCCTTTCATATCAGTGTACTCCCATGCATATGCAGAAGAATGTCTCTATAATATCTTGACTATCTCTTCTTGCTGAGATTTCTCTAGGTTCTTTTTTATGTTTAAAGTTTTGCCTGGAAATATCTCAATTGTAGAGCTGCCAAATTTATCCATGGAATAGAGAGACATCTGCCTTGATGACAAAAACTCAATGTTGGATTCTTCTTGAAATTTTTCATGCTTATATTCCGAAGAGGATTCAAATTTTTCCAAGGTATTCAGAATTTGTCTATCTTCACTAATTTCTGAAATTGTGAAGAGAGGGTGTAAGTCTTCTTCATCCTCTATCCATTGAGTATCATCTAATTCTGTAATTGTTCTTGCTAGAGGATACAAGGTAAATTTATTGGTTGAACTACCATCATAGATGTACATATCACCGGATCTACAACCAATGAAAGCATCAGCTGTAGCTAACCAAGGTCTTCCTAATATAATAGGGTGTCCTCCTAGATTATTCTTAGGACTTAGGATCATAAAATCCACAGGATACTCCCAAGAGTCTAGGGACACTGGAATATCTTCTATTACCCCATCAGGTTTGATCACATATTTGTCTGCTAATTGTAATAATGTGGGTGTAAAAAGAAGAGTTGGAAGTTTAAGTTTATCCATGATTTGTCTACACATAATATTGATTTTTGCTCCTAAGTCAATGAGTGTGTTTTGGATTTCAATTCCATTGATGTGAATTTTGACAACTGGATTTCTTGGGTCTAGATACTTTGGAATAGCAATCTTACCCATCATGATATCTACTATTTTTCCTGCCAGTTGAATTTTCTTTGTCTCTCTTATTCTTTTTCTTGTTTTCTTCATGCTCAACTCCTTTATTGTCTTTGCTAAGATTGGAATTTCCTTGATGGCTTGCAATAATGGGATCTTAATACAAACATTTCTCAGCTCATCTAGGAAATCATAATTCGGCACCATAATTTGTTTTTATACACCCCTATCAATTTGTAATCTTTCTGGGAAGGGAGGTGTAGAAGTGGATGTTGATGGATGCTCTAATATAGGAGTTGAAATTATTGGTTCTTTTTGTTTTGATTTTTCAATGTTTGGGTCTTGGAAAGTTGTGTTCTCTCCAAGACTTTTATTTAACTATAGAGAATCTTCCTCAGAATTGTCTTGCTCTTGTATGATTACAGAAGGTTTCCTCTTTTCAAGTATTCTTCCAGACCTAAGTTGAACATCACTAAGGTCTAAAGGAGTGATCAAATAAGTTGGAAATTGTTGGCCTTCTATCATGTATGTGTTCTGAGGATTTTTATTGTTGGGGTTTGGTATGGGTTGGGCAGGCAACTGGTTTTTTTTTCTGAGGAAATGGTAATGGAAGTGGTTGATTCTGATGTTGTGGATTTTGGAAGTTTAAGTTTATCCATGATTTGTCTACTCATAATATTGATTTTTGCTCCTAAGTCAATGAGTGTGTTTTGGATTTCAATTCCATTGATGTGAATTTTGACAACTGGATTTCTTGGGTCTAGATACTTTGGAATAGCAATCTTACCCATCATGATATCTACTATTTTTCCTGCCAGTTGAATTTTCTTTGTCTCTCTTATTCTTTTCCTTGTTTTCTTCATGCTCAACTCCTTTATTGTTTTTGCTAAGATTGGAATTTCCTTGATGGCTTGCAATAATGGGATCTTAATACAAAAATTTCTCAACTCATCTAGGAAATCATAATTAGGCACCATAATTTTTTTTATACACCCCTATCAATTTGTAATCTTTCTGGGAAGGGAGGTGTAGAAGTGGATGTTGATGGATGCTCTAATATGGGAGTTGAAATTATTGGTTCTTTTTGTTTTGATTTTTCAATGTTTGAGTCTTGGAAAGTTGTGTTCTCTTCAAGACTTTTATTTACCCGTAGATAATCTTCCTCAGAATTGTCTTGCTCTTGTATGATTACAGAAGGTTTCCTCTTTTCAAGTATCCTTCCAAACCTAAGTTGAACATCACTAAGGTCTAAAGGAGTGATCAAATAAGTTGGAAATTGTTGGCCTTCTATCATGTATGTGTTCTGAGGATTTTTATTGTTGGGGTTTGGTATGGGTTGGGAAGGAAACTGATTTGTTTTCTGAGGAAATGGTAATGGAAGTGGTTGATTTTGATGTTGTGGATTTTGAAGATTTTGTTGAAAATTTTGTTGAAAATTTTGTTGAGGAGGGAAATGTGGATATAGTGGATAGGATGGTGGATATTGGTAATACTGAGAGTATCTTCCATAGGGATTTTGTGCTCCTTGCGCCCAAGTTTGTGATTGATTTTGAAATTGGGGCCAAGGTTGCTGCCAAGAATTCCAATTTGGTGGAGGTTGATTGTACATCTAATCATGGAATCCTTGTGTTTGAGGTCCTTGCCAAGGCCTTCTAGAGACAAAATTGAGAGATTATGTGGAACTTGAAGGAGTATCTTCTTGAAAGACAGCTTTAAGACCAGGAAGTGAAGGAAAACTCTTGGTCTCATGTTCTTCTGAACAAATTACACAAGTCTCCACAACTTTGGCATCCAAAGGGCACTCTCTCAAGGCATGTTTCTTTCTACATTTGGGACAAAAGATTGC
This sequence comes from Pinus albicaulis, assembly GCA_034641835.2. NCBI lineage: Eukaryota > Viridiplantae > Streptophyta > Pinopsida > Pinales > Pinaceae > Pinus > Pinus albicaulis. The sequence continues at coordinate 434,138,359 of CM076576.1, read as the reverse complement.
TAAGGCATCAGATTCAGCTTTTTGCTTGTTTTGTAACTTAAGGGTGTCTATTTGTTCACTAAGACTCCCTAAAATATCATATTTGAATTCATCAAGCATATGTCCTATTTCTTCCCTACTTACTGTCCCAGAAGCAGACTTACTTGCCCTTGCAAGAGTAGGGTCTCTTGGTCCTTTTACAGTTTTAGATTTCCCTCTTGAAAGGTTGATACATAATTTAGCTATTTCAGGTAATGTAAGCTGAGATATATCCCCTTTTCCCATCATGTTAAGGACATATAACCATTCAACCCTAATTTTCTTCAACAAGAGAGCTTTCAAAGTGTCTTGGTCTAGGTTTTCCATTTTTTCTCTTTTGATGTTGTAGTTAAATCTCTCCAACAAATATTCCAGATTTTCATCTTCTTTTTGTAGCATTTTAAACACTTCCTCCTTATGGTTGGCTGGCATACAGTAGTCCAAATACCTCTCTAGAAATACTTGTTTCATGTCTTCCCATGTCCTAATAGAACTGTTGATCAAACTCATAAACCACTTCAATGCTGCTCCTTTCAATGTTGAAGGAAATAATTTAAGTTTTTGAGCATCTTGTATGTAGTCATAGGTTCTACACAGGACTTCAAATTCAAATAGGAAGGTTTTAGGATCTTCAGTTTTCAGTCCATAAAATTTTGGAAGGACAGAGGGTGAAATGTTTTTCATAGTTGTATTGGTTTCTTCATCTACTATAGGAAACCCAAAAGAGCTTCCCATTTCTCTTCTACCTCTACCTCTACCCCCTCAAAATAGTGTGTGTTCTCCATTAAAAACTCCTCCTCCCCCTTCTTCTGCCATAGTTGATTCTTCTGTAGAAGTTGAAAAGTTTATGTCCCTAGCAGGGGTTCCTGAATCTTCTTCTAAGACAGGCTCAGTGGGTAAAGTAGAGGGTCTTTCTAATGGAATATCTGATCCTAAGTTCTCTGGAAGTCTAGGATCAGTAAAGGATGGAATGTGGGTTTGAGTTGGAGGTGTGCTGGCTCTAGGTCTTGGTGAAACAAGTGGTGTTCTAGGAATCAAGCTTCTGCTTCTTATGAATCTACCCCTTGAGTCTCTTTCTCTACGCATATCATTGTTTTTGGGTGGTAAGAAACAAGGCTACCTAGTTACACGTCCCCGGAAAAGGTGCCAAAATGTTTTTCTCAACTTAGTGTTCCTAAATTGAGGTCATTAATTGTCAACCAGGGCTAGTAAATTGCTGAAGTGTGGTGCACTATATGTGCCTAGGTATCTGTTTCTCACTACGTTGTATTTAGTGTTTTTCTGATGTTTTTGGTTTTTTTATGGTTTTATGTTAAAAAGGAAAGCACTAAATGTTGATGAAGGACAGTTGTTGGACACACTAAAAATAAAGAAAAACCTATTCTAAACTGTGTAATGAACTAAAGAACAGAAAATGCAAAGCTTGATAATAACTCCTAGTAAGGAAATAAATCACAACATGAACTCAATAACTCATAGCATGAACTCATCCCATTCATTCATTAGGAATATGTTGGAATAGTTTGAGAAAAGAACAAGTTTAATACAAATGAGGTTCTCCTAAGGACACAATCATCTTACAATATTACAAAGAATCTCATCCATGGCTAGAGGTTTATTGGAACACAATTGAAAAGAGATTATTTGTAGCACAAGAATATTTCTACTCTAAATTAACTTGTAATGCTAATATTACTCCATTCTGCAGCTCATCTTGTCACTAGTAGACCTCATCCACAAGTTAGAGATTTCCTAAAATAGTTTTTGGAAAGAGAGGTTTAATTGTGAATTTTCAAAGGATTGCAGAATAATCAAGGCCTTAAACTGATATCACTAACTCCTGTCCAGATGATGATGTATTAATAGAAAGTCAGAACAAAATTAGTTTTGTAAATAATGAAGGTCGTGGAATCTAATGTTAACAGTTAATACTACTTAAAGAACAATGGATAACACTGAACTAGGATGCAATTGATCAGACTTGAAACAAAGTGACCACAACTAAACTAAAATTCCATTAGCATAACTTGAAATACAGTAAACAAAGTTGAACTAGAATGCCACTAATCTAACTTGAAATGCAGTGAACTAAAATTGAACTAGATTTCCATTATCAAACTTGAAATATAGTGACAGAATTTAAAATAAAATGACATCTACCTCCGGAGTGCTACAACTAGACTAAAGATGCAACTAATCACTAAAATGTTTCAGCTCTGTCTCATTCGAAATGAGTGGTATTTTGGAATAGTTTGTAGAACAGGACTAGCTGAAACATGTTATGTAAATGAGCATGAAAACATACAATTCAACAAAACACAACAAAGCTCTAAAACACCACAGCTATGTCTCATCCAAAGTTAGTGATATTTTGGAAGAATTATAAGATCATGACTAGCTGTAACAACTGGTGTAATTGAGCATAAGAATGTAAAACTAACTCCTAAAATACTACAGTCACACCTCATTCGACATTAGTGATATTTTGGAAGAGTACGTAAGAACGAGACTAAACTGTAGCATCTAATGCAAATGAATATAAAACTCAAAGTTCAGAAAGTCAATTAAACTAGGAATGAAACAAGGCTAAATTACTTATCTAAATTATATGAACAAAGCTCCTCAGGTAGCAGGGGCCCTCTACCACCGGATTAGCATGAAAATCTACTCAAGATTGACTCAGCTCGTGCAATTAAATGATGTTTCTTTCATTAAAGGATAAATTCTTCAAAACAGAGTACTTACGGCCTTCAAAGATCTAGCAACAAAAACAAAATCTAACCAACCGTTTCTCGGTCTCCCGAGTCATACTTATAATGAAGTTACATAACCAATCTTTGAGAAAAATGGGGATAAGTGTCTTTCCCACTTCTAATCAAATTAAAACTCTTATTAACAGTCTTGTGCTTTACTACGGACATCTGTAGAGTCTGTGTTTTGATAGGAAACTGCTTCTCTTCTACGTGCATAACCGCTTTGATACTTTAACTCAGACTTCGTGGGGAGCAAGAGATGATGGGGAGGTGTTGTGGATTTCAACCATATGGCTTTTTCTTTGTAGTGACACCTGGAACCTACATAAACATGAGGATGGCTACAGAACAGACAACTGGCTACGGAATGCCTGTATTCTGTAGTCGAGTCCTAGTCAAAATTACTACACCAACAAAATCATAAAAAAATAGCAAGTTAGTCATTATATAAATTCTTAAAGAAATTTTAATTAATCCTATTGATCAGTTAAGCATGTAGTTGATGAGGGACAAAGAAAATGAAGTGGAATGTGGTGAAAGAGAAGAACATCTTTGGGGCTCAACAATACCTAATCCCAACCCTACGGTCATCACAACTGTCAGTAGCTCGCCAAATCCTGCGGCATCTACTCCTACCGTGACCACGTTGGGACCCATGGTAACTCCTCCCACGAGTATGACTACTTCGGTGCCTTCTAGCAACCCTTTCGGTTGGAACCCTCTGCTGAGTTCAAACCCCTTGGCCACTATACCAGGGGGCAGTGTCACCAGCACACAGGTAGCAAGGAACATTTTGCTTCCCCTGCAATCCTTAGGACAAATGGGACAACCTATTGTCAATACTTTTCCCTTAAGTGGTTCAAATATAGGTGTAGGGTCTATGCCGCTACCAAACTATGCAAGTAGTAGCATGCCTTTGGGAAATTCTATTGCATCCATTTGGACTAACCAACCCCAACCTCCATCTGGAATGGGAGGGAACTTTTATACTGGGGGCAACCAACCATTCACCCCGTAATACAATATGCCCTATGGACAGAAACAATATTTCCCTACTCCTCCACCTATCGAAAGCTTTTATCAAAGTCCTACTTATCCTGCTGGTAACACATTGATGGGTGGACCCTATGGTCTAAGTAGTCAGCCCATACTTCCTTGGTTAGATTCGGGGGAAAATCCACAATTTCCATTTTTAGCATCTTTGGACATCCTTGATATCCATAAACTGACTAACGACCCCATCAATCACAACCCGCTCTAGCCTCTAGTACCGCATAAGATTCCTTCTGACATCCCAAAGTTCGATGGGAAACAAGGGGATGACCCACCGCACACATCACTACCTTTCATCTATGGTATATATCCAATTCCATGGTGGATGATAGTGTGCGGCTTTGACTATTTCCCTGCACCCTTACAGGCAATGCCGCCAGGTGGTACATTGAATTTCCACATGCCACCATCAATACTTTTGGCGCTTTAGCAATGGAGTTTATAAATAACTTCCAATTACCAATTAGATTTGAAACCAGAACAAAATTGTTAACCTTGCTACACCAAGACACCACCACCCACATCTCCGATCATATTCATGAATGGAGATGTAGGAGGAGGCTAGTCAAAGCACCAATCCTGGATCATCTCTTAGCCAATTGGTTTTGCAAGTCTCTTTTACCCCACATCTCTAAAGGCATTGGCCTTTCTGTTGCGGTTACAGAAGATCAATGCTTTCGTCATGCCCATCATTTGTATTTAATCTATTCATAATCTGGCACGCTATACGATCTACTCCCCCATGCCCTTGGCAACCCAAATCCTCTGGCCACTTAGAAAACCAGAGCACATGTCGACGGTCTCGTTGGCACAATATCTGGTGTGGCCACAAAGCAGTCTTGGGGGCAAGCCTCCCAGCCATCTTCGGTTGCCACCGCCCCTCACCAAACGACTACTCTTCCTCCCGCTGAGGTAAATTCTGTGCAAAACTCACAAAAAACTAGCGGGAAAAATAAGAAGAACAAGAAAAAGACATCTTCTTCGGAAGAGCAGTAGGATAATTAGAATAACCCTAATCAGAAAAACGCTGCAAAAAATGACAAAGGGAAGGATAAACCCATGAAATTTCCTTGCAAGATTTGTGCAGAGGACCACTTGACATACAAATGTCCTCGGCTGCAGGAATGCACCAATTTTATTGCCAACAAGGTTTCTGGGCAAACACCTGCCATTCTTCATAATCCTTTCCCTAATCAGTAGCAGCAACATCAACACAGGGTTGAAAATCCTCCACAACCCCATCAACGGGGCAATGGTGGTTCACATCCTTCCGGTGAAGGACCATCCGCCATTTATGGCATTGAGAGTGTTGAACTTCAAAATTGAGCCAAGCTTTATGTAAATCCTACCATAGATGCTCAAGAACCTAGTACTAGTTCAAATCCACCGCCACCCAACGATTTGTATATCAAATTGCCTACTGCTGAACCCATGATTCGTCCCCCCAAAGGGACACTTCGACGCACGACTCATAACACCTCTACATGTGCAGCCCAAAACTACAACATTATAGAAGATTTGGCGCAGGCACTGTCAGCTATGTCTGCTCTCGAAGTATTACAAACCTTTCCAGCACAAAGGAAAGCCTTGCTTTCAGCCATTGGTGGAATAGACCCCCAGGATTCCATGCTAGCTATATTTGATATGGAAAAGTCTAAACCTCACCTCTCACACCAACTCACATTCCAAGTGTAGGTTGTGTTGAAAGGGAGACCAATCCATCGCACTGTCATAGACGGAGGTGCTTCGACCTGCGTTATGTCACAAGCTTGCTGGCTCAATTTAGGTTCTCCTACCCTCACCCCGCCATCGAATTCCCTCAAAGCTTTCGATGGCCACATTTTCCTCCCAAAAGGATACCTTGCTAGCTTTCCCATCACTATGAGTGGGAAAATGGTAAACGTGGACGTTGAAGTCGTAGAGCGCCATCTAGACTATAAACTATTTCTTGGTCGCAGTTGGTCTTATGCCATGAATTCCATTGTGTCTTCAGTCTTCCGACTCATCCTATTTCCATTGGATAGGAAAATAGTCACAATGGATCAAATATCCTTCTGCACCCTTGATTATGCTACATTACCAAGTAGCACTGTACCCTTAATAGGAGGCTTTCTTGACTCTTACGTCAGTATCGTTACCGGTCTTCTGAAGGCATCTTCCCTACTGGGTTGTTTTCCTCTCCCTCCGCCACAGATCCAAAACACGGTCGCAATGATATCCACCACTTTGGATGGCTCTATCGACCCATGGATCATTCTGGCACCTTCAGACATTGATTCCTATAGAGATTAGATGTAGCTCTCACCAGCCGAGTTGGCTTACCAAGCCATCCAAATAGCATCTGAACCCTCCACTGCTATGGTTTCGACTGCAGGTACAAACTTCCCGCCCATCATAGTTCTCTCTAACAATCTCCTCAATGAATTCTTGCCTACAGACGAAGCTATTCGAGAGATCATGTCTCTAGAAGAATGACCTTGGGGAGAGTTTCACCATCGCGCTTCGATGATTGACTCAGAGGCGATAAAAACTGAAATCCCATCTTTTGACCAACCTGAGATGGTTCCCTCCGCTTATACGACTGTTCAAACTATCGATTCAGAAGGGAACATGGGTAATATTTCTAAGACAATGCTCATTGATATCTCGGTCAAAACGGGTATCGTGGAAAATATTCAGATTGGAGCCGACTGCAATCCTGAGGAAATTGCGTGCTTCACATCCCTTTTTAAGGAATTCCGCGATTTGTTTGCTTGGTCTTATGACGAAATACATGGCATAGACCCATCTATCGTCAAGCACGAAATCAAGATTTATGACAATGCCAAACTAGTCCGGCAACGACTCAGACCAGTCCACCTGTGCAAAGCAGCCACCATCAAAATTGAGGTAGAAAAACTTTTAAACGCTGGTTTCATCTATCTCGTTCCTTTAACAGAATGGGTTTCCATTTTGGTTCCTGTTGATAAAAAACAAGGCACCATTCGAGTTTGCATCGACTATCGCGATCTGAATGCCGCTTATCCCAAAGACAATTATCCTACACCGTTCATTGATCAAATTCTCGACGATTGTGCCGGATGCGAATCTTTTTCCTTCATGGATGGATTCTCGGGCTATAACCAGATTGCAATTAAAAAATACGACCAACATAAAACTGCCTTCATCTGTCCTTGGGGCACATTTGCATATCGAAAACTCCCATTCGGTCTAAAGAATGCTGGATAAAATTTTCAGCGGGCTATGGACTACGCTTTTCATGACATTCGACATATTGTACAAGATTACTTGGATGACCTTCTGGCCCATTCCAAGAAACGACATGATCAACTACTCATTTAAAAAAAAAAATTGCTAGGTGCAGATTCTACAATATACGTTTGAATCCTCATAAATTTGTATTTATGGTCGATTCCAGACGTTTGTTAGGTTTCATTGTCTCCAAGCACGGGATTAGGGTTGATCCCGATAAGGTTAAGGTGACTATTGAATTGTCGGCACCACAATCCATCCTTCAGCTCCAACGTTTGCAAGGGAAGGAAAACTTTTTGCGTCGTTTCATTGTTAACTATGCCGAGATGACAAAAGGATTTATGGGATTATTGAAGAAAGGAACACTATATTTGTGGGATGACCAAGCTCAACGGTCATTTGATGCTTTCAAACATGCACTTGTTTCAGCCCCACTCCTTAGTGCTCCCGATTACTCACTCGACTTTCTCCTCTACCTAGCAGCCTCACCGTCCTCACTTGGAATGGTTTTTGTTCAAGTACATAATGACGACAGTGAACATGTGATTTACTATTTATCCAAAGGTCTAATCAGACCTGAATTACGTTTTTCACATGTGGAGGAAAAATTTCTCTGGCGATAGTTTTTGCCGTCACCTGACTCTGACACTATATAATGCTACGACAGACTACGGTTATTGCTTTGGAGAACCCCATGTGACATATCTTGTCTAGAAAAATTATTGGAGAAAAATATTCCAAATGGATCGTAATCCTCCAACAATTTGATTTTGTCTTCACAGCTACCAAAGCAAAGAAATCACTCATCTTTGCCGAATTATTATCGGATCTTCCCTGAATCGACCCAGGAGAAGTAGCTCATGATCCATTTCCTGATGAATCTGTATACTTGGTCGATTCTTCGGACCCATGGTATGGAGACATTTTGGTCTACCTACAAACCCAATGCTTTCGCCCAACTCTCATGTCCGACGACCGTCGTCGTATCCACCACCAAGAAAAGCAATACCTCGTGCTAAATGATACACTATATCATCGTGGTGTTGATACTATTCTCTGATGTTGTCTCACTTTCGATGAGGCAGAACGCGTTTTGAATGACTGCCACACAGGGGCATGCGGTGGTCATCTTTCGGGCATAGCTACTGCCCAAAAAATCTTGCGCGCAGGTTACTATTGGCCCACTTTGTTTAAAGACTGCATTTTAGCAGTCCAGAAGTGCCATCCATGCCAAATTTTCACAAAGAAAATGCGCGCTCATCCTGCCCCCCTTTATCCGGTTATCTCCATTGGTCCTTTCGCTAAATGGGGAATTGATTTCGTCACCTAAAATCCCACTTCGGAACATGGACACAACTACATCGTAGTTGCGGTCGACTATTTTACGAAATGGGCAGAAGCCCTTCCCACTTTCAAAGTCGATGGTGAAACCGCCGCTCTCTTCCTGTTCAATCAGGTAATCTGTCGGTTCGGCGTACCCCTATCTATTGTCACAGATCATGGATCCCACTTCCAGAATCATATGATGACCGAATTAACATCCATGCTAGGTTTCCATCAAGATCATTCTTCGTCTTATTACCCTGAAGCAATTGGTCAAGTCAAAGCCGTAAATGGCGTCCTAAAAACCATGATTTGTTGATTTGTCGGAAACCATGAAACCACATGGCATCGGAAGTTGTATTCCGTGTTATGGGCATACCGAATGTCAGTAAAAACTGCCACAGGCTTCACGCCATTCCAACTTGCCTTCGGCCTGGAGGCAGTACTTCCAATCAAGTGTGAAATTCCATCACTCAAAATTTCCGTTGAACTCCTGCCTGGCACCACTGCCACAGAAGAGCGCTTGCTCTCACTCGATCATTTGGATGAAACTTGTTGAGATGCTACACTAGCACTCGAAGCTCACCAGCACTGAGTCAAAGCTCAATACGACAAATCTGTCAAGCCTCGTTCTTTCCAAGAGGGCGATCTTGTTCTACTTTATGATCAGAAACATGACCTCTTGGGGGTAGGAACACTCCAACCATTATGGCTCGGTCCTTACATTGTCACTAAAGTCCTCTCAAAGGGAGCTTAAGAACTTCAGGACTGTAATGGAATTCCACTCGCGGTGCCCCGCAACGGGCTCTACTTAAAAAAGTATTTTGCCTAGTTTCGAACTAGGCATATGCTTTGTAATTTTATGTATATAATTTTTGCTTATTGTTTTGATGTCTCTAGATGTTTTTTGGTTTCACGGTGTTTTTTCTCATGTAATATTTTTCCTCACACAGATGCCGTCACCCTCTTTATCATACATCAAATATGCGGATGGTGCTAGTCATCACACTAGATGCATTGCTTCAGCTGCTTGGGTTCTCTACACTCCTGAGTCAGACCTCCTTGGTTCTGGGGAATCTTCCTAGGTAGCGCCACCAATAATGTTACCGAGTACATGTCAGTGATCCAACTCCTCATGGAAGCGACATCTCGTGGCATCTCCAATTTAGTGGTCAGGTTAGATTCCCAACTTGTCATTATGCAGTTAAACAATCATTACCGTGTCCATCATCCAGTCTTGTTGCATTATTTTTTAAGAGTACGACTTTTAGAACGTCAATTTCAAACAATCACATTTGAGCACGTTCCTAGAGGATTTAATACATTAGCTGATTCTTTGGAAAACTATGTGTTAGATTGGAATTTGTCACATTTACTATACAATATTTACTCATGAGTATATATATTTTTATCCCATTGAAAATACATAAAAAACTAAAAAACAAAAAATCACCAAAAAATTATGTATATATATATATATATATATATGTCATGTCTAGAAAAATAGTTAACTTGGGTGTTTTACAAAAATTTGGCTACACTAAGCCACGCTCTGACACTAATACATCCACTCCACTAGCTAGGCCTGATGATCATGGTAGCATACAACTACTCTAGCTATCCTCCTCAGAGGCACCAGGTATGTCGCTGCAAATGAACTAGAACCTCCCGCATAGGAAGGGGTGGTATGCCCATACTCAAACCCTCCAGGTTTCTGGAGAGTTCATGTAAAACTTGGGCATCATCATCCTTGCCGACTTTCGCATCCTCTACTAGTGCACCAGCCCTGGGTAGTTGCAGTCCTCGCCGTGCATAGCGAGGGGCCCCAACTGGCCGGATAGGTGCCACATCTGTGTCAAGAAAACAAACGCTTCATGTCAAAACATAAATTTCACCTTGTTTTTAAAAAAAAAAAAAAATCATAAACATTCAAAAGACAAAAAACAAAGTACTTCTTTGAAATACACTGATCATTTCCTTCTTACCATCGAGCCCCCACTGAGTGCCAGGGGGCAACACTAACTCCGGATCGCCTATGAATTTCATCCCTACATAGGGATAATCCTCATTCATAATAATCTGTGAGTTGAGCCAATCAAAAAATCCATCATCAAAACAGTGGTGGACGGGACCCTCTCCAGTCTGCGGAAGCAAAGCGGCCCACCGAGCTTGCCTCGGCTCACGTGGACCCAATGGCACTGTAACGATCCTGGGTCTCATTAGTGGTATCCGCTCTAGTATGAAAGAGACAATCAATGTACCGTACCCAAAATCTCTCTGGGTACGGGTCTTACATGCGGTAAGCTCTGCTCGGACTCGACGGACAACTCTGTCACACTAGTAAAAAACTTGAGGCTGCATACAGTCCAAGGCTAGGAGCATCTGGGCCTTGGTGGCCACATGCTGACTCTTGGCACCTGCCAATCAAACAATCATCCATAATATAGACTGTAGTGGTCTCAAATTCACCTGTGTGATCGGTATCCGGTTGCTCACAGCCTGAGTGCCACGTATGCAATGCGCATGAATTAGATCAGTAGTGGAATGTGGGTCAGCTCTGGACCTCGTCAAGTTGGGCCTCGCCCCACGACATGATAGGCCGGTCAAAATGTACACATCATCCTTTTCGATTGAGAGCTCATTACCCCCAATCCGAAAGACATGTTGCCGTTCGTCCCATTGCTGGATTACCCACCTCAGAAGGTCCTCTTGACCCCTCATCAGTTCTAAGCAGGCATAATTTAGAAATCCGCATCTATGGAGAGCCATCAATCTTGCAGCATCCGTCACCATCTCTCATTCTTCCCATTCATTTTCTCTCTCTCGCCAGATACTCATGATTAACAGCTGAATACCTGCAAATGCAACATTTTCAACCGATCAAAAATTTCTTGTACCACTTCAAAATAGTAAAAACGAGTTTCTAAAAAACTCGGTGCACCTAACACTGGCTCTAGTACAAAAAAGAGCGTGCTAATGCGGTACCCCTTCACGGGTTATGCATTTAACGTGGCTATTATAATTCTGCCCCGCGTTAGGTGCAAGCATTTTTTTAGGGCCTCGAAATTTTCTAATTTTGAACTAGCAAAAAGTAACAAAAAGATAATTAAATGATAGCAGGAGGTTCGAGCTCTTACCTGGATCTCGCGGGAAGGAAAACCGTTGCCCGAATTGACCGTAATCGTCAGCTAAAGATTTCACCCCTTTTCACCCCAGAGCTCCTTCACAGCACTCAAAATAATGAAAATGAAGGTATTCTGACCTTCTTATAGCAAATTCTAGGGCATGACTCTCTTACACTAGTCGGAAAAAGTTGTGAATTCTTGTTGCGCATGTGTCGCACTATTGAGATTTGGTACTAATGTTCTGATGGGTGATCAAGATTTATATGCAGACATACTCGTGGTTCATCGAGCATTCTTTTTACGGTTTTTTTCTTGCTTGTTAATCCAAAAAACCTCGAGTTCCCTTCTTCGGACTCGTTAAACTTATACGAAGTTGATATCGAGAATTATTTTTCTGGTCTTTTTCTTGCTCGTTAATCCGAAAAACCTAGGGTTCTCTTCTTCAAACTCGTTAAAACCATGAAGAAGCACTGAGCTTTATTTTTAGGACCCTTTTTCTCACTCATAAAACTGAAAAAACCCCGAGTTGACTTTGTCGGGCTCATTAAAATACCACGATAGAGAACAAGGAGCCATTCTTTTCCTCTTTTTCAAAGCTCTTTAAACTGAAAAAGTGACCTAGTTTTCTCAATGTGACTCGTTAAAATTTCACGGAGGGTACCGAGTTTTTCTTTGTTTGACTCATTAAAATTTCACAAAGAGTATTGAGTTTACTCCGTCTCCTCGTACTCATAAAAAAATGAGGTAGACGTCCATCGAACATAGATTTCTCAATTTTTCGGCTTCGATGGACTAACTCATGGAAAATGAACTGTTTCAGGCTTACTATTATCCCTTTTCTGTGCCCGGTTATCAAGACATGACAAAGGTACCCCAATGGATTCGTCTTTTACGATATTTTTCAAACTCTCTAAACATGAAAAACTCACCTAGTTTACCCATCTGGACTCGTTAAACCTAATCAGACAGGGCATGGAGTTGTCTTTTATGATATTTTTCAGACTCTCTAAAACATGAAAAAATCACCGATTTTACTCGTCTGGACTCGTTAAAATTAATTAGACAGGAAAATTTTGGACAAAATGGATACTACCTCTGTTACATTTCAGAAAGGTCGATTTGGTAGCAAAATTCTTGAACATGGCACTTCCCAGAAAACTCTTTTGCAGCCAGCTGAACCCTACCATATATGATTATTAGCCTTCATTTACCAGTGTCCCTGCATTGGTAAAATCCTAACACACTCTTTGTTGTTCATTAAGCCTCAGCTGCCTAGTACCCTATTACAGTGCCTTCTATTGTTCAAGTAGATCTCGCTATCTACTACTCCTGTTATCAACCAAACCACTCATTATGCCAGAAATTATTTGTCATCCGACGTCCCCATTTACTCTTCATTATCTCAATCACAAATCAGTTGGTTTCCGTTTCGTGTTGACTGATGTAGGACGCCTCAATGCCTACCTTTCAAAAGATCTCTTCCTACTGACTTCAACATCTTATCTAGGAAGTTGATCCAGAAACCCATAAATACCTAGATACTTGCAGACATCAGTGGTAGGTAGTCTTGTGTTTGATCAGGAGTCTTCATCATTGGCTCCTGGTCGAATGATTCTACGAGTGTTCGACTTAAACTCATTTTATTCACACTCGCTAGATTGTACTGTGCATCTTAGGGACCATCATCATTATCGGTGGCCACCTTCACGTCTGTTAACAATTTTCATTATCAAATGGTAATCAGATTATTTCTCACATGTTCGACGACAACTCCTTCATTCACATGTTGAGAAATATGCACTTTAAGTGAATCGGCGGTCAAGACCTTGGGGCAAAGGTTACATCATTAAAGTTGTGTTCCCTCCCCCAAGTTGCGATACTATTTATGGAGACAGCTTCTTCAGCCTGATCCTGTTATGACAGACACTTCCACATTGTGCTTATCGGTGGACAAATTCTTCATATCTCTATTCTAGAGAAATCATGTTGTTTAAGCTACTGAGCATGGGAATGCCCGACTCAAGGCAGATACTATATTTTCTGACATATGTTGTTGTTTCAGGTTTTCCTCAGTCTTTCAATCTCTTTATCTCTACTACACACTTTGTAAATTATTTCGGCCATCGTCTTCGTCTCTGACCTCACACTTTAGGGGGCATTTGTTACAGGTCAAAATACCTCCTCATCAGCTCAGAGGAGAAGACAAATATGGAAGGAATACAAAGACCTAAATTAAACCTATTTCTGCCAAGGTAATGCCTCTCTATAACAACACAAGAGCATTATAACACAATTGATCAGTGAATGGGCCGCGTTAGTGGCTAGGGCAACACTCTGTTTACACTAGAGGGAAACGTTACCCATGTTTTAAGTTTGAAACGGGAAAACTCGTGGAGAATGATTTGAATCTCCAGCTTTTTCTCACAAGAGAGTCAGTACAAAAAAGGAAACTGCAAAGCACCAACTCTTATTGGGAATTTCCATAAACAACTGAACTGTCAAAGGAGGCAAAAGCATGGAGGTTGAGGAAACATCTTGGTTTTTTCTATTCAAGAACTAGTAGAAGAAGAAGGGCAATGATTTCTCTCCCAATCTCCTATAAAATGGAGTTGAAGGCTCTTGGTTCAAGGTCGAAGGATTGTTAAGTTTTCGAATACTTGTGAAGTAGAGATCATTGCTGTAGTGTGAAGGTCAAAGATCAAAGAGGTTCATTGAGGACTTGTTGATCAAGACATCACCACTTTGAGAGATAGAGAGATTGGAAGGCTGAGGAGGGCTTGGTGCAATCGACGGTTGTAATCCTCGTTTTTACAAATCATTAGAACTGTATCTGTTTTGTCCATTCTATGCGTTGATATTGTCATTAATATCTGATCACTTATATAGCATGAGATGAATGGCTTAGATGTGTAGAATTTAAATGTTTATTATATATTGGCTCAATTGATAGGAAATGTATGTTATGTTAGAAATTACATGGGTGCTTTAATTGATTGCAGGATCTAGATTTGGAGGTAGTGAAGGAGAAACGTTGCTTCGCTACCTAGTGCTCTCCAAAGGACTTCAAGATCATTAAAGAGGTAATTCTCTATATTTTTCCATCAAGTGGTTTTCAATTTAATATGAACATGTATATGCCATCTTTGTGAACTGTACAGCTAGTCTTACTGTCTGCCTCAGGCACTGGAAAGCCCTGAGAGGGATATACGATAACCAACAACACAAGCATTTTACCCTATAGCAAGGTAAATTTGGTCAATCCAACTAAGTGACTTGGTTCTAAATAGGTTCTTTGTATGGTTCAATTCAAACTGGGAGTCTTGCAAGGCTGTAAGATGTTCAGGGATAGAAATTTCTCTATTAATGGTCCTAACAGTAGTTAAGTTTCCATTTTTAGAAGTTTTCCACAAAAAAATTTCTGGGTCATCAACTATTGTAGGAGGATTTGGGTCCGGATGAGATCTAGTATTGATCCTTTGTGAAGCTAGATTTCAAACTCAAAACGTAGAGAGGCTGAAAGTTTAGGAATGTTTTCGGAAGGCTGAACTCTCTTAGTGTTTGGTAAACTCACACAGTATGGGACTAGGTTTCTAAATTTTTCAAGGATGATTTAACACAATCCTAGGGAAGTCTATTATGTGTATGGTCCACCACCAATAATTGACAAAAAACCAATCTAGGGATGTTTTTGTGGTTTTATGAGTTCCTTTATGTATCCCTAAGGTTTGTATGAGTGTCCTACAATTGAGTCATCATTTTGCTAGGATGATGAAACAACCAGATTCTACTCTTGGCTATCAGTTGATTTTCTAAGCTTTAACTGAGGGTCATATGATTCCTAAGAGGTATTCAGGAAACTATGTACTCATAGGTCCCACTGTGATCACCATTATGTTAGTGGTGATGAGGTGGCTATAAATCATTGGATATTCTTTAACAAGGGTTTCTGAAGTCCTAAGGGATACTTAGATTTTCACTAACTCAGAATGTCCCACCATGATCGCCATTATGTCAGTGTCCCATGATTTAGTAGATTGGTAAACCAAATGGACAAGGTAACATCAGACCAGCCTTTGGAGTCCTAGGACCTAGCCTTCCTAGACTCAGTGAGGGCTCTCTCTATTGTATGCAAAGGGCGTGAACTTGTTTTCTTTTAGGGTTTGATTTTGGCTAGTTGTTCAATGTAAGGTTTGTTTGATTGTTTTGGTTGGGTTAGATGATCAAGTAGAATAGGTGGAGTGAGAGGTCTTCAAATCATTGGGCTATGGAGTCTATGAAAGTCATGGATATCTCAATAATGAAACATGATGCATACCAAGGCAAATCTAGCATGCTCAAATGGATCTTTAAGGCATGTGTGAAGTGAAATGAACATTAATTTTGTGAGCATATTAGGTGTGTAAGGGAAATGAAGAATCCTTAAACAAGTACCTTTAAAAAATATGGTCTTAAATACTGATCAGCATAAGGAAATAATCATAATACAGGGCAAACCAATGACTCTTTGATTACAATTAAGAAAACAAGCATTCAAGATGAACAATTTAGTGAACCATGGAAAGCAAGAAACTTATCTAACTTATACTGATTTCACCTCCAAGGTTAGAAAACATATAAGATAACATATAAATTCAATCAAAGAAGAGGGAACTCCTAAGAATATTTGATCAATTTACAAATAAATTTAAGGCAACTTCTCAAGCATGGACAAAGGGCATGATCAGAACATGACCTCTTTGGCTAAACCTAGCAAGTAGTACTTCAAAGACAGATTTCAAAAATAATGTTTAAATAGCATCAAGTAAGCAGTGATAACCATAAAACATATTTGAAAGATACTGTATTTAACCATTCATGAAATAAAAAAGCATAGGTAGGTCTAAGAAGTAACTAAGAATTCCTAAATTAACTCAGCAGAGGAAAACATAAAGACAATAGAAAGCAGGAAGGACTAAGGTGCCTCAAACAACATTTCTTAACCTGTACTTTTATATTCTACTACAACATAGAAAGATGACCATAATGATAAACATGAAGACAAGAACTAAATAGAGACACATCACCAATAACCATGCTTAGGGATCCTACAAGCTATCCTCCTTCATCATCAATCAAGGCAGGCCATTCACAAAATCCACAACACCAATTTCTTCTTTGAACTCAAGAAAACCATGTATTGGTCTCAAAACTCATAAAATGCCAATGTTTTACAATGAATCCCTCATACTCTATTTATTCAGCAAAGGAGGGAAAAAACCCTAACTAGGGTTTGAAAATGTCAAAACAAGTCATAAATGTCATTTATGCCTAAGAGACCATGCAAGGCCCAAGGCACAAAATATCCAATGAAATAAATTCCAAAATAACTTCTAGAACCTAATTCTAGAATGATTTGCCTCAAAAAAAATTAAAATATGATTTTACAATAAATGAGTGTGTTTTGTTGACTTTTGGCCAATAACACATAGTGCAGTCTATAAGCGTAGTGCCATCCTAGGCAGAAAATAAGTCCTGTTGTAGCCAAGTTTTGGGGACCTTCCCGATGTCGTATGTTTCTCCATGATGGCCTGTTGGAAAGCCTGATGAGTCCTTTTTCTAGATATGCCTTTGGTTTTATGATTGAGAACCTGTAGCTGATTCAAAAAGTCAAATTCCCAAAAATACTCTGAGAGCAGCACCAGGCCTGAAAAGGAGGCAGAAAGGTGAAAAATGAGGTGTTTTTTGACCTTTTGAGGGGTCAAAAGTGCTCCAAACGCTTTGAAATTTGGTGAGCATAGTGTACTAGGCATGAGAGATCCAAAAATGTAAAGTTTTCCCTCTGAGGATTCCTAAGGGAAAATTTATCAAAATTACTTCAAAATTGGTGGATGTATCCCTCATGGGGTTTAGGAGACCTGTAGAGAAGATTGTGCCAAGAATCCAAGGTTTTCTTGGTATTTTTCTCCTTTTAGTGCTTGAATTTTAATGAGGGCCTTTTTTATTTTTTCCCTTGCAACTTGACTCCTCCGGGCATAATTTTTGGTCATCTTTCTTTGTAGATCAAGGTCTTTATTTGCCCTCTCCATCTTGGCCTCCAAGTGTATGTTGGCTCTTTCCAACCAAGGATCTTGATCATATGCTATCTCTATGGCCAAAAGCTCATCTAGAGGGAGTTTTTCTACTAGGGCTGATTCTTGTTCCCTTTGTTTTTTGAATGCCTTCTTCAACCCCATGGTTCTAGGTCTCCTCCTTGATTGTCCTTCTTCATCTTCACTCTCCTCATAGGTGCCCATGAACTCCTCAAGCTTCACCTATGCCTTTTTTTCTTCTTTCTGGGCTTTGATATCTCTAGCCTCATAAATGGCCTGTTGTGCACCCATTTGTTTGCTATCGATTTCATAAAAATAAACAACATTCTTGGCTCCGGCCAACTGGACTTCCAAGTCCTTGATTTGGGCATTTTTGTCTTAAAGGAGCAATTTTGAGATCCTTGCTTCATCTTCCTCATCATTGTCTACTTGAATGATTTCAAACTCCTTTTTAATATCATGATCTTCCTCTTCTTCTTTTACCTTTTGTTTACCCTTGTCAAGTGGCTGAGCTGAGGTGGATGGCATGGTCTCTTGCCTTTTGGAGGCAACAAACACAAGCCTTGACCGTCTCTGATATGTGAATGAAATAGGTGTGATTGTGGTCTTTTGGTGTTATTATCATGGCTTTGATCCTTGCTGCTTTCATCAGCTTCTTCATCTTCATCATTGGTATCATCAGTCATGATATTTTCTGCCTCATCATTATCTTCGACATCATCACTACTCTCATCCTCTTCACTGATTTCTGCATCGTCAATTTTTTCTTCATCTAAGCTGCTTGCCTCTTTACTGCTATGATCTTCAATTTGATTATCAACCCCTTCATCTCCTTCATTATTTTCATTGTCTTCATGGCTTTCATGACTGTCATGAATGTTTTCCTCTTTGATGTCTTGTTCATCACTGAGGCTTGTTTCTAGGTGTCACTATTGCTCTTAGCCTCTGTATTCTCTTCACTGTTTTGATATTTATCCTCGCTGCCCTCTTCACCACTGCTCAATTCATTTTTACTGTCATCTCTTTCATTTTTTTCACTATGATCCTCTTTCTCTGTTTCTATATCCTCTTCCTTTTGTTGGCTCAAATCATCATCACTGCTCAAACAGTCTCCTCTGTCCTCTTGTTGACTTAAACCATCATCACCATTTATCTCCATGTTTTCTGCTTCTAGTGGGCTTAAAACATCATTTCCCTCATTCTCATTTTGATTTGATTCATATTCACTCTCACCCTCTTCATTTTGTTCATCATCATTACCCTCCTCTGTTTCCATGTCTTCTACTTCCTGTGGGCTCAACTCATCTTTTCCTTCATCCTCATTTTGGCTTGACTTTTCACTGCCACTTCCTTCTTCATCTGATGCATCAGGAGAACATGGGGGAGGGAGGTTTTCTTGAGGTGAGGAAACTTGTGTAGATGATGAGGCATGATATTTAGGAGGTGCTAGAGGAGTAGAGGGAGGACGATGAGAAGATGAGGGCAAGTTTGGTTGATGATGGGGCTGTGGGGTTCTGAAGACTTCATGGGCTATGAATACCTCCCAAGGTATGCCCTTCTATTCCAACTAATGTATCACCACCATATTGATCATGGAATGGTGAAACAAACTCTACATTTGTTGAGAAGGGTTCCTCCTCCAGACAACAGAAGAAATTTTGTCCATACTCCTATAGAGGTAGTAGGGAAAGTTGAGCATCTTGACCTTGTGAAATGCATGAGAAATATAATATGGTAGGAGTAAAGCTTGGAGTATCTTCCCTCACAGGTAAATTACTTCAAAATGACTTTCATCAAGGGTGAAAATCTCTGCTTTAGGTGTGAGAAAGGGAAAATAGCATTGCAGCCTTCTCTGTACCTATTCTTGACAAATGGATCATAATTGTTTTTTTTCAATTTAACTTTATTAAATTAATTTTCACCAATAGCAAGTACACCTGTAGCATTAGAGATGGCATCTTCTGATAGTTCAAAATCCACCACTGTAAGGGTTGATTGTTTGTTGTGCAGGTTAAGAATGAAAATCCTTGTAAACTCTGGGTGGCTTCGCACTTGTTTGACTCTTTAAGAAAATTGGAAGCACCCTACATTCTAGAAACATGAGAGGATCATGGGAGACGAGGTGATATCCACTATGCTCTATCGTTCAAATCTATTCACTTTCCCTCCCTTATGGTTTGGCCTCATAGGCCCCTAGCCTCTTTCACTGCTACTACTTTATTCTTCTCTTGACATGGTGATTAAGGCTATTGTAGACAAACTTGGGCAAGAGGAGTAAAATGAAAATGATGGTGGCCAGCTCTTACAAATGAGTGATATGAAGGTGAGTGTATGACCGTTTTTTCTTGAGCTTGAAAAAAGGACTTATCTTGAACCAACTTGTGATTACCCTAGTTTCACACCCCTCTGATTTGGTAATTTTTTACTTGGGGGTTTAGAATAATAATTTTGCCATGAGGACCTAGGGCTTGTAAAGACTAGGGTAAAATCACTTTTAATCACCAAATCATAAAAATTACTTGGAGGTCAAAGAGGAAAAGCTACCTACCAAATTTAGCTTACTTGATGGGTTTTGAAACCAGTTTGGAGGACCTTCCTTGAACCATTAGCACCTTCCTCGAAGCTGGAGGGTTTTTTGTATGAGCATATTGCCCTGCCTGCACTGTCGGGTTTCCCTCTGTGCATAGTGTCGGGCGAGTTGGGCCCTATGTGTACAGTTTTGCAGGTCTTGTGTAGGCATGCTAGCCCCTGGGCACAGCGCCGGGCAGGAAAAAGGGTGGGTCTGGCCTCAGTATGGGCGCAGTGTGGACACTCCTGGGCGAGTCGGGGTTCTGTGGTGTTTGGGTTGCCCTCTGCACGCAGCACCTGGTTGAAAACTGGGTTTCGAGTCGACCTGTGGGCGCAATGTCGGGCCTGGGCATGTCAATTTTGTCTGAGTGCAGCGCTAGATTATTCGCATAGCGTCGCCTGCTATACGTGCACCGCAGAGTAAAAATTAACTACGGAGAATGTTATTCGCGCAGTGCTAGGGTTTGTGAGCGCAACGCTAGGTTATTCACATAGCGCCAGTGACTTAGCTCAGATTTTCTCAAAGGCTCAGAATTTTCTCTTGGAAGCTCATTTCTCTCCTTGCAAATGAAAAATGAGCTAAACAATGATAACTGAGATGGCTTTATACCCTTGCAAAATAAATTAAAATTAGAAAACCCACTTTTGCTAAGCTTTTGTCACTTTATCATTTTAACTAATACCGTTTTTAATCTTTTTCATGGGGTTTGAAAACTTTTCAAGGTAGCTTTTTTTCCTTTGGTGGTAGCTTGCTAGAGAAATAAAAAATGTCTCTTTTAACCTTGAGAGTCTTGGCACTGTCAAACCTCCTTTGTTTTCACATGAGAAATTGAAAAACAAATTTTTATCCATTTTGGCATCTCTGAGTGGTAGTGAACCTAAAAACATGTTTTTCTTACCTTCTTACTATTTTTGATAGTGACACATCCACTTTAACAAAGATTATAAATCATGCCTATTATGTCTCTTCTTGGCGACTTCTGATTTGTTGTAGGTGCCATGACATATTTTTTTTTTCCTCCTTTTTCATTCTTTGGAGTTTGAAAACCTTCAGTTATATTACAACAAACTCATGATTAGCTTGACTTCTTTTCATGAAAATTAACATTATGCTTTCCTTCCTTTGACCATTTTGAGGGTCATGACTGAAAATGGAGGCTTGATCTCCCTCACACTAATACTCTTTTCATTTTCTCCCTTTGATGTAGTGAAGCACTATTGCCTTGGAAAGTCCTAGGATTCACCTCCAACATCTTTTGAAAACCTTCTGTTGTCATGATGGAGGCCCATCATCTTCATTTCACCTAATTTTTCCTATCTTCCCAAAACTTTAGGTTTTAGGGCTGTTAGAGAAAAATAATTAGTGTTGTCTTCTAAGTTCTCTATATCCCTTTCAATTTCATTCATTCCTTTTCAGTTCACCTTACCTTTTTCCTTTCTTCGCTCATAATTTCTATAAATATTCAAGTCATGCTCGGTTGTGCTGATGTGCCTTCTGTCCTTGTGGTTTTATGCATTGAATTCTTGCTTGGAAACATTGTTTATCCAATCATTCCTAAAACCCTGATTATCTTTGAACATAGGCATGCTTCCTTTTATTTGTTGTGGATGTATTTTAGTGAGGATATAGCCTCTTACCTTACGTAATTTTCTGCTGATAGCCACCTTGACATTTCTGTAGAAATGTCAAAATCGGCAGCTGTCCTTTGCAGAATTTTTGCTTGACCAAGAAGGCCTTCCTTGAAGGATTTTTTATCTATTTTGGACAATCATGTGCTGACATTCTTTCTCATTTGATTCAGCTTTTTTGGCACATGAAAAATAGTGATTTAGAACACCAAAACCATTCTACAACCTATGAAACCCTAAATGAGCTAGTGGGAGGCTCTTTGGACTTGTCCTTTCACTGAAAGCTTGGCTATGAGGTCCTCAAGTATGAAAAATGGAGTCTTTGAAAATTTGATGTATCGAAGATCCAAAATCCAATGTACTTGATTTATCTAAAGAGCCTATAGAGATAGCTTTGAGACCATTAATGCTTGAAGTATCTGGGAAAAACAAGAATAATTATGTTGGTTGGTGATCCTAGGTGGCAAGTGGAGGGGTTAGGCAAGTCAAAACAAAGTGCTAAGATCAGAGGTGGAAAAACATAGTGAACACGAGTGGCATGAGCCCATGATGGGTCTTCTGGGAGTGATAGGTTGACCATGACATGATAGGATGGTAAATAGTGAAAAATTTATCCTAAGGATAATGAAGGCAGTGGGATTTCTAAAACTCACAATATTCATGAATTTTGTTTTTAGAAATCTAGGATGGGTATTTTAGTCATCTATAAAAATAAAAAATTATTGATGAATGACAATGTGTATGACTATTCATAATTTGTTCTAGAATAAGAACGAGAACCGGGTACTAGTATTGGTAGATAAGTCGAAGTCCACCAGGATGATAAAGGGTGAAAGTGTGACTTCATATATGACGATATTGTCTCGCGTCATAGATGATCTTGTGGACATCATCAAGAGTGGAAGCCCTTCATCAAAGGGATTGAATCTAAAGAGAAGTTTCCTGACTAGAATAGGCTATGGGACAACTTCATTAAGGAAGAGTTGCGAGATGAGGATTTTCATCCAACAAAGAGGGAATATGAGGACATGGAACTTGCATTGTGAATGAAGGGTAAACAAAGGAAGGACTTGAGTAAAATAAAGTGTTTCCATTGTGGCAAGATGGGTCATTTTTCATCGATATTTATGATGTAGAAGAAGGGATATGATGAGAAGAGGAAAGGAAAGCAGGTTTCCAATGTTTCCACTTCAGCTGAGATAGATGATCTATCTAGGATATTGTAGGAAGAGTAATTTTCTATGATATCTCATTTATCATAGGGTATTTTCAATGAGGATGGATTGTGCGTGGACAATGGTGCGATGAAACATATGACATGGTCACAGGAGGTTTTTGAGACTCTAGATGAATGGGACTTGAAGTCGCACATGGTGTTGGGCGACAAGAGCCAGTAGGAAATCTAAGGATCAGGTGTTGTGTCATTCAATATGGATAAAATACAAGTGGTGTGCATCCAAGATGTAATGTTTTGACTAGGACTCAAATATAGCGTGATTTTTTTCTTGATGATTGAGAATAAGGGGCTTTAGGTCTTCTTCTAGGATGGGAAGAAAGGACACTGGATTATGGGCTCTAGCTCTGATGGGATTGTGCTTGGAGTTATAGATAATGGTATTTACAGGTTGATAGGCAAGCCTGAGGATCATGGAAAGAAGAAGAAGTAGGTGGAGTAGGTACAGGTTCCAGAGAAGCAGGAGTAGGTGTAGGAATACGAGGGGAAGGTACATGTCCCAATGAAGAAGGTCCATTTTCCCAAGGTTTAGAGGGAGTCGAGCTCTAGTGGAAGCTTGGAGGTTTACAGGGAGAATTTGCATCCCAAGAAGAGAGCATGGCCATTGGGGAGAAAGGATGCTCCTACACCTACCAAGAAAGAATCATGGAGATATTGGAAAGAAATATAGGAGAAGAATAATAAGAAGGATTCTTCCACAAGTGATAGTGACACTTCCAAGAGAGGCGTAGTTCATATAAAAGGGATTGCTGCAATTGTGAGTGTTAAGATTTGGGTGAGTGTTATGAGTAGTGATGATGATGATGAGTTACTATAATGTTCCAAATTTTTGCAAATAAATTGGAACATTAATTTTTTCTCATAGTATCTAGGAGATAAATAAAATGGGTGAGGAGACCCATTTTCATAAATAAAATTCCACATGAAGTGGGAAGGGATCCATGGAATAGCCATTTTTTCACCTCCTAGTGTAAAAAGGGGGAAAACAAATGAGGATGAAGTCATGTTGACCAAGTCAATAGCACAACACAAGAGGGTGTAGCTTGTTGGGGAAGCCAGTGCAGTTATAAAGGGAGGAAACTTCTAGAGAAAGGAAATCCTAATTGGGTGGGGTCCATGGCATAGAGACATCAATTGCATATGAGGAGGATGAGGTAGCCATAGAGAGCATAAATGAATATTTGGACTTGGAGTCTATTTTCAATCTCCAGTTGTTCAGCTGAATCGCAGTGCCTTTGGCACGAGGGATTCTTGTTTAGGAGTTCCTCTCCTCTATTGAGTAGCTCAAGGAGGATTTCTCTTCATTTCTCCATATTCAGGCATTTGGCCATAGCCACTTCTTCATCTACAGTGCATTCACTGGGTTGTGTTGCAGGTGTTGCTGTGGAGGAGTTCCACAACACCATTCCTTGGATCATTTCTCATAGGAAGGAGTTCCTATTCCTTGGGAGGATCAAAAAGGAGGGTTCGTAGAGCTTATTTGCATATTTTGGTAGAAGGCCCAGCTTCTCCCACCTTCATCAGTGCAGTCCCTTCCATAGACGTCATTATTTCAGAGTTTGTCTGCAGTGGGGGTTTGCTCCACCATTTTGGAGGTAGAGATTTCTTGTGTCGGGATTAGCCTTGCACTCAAGGAATCCATTGGAGGAGGTTGTTTCAATTCACAGGCCATATTCATTCTCCTCCTTCTATTTTATATTTTGAGTTGCTGCAGCTACCCAACAAATTCGGCATTATTCTATTTTATACATGTATTGCAGCCAATCCTTCTAAGGATTGTGTATTAGTGTTATAGTAGTGTTTTCAGTGGTTGAGAGCATGCTCCCCCTCATTTCTTGAGATATTATTGTAATATCATTTCATTACCATTTTACAGGTTGCTGTGTCTCCATGTTACTGCGCAGTCATAGCTGGGGTTCACTTGTGTAGCTGTGTTTATTTCATGACTATTGTACTTCTGTCTTGAGGATTACTATTGTTCATCTTGAGCATAATTTCCCTCAAGATTTTGTATACATTTGCGGCTGCTATTATTTCAATAAGATGGCTATGAGTTCTCCAAAATTTTTAGAAGTTTGAGCAAGTTCTCTTCATGCTTATGTTTTCATATTGCTATAGCTCATTCCCTTGAGAAATATCTTCCTGAGGAAGAAATATTTGCATAGTTATAGACATATCTTGAGAAGGGGCCAGCTAGCCTCTGGATCTCATCCTCTTTTCAGAAGTGACATATCCAGTAAATTCCCACTCAATCCATATCTGAAATAGCCTTGTCCATATTTCCGACAAAGGAACACTTCAGTGGAGAAAAATCTGCTGATTTCCATTTCGGGACATTACAGAGGTATTACAGCATCTTTCTTGGCTCATCCTATGGCCTTCAAGCCCAAGAAAGAATAAATCAAGATGATGAAGAGGATGAGCTTGTTCTCATCATTTTTTAGATCTGGAAAGAACCTCTCCAAGGAGGTTGAGATGAAAGAAGAAAGAGAGGAGGAAGGACCCTGCACTTCCTATTCTCATCAAGAAGGAGAGAAAATTTTGAGCAGGAAGAAGACTCCGTTTTCTGATGGAGGAAAGGGGGATAAGCTTACAATGCTTCTTCCTAAATCTGCACCAAGCATTCATGGACAGCTCAAGGAGATTAGGAGGGAAACAGATGAAGAATCCCCAAGAGGGTTTGATCCTAAAGAAAACTCTAGATTTGTGCATAGTGGGTGTGAGCATTCGGCCACACACTATGAGGGTCAGCATATTCATAGTCCCAACAGCACCATAAGAGAGGTGGAAGAAGAAGAAGAAGAAGAAGAAGAAGTGACCAAAAGGTAGCACGATAGATCTTATCTATCACATTTTGATGGTTCACTTGCCGGTTCAGCCAAAGCTTGGGTGGAGGAATTAGACACCTTTTTGCAGCATCACCAAATTCCAGAAAGTCAAGTTACCAGAATTGCAGCGCTGCATATGAGAGGTAAGACCTATGATTGGTGGATCTTTGAATCCTTTCCTTTGAAGAATAATTGCATTGCATCCTATGCAAATTTCACTAAGTCTTTAGTGAAGAGATTTGATGGGAGGATTCTTGAGACACACATGATGGGTTTGCACAAAGAAGCCCAAACAAAACCCTTGCATGAAAATGCAATTCCTCTTCAGGAAACAATGGAGGAGGCCAAAAATCTGAACCAAAACTTGCTGGAGAAGGAACTTTCATCGCACATCTTGGAGCAGGGGAGTATGGGGATCTCTTTTCCAAAGGGGGATCCAATCATTGAGAGGTTTTCCACTCATGTTGCAGATATTGAGGGAAACAACGTTATTAGATCTGGAGTTGATCTAGCACCCCATGCAGAAGGAATAGGAGCTCTTGTTCCACATAGAGGGATGCTTGCATCTTTGAAAGGGAGTCCCCAAGATCTCATGTATAGAGATCAAGGCACATCTCATGTTTTACCTATGCCATTGTTGAGAAGGTGTGGAACCATGGAGACACAAGGAGGAAGTAGGGAGGAAACCCAACATCTTGAGATGAGGAGTATACATCCCTATTCATCTATGGAGGTTGATGCACCTAAGAAGGTGATTGGATTGCGTAGTGGAAGCATGGAGGGTTATCTCCATTCATCTATTCAGTCATCTCTTGATAATGATGTCTCATTGCATGGAGACATTTTGCAGGAAGATATCCAATATCTCATGTGTGGAGATCAAGGCACAATTCATGTGCCAATATTAGGGAGGTGTAAAACTAGGGAGTCACAAGGAGGAGATGGGGAGAAGAACCAGAAGCATGAGCTGAGGAGTACTCACCCATATCCATTTTTGGAGGTTATTGCACCAAGGAGGGAAAATGGATTGTGCAGTCAGGGCATGGACATAAGTGGTCATCCATATTTTCAGCCTTCTCTTGATAGAAATGTCTCACCCCATGGAGGCATTTCACCCAGGGAGCCACTAGTTCAGCAGAGGAGGATGGTTGCTTCACACTTGGAGGCACCACTCTTTGATTCTATAGAGGTGGGAGCCTTGGGAGAGATTGAGACAGTAGTGGGAGTTTTGGATAGACTCGTGATGGAGGGATACATTTCCTCAACCTCACCTACACCTACTCTCATTGCAGATTTTGCACTGTGGCAGAAGCAGCATAGGAAGGATAGAAACCTTCCAATTTGTGACTTGGGAATCAGAGATGTCAAGGAGGAGGACAACCATATGATAGATGTTCTTCATGAGGAACTATTAGCACTGTCATTATGGAGGATAGATCTGCATTGGAGCTCCTAGCTATTGGTGGGATATTCCAATGATCTTTTCACCTGCAGGACACCTGATGATCAACATAGGAGGAGATGCACTAGCCACATGGAGATGGGGGAATAAACACAACCACCCCTTTTCCCTTTATGGATGAGAGGAGATTCATCTATGAGTCTCTCACATGATATGAGCAGAGAACATGGTAAGGGTGTACATTTTTTTTCACATAATCATTTGTATGATATATGTATGCATCCCTTAACCATACACATGTAGGAGAATGCTCCAAGAAGGAGCATACATTTTGCTAGACCTCATGGTTTAGAGGAGGCCATAAGCATGACTAATGGCCATTATCTTGGAGGACTTGGGGAGGATAGAGATCATGGAGGACATGTTCAATTTTTAGCAAGAATCATTTGCCTTCCCCAAACTTGTGAGGAGATTAATGCAACACACTCAGGGTTGAGCAGCCACAATTTTTATCATTATCTATGGTAATGGAGCACTAAGCTGCGCTGGTTACACTTGAGGGACCATTTTCCTTCTCATTTTCTACACATGGCAGCAATCATGATGCTCCTATTTGCTCACTACGATTCTATTGTTCATGCCTTTATGAGGAGCAGGATTGAGGAGGAGACACACAGGATGGATGTGTCCATTGAGGGAGGATTCCCTCACATATTTTTCACTACATGTTCTAATGGGAACATGAGAAATGATATGGCCACTACAGCAAAAACAATGTTTTATTATGAGGTGATCCATATGATGGGTATGAGACCATATGAGGATAATTCCCGACTCATCACATATGGAGATGTTTGGGCCAACATGTCTTGCAGCGTTGGGGGAGAGACCTTGAGAGTTCCTTCTTTCCACTTGATGGCAACATTATTTCAGCCCAGGATTAGGAGACACTCTACACTTATCTTAAGTGGAGAGATGGACAGCGTGGGGTAGACTATATGGTATACCATGTGCAGATTTTCAGCCCACCTTCTTTGCCGGAGCCAAAGGTAGATGACAATTTTCCTGAGTTTCCTAGTTGGGAGGTAACTCAATTTGCATGGCACATAGGTTGCGGATGGATGGACCATATGGGGGAGACAATTCTCATTAGATTTCAAACTCCATTCCTCAATGGGGAGCCTCTAGACACCACTTGTTATCTTCTTGAGCATTATACCTTACATGATGATGGCTTGACAGCTACTTGCATGCTAAGGAGGAGCATCGTGGAGGATTGGATTGATGAGACAAAAACATTGCACTTGAAGGAGGTCATCATATAGGGATGCTACAGAAAGAGGAGAAGAATACATAGTCTATCCTTTCACTTGCTTGAGGGCAAGCAATATTTGGGAGGGGAGGACTGTAATGTTCCAAATTTTTGCAAATAAATTGGAACATTAATTTTTGCTCATATTATCTAGGAGATAAATAAAATGGGTGAGGAGACCCATTTGCATAAATAAAATTCCACATGAAGTGGGAAGGGATCCATGGAATAGCCATTTTTGCACCTCCTAGTGTAAAAAGGGGGGCAAACACATGAGGATGAAGTCATGTTGACCAAGTCAACAACGCAGCACAAGAGGGTGTAGCTTGTTTGGGAAGTCAGTGCAATTAGAAATGGAGGAAACTTATAGAGAAAGGAAATCCTAATAGGGTGGGGTCCATGGCATAGAGACATCAATTGCACATAAGGAGGATGAGGAACATAGAGAGCATCATTGAATATTTGGACTTGGATTCTATTTGCAATCTCTAGCTATTCAGCTAAATTGCAGTGCCTTTGGCAGAAGGGATTCCTGTTTAGGAGTTCCTCTCCTCTATTGAGTAGCTCAAGGAGGATTGCTCTTCATTTCTCCATATTCAGGAATTTGGCCATAGCCAATTCTTCATCTATAGCGCAGTCACTAGGTTGTGTTGCAGGTGTTGTTGTGAAGGAGATTCCATAACACCATACCTTGGATCATTTCTCATAGGAAGGAGTTCCTATTTCTTTGGAGGATCAACAAGGAGGGTTCCTAGAGCTTATTTGCATATTTTGGTAGAAGGCCCAACTTCTCCCACCTTCATCAGCACAGTCCTTTCCATAGACTACATTATTTCAGAGTTTGTCTGCAGTGGGGGTTTGCTCCACCATTTTGGAGATAGAGATTTCTTGTGCCGGGATCAGCCTTGCACTCAAGGAATCCATTGGAGGAGGTTGTTTCAGTTCATAGGCCATATTCATTCTCCTCCTTCTATTGGATATTTTGAGTTGCTGCAGCTACCCAACAACTTCGGGATTATTCTATTTTATACATGTATTGTAGTCAATCCTTCTAAGGATTGTGTATTAGTGTTATAGTAGTGGTTTCAAGGGTTGAGATCATGCTCCCCCTCATTTCTTGAGCTATTATTGTAATATCATTTCATTACCATTTTACATGTTGTAGTGTCTCCATGTTACTGCGCAGTCATAGCTGGGGTTCACTTGTGTAGCTATGTTTATTTCATGACTATTGTACTTCTGTCTTGAGGATTACTATTGTTCATCTTTAGCATCATTTCCCTCAAGATTTTTTATATATTTGTGGCTGCTATTATTTCAATAAGATGGATATGAGTTCTCCAGTATTTTCATAAGTTTGAGCAAGTTCTCTTCATGCTTATGTTTGCATATTGTTGTAGCTCATTCCCTTGAGCAATATCTTCCTGAGGAAGAAATATTTGCATAGTTATAGACAGATCCTTAGAAGGGCCTAGCTAGCCTCCGGATCTCATCCTCTTTTTAGAGGTGACATATCTGGTAAATTCCCACTCAATCCATCTCTGAAATAGCCTTGTCCATATTTCCGACAAGGGAACACTTCAGTGGAGAAAAATCCGCTGATTTCCATTTCGGGACATTACAGTTACTTCCTAATATTTGAAGTACCTCCCTCTCTAAGAGGGAGTGTTGATTTTTGAGTAACTTGGGAGGTACTCCAAGCACTAGCGTTCGGGTATTGGAGGGAAAAGAACCACAAGAGTCACTTGTGGGCTTGGAACCCAAGCTTAGGGTTTGGTACCAATCATGATTGGGAAATTTCCATGGAGCACTTTGGACGTGTGACGGCATGAGATGATAGAGGGTAGAAAGGAGAATCTAATGCTTTGAGAATCATCAAATTCTAAGTTTACCTTAGTGAGATATGAATTTTTGAGGTTATTTTTTGGGTTTGTACAAGAAGTGCCAAAGTCGGCCTAATGTTACTTAGCCTTATGACAATTGTTCAATCCCTAAAGGTGATGTTTTGTGAGCCCTCCTTATGTGTATATATAAGAGGTGATGGAGGACCCTAATCCTCATCCATTTGTGAAACATAAGGACACCAGAAAGAGCTTGGTGGAGGAGAGAGGGAGCCACAGAATTGGCCGTAGCTAGGAGGACAGAACAACTAGGTCAGGGGGCATTTTGGGGGCTAGTTCAGAATCCAAGTGCTGGTGAGAATGCGAAGGTTCCTTGTTGGAAGGCCAAGAATTTGAGGAGCTATAAATGAGTCTGTTTGAGGGTTGTAAGAGGTAAGGAATGACTATTTTTGGAGGGTTGTTAGGGTGTCACAGAGGACTGTGGTAGGTTGCAGGCCTAGCCACTCCAAAACAAGCCAACATGAAGGTGAAAAGGGCTACAACATGCTGTTAGGATATTCCAACACATAGGAAATAGTTAAGTATAACTTTTTCTAGTGTAGAGTTAGGTAAAGTTTTTTTCTTTACTATGTACATTTGTAACTTACAATCCGACGGTTACTATTTGTAGTGATCTGCCGGTTCACTCTGTCCTCGGTATTAATGACACTCGATTTGTGTCTTAACACCCAATTGGTCCATGATCTCTATTTAAAGAGAATGGAGGGTCATTTTTCCTATAATCAATTATGAGACAAACATATGTAACTTTTATTTTTATATTAATAAATTTCCTGAAGTGGATGCGTTGGCTCAGGCTGTGGATTTTTTCCCTCTTCGAGGGTTTTAACCACGTGATATACTAGTGTACTAATTTGTGATCTGTTTGTGAGCGGTGACCTTTGGTTTTTGATCTAAGGAAATTACCCTATAAATTCCTACATGGTATCAGAGCTATTTTGAGGGGCGCATCCATTGTTGATCCAAATCTGAAGCTGGTTTGACTACATGCGACTAATGTTCTCTAGATCTATATTTTGGAACTTTTTCGAGCCCGGAGAACTACTCTGTTGTGTCCAGAGCATTTTTTACAGTGAGGAACCCATTTTTTTTCATGCGAAAATGTTTCCGGCTATCCAAGTTATGTCATTTTAGACCTGAAGGTATAAAGTATCTATTTTGCAGTTATATTTATTAATCATTTTGTTTATTTCGGTTCCCTGTGTTTATTTCGGCATATATATTTTTTTATTGCCGGATCTATACCCTCTTTTCTGTGTATGCTCTTTTCTCTGTGTTGTGTGCGATCTTGGAAAATCAGAATCAGGAAGACGAAATTTTTTTTCTATGTATGCTCTTTCCCCGTGTCTTTGTGCGATCTCGGGAAATTAGAAATAGTGAAAAAATAGATAGTTGCTGTTAAGGCTAATCAAAAAGCTAAAGTTCTTCCATAAGGCTTGCATTTCGTTTTTTTTGCTTGGATTTTTTTGTTTTTTTTTGCAGGAAAAATCACGCACACCAAATACTAAAAAAAAAAAAAAAAAACCCTTCCTCCTTTCAAACAATTACAGAATCATTTTACTAGCTCACTTGGTGAGAATTTAGTTTATGAGAATAGATGTCTTGGGTTGAAGTCTATTTCTCAAGATTCTTTTTCTAAAAATGTTTTTGTATAGCCATTCGATGAAAGCATCCAATGGCAGAGATTTATCTAAGAGGAGGTTAAAGAAGAGTGGGGAAATGAACAAGTCAGAGTGATTTTGGACCGTCTGATCTGGACACGTGGACGGTCCAGATCCAATCGGAGGATCGCAATTAGCAGGAGGAAAAAGGGGTATGATGAAAATATCCGATGCGATTGTGAAATCGGGAGGGCAGAGGCGATTAAGCGATGGCCATTGATCTGAGGATCAGATCAATGGCGGGGAGCGAATCGAAGGGATGACCGATCGGGGGGACAAATCAAATACATGCGATTGAAACTTGCGATGTGATGTTGCGTGGGCCGTTGGATAGGTCTTGATCAATGGAAGGGATTAGTTTTAAAATGAACCGGTGGAAAAACCCTTATAACATATAAAACCCAAAGTTTTTAAAATAAAACAAAGGTTTTTATGCTTCGGGGGGTGGAATGTATGTATAAGGTGGATAGGCGCTTGACTGCGGGGCCTTTAGGCTTTATGTAATGTAATATGCCCAAGGCGTATATAAAACAAAGGGCCAATTGCAATCGGAGCCTTCGAGCCCGTTCTTTCAATCAACCCATTGGATTTCTCTGATGCGATTGCGCGATAAAACAAAGGCCAATCGCAATCAGAGATTTGGGCTCGGTCCTTTTAATCAACCCATTGAAATTTCCCGATGCGATTTGTGACATCGATATTTTTGATCTAACCATTTCATATTAACACGTGACTTTAGTTATTTAGACCAAAACTTTGGAAAAATGGGTTTTTGTATTTACAAAGGAAAAAATGGATCGGAGCAGGGATAATTTTAAGGATGGAAAATTATCTTGAAGTTTAAAAAATTGGCGAATCTCACTAGTCCCTAATATGTAGACTATAAAAATTTTAATGATGTATTGTAAAAAATTTCTAATGATATTATATATATTTTCTATATAATGTTGGCGATTTTTAACATAAAATAATTCTATATTGTAAAATTTGGGCGAATCATTTTTATAAAAAAATGGAAATTGGCGAATCTTTTTTTTGGAAAAACCATCGAAAATTAGCCCACCTGCGAATATTAGCCCCTAAAATTTTCCATGGATCGGAGATGGATTTTTCAATGGCTTAGCGCCCGATTGCAGGCCCATGGGTTACATGGAATAACAACATGATCGGAGGTTATGACTAGAGCGCTAATCGCATCGTAACTTTTGAAACATGGCAAAAGACTTGCGTGCTTTGGATTTTTGCGATGCGATTAGCTCCGAAAGGTTTTTAGCGCTTGGTCTTAGCACCATGGGCATATGGTGGGGAAGTGGTTGAGACTTGGCCCGATGGGGCTTAAACCCTTAACACAAAATGGGTTTTTACATAGATTTTCAATGGTTTTCAAAGGGTTTTGGGGGTATCGCTATAGTTAAAAAAGGGAGTTTTTAAACTATGCAAGGTGGATTATATGAAGGGGAAATGAGGAAAAAAGGAAATTAGAGGAAAATTATGGGGAAAAAGAGAGTAAAAGTGAAGGTTAGTTTTGAGTGAGATAAGGGGGAAAATGATGGTTTCTCAGCAGTCTTTTCTCATGAAATTAGCAGAATTTCTGAGTATAAAATGGGAACAGAAATGAAGATTTTGGACAGAGGCATGAGGCCTTCAAGAGTCTTCAAGAGCCAAAAAATTTTAGCAATAAAATTTGTTCTTTGAAGGCTCAAAAAGTCTTAGCCACCTTTTTATATAACAAATTTTATAGGTGGCTAGCACTAGGATTAATAGTGATATGAATAAAATCCTCCAGCTCTCCAAACAATACAGGATAGGTGATTGGTACCTATACAAGAACCATACAGAAATCAGGATATATGGGTGTGAGCTCTGCCCTTTTAAGCTACCAAAGTATGTTCCAATGAGGCTCTTTGCCTTTGAATATTTCAGGAAAATGATAAATTCAGACCTGGTCCATTTTTTTAATGCCAAGAAGAAAGCTCAACTTAGAATCAAGAATCAGTTAGGCCCTTTTGTCTGTAACAGTAGAGATGCATGGAAAGAAGTAGAAAGAATTCTGGAAGATTATCATAAGTTGCAAAAGAGTTTTTGGTGGGTACCATATGACCCTAACAACTTTATATGTGATAGAATAATGAAGAATAGATTGTCACCATACATTCACCATAGGATTCCAGAGATTAAACAATTTGCAAATATGGATGAATGGATGGAAGGGACCCTAGTAGAAAAAGATAGTGAACAAGTCGATGTTGAGAATTTTATGAGAGATCTTGATAAAATAATTGACCTGGATTCTTTTGGTCATGTACAAATATTATGGATTGGTCCCTCCTCTGCTGGAACCTCTCAGCAACATTCACAGGAAACTAGCACACTAGCCACAGCAAAATCCAAAGGTAAGGAAAAAGAGACCAGTACACAGGTCACAGAGCAATCCACAATGTCTGAGAAGCCCGAAACTTCCAAGGAGCAGGCCCAAATGCAGACCTCTCCCACTCAGGTCAATATGGCAGAACCTCTAATCTTGCAAAGTCCCCTAAATGAGGAAAGAAGTAAAAAGAGAGAAAGTGAAACAGCTACCCCTACCAGTAAACTTTCAAAACAGCCTGGTACCAAAAGGCAAAGATTAAATCCCCTCTCAGAAGAATAAATTGTTGGAGAGATCACTGATAGTCAAAGGAAAGAAGGAGTAGACAACCAACAAACATTCCTAGTCAGTGGGACATCTACCAGCTCACAAAAAAAGGAGATAGAAAGACAACAAAGTGCAGAGGTATCATCCTTCAGACCACCAGTGAAGGATGCTTGGGATATTAGGAAGACATTTATAGACATAAAATCCGGAAATGATCCATTGAGACTTCAGGTTTATAATCAATATTTGAAGATGGCCCCCACAAATCAACTGAGATTGATGTCAGCATATGACATCAAAGAAGGTAAAATGATAATGAGTCATTTCAAGCCTAAAGTGCAGCAGCCTCAAACAGCAGCAGACTACCTTAGAACCAATTTTGAAGTCATGATAAATGATATTCATCCTTTGGATTAGATTGAATTGTATAAACAAACTGGAGAAATGATTTATTCAACCTTGACTGGTAAGGCAATGATGGCCTAAAGGTTACAAAATTCCTTGGATAATAAAACTGACCAACTGCATCTGGAAAAAGCTTCCTCCCAGGCCAAAGATAATAGAATAAAGTCTTTAGAAGAAATAATTATTGGATTGGGTCATGATCCCAAAGATGTTAAGGCTACAGAAGCCTTAATCAAAAAGAAATATGATGATATTGCTGCCCTAAGGAAACAACTAAACCTGCCACTTTCAAGGCATCCACAGACTACTGAGGTCATAAAGCAGAAATCTGAAGAAGATCTGATGGATTTTCTCTTAAAACTTAATGAACGACTAGATGAGACTGAGCAATAACTTGAAAAAGCATTGAAGGAAAAGCAGGGAGAGTCAACCTCTTAGCCTCCCGATGTGATACCAGTAATCTCAACAACAGTCCTTTCAACACTTGGGACAACACTAGCACCAAACATTCCAACATCCACAATAGAAGTGGTCACAGGTACAGCAATAATAGGGCAATCAGCAGGACTAGCACAAGGTAACACTTCCAATTTGAGCACAGAGGAACTAATAAAATCAATGGAATAATTGAAGCTCCAAGTTACAGAACTCCAAGAAGTAAAGGAAAAATTTACTACTTTGGAACAAAAGTATGATCTCTCAAAGATAAATGTTGCAGAAAAGATAGGAGAGATTAAAAGGTTAGAAAATTTGGTGAAAACATTAGAAAAGGATCTCACATTTGAGAAAAATTTCAAAGAAGTCAAGGGAATTCTTTGGGCCAACATCACTCAATCAATAAATGATGTTTGGCCATCAATCCGAATAATCTATGAGAAAAATGATTTAATTAAACTAGCTCTAGAAGAAGTTCAAAATGCAAAGGCAGAATTAGGAAATATGCCTGAAGAAGCCAGCGAGCTCATACAGTTTTTAAATACCAAGAACAAATATCATCTTGAAGAGCTGGGCATTCAAGATAGAACAGGGACAAT
Source organism: Pinus albicaulis (assembly GCA_034641835.2). Lineage (NCBI taxonomy): Eukaryota > Viridiplantae > Streptophyta > Pinopsida > Pinales > Pinaceae > Pinus > Pinus albicaulis. The sequence continues at coordinate 434,102,161 of CM076576.1, read as the reverse complement.
TTTGGAAGTAAAAAATGTTTTTACTAAAAGAATTCTGATGCAAAACTTAGAAAGAAGGTGCCATGATATGCAGGAAGAAATCAATACTTTTACGAAAAAGATTTGATATTTTGCAGAGTAAATGGTTGCCGAGTCCTTTACTTATTCATGATAAACTAATGAGTCATCAAGAATATGTGGAGAAATTGAATAAGTATGTAGACAACTAGGCAAGTTCATCAACAAGTTCATCAACAGCAAAAGTGTTGCCTACAGACAAAGTTCTTTATGACAGTCTAGAAAACTTGTTCTATGTCGAACATGAGGTAAAGCACTTATTTCCAATTCAGTCTACATTTTTTAGATACACAGAAACTGATGAGACCCTGAGAAAGCTTCAAAGAACCGGAATACCGAAAGCACAATGGTGGGAAGATATGTTGGACCTTTTGTAAAAATACCCTTAGATGAATTTTTGGTTATTTACTACAGTAAGTAATGGTAAAAGGATAAACAAAGATCAAATAGGTCAAAGCGTATCAGAACAGATAAAGAGTATCAGTAAAAACAGAGCAGCCAGCACAGAGTTACCAAAGAAGACAACAGCAATCCAAATCATAGGGCCTGCCTCCAGCACACTCACAAAAATAGGAACAGCACAACATCGGTTTACCTTTTATCCTATCTACGAGACTATCTGTCTCTATTTTATTGTAACTTATTAATAAGTCATCCTAAAATATATCTCACTCTGTTATGAGATATTTTTTGTAATTTTTTGTATAAATACTCCCTCAATTAGACTATTGAGGGTGGTGGATTCTTAGACTTTGCTGTAATATTGATTATTTTGGAATAAAGTGTTGTTGGACAAATTTGGTATGGCTAGCTGGATGAAGAATTGATGCAAAGGACTTTTCACAGGATTCTTGAGTCAGACACCGGATCAATAAGTCTTCTATACCTTTTGTTTTAGAATTTTATTGTTTATTATACCATCTATGTTTCATATCTGAATGATAAACAAAAAAGAATAATTTTGAAAGTGCTTGAGTGCAATTTGTTTTCAATCGTTGTTATTCTTAATGTTTTCCTATGAACTAGTATGAACAGTGAATTCTTAATTTCTCCTGTTTTCTAGTTTATTCATTCTAATTATTTGGTAAATAATTCTTAATTTCCCTTTATTAATAATCATTCAAAATTCCCTCTTTCAAATAGGTTGAAGGATTCTTAATTGCCCTTCACCCATTTTGAGTCCATTCCATTCATTTTAAGTCTTTATTTGTTTCGTTTTTTACTACCTTGCCCTGTGAAACCCTCCCTTATTAAGAAACCAAATCCAGTTAAGCCATTTTATTTGACTCCATTAGCCCAATGGCCTAAACTACTTAGTCCTACCCCTCTGCTATTGAATTCCACCACCCAAACACAATCAAAATTCCTAAAATTTCATAACTAGCCTAATATCTTTCAAAACAAAGCTAAAAATTAAAGAGAGAGCCCTCTCTGGGTATAGATTGGCTAGATTCTATACCTAAAATTTGGTTTGTGGTTACCTCGGACCCCTTTCCTCTTCCCCAAAAAATTCAAGGAAAATATGAGTGATAACATAGTGGCAAATCCACTGGGGATATCCGAATAATTTTCTTGTTACTATTGTTTACTTTATAAAATACAGACGAAGCTTGAAAGTTAGCCAAGTATCCTTTAAATTTCTCTTGCTTTGCAATCGCATAAGTAAATGAATGTTGCTTCAGTCTATCTATGGCCTAGTTTATGAACTGAACATCCAGTTTCAAACATTTGATCAGTTCCTCTAGTCAAATAAATCTTTAAGAAAATCTAAATCTAATATCTAAAACCTCTTAAAGAAATTGTTTAAGTTGTATTGTTAATTCCATTTAGACAAAAAACCAAAAAAAAGTCACCTAGAAACCTGGCTTCAGAAAGGACTCATTACACCAAGGCTAATCCTCATTCAAATCCACCACCTGTGTTTGAAAATCCTAATCTGATCCCCATAATTCTTAGGAGACAAGAGAGCCAAGAGAGCTCTGCTAGTTCTAGGCCTCTCTATAGTTCAAGTTCTTGTCCTGTGAAGTGGATTTACCTTGAGGATGAACCTTTTCATGAGCAATTTGAAACCTCTTTATTTTTAACTTTTTCTGAATCTGAGTTGGCCCATTTGGTTCAAGACCCAATATTTATTGAAGATTTACAACTTGAATTTGTTACTTCACATCTTGAAAAAAATTTGCGGAACTCCGTACAATCTGAGCTTTCCTCTGAAGGAACATTAAATATTTCTGTGATCACTACAGCCTCTCCAAGTTCATCAACATTTCCTCAAACATCTCAACCTCAAATCACCCCTTCTACTTCTCCATCCACCACTCCCAGATCAACCTCGGCTGTTGTTTCATCACTACCTACTGCAATGGCGAATAGATATGCTCCCTTGGTATTACCAGCCAATCTAGGGGCTATCCCCCAAGACTACCAAAGTAAAATCACTCCATTTGATGGTTCTGGCACCTACACTGCACAACAACATGCTCAAAAAATGACTGATTATTTTGAAATATATGAAATAGATGCAGATGATGTAAGAATGAGAGTATTTGTTCAAAGTATCACTGGAGAAGTTAGAACCTGGTTTAGAGACCTTCCTGCAAATAGTATCAATGACCCAGAATCTCTTTATAGAACATTCTTAAACAGATGGGAAAGGAAGAAAGACCCTCTCCAAATCTTATCAAAATATGAAAACCTGAAGAGAGGAACACAAGAAACTGTGCAAGATTACTGCACTAGGTTCAATAATGTTTACAATGCTATCCCTCAAAACCTCAGACCTCCTCTAGATTTATCATTAATCAAATTCCCTGATGGATTTGATTCTGATATGGCATACCAGCTTAGGGAAAGATCTCCTCAGACTTTATAAGATATGCAAAGTATAGCTGTCAGTGTTGAAGCCAACCTGATATCTAAATGAGCTAAAGCCAGAAGTGAAAGGAGGATACCATTAAAAGAAGAACCCTCATACTTTGAATAGAAACTGGATGCTATTATTAAAGGGATGGATAGGCTAGGAGATAGAGTAGAAACAATTGAAAGGAAATCTCCTTTGGATTATCAACCAAGCAATACTGGGAGAAATCCAAATTTTAGAAAGAACCAAAACCAAAACACTGGAAAGACTGGTCCTGACCAAAACATTAGGCCCCCATTCTAGGAAAATTATGTTGAAGCCTCAAATTCTGATGAACCAATAGAAGATACTCAAATAAACTTAATGGGACTCAATAACGAACAACATTTTTTCTTGACCCAAGAGGATCAAGAGGCTCACATTCTCAAACAATTCCAAACTCAATCAGGAGAATCATTTGACTTCAAGGAGGGATATGATACATCCATTTATGAATTCCACAAGCAATATAATCTTAGGAGCAGAAGAATTGATGTCCCCGAAACCAATAAACAGAAAGCTATAAAACAACCCCTCAAAGGTAAATCCAATACTACCCCTGTACATATTCTTTCTAGATCAGATCCTAATCCTGTTAATCCAATCATTGAAGATGTATCCGATAATCAACCTAATAATATATAAATCTCCAATACTCTTCCTCTCAAAGGAAATGTAGAGGAAACTCCAGAAGTTGATTTGGAAACAACCTCAGCCCACAACCCCACTCCTGAGAAGGAGAAAAATATAGAAAATATAGAAGATAAAGAGAATCCAACTCTCTGAAATACAAGAACTTAGACTAAAAAATATTTTAATCTGGAGACTGAAGTAAGCAAATTAAAAATATTTGTTCCATTGTCTGAATTAGCTAAACATGATGTCTACCGAAGTCAAATCAATAGATCACTCAAGATCACTGGAAGTGAAGACTCAATAAACGTTTTTGATGACCAAACTAAATTACTCTTTGGCCCTGAAGTAAATGGAAAACCATAAAATGGAGGAACTCCTCCATTCTATGTGAGTTTAAACATACATGATAAAATACTTCATAATGCCATGTTTGATTCCGGGGCATCTCACAACCTAATGCCCAAATCTGTAATGGAGAAATTAAACTTAGATATCACCAGGCCATACAAAGACCTCTTTTATTTTGATTCAAGTCAAGTGAGATGTTTAGGATTAATAAAAGATTTGTGTGTTTCACTGGTTCAATACCCTGCAAAAACAATCTTGATGGACATAGTAGTAGCAGATATTCCTCCAAAGTATGGCATGTTATTGTCCAAATCTTGGGGTGAAAAACTTCAAGGATATCTTCAATTAGACATGTCATACACTACTATTTCAGTGATCGGCCACCCTAAGAAATTATACAGAGAAACTTTAATGAAATATGTAGTTAGTAGTCAGGAGAAACCCGAACATTTCCCCATCTACTCAGTACACTCTAATATGGATTCATTTATTCTTTATAATGCTGAAATTGATCCTCCCACTGAATTAGAAGTTCTAGCAGCAGAACCAAAATAAATTACATATGGAAAATCTAGTGTTCAAATCCAGGAAATCTCTAAGAACAATGAAACATCAAATACCCAACAGAAACAAGAAGAAAGCAAAGAACCATATCTCATTGTTAAAAAAGTTCCTGAGACTCCTGATACCAATTATGAAAATGTAATTCTTTGGCACTTAGAATTTGATGGTTCAATTAACAAATTAGGAGCAGGAGCAGGAGTTTGGGTGCACAACCTTGAAAATGATCATGTTGAAGGCCATGCCTACAGAGTAAACTTTAAGTGCACTAATAATATGGTAGAATATGAAGCTCTTTTGCTAGGTCTTAAACTTGTCAAAAGATTAGGGGCAATTAGAGTATCTGTCATAGGAGATTCTGAATTAATCATTCAATAGATCAAAGGGAACTTTCTAACAAACGATCCCAGACTGAGAGAATATAGAGGAACAGTTGTAGAGATACTCAATACTTTTCTGCAAGCTCAGCTTGCGAAAATCCCAAGAAAACAAAACTTACACGCCCATAGTCTGGAAATTTTTGCTAGCACCTACAAATTACCATTCAAACCTAATCATCAGTTCACAGCTGAGATTAGACACAGACCAGCCATACCTAAAAATTTAAAGAACTGGCAAGTGTTTCAAAGTGATGACCAAATTAACAAATTTCTGACTTTAGATAAATAATTTTCTAATAGTAACATAGATGTAGATACAATCATTGAATTTGATCAAACAAATGAGCCAGAAACAAACATTTCAGAAGAAAGTGCAATTCAAATGCTTCATCCAACAAAGTTCACTAACAAAGAAATGCAAGACCTTAAACAAATGGATGTTGATGAGATTATGGAAGGAGAATCTGAGGTCATTAATTTAAAAGACAATCATTTGCCTAAAGGATTAACTCCTCTGGAAGATCTCTTTGATTCTAATGATATTCCAAAGAAACCTAAGATGGAACCATTAAAAGAAGATATTGAGGAATGTAACTTGGGAACTGAAGAAAATCCAAAAATGATAAAGTTATCTAAATCTTTGCCCCCTGACCAAAAACTAAAATATGTTGAATTAGTGAGATAATTCCAGGATGTCTTTGCCTGGAGCTATGAAGACTTGAAATCATATGACACCTCTATAATTCAGCATACAATACATCTGAAAGAAAATAAAAAAAATTCAAACAAAAACTCAAAAGAATTAACCCTGTACTACTACCCTTAATTGAAAAAGAAATCAAACGTATCTATGAAACAAGGATAATTGCTCCCATTAGGTTTTCAGAGTGGGTGTCTAATTTAGTACCTACTAGGAAGAAAACTGGAGAAATAAGATTATGTGTTGATTTAAGAAATGTAAATAAGGTTTCTTTGAAGGATAATTACCCTTTACCCAAGATGGATCACATTTTACAAAGGGTAGTAGGTGCTTCTAGGATTTCACTTCTAGATGGGTTCTCAGGATATAACCAGATTCTGGTTCATCCTGATGACCAGGAAAAAATGGCTTTCACAACACCATGGGGCACATTCAAGTATGTTAAAATGCCATTAGGACTTAAAAATGTAGGATAAACCTTCCAAAGAGCAATGGACATAGCATTTACAAAAGAAATTCATGATTTTCTTGTTATATATCTGGATGAATTAACTATTTTTTCTAAATCAGATCAACAACATTTCGACCATCTCAGACAAGTATTCCTAAAATGTAGAAAATATGGTATCTCTTTGAATCCAAAGAATTCCTTGTTTGGTCTAGAGGACGGTAAACTCTTGGGCCATATCATCTCCAAAGATGGTATTAGAATTGATCTTGCTAGAATAGAAGCTATACTGCAGATACCTCACCCTAGGAATGTCAAAGAACTTCAAGCTTTTCTAGGAAAAATAAATTTTTTGAGAAGATTCATATCTAGTTTAGCTGAACTAATTAGATTTCTTAATAATATGTTAAAAAAGGATTTAAGTATTAAATGGACAGTAGAATCCAAACAAGCATTTGAAGAAATTAAAATGGCTTTGACCAAACCACCGGTCCTTACAAGTCCACAATTTGATAGAGACTTCATAATAGTTTCATTTGCATCAGAACACACTATAGCAGTTTTTTTATTACAAAACGATGATAAAGTATGTGAGAAACCCATAGCCTTTTTTAGTAAAGCACTGAGGGATGCACCATTAAAATATAACATCATGGAAAATCAAGCTTTTGCACTTGTAAAATCCATTAAAGACTTTAGAGTCTACATATTGTACTCCCATCTGATAGCCTGTGTACCAAATGTTGTTGTCAAAGACATCTTAACCTAGGATGGAATTGAGGGCAAAAGAGGTAAATGGATTGCTACCATATTGGAGTATAATATTGAAATAAAGCCTACAAAGCTTATAAAGGGACAGGGATTGGCCAAGCTCATGACAGACACAAATTGTCAAGCCCTAGACATTAATGAACTAGATAACGAACAGGAGATGGTGACTCCACAAATCAGCCAGGCCTTCTTAGATTCACCTTGGTATGCTAATATAATTTATGTACTATTAAATCTGCAAGCACCTCCAAAGTTATCCAGAACAAAGAAATTTTTTTTAAATATGAAATCTTGAATTTTTTGTATTTTAGATAATGTTATTTTTTGGAAAAATCATGAAGGTATTGTATTGAATTGTTTATTAAAAGAAGTAGCTAACAAGGCTCTCCGAGAATTTCATGCAGGAGACTATGGTGGACACCTTTACTGGAAATCAACTGCAGACAAGATCCTAAGGGCTGGATTTTATTGGCCAACCTTGTTCACTAATGTAAAGAAATTTGTCACTACTTGCCATAAATATCAAAATTTTGAAGGCAAGAGAAAACTATTCCCTTTACCCCTAAGACCAATTTCCACAGAAAAACCCTTCCAACAATGGGGCCTAGACTTCATTGGAGAAATCCATCCTCCCTCTTCTGGCCAACACAAATGGATCCTTACTACCATGGAATATTTCACCAAATGGATAGAAGCTATTCCTTCCAGACAAGCCAATGATATCGTGATCATATGATTCTTAGAAACCAACATATTATCTAGATTTGGCTATCGTGATAAAATCATAACTGACAATGTTGTTGCCTTCAAATCGAAGAAGATGATAATTTTCTGTAACAAATACCATATCACCTTGGGTCATTCCACAGCATATTACCCTCAAGGTAATGGACTGGATGAGTCCTCTAACAAGAGTATCATTAATATTATTAAAAAATTATTGGAGGAAAACAAGAAAAATTGGCACAGGAAACTTACAAATGCACTATGGGTAGACAGACTCACCACCAAAAAATCTATTGGGACCAGTACTTATGATTTAGTCTATGGTATGGAGGTTGTATTTCCTTCATCTTTAGGAGTTCTGTAATGAAATTACTTCAAGAAGCTTAGGTTGAACCTAATGATATTCAAAGGAGGATAAACCAGACCATCAATCTGTAGCAAACCAGATAAGAAGTATATCAAAGATCCCAAGTGTTGCAGGAGAAGCTTAAGAAGATATTTGATAAAAGAACCAAGGAAGAAGATTTATACCTTGGAGACAAAGTGTTAAGATGGGATTCCAGAAGAGAGGATAAGGGAAAACATGGGAAGTTTGACTTACTGTGGAAAGGACCTTATATTATCTATGCCTTATAAGGAAACAATACATATTATTTGAAAGACTTGGATGGTACAGAAACGGAAGATGGGCCAGTTAATGGTCGAATGTTGAAACATTACTTTGATCCTACTTATTAAGGTATCCTGATTTTTAAACATGTACATACTGTATCCTTTGTAATGTCACAGTTTTGATTGGATAGTAACTTGCCAGAGTTGAAGCCCAAAGAGAGAGCCCTCTCTGGGTACAGATTGGCTAGATTCTGTACCTAAAAGTTGGTTTGTGGTTACCTCGGACTCCTTTCCTCTTCCCAAAAACTTCAAGGAAAATATGAGTGATAACAACTAGGATGCCCAAGAACATGTTGGCATGCCCTACCACAATATAACACTCTCCTATAATGTGTTGGCATGCCCTTTAGTCCCTAACATGCCCTGGAACATGTTCGCATGCATTGACATACATTAACACTTTTTTTGTTTTATGTAACCTAGAGGAACCCAACAGCTCGCCTGACATGTAAAAACTAGCAAATATCTGGGGGGCTATGATATGTCCTCCTACCCACAGCTCGAGTCACAACATGGGGGATTTGAACCTTGTTCTTTTGATTTACAAAAAATTTTCATTTCTCAGATTAGCCAATTGAGCTACCCCCCCCCCCTCAGGATGACATAACTTAACACTTAGCACACATTGGCACTTGGAATTTATTAGAACCTATTATTAGTGTGCCTAGCATACCTATTTTGAAAAAGATAAAGTACTTACGTATTAACCCTCTTACGTTTTCATTTCCTTGCATTTTATCTTGGTTTTTCCTTTTGTTGTCGTGACACTCCTTGACACATATTAGCGTACCCTAGCACCCTGCACATCCTACCATGCTTTAGCACCTGGCATGTCTTGGCATGCCTTAGCACTATTTGGCACATGTTAGAACACCCTGGACTCCGTAGAACAATTTGGAACTTCTTGACATGCCATGATATTATCTAACAAGCCTTACCAGTGCTTATCATACCTTTTCACTCCCTCCTTGGCATGATAGATAAAACTCATTGACACTCCCTAGCACACTCTCATATTCATTCACGTCCATGCATTTTTACCTAGTGCTCCCTTGTGTTTTCATAGTACTCCCTAACACTCCTCAACATGCATTGACACTCTCTAGCACACCTTAGCACTCTTACACATGCCCTGCCATTTCATAGCACACATAATACTCCCTGACACATTGCCACTTAGAACGTGTTGGCTCTTGGAAAGTATTAGCATGTATGGCATGAGTTGAGATGCCTTGATATGCTTTGGCATGGTTTATTATTAAATTTATTTGATATCAATTATTTGAAAGTAGATGATAAGAAACAAAGGAATATTTTGCACTTAGAATGCACTAAGACTTGGAACCTAATGTTGGTGTTCCTAGCATGCCACTTTTAGAAATGGTAAATTGATGACTTATTAACCCTATTATGTGTTTTCTGGCTTGAGGGGTCCTAACCCAGGTTCGGTGTGCAAGGTTTTCCAACAAACCCCTATACTACTGGCCCTTTCGGCAGTGACCTGATTTCGTAGGTCACAGTATCACCCGAAGTAGTATGGGTGGGTGCTGGAACCAGGTTTCCGCAACCTGAGAAAATATGGGTAAGGCAAGCAGGGCTGTGTCCTATTTCTGTAATTCCCAAATCACCTTGTCCTACGTAGGGTTAATTATGTTCCTATTTGCATCCACGTGCACTAGATATACAGTTATAGGCTTATTATATCACCAACACAGCAGTACATAAACAAAACATAATAGATCTAGATCCAAGAGCTCAGTACACAGATCTTTCACAGCTTAAAGACAAAAAATACATAACACATCAATTATTAGAAATTCACATAACAGAACTCATAGATTCGGATCTCTAATAATCCTTCGGATTCATTCATTCATCAATCTTTCCTTACAATTCCCTTCCCAACCTGCGCACACAGCAGTAGGGTCCGCACACAACTGGACTAGGATCTCTATGCACATAGCCATCAAGAGTCTATTCCCCAAAACCCAAAAATATAGCTTAAGCAATAGATCGCATCAATATCTCATCAATTCATGTCCTTTTCGATACAAAATACATCTCTATCTATAACAATCTAGCTCCGACTTTCCTATGGTTCGCAACCCATGGTTTTCGGACCCCTAGTTTACCCTTTGACCCATTACAATGCGTTTGGGGCTTTGATCCACCCCAAAACCCCTGCACTACACTAAATATAATCAAAAGTAATCAAAATGGACCAGTTTCGCAGCTTGTTAGGATACCTTGTTCCAACAGTCCTCCAACACAATCTTGTGACTTGTCCCGAGTCACTGCACTAGTGCGACTACCAAGTCTGTAGCCTGGTATGTTTTGAGTCAACTACCATTGAAAAAGCTAGGAATGAGGTCACCACACAGGGTAGCTAACTGGACTGTGCTACCATTCGTAACCTCCTTAACTGTGTAGGGACCAAGCCAGTGCTACCGGAATTTGCCTGGATGTTTCGCAAATTGGCTATCATATAAAATGATGAGATTACCTTTGACAAATGTCTTCTGGTGAATATGTCGATCATTCCAGGCTTTATCTCGAGCCTTTTGAACCTGCTGGTGAAACTAAGCAATAAACCGATCCTCTTCCAAAGCCACAAGTTGCGCCAGGTGTTCTTCTATGATATCAGAGTCTGCCATATTCGTGAATGCTGTGATGCGTAGGCTAGGAACAACGTACTCTATGGGCATGGTGGCATCCTTGCCATCGACCATTCGGAAGGGTGTCCTGTCAGTCAGCTTTTTGCAGGTTGTTCAGTATGCCCATAGAACCGAGGGGATGCAAACATCCCATTCACTACGATCGGCATTACAAACCTTCGTTAATTCCTGGTCTAATTTTTTTTTTAAAGCTTCAATCACCCCATTAGCCTGGGGATGATATGGTGTATTCTTGGCATGGTGGATCCGGAATTCCTCATTCAAAGCTTGAATCATTTGGTTCACAAAATGCGTACCTCTATCACTCATTAGGATCTTTGGGCAACCAACCCTGGTCAGAATCTACTCAAAGATGAAGTGAGCAGCAGTAGCAGCAGTATAATATTTTACTTCTTATGCCTCAGCCCATCATGTGACGTAATCAGTGGCAGTGATAATTTAGCGCGTGCCTATTTTCTTGCCTGGTGGATTGATGGGTCCTATAAAGTCAATGGCCCATTTTTCAAAATCTTGTAGGGCCATTTGAGGCTGTAATGGCATATCATCTCATCGTGAGGGTTGTCCAGTTCATTGGCATGTATCACATGATCTACAATAGGTGTAAGAATCCTCATGTAGGGTAGGCCACCATAAGCCAGCCCTCAAAATCTTTTGTGCCGTAGCCTTGCCTGCGTAGTGGCCACCTGCGACTCCATCATGTGCTTCTATGAGGATGGTGGGCCATTCATGTTCCAATACGTATCTGCGGAGTATCTCATCGGCGCCTAGATTGTATAGCTGTCCTACGATGATAGTAAAGTTTGCAGCCCGGGTGACCAACTCCTTCTTCTATTATACCGAATACACAGCAGGGGCCATGCCCGTAGTAAGGAACTCAATGATATCAGCAAAGTGAGCATCAACCATCTTAATGGTAAACAGCTGCGCATCGGGTAAGCCTTCATCCAGGTTAGTAGGTTCTTCCTCTGTATTGATATGACACAGATGATCCGGGCTTGCATTCAACCTCCCAGGCTTAACGATGATCTCAAAATCATATTCCTGAAATAGCAACAGCGAACGGTAAATCTTCCCCCCCAACATAGGCTTTTTCACTAGGTATTTCAAGGTTGAATGGTCTGTGAACATCTTAAAGTGTCCACCCAGTAGATACTACCGATATTTTTGTAGTGCGTACACCATAGCCAGTCCTTCATGCTCAGTGGTAGAGTAATTTCTTTCGGCACTCGAGAGTTTGTGATTAGCAAAGGCAACCGGGTGATCATTATCTCCTTCGCTAGGTTGAGTGAGGACCGTGCCTAGGGCAATGTCTGACGCATCGACATGTACATGAAATTATTTTGACCAGTCAGGGAATATCAGTATGGGCACATAAATCATCTTCTCTTTTAGAAGTTCGAAGCTCTTCTGACATTCATCATTCCAGAAAAAAGAGACATATTTTTTTAGTAGTTGTTCCATAGGTGCTATGATCAGAGCGTATCCTTGAATGAATTTTATATAATAGCCCGTGTGACCGAGAATGGAGCGCAATTATTTCTCCATTGTGGGGGCTTCCAAGTTTATAATTACGGCTATCTTCACAGGATCAACCATTAGTCCTTGCCGACAGACTATGTGTCAAAGAAAGATTCTGAAAGGTACACAAAAGATACACTTTTTGATATTCAGGGAGATCTGGTGCTTCCGGTACGCATCCAACATTAATTGCAGGTTTGAGACATGTTCTTTCACTAAGCCAAAAATTTTCCAATCATCGAAGTAAACCTCCAGGAACTTATGAATAAATTCTTTGAACACAGCCACCACGACCCTTGAAAAGATAGCATGTGTGTTCTTAAGACCAAAGCGCATGACCGTATACTGGAAGGAACCCCATTTGGTGGCAAAGGTGGTATTACTGTAATCCTCAGGTGAAATTCTGATATGGTGGTATCTCGAGAATCCATCATTGAAGGAATAAGCCTCCTGGCCACCCACGCTATCAAGGATTTCATCGGAGAATGGAGTAGGGAAAGGGTTATGAACGCAGGCATCGTTCAGCTTTCGTAGGTCCACACAGATGCATATTTCCCCCTTTGATTTTTTCTCCTAAACGAATACGGGGCTTACCCATTCTAACTGTTCAATTGGTTCAATGATACCTGTGGTCAGCATTTTGTCCAACTCTTCTTTGACTTTTTTATTATACTTAGGATTCAACCGATAGGGTCGTTGCTTGACGGGCCACAACTCAGGCTTTACAGTGATGTGCATAATGCCAAGGTCCCCAGTGATTCCTTTGAGATCAGAAAACTTCGTAGGGAATAAGTCTTGCTACTCCGTAAGTAGTTCAACAATTTTTCCCATCATGCCTTCATCCCAATAGTCCCCAATTTTAGCCATCTTAGGGCGTTCTTCTATCCCAATATTAACTTCGCGTAGCCGGAGAGGTTGCGTCAACATCCTGGAGCGATGGTCTGATAATGGTATGTTCCCCTTCAGATTCCGGAACAGCGATATTCCGCGGGTTATCCTCTTCTTCGTTAATCACCAAGCTCTGGCAGTTGACTATATCTTGCATCTGGGCCTCCCATTTCAGAACGGCTGGTGGGGTGTGTGGGTGAGGCTCCTTAAAGATGAATGCATCAATATCTTGCAAGGCTTCATCAAGCATCTTTGTTCCCCCAATAAGTCCAAATGTTCCAATAATGTCCTCTTTTAATATTTTCCAGTGGTGGGTCCGCTGATGTAACTCTGCGTCTAAGTACCAAGTAGCAGGGATAGGGCTCAAGGCATGTATAAATAGATGGATCCATTCTTTTGGGGTTCGGTCGGCCCATTTGGTTGTTCAAGTACGCAGATGCGTGCGGGGATCCTCGAGTCCTAGGAATATCTTGGTGTGCACATCAGCGGGAGGTGTGAACCGCAGCACCATCCTATCCCGACACGTCTCCCAGTCCGGAAATGCTTTCTTGTGGTTATCCCACCAGCATGCGGGCGTGCCACGCAGTGCTATATTGAGTGCCCAGAGCTACCGATATTTTGGCACCCTAGCCTCTAATGTTCTTAAGAAGTCCTGGACAGTACTAGACTCATCAAAGTGGGGAAGGTCCCTTACCTCCGAAGTAATGCAGTAGAGGTTCCTTGCAACTTGAGGGCATCGTAGTGCTGAGACATTGTGTGGCCGAGTCTGCCAAGTCTCAAGTTCTTCATCCGGGTCAGAAAACTACTCCTTGTTTTTCTCCCAATCGAATACTCCACCTGTTGTAGGGTCACCGTGGTCTTCGTCCCGTGCCGTCATCCTATAGATGTGATCAAGTTCCTCCTCTTCATATGCTGGTTTCATATACCGCATACCCTCAGCGGGATCCAGTGGTACTATTACACGTGTACCATTCTTCTCAAACATAATGCTACGTTTTTTTAGATTAATGACACCCCCTACGTCGATAGCCCAGTCTAGTCCTAGGAGGGCAGGATAGGGATCCTTATCTTCCACAATTTCTATGACCTCAAAGTCATCAAGGACCTTTACTCCTACAATATCAACCACAAATTTTGGCAACCTTCCCAGAGGGATGATCTTCTGTTGATCCACCATTCGCAGCTGGATGGGGGACCAGTCTAATTTAGGTTCTCCCATTTGTTTCCATGTCTTTTTTGGTAAGACGTTCACATCAGATCCAAGATCAAGAATAACCTGATATATCTCATAGTCACCAATCTACGCAGTCAATCGCATTTCTCTCTTGGTGCACCTTATGTAGCTGTGTAATTTGTCTACTTCCTTAATCTCAATCACTATGTTGGGCTGGGCTACACAGCCCTGTAGCAATACTTGAATATTTTCTCCAGCCTATGGGTTGCGTAGTAGTTTCAAGCATGCTCTTAACAAGGTTTCAACCTCCTCTTCTGTCTGGAGGTGCACTGGCGGCTGCGCAGGAGATTCCAGCGACTCCTATTTCTTGGTATTTGGTTCCTTCTGAGTAGCAAGCTCCTTCCTTGCTTCCTGGGTGAGCATGCTGCACGTTATGACTCTTATACTAGGATCTTCGCTCCTTAGCTCCATTTTGACTCTATGTACATTTTGTGTGGGGGTAGACTGTCTGTCCTTCATTTTGGTTAGCAAGATCGGACAGTCTTCAATCTCATGGTCTAGCTGTCGGCAATATTTATAGGGTTGCCTAGTGGGATTTGGGCAGTCCTTGGCAAATTTCCCTACCTCTTCACAGTTGTAGCAGATCAGCTGGCCCCATCCTCATCCTGTGCTCCCTCCCCGTCCCCGCTACCCCTCGCAGGAGAGCCACCAAAGGTCGCGGGAGATCTCAAAGAGGCAGGATCGGATTGTACCCTATAGAGGTTTCCCCAATATACCAACAAGTCATATGTGCGAAAATTCTGCTCATCGTGCCCTATAGATCAGTGGAACCTACACCATTGTTGCTTCAATTCACCCCTATTTATCCGAGGACACTGGGCCATATCATGTAGTCCCGCTACCCAACAATATTCGCACCAGAGGTCTGTGCCGACTCCTTTTCCCCATTCCATCCATAAGCTCTGTATTTCCATGTGCATGGCTCCGAGCTACTCCTGGATTAGCTGCACTCCTTCCCTCGTGTCATCCTTAGGCATAGCTTCAAGTTTCATGGCAGCTTCCAAGGATTTTTCCTGTGATTCGAAGGTCTGGTGGCCCATGAGTATGCGTAAGTGAGGTAGCAACATAGCGATGAACCATTCCATGTGCTGTTTTTTGTCGTACTTGAACTCACCTTTCCTGATTTCTTTCTTTAACCGTTGATCAGCCTCCCATACTGACTCAGACGTTCCTTGCTTGAAGTCTTTTACTTCCACTACCAGCTGGGAATAAGATTTCGGCTTTTGGAATTGTTGTTTTAGGGCATCCTTAGTATTTTTAAGCGTTGTACTTCCATTTTCAGATATATACCGCATATACCAGTCCAATGCCCTCTCTTCGAAAGCCAGGGATAGCTGCGCTATCTTCACAGTATTGCTTACCACCCCTTGCGCCGTCCATACCAAATCAACCACGAACCAGAATCGTTCCATGTACTCATCAGTTGCTCCCTTAAAGGTAGGTAACTTTAAGTGTGCCACCATGGGCTCCTCTAGTTTATCTTCCTAGGGTCCTAACATCGGGGTAGTTGATGGACCTTGTGTAGGGCTCGGTGGACTATGAGCAAAGCGATCCTCTTCTCGGCTATTTCGATAGTTCTTACTGCTCCGCGTTGCACTTCCACCCAGAATATCACTCATTCAACCCCACATTAGATCTCTAATGCCATTACCTGATCCTGTTTCTCAAAATCCTTCCGGTCTCGGCAACGGAACCATTTGTTGGCTTGAGGGGTCCTGACCCAGGTTTGGTGTGCAAGTTTTTCCAACAAACCCCTATACTACTGGCCCTTTCGGTAGTGACCTACTTTCGCAGGTCACAGTCTCACCCAAAGTAGTATGGGTGGGTGCTGGAACTAGGGTTTCGTACCCTGAGAAAGGATGGGTAAGGCAAGTAGGGTTGCTTTCTGTTTCTGTAATTCCCAGATTGCCTTGTCCTGTGTGGGTTTAATTATGTTCCTATTCACATCCACGTGCACTAGATCTACATTTATAGGCTTATTATATCACCAACACAATAATACATAAACAGAACATAACAGATCTAGATCCAAGAGCTCAGTACACATATCTTTCGCATCTTAAAGAGAGAAAATACGTAACACAAAAATTATCAGCAATTCACATAACAAAACTCACAGATTCAGATCTCTAATAATCCTTCGCATTCATTCATTCATCAATATTTCCTTACAATTCGCTTCCCAACCTGCACACACAGCAGCAGGGTCCACACATAGTTGGACTAGGATCTCCACACACACAGCCAGCAAGAGTCTATTCCCAAAAACCCAAACAGACAGCTTAAGCAATAGATCACATCAATATCTCATCAATCCCTGTCCTTTTTTATACAAAATAAATCTCTATTTATAACAACCTAGCTCTGACTTTCCTATGGTCCGCAACCCATGGTTTTCACACCCCTAGTTTACCCTTTGACACATTACAATGCGTTTGGGGCTTTGACCCGCCCCAAAACCCCTGCACTACACTAAATATAATCAAAATTAATTAAATGGAATAGTTTCACAGCTTGTAAGGAGACCCTGTTCCAATAGTGTTCATTTCCTTTTATTTTAATTTTTTTCTCCCTTTTGTTCCCTTGATAGTCCCTAGCATGCATTTTCACACCCTTGCATGTCTTGGAAAGTGTTAACAGTTGCAACATATTAGCATGTTTGACATGCCTTCACACTCTCTGGCATAGGTTAACATGGCTTAGCATTGCCTAGCATTCCTTGTCACTCATTCCCTCCCAACTAGCCTTACATTTTTTCACGACTTGGGAACCGAATGAAGTTCTTGGATACTGCAGTTTATGTGACATTGGCAAGCTTTAGCCACAACAACTTAACCAGTTGCACCTACTACAAGTAGATTGTGACTTTTTCATTGAATAACTACATATCACTCATCTTAGGCCACTCATGTCCAAGCTCAACTTGTCCCATTTAAAAATTTGCCAAGATAAGGATCACATCTAGCCATGGCCTTGAAACAACTAAGAAACGTCGCTTACATAGGAAATATTTCACATGTATGTCGAGTTCATATAAACAATAAAGAATTAACTGAGATTTTGTAAGAACCAAAAGATCCAAAAGATGCACAAGATATAAGCCGACAGAATGTGAGTGCCCCAAAACTTATCACAACAACATATAATATGCAATTATCTAGAATAGTTTAAAACATGAACATGCGGCCAAAGTGTGCCACATCTCATATAAAAATAATAGCTAAAGGAAAAACAATTTTGTGCCAAGCACAAAGTATCTCTTTGTCTAAAACTACTATTTTGAGCCCCTTATTGCAGTTGTAGGCTTTCCTCCAGCAAATCCTATTCTGAACTTCTCCTAACACACTTCTTCCTTGACACATTTGAATTCATTGAAACTCCCTTGCATACACTCTTATTCATTCATTTCCATGTATTTTGACCTATTTCACCCTTGTAATGCCTCGACACTCCCTAACACTCCTCAACATGCATTTACATTGTCTCGCATGTGTTAGCATGACTTTTCATTCCTTGGCATGCCCTGACCCTCCCTAGATATCATGCCCTCACAACTACTCTTACTTACTTCGCAACTTGTGAAACCAACCAAGTCCTCGCTTTACTTCAAGAACTTGACCAAGTTATAGTTACTACAACTATAATATGTTGTTCAATTGTGTAGCTTAGGAGGTAATCCACAAGTCTAGTGAAATAGGTTTGTGTGAGGTAGGTCACAAGAGGCTTTATGGGACAAGAACCCCAAGTGAAGGGGTTTTGGACCCAAGATGGATTTTAAAATATAAAATAAAAGTAAAAAGTAAATTTAATATTTTATAAGGTCTAAGTGGATAAAACCCATAAGTTCTAGAGGGTTCCTTGGCGAAGCTTTGTGATAAAAACCAACACAAATGGAGGAGGGTCTAGATTGGAGTCTAGGGCCAGAAAATAAGTATCCACAGGCCTAATATTGACTAAGGTAACCTTATTTTGAGGGTTGTAAATATTTGAAGCTCATGTCAATATTCAGTCAAAGAAATTCCTAGAATCTATGGATCCATATGAGCTAAGCCGGGTCTCTTATGGAGGAAAGAGCTTTTTTTTTTCTATGGGTGTTGTAATATCCCAAAAGGGAAAATGAAGTAATACTGAAACACAATATAAGAACTACAGAAAAGTAAATAATAAATCTAAATACACATCAGAATGCACTGAAATCACTGATCCATTTTATTATATAGGAGGTGAAAAAGAAAGTACAACAATGCTCAAAATATGAGACACTCAAGCCAAAGAGATGGCCTAAAATGACCCTACAATGATCGCAGAAGAGGGATTCTGTAATTGTTGAACTTCTGGAAGGTAAACTGTGATGTCCCTACAGCAACTGTTGGGACTATAACTGCCAGAAAGATAGAAAGTTAGATTTAGGTAGTATGGGAGCTCTAATGATGTTGAAATTGTAGATCTCGGCTTTATGTTGGTAACCCAAGATAACCCAGAAAGGATTTCTCAGATCTATCAATCTAAGAAAATCACCTTTTAATATTCCAAATTAGGAACAGCTACACTATCATGAATATCTCAAGATATTACCAATGTGGAGATCAGCAATACATAAACATGAGCTGGAAAATAGCAGTGAATGCATTAATAAAAGAATGCTAGAAGATCCACATAACCATTACATTAGATTATAGCAGCCTGCAATGTATACAAGATCTTGAGGAAATGATCTCTAAATCTAGGCAATGCAGCCTCAAAGAAACATATACATGAAAAATAGGGAAATGTTGCTATACAAAAGAAGCCCTGGCTATGATAGCATAGTCTATAAAGGAGGACTACTGCAAAATACTTTCAAAACAAAAATGTGACAATATACAGCTCAAATACAATTGGGGGAGCAAGATCTCAACCCCTGGAAACAACAATGCACAATCCTTGAAAGGATTGGCTGAAATAAGCACAAAATGCCAAATCTGCAGAAATGTCAGAGTTGCTGGGCAGCAGCTGCAACTCAGAAAACAGATGTGGATAAATATAGCTAATGATGCTGCAAATGATGGCTAAATCTCATCTAAAGGATCTCTCAGGTGAAAGGCTGATCCAATCCCTAAAGATCTCACCCTCCAAAATAGTGGAGCAAGTCCCCACTATAATTACACTCAGAAAAACGTAGTCTAGAGAAGTGACTGCACTGTTGGTGAAGAGAAGTACTTGGCCTGATGCCAATGATATACAATAAGCTCCAGAATATCCCTCACTAACTTCCCAGAGGAATAGAAGCTCCCTCCTCTGAAAGATGAGCCAAGGATATGGTGTTGTGGAGTCCCCCACTACAACACCCTACAACACAACGCAACTCTCAACAGAAACTGTGCTAGATGCTTTGGCCTTGAGCCAAGATATGTGGAGAATGAATAATAATCCCTCAAGAGGCCTTTCAAGAAGGTGAAGGAATCCTAAACAGGAATTCCCCTGAAAACTTTGCTAAACAGCAAAAGAATGCACAATGTTTGCATAAACAATGAAATCAATAATCCAATTCATGAATAACAATGGCTGCCTTGCCCTCCTTTTAAAAAAGTAAAAGCTCTTTTTCCATGGGTCCCAATCATTAGGGTTTCCTCCACCAAATATCCTCTTCCTCATTCACACTACGCTATCTTCTAAAGTGATCCACTCCTCCTATGGCAGCGTTGTTGACTTGGTCAAACCTGGCCTTGTCTTCATGCAATTTTTCCCCTTTCACACATAAGGGTGTGAAATCCAGTTCTTATGTCTATCCCTTTTCACATGTGAGGGATTTTATTCAGGTTTTCCATAAGAATGGGCCTCCTTACCCATTTATTTAGCTGCTAGGTGATAAAAACAAATTTTTAATATTCCATTTAGTATGTGCTAAAATGAGAATATTACAGTCCTCCCCTCCCAAATGTTGCTTGTCCTCAAGCAGCTGCAAGGATAGAACTGAAGAATCTCCACCCAAGGCAAGGAGTCTGAAATATGTTGAGGAACATCTTCCCCATGTGGATCTTCCATCCCCCAAGAAATCATTCATACAAAATGAGTTACCTCCCAACATGGAAACTCCTGACAACCATCTTCCACCTTTGGCTCCTACAATATAGGTGGGCTGAAAATCTGATCCTAGTAGACAAAATAGCCTACCCCACGCTGTCCTCCTCTACACTTAGGATAAGTGCAGAGTATATGTTGATCTTGGGATGCAATAATGTTTTTCTCAAGTGGCAAGATGAAGACTAGACCTCCAAGGATCGCTTCTCCAACGTTATGAAACATGCTGTCACAAATCATCTCATATGTGATGAGTTGGAAGTCACCATCATATGGAATCCAATCAATCATATGGCTCACCTCAAATGGAAACAATTTTTTTTCTGTAGTGGCCACATGTCCTCTCATGCTCCCATTAGAACATGCAACGCAAATAATGTGGGAGATCTCTCCCCCAAGGGACACATTCAACCAATGTGCCATTCCCCCAATCATGCTCTCAACAAATATAAAGACAAAATCAACATAATGAACCATAATGAGAACCATGCTTGCTGTCATGTGTGGCAAGGGAGAAGGACCATGGTCCCTCAATTATAACCAATGCAGTTTGACCCTCAACTGCAAAAGAGTGTGACAAAAAGTGTGGCTTCTCAAGCACTTGCTTGCTGTCCTACTCTCCTCAAATGTATGGAGAAAGTGAATGATGTATGGTGCAAGGTGAGTATGTCCTCCAAAGTACATTTCCTCCCTAATTCCTCCTAGGTAGTGGTCACCAATAGTGCTCATGGCCTCAAGCAGACCATGGCATCTAGAAAAAAGAATGCTCCTCCTTGTAGCAACATCCTGTGCAAATATGGTTAAGGGATGAATACACAAATCATCATGAAAATAAAAAATACCCTCACCATAATTTTTGCTCATGCAAATGGAGTGGCTCAAAAATTAGTCTCCTCTCATCCTTAAAGAGAAAAGAGGTGGATGTGCTAACTTCTTTAAAGAGTTATGTATCTCCTCCATCTGCACATGATCTATGCATCTCCTCATATGTTGATCTGTCAATATTATGCAAGCCAGATGATCCTGGAAATACTCCACCAACAACCCAGAGCTCCAACATGGATCTATCCTTCATAGTGACAGCGCTAATGATTCCTCATGAAGGTCATCTGTCATATGGTCATCTCCTTCTTTGACATCTCCCATGCCAAATATGCAAGTTGGAAGGTTGTTATCCTTCCCCTGCTACTTCTGCCACAATGCATAATATAAAATGAGAGTGGGTGAAAATGATGTTGATAAAATGCCTCTTTCCTCCTTGAGTCTACCCCAAACTCTTAGCATTGTACCCAGCTCTCCCAAGGTTTCCACCCTCTTTAAATCAATGAGTGGTGCCCCAACATGTGAAGCATCCATCCTCCTCTGTTGGTCCAATGGTCTCCCCGACAAATTTTCTCCATGCAATGAGACATCATCATCAAGAGGTGACTGCATATATGAATGAAAAAATTTGTCCATGCTTCCACTGTGCAATCTAATCACCTTCTTAGATGCATCAACCTCCAAAAATTAATAGGGATGTGTACTCCTCATCTCATGATGCTGGGTCTTCTCCCTACCTTCTCCTTGTGTCTCCATGGTTCCACACCTCCTCAACAATGGCACATGAATTGTGCCTTGATCTTCATACATGAAATCTTGGGGACTTCCTTGCAAAGATGCAAGAATCCCTCTACCTGGAGCAAGAGCTCCTCCTTCCTTTGCATGAGGCACCAGATAATCTCTATATGCCACAACATTGTTGCCCTCAGCTTCCTCAACATGAATGGGAAACCCTTCAATAATGTTGCTGCAAAAATGGAATCTCTCCCAAGGTGGAAGTAATTCATGATCATCAAAGGCCAAGGAGTATCCCCTTTGCACCATGATAATGCCATCTCCTACTCCTGCAACATCATACAATAAATGAGAGAAAATTTTCCCTTGCTCTCCGAAGAACAACCCAAGCAACAAAATTTTTTGTTGCTTCTCCATGCTCTCATCATACAATATATGTGATGAAGACATAGTGAATGATATGAATGTTGCATCATCACTATGCATCCATACTCTTTGTTGCTTCATGATGCTAGCATCCTGCCACATCTTCTCCATTCTCATACCCTTGGAAAGAGTGTATGCCAAATGATGGCCAAACTCCTTCAAGAGTAACTAGCGCAGCCAAGCCTCCTGCTCCCCGTTATCATAAATCTACAAGTAGCTCACCAGCTCCTTGCTCATCATCCACTCAACCAATTGTGGATGTCTCCTTCCATCAT
This sequence comes from Pinus albicaulis, assembly GCA_034641835.2. NCBI lineage: Eukaryota > Viridiplantae > Streptophyta > Pinopsida > Pinales > Pinaceae > Pinus > Pinus albicaulis. The sequence goes on along the minus strand of CM076576.1, from coordinate 434,079,330 downwards.
TCATCTTCGTACTCCTACCATGAGGGCTACCATCATCGCAAATTAGATTCTTGTATTTCATGGGACCTTGAAATGAAGTCTTCCCGAGGATCAATTTGACCCTATAAGGACCCAAATAGGTGGTAGGCAAAAACCTCCCATCATGATGTGCATGGCTCAAGGAATTTCCAACACAGTCATGAGAGATTTTATCCATCTGAAGATGTCCTCCATCTACTATCTGCTCCTATGAGAAGGGCAGAACCTCCTCAAACTGTTGAAGATCCTTGCACTCCATGATGTGTGGGAGTGCACCTCCATTGAAATCTCTCCTAGAGATCTCCTCCTCATGCATGGTCTTCCAAAACCAAAGAGGCCTTAGATCTGCTACCAGTAGAAGTCTCTCTTTGAGCCGTGGCATGCTCATTAAGAGAGTTTCATCTAGATGGGAGAAAGAGTTTCTTATCTCCAGATGTCTACTCCTTCTAAATACTTCCTTCATGGCTTCCTGAATGAAGCTACTCTTTTAGTACTCACATGAGGAATGGTTCCTCTTTCCTCCATCACTGCTTTTGTACAGTGCAGTGCTATTCTGCTGCTCTAGGTAAACTATATGCAATTATGTATAGCCATCCAAATTTTTTAATAAAATGACAAGAGATGTATTTTTAATCATACCTTGGTGAATTGTGGAAGCTCCTTGCAGGGCTACAAGAGTTTCCTCCTCATAAGTTTTGGCCTTCCAAACTGTTGAAGATGAAGGCTACTTCTCCATGGTCTCAACATCGTTGTTACATGCCTCATCAGCTAGTGGTTAGCGCTCCTCTCCCCTTTTTCCAAATCTCCCGATCATTCTTTGAGAAAAATCAGCAAGATTTGAAACCCTTGCATGGCTTAGATGGCTGATCCACCAAATATTTTCTTCACCTTTAAGGTGCAGTGTTGCAACTTCTACAGCCTCTCTGTCTAATACATGATGTATCAGGAAGAAAGCCTCTAGTTTCTTCGCCCAAACATCTGCTGCACATGTGAGTGATCCATCAAATGTGGACAATAGAAATCTATTGCCTCTCATCACCCCATAGTTGTGGGGTCTTCTTTCTTCTTTCTGCTAAATAAATTGTGGAAAAGCTAGAGTCTCGTGAAAGGCTCTAGATTTAGCTCGATATTCAGCCAAGTACTCACTTAGAATTTTTAATTCCACGTGTTCTTCATGCTTCTAGTCTTCTCCTTTGTGAGAGTAGGAAGTGCATGGTACTTCCTCTTCTCCTTCTTCAATCTTCTTGACCTCCTTGGAGAGGTCTTCTCTGGATCTGAAAATAGATGACAGAAAACTCATCTTCTTCATCATCTTGATCTTCTTTGGCTGAGATTCACAAGCTGAGCCAAATATCATGCTCTGATACCACTCTAATACTCCAAATTAGGAACGGCTACACTATTGGGAATATCTCAAGATATTACCAATGTGGAGATCAGCAATACATAAACATGAGCTGGAAAATAGCAGTGAATGTATTAATACAAGAATGAAGAAAGATCCACATAACCATTACATTATATTATAGCAGCTTACAATGTATACAATATCTTGAGGAAATGATCTCTCAAGCTAGGAAATGCAACCTCAAAGAAACATATAAATGAAAAATAGGGAAATGTTGCTATACAAAAGAAGCCCTGGCTATGACATCACAGTCTATAAAGGAGGACTACTGAAAAATAGTTTCAAAACACAAATGCGACAATATACAGCTCAAATACAATTGGGGGAGCAAGATCTCAACCCCTAGAAACAAGAACGCACAATCCTTGAAAGGATTGGATGAAATAAGCACAAAATGGCAAATCTGCAGAAATGTCGGAGTTGTTGGGTAGCAGCTGCAACTCAGAAAATAGATGTGGATGAAGATAACTGATGATGCTGCAAATTATGGCTAAATATCATCCAAAGGATCTCTCAAGTGAAAGGCTGATCCAATCCCTGAAGATCTCACCCTCCAAAATACTGGAGCAAGTCCCCACTACAATTGCACTCAGAAATAACGCAGTCTAGAGAAGTGATTAAGTTGTTGGTGAAGAGAAGTATGTGGCCTGATGCCAATGGTCTGCAATAAGCTCTATAATATCCCTCACTAACCTCCTAGAGGAATAGAAGCTCCCTCCTCTGAAAGATGAACCAAGGAGATGGTGTTGTGGAGTCCCCCACTGCAACACCTTGCAACACAACCTAGCTCTCAACAGAAACTACACTATAGCTTAAGGAGGATGCTTTCGACTTGAGCAAAGATATGTGGAGAATGAATAAAAATCCCTCAAGAGGCCTCTCAAGAAGGTGAAGGAATCCTAAACAGGAATTCCCCCGGAAACTTGGCTAAACAACAAAAGAATGCACAATGTATGCATAGACAATGAAATCAATAATCCAATTCATGAATAACAATGGATGCCTTGCCCTCCTTTTAAAAAAGTGAAATTTCTTTCTATGTGGGTCCCACTCATTAGGGTTTCCTCCACCAAATATCCTCTTCCTCATTCACTCTGCACTGTCTTCTAAAGTGATCCACTCCTCCTATGGCAGTGCTATTGACTTGGTCAAACCTAACCTTGTCTTCACGCATTTTGTCCCCTTTCACACATAAGCGTGTGAAATCTAGCTCTTATGTCTATCCATTTTCACATGTGAGGGATTTTATTTAGGTTTTCCATAAACATGGGCCTCCTTACCCATTTATTTAGTTGCTAGGTGATAAAAACAAAATTTTAATATTCCATTTTGTTATGTGCTAAAATGGGAATATTACACACCCTCTAGGTGTTTCACTATACAACTTCTGGGTATGCAGAACTGAAGCTAGATCTAACAAATAGATGGATGAAATATGTCACAAGATCAGATATAAGGTTAAATGGTTGATCCCTTCACTAGATCCTCAAGCTGGAAGCTCAAGATCTAGCTCCTCAATCCTCCTCGGGAGATTGCAGCTGCTGCTACACAACTTCTCATGAAAATTGTGCTGTAAGGGAAGGCGGCTCTCTAGCCTACTGCTAAGATATGAAATTTATCTCAGAAATTATGGAAATAATTTATATAATGTGAAGGAATGGTCCTCCATTGGATTACTAGATGAAATGCTAGAAACTTCCCTTCTCCCTTGGATCTACAAGAATGGACTACACAATTCCTGATGGAAATTTTGTTTCTGGGAGATGAATAATAGATGGCCTGCTGCTTGATATAGATATGAAGCACTGGAAGGCTGATCTTGAAGCTCAAGGTGATAGGATGAATCCTTCACCGGTTCCTCAACTGAAATATTGAAGTACAACCTCCTCCTCTCAAATTGATCTTCAGAAATGTACAATTTCTGAATATGGATGTTCTGTAGAAAGTAGGAACATTATGGCACCAATATCTGATGATGAATGAAGTAAAATACGCTTTCAAGAGATACCCAATGAAAGAGGTGGGATTACCATTCGGGAACACCCTGTGCTAAACAACACTACAACTTAGCTAAACATCATAAGATTGCATGGAATGTCAAATGACAACTCCAGATCTAAACAGTCATACATCAATAATAATATAAAAACATGCCTTCTATGTTGCCTTCATCTTCATTATATAAATTGCGAACCTTCTCATGCCTTTTCCCACCTCTAAACTGTGTTGTGCATGTGGACATAATCCTCCATGTTTGACTGTGTTATCTCTCCAAGGCATCCATCATGTCTACATGCAATATATGCCCTCTCCATCATGTGTGCATTAATTTTACAACTTCCTCCATCACTTCATCATGAATGCTCTATGATCTTACATTAGATGCCTTCCATGATCTATCTCATTAATGAGACATGATCTCCACTCCATTCACATTAGTACTTGCTCCACTATCCCATTATGTAGATCTAGGCTTAATCAATGGACATTCACACATAAAAAGTGGATATTTATTCATCTTGAGGATTATGGGTCCCTCCACCCTTTTATTTTCTTAATTCATTAAGAAAATTAAGAACTCTAATATTCCAAATATCATGTGAAAAAATGGGAATATTACAGTCCTCCCCGACAAAATGTTGCTTGTTCTCAAGCAACTGCAAAAGTAGATGCTAGAGCAATCTGTCTCCCTCCAAATGGCACCCACACAAGGAAGGTCTCCCCATTTGCTGCAATGAGTTATGTATGCCTAGCACCAAAGTTGCCTCTCTAGAATGTCTAGAGTGATCTCTAACTATGTAGCTAGATGTTCCTCATCAATCATGAAGCTCCAAGTGACAACCATAAGCTATCCAACATCCTCCACAATACATGAGATACATAAATATAGATGGTTCTTTCCACAAGAGGAAAGCTCCAACTCACAAATTAATCCTCCATCCCATGCTACATGAAGTAAAAAGAGGATTTTTATGACTCCATCCTTAGCCTTGTTGACCTTATTGGATCTAATCATCATCCCAACATTGTACCAAATAAGAAGTAGAGATATATGGGTAGAAAAAGGTGTCAAACCATATTCTCCCAATAGTAACCAATGTAGAAATTCTCCCTGCTGCCACACCACACCATCAAGATACCAAGTATGGTGTCCATACTCTCCAAGTAAGAGCCATCAGAGGAGTGCCTCTTATTTCCATCCTCCAACACTATCATGAAAAGTAAGGGAGTGTGTAGGACCAAAGTCCCCCAATAAAAGCCACAACAACAAGATCTCTTGCTGCCTCTTCACATCATCATGTGAATCATGGAGCAACAACAACATACTGAAGGACATATGGAATGTCATATCAACCCAATACAAACAAACTCCATTATCACACATCATGAGAGTATTATGCCATATTACAAACAATACAAAACACATAAACATGGGAGATGGCATGTGATGGCCAAAATCTCTCAACAAAAATGAACATGCCTTCTTCTGCTTCATTCTGTCATGGATACACAAGACATGAGTCAAAGAAATATGAGATATTGGTTGGTAACCATACTCACCCAAGAGCAGCCAGCACAACCATGCCTCCTTCTTCATTACATGAGAACTTTTCAAGGCATGGATCAAAGAAATAGGAGCCTTTGGGTAGTAACCAAACTCACCCAAGAGCAACCAACGTAACCAAGCTTCTTGCTGGCCCATGTCATATATTTTCAAGTGATCTTGCAACCCCTTGCTTATCATCCTCACCCACCCATCCCAATGTGGATGATGAATGATGTTCTGCATAAACATGGTATCCTCCCTTTGTAGAATACCATCCTTCCCAAACTGATGAAGAACTTTTCACTCCATGAAATGTTGAAGTGCACCTCCAATGAGATCTCTTAATGAGACCTTCTTCTCATCAATGGCCCTCCAAAACCAATGAGGTTTTGGATCTGCTACAGGTAGAAGTTTCTCTTTAAGCTATGAGATGCTCATTGAGAAAGTGTCATCTAGAAAGGAGAAAAGATTCCTCATCTCAATATTTCTACCATCTACCATCTTTACCTCCATTTCTTCATGAGTGAAGCTACCTTTAGAATGCTCCAATAATAATGGGGCTCCTTCTTTATCACTGCTACTAAGTGACAACGATATAGATCTGCATGGTAATACATGTGTTGTCTCAAAGCAAGGGACAATTTTGATCTCATAACCAGTCATTGTACATAGGACCATGCTCATCCCATTTTCTGAAACTCTACACTTAAACTCAAAGGGTTGAATGTAGTTCATCAATGAAAAACTACGATATCTTTTCATCTCCTTCTTGATTAGATCAAGGGTCCTTTGCGCTGTGATATGTTGCTGCTTCAAATTAGCATGTTGTTCTAACCCTTGGTCATGCAATGGCCTTGATGGCATGTCCCCATGAGTTTCAATAAGATCTACTAAAACAATATGTGATGAATATGTATGCATACCTTGGATCAACTGTTGTGTGGGAACCTCTTGTAAGATTACAAGAGTTCCTCCAACCGAGACAATGGTGTCTCCAACTGCTAGTAAGAGTGATGGATGCTCTTTTTTCAATGTACCAGTGTTGGAATCTTCCTCCTCTTCCTCATGCATCTCATGAATCATTCATGGGTATCTATTTTTCAAGAGCTCAAGACCATATTGCAAAGATGCAAGTGTATCTTCTCCGAATGCAAGTACTTCTGCAACTGGTGGTGAATGTAGTGACCCCTTGTCCAGAGTCACAAGAATGACATCCTCCTTTGTTTCCTTAGGAAATGTCTCTTTGTGACACATCTCTGGTTTTCTCACATCAAAATTCTTCCTCATGTTGTGAAAGAAATCTGAATATTTGGTCACCTTTGCATGTTCCATGTGACCAAACCACCAATCATTGGCTTCACCAAAAATATGAAGTGTTGCAATTTGGAAAACCTCTTTTTCAGCCATAGGATGTAGCATGAAAAATGTATCTAACTCTTTCCTCCAAGCCTTAATAGTGCTTGAGGAAGATACATCAAATGTAGGCAAATAAAATCTATTGTGCCTCTTTCTTCTATTTCTTTTATAGGATCTTTTTTCTTCTTTGACTTCGAATAATTATTGGAGAGTTGGACTCTCTTTGAATGATCTAGATTATGCTTTGTACTCTTAAAGATACATATTGAGAGTCTCATGAGTCTCATGTTCCCTTATTTCTTCATTTCTATACCATTAACCTTCTTCAAAGAAAGTGCACATAGTAGATCTACGATGAGATCTATGATTCTCCGGTTTTCTTTTTTGTTGATAGGAAGTGATTGGAACTTCCTCATCAAATCTTCTTCGTGGATCCTCCTTTTTCCTTTCTCTCTTCATTTTATTGACCTGTTTGGAGAGATCTTGCATGGATCTAAAGAGAGGAGTGGCAAAAATACAATCCTCCTTCATGATAGATCTCATCTATCTGCTTCTTCTTTTGATGCAAAAGATGAAGTATCCACAAGTTGAGCAAAGATCATGCTCTGATACCACTGTAATATACCAAAAGGGAAAATGCAGTAATAATGAAACACAATATAAGAACTGTAGTAAAGTAAACAATAAATCTAAATACACATTAGAATGCACAGAAATAACTGAGCCATTTTATTATATAGGAGGTGAAAAAGAAAGTACAATAGTTCTCAAAATATGAGACACTCAAGCCAAAGAGATGTCCTAGAATGACCCTGCAATGATCCGAGAAGAGAGACTACATAACTGTTGAACTGCTGGAAGGTAAAATGTGATGTCCTTGCTGCAACTATTGGGACTGTAACTACCAGAAAGATAGAAATTCATATCTAGGCAGTATGGGAGCTCTAATGATGCTGAAATTGTAGATCCGGGCTTTATGATGGTAACCCAAGATAGCCCAGTAAGGATTTCATAGATCTATCAGTCTAAGAAAATCACCCTATAGGGTTTTCACTATACAAATGCTAGGTATGCAGATCTGAAGCTATATTTGACAAATAGATGGCTGAAATATGGCACAATATCAGATCTAAGTTTGAATGGTTGATCCCTTCACTAGATCCTCAAGCTGGAAGCTCAAGATCTAGCTCCCCAATCCTCCTCGAAAGATTTCAGCTGCTGCTACACAACTTTTCATGAAAATTGCGTTGTAAGGGAAGGGGGCTCTCTAGCCTACTACTAAGATATGCAATGTATCTTAGAAATTATGGAAATAATGTATACAATGTGAATGAATGGTCCTCCACTAGATTACTAGCTGAAATTCTAGCAACTTCCCTTCTCCCTTGGATCTACAAGAATGAACTGCACAATTCCGGATGGAAATGCTACTGCTAGGAGATGAATAATAGATGGTATGCTGCCTAATATAGATCTGAATCACTAGAAGGCCAATCTTGAAGTTCAAGGTGACAGGATGAATCCTTCACCGGTTCCTCAACTGAAATATTCAAGGACAACCTCCTCCTCTCAAAATAATCTTTAGAAATGAGCAATTTCTGAATATGGATGTTCTATAGAAAGTAGGATAAATATTGCACCAATTCCTGATGATGAATGAATGAAAATAATCTTTCAAGAGATACTCAATGAAAGAGGTGGGATTCTTGCTCGGGAACACCCTTAGCTAAATAGCACTGCAACTTAGCTAAACAGCATAAGATTTCATGGAATGTCAAATGAAAAATCCAGATCTAAATAGATCATACATCAATAATAATCTAAAAACATGCCTTCTATGTTGCCTTCATCTTCATTATATAGATTGTGAACCTTCACATGCCCTGGCCCGCCTCTAAACTGCATTGTGCATGTGGACATAATCCTCCATGTTTGACTGTGTTGTCTCTCCAAGTCATCCATCATGTCTACATGCAATGTACACCCTCTCCATCACGTGTGCATTAATTGCACAACTTCCTCCATCACTTCATCATGAACTCTGTATGATCTTACATTATATGCCTTCCATGATCTCAACTGACTGCTTCATCCTCCATGATCTATCTCATTAATGAGACATGACCTCCACTCCATTCACATTAGTACTTTCTCCACTACCCCATTATGTAGATCTAGGCTTAATCAATCCACATTCACACATAAAAAGTGGATATTTATTCATCTTGAGGATTATGGGTCCCTCCACCCTTTTATTCGCTTAATTCATTAAGAAAATTTAGAACTCTAATATTCCAAATATCATGTGAAAATTTGGGAATATTACAGGTGTATAGGTTTTGTTCTAAAGAAATTAGAACATAAGTATAATTCCCTAGCTATGGTGGCTTCTTGGCATGTTTATTCCATAAGGTATGCCCTTAAGACTATGAAAAATATGAATAGAAGAAGAGGGGTTGTGACCCTTAGAGTGAGGTTTATTTTTGAAATATAGGCTACAAATCCAAAAGATGGTTTGTAGAGGTAGGTGTGGAGATAGTAGATCCAAAGGAGGGTTGATCTTGAGAAAAATATTGAGCAAAATAAATGTGGCATATGAAGAATGGATTGACATGAAGAGGATTTAATTTTCGTAGACTATCCATAGAGTTTTGGAGAGATATCTGAAGAAACCTATAAACAATTAGTCAATGTTAATTTAGTGGTCGATTTGTGACCCTAGTTTAGTCATCTAAAAATTATTGGAAGGATGATAAGAGGAGTACTTCAAAAAAAATCATAGATTAGACAAAAAAGAAATATTTTTAGAGGACTAAAATCAGTGTTAGGTGGTAGATTTGAAGAGCCCTAGATGAGGGCAATGTTATGGGCCCTAGATAAGTAAAATAATTAACTGTGGTTGGGAAAATTGATGGAATTCCAAGTATAGTTGGAGGTATTTTTGGTGACTATCAAAGAGGAGCCCTAAGTCCTATTCTTGTGAAGGAAAATAAGACTGCTAGAAGGGAAGTTTTATTGGGCCTAAGGATTTGCATACTTTGAAGGACTAAAGTAGGATTCAAGTGGGCTAGCCAACTACCCCTAGTTCATTATATTACATAGGATTAATTAAGTGAGAAAAATTGAATCCTCCATATCCCTAGACTTCTCATCGTAGAGTAGTAGTGTGGAAAAAGTAGGCAGACCAAACAGTTGTTCGCAAACAAACTTGTGAATAGTTGATCGAAGACCCTAAGTGTTGCATACCTTTATGGACAAAGGAGGAAGCTAGAGGGTATAGTTTTTTGAGCCAATTTAAGTAACCTAAAGGAGTTGAGCTCATTGATAGAGGTACATTAATGAGTTGTGGAATGGGAGGCAAGACGACCTTCCAGAGATGTTCATGAGGACACGTGGATTGAAAGGGTTGTGTGTGGCCAACATCATAAAGTAGGCCAGTTATATTGTTCAGATAGATTGGTTGTTAACGAACTAACACCAAGCCCTAGATGTATTAATTGTATCAATGTGATTATAAATGGTCATGATCTTTGGTATGGGAGCTCTATCCTGTTTTATTATAGTTTTTAATATAATAAATAAGTGTTTTAAAAAGTTAAAATTTGTCATGTGCACTATTTGATTCCCTGATGTGTGTATATTTTGTTGTGCATTAAAGCAAGCATGTTGTGGAACTTGAGTGAGTTTGAAACAAATATTATAATACCAAACCCATATTCTCATGTTCCTTGGAAATTCAACACATGATTTGTTCACCTAAGAACTAGCTATAACTCATCTTAGACTACTCATGTCAAATCTCAACTCATCCCACTTAATAAGTTACCAAGATAAGGCTCACATCAAACTGTGGTAGTAAAACAAATAAGAAAAACAATTTACATGTTGACATTTCATATCACTTGGCATGTCTCAGAATGCCTTGCCACTATGTGGCACGTGTTAGCATCCATTGTATTCCTTTTCATGATTTTTCACTCCCTATAACACATTACCACTCACTAGCATGCCATAGCACTGCCTAGTATATAAATTTGTCACTCCCTCCTTAGGACACCTGAAACTCACTGAAACTCTCTATCAAACACTCTTATTCACTCATTTAAATGAATTTTGAACTAGTTCTCCCTTTTCTTTCCATGGAACTCCCTAACACTCCCTTGTACTTGGCACATCTTGGCATGTCACACTGGCACTCTAGCATTCCTTGGAACTACCTATCATACCTTGTCACTCCCTCCTTTACACACCTAGAACTTGTTGACACTCCCTATCACACACTCTTATTCATTCATTTCAATGCATTTGAAACTAGTGCTCCCTTGTTTCTCCCTAGAAATCCCATACACTCCCTAGCATGCTTGGCACACCCTGGCACTTGACATATCTTGACATGTTGCCTTGGTATATAGCATGCCTTGTCACTCCCTCCTTAGAACACTTGTAACTTACTGATACTTCCTATCACAAACTCTTATTCATTCATTTCCATGCATTAATTTGACCTAGTTCTCCCTTGTGTTTCTCTGTCACTCCCTAACACTTCATAGCATGTGTTGGCACACCCTGGCACCTGGCACATCTTTGTCGCATGCTGACTTGGCACTCTATCATGCCTTATTACTGCCTATAATACCATGTCACTCCTTCCTTAACACACTTGGAACTCACTGACACTCCTTGTCACACACTCTTATTCATTCATTTCCATGAATTTTGACCCAGTGCTCCCTTGAGTTTCCCTAGCACTCACTAACACTACTTAGAACACACTAGCACACCTTGGCACTTGGTACATCTTGGAATGCTTCCGTAGCACTCTATCATGTGTTACCACTGCCTAACATACCTTGTCACTCCCTCCTTAACACACTTGGAACTCGCTAACACTCCCTATCACACACTCTTATTCATTCATTTCCATGAAATTAAAACTATTGGTCCATTTTGTTTCCTTGACACTCCCTAACACTCCCTATAATATGTGTTGGGTCAAGGGGTCTTGACCCAGGTTCAGAGTTGAGGTTAACCAACAAAACCCTGTTAATACTGGCCCTTTCGAGATTAACCTACTTTTGCAAGTCAAAGTCTCACCCGAATCAGTATGGGGGGGTGTTGGAACCAAGTTTCCACACCCTAAGAGAGATTTAAATGATGTGGGTGGCCTCAAATATAAAATAATCATTAAAATACCTTCGCAACAGAAGCCCTAACCATGAAACCTTTAACACAAATATTTAGGTCAATTATGCAGAATATCTTGCGCGCAAGCTAAAACATAGTCTATAATCTACGTAACAGATCTTAACAGATAGTATTAAAACCCAATAACACTAGATCCATTCAATAATCATTCATCTAAAACCGGAAGTAGTTGTGCTATTGATCTAAACACAGACAATACAAGAATCATAAATAATATGTAGAAACGATCATAACATAAACAACAGATGCATTTCAGACTTGGATATCAACAACAATAGTTCTTTATTCATAAACAGTTCAAATCTTCCATATAAAACCATTTAGTTTACCCACACACATAGCCAGCGGGGTCTGCACACAGCAGGACTAAGGTCTCTGTGCACACAGAAAACAGGAGCCCTTTACCTAGAAAAATCCGCACAAAATATCACACTGCCAGAATTATCATCAATAATTCATATATTATCCAAAAAATGACTTAAATCCGACTCGATATAGACTCCTATTTATAATTTTAGCCTGCGCTAATCTAAGGTCCACAAAATTTGGTTTGTGGCCCCTTGTTCTACCCTTTTTACCCATTACAACTCATGAGGGGCTTTGACCCGCCCCAAAGCCCCTTGAATTGTGTTGCACACAACTAAACTTTCAAAATCTAATACACATATATATCAAAGCTGTCTTCAAAGCTCAGAATTAGGGGACCCCACTCCAATAGGCCCCCAACACAATCTTGTGACTTATCCCAAGTCACAGCGGCACTAGGTACTTCATCTTGTTCTAGAGCTCTTCAATAGCAGTAGCAAAGGGCTCCAATGGGCTCCAAGATGCCCACACTCTGGTCCACTGCGCTCTGCACGATCTCTACGAGCTTCTCTGAAGTTGGCCCCTCTGTGGCCAAGGTGACACTCTGAAGTGTCTTATTGAGGTTCCTTACTATAGCATCTAGGTCCTAAGACAACTTCATTGCCTCGTCTGCCCATGACTTCATGTGATCAGTGATAATCTGCTTCTTCTGGTGGAGCCCCTCGATGTCATCTCGTAGTGCCTAGCTGGTCTGAAGGTGGGCCATTCACTGGGCCGGAATGAACGTGGGCAAGGCCTCCTGTAGATCATCGAACTCCTGCTATTTGGCACACAACTCCTGAGTAATATTTTTGACAAGTGGATTTGTTTGCACAGAAGAAAACATTCCCATGGCATTCTCTAGAAACTTTGAGCCTTTGTCGATATTGTTTGAAATAATTGCAAATGTGTCCTTTACTAGAGCACCTCGTTGTGTGCGCACCTTTCGGGGAGTCTTAGGATGTAGCTTAGCCTACAATGAAACAACTTCCTGTTCAAATTTTTCCTTCACCGTTTGGATCTCTGATCTAGAGGCCTTGTGTACGGCAACTAGGATTTCAATATTTACTTGCGATGCAATGGACATTGGGATGACTACTTCTGGAATCTCTCTGCACAATGTGTGAATGAGGTTCTCTAGTTTCGTGCACTGAGCCACGACCGCCTACTGCACTATTTTTTCCTGGATCGATTTTGTTTTTTTTGTGGCTACATTCTACTCAGATTCACTTATCTATTGTTGTGCGCATGCCTCCCTATTTTGCAGCTCAGTGGAAATAAATATGTGGAGATCATGTAGCTTTTCACTGGGCATATTTGCGAGATGAATGTTGACCACAGGGCAGGTTTTCACCTGTGATCATAGTTCTGGCTATTATAGTGTCATGGCTGCATCCAGGAAGGGGAAAATTCTGCTCTCGGACGTTGTGATGATCATGGTGGTTGGCAGGTTCACTTGTACTAGCCTTGCTTGATCCTCACTTGATCCACGCTTGACTGTAAATTTTTTGTCTTCAACTGTAACACCTGCAATCCTGATTGCAAGGCCTCCACTGCGGCCTTGTACTGCCCCTCCATAGCAGTCTATCTATCCTCAGACACAGAAGTGACTACATCCGTGATCTTATTGAGGTATTCTTCTATTAGAGTGAACTCTTCATCTCCTCTAGGCTTAGACCCCTTTCACTTTTCCCGTGAGATTTTTGAAGCTTCTACGCCTCTCTTAGCATTGCGCTAAGATTTAGCACCATCTTTGTTTAGCCCATATAAACATCTAGGGTCCACATCATGCTCACCGCCCTAACCATGCTATTTATCTGTTTCTGTTTCAGGATCTGTTAGTCATCAATAATTTTTCTGATATCCAAAGATGACTAAATTGAAAAGCCTAGATTTCTAGAAACAATATTTCAAGAAAACATTGTGAGTTCTAGAAATATCACTGCCTTCATTATCCTACACCTAACTGTTTCACTATAAACCTCATCTTCTTCCTTCTCGAAGCCTGCCCTACTGAAAAGGAAACTACTTTTTCTAGGCCTGATTTGCCTCATTTTCATTACCTCACTTACACCCTCAATCATCCTTTTTTCCCTACAAAAATCTATTCTTCCTTTCCTCTAACGACCCGTCAAAATCCCTTCATTCATCACATTTCTTCTAGAAAGGCCTTAAACAATGTAAAAATCCCTTTTCACATTGTTTAAAATTTAATTTAAGGCCTATCGAAACCTTTACTTGTTTTTATGCTAAAAGCGCCTTTTTTCACATAATAGCCCTTAAGCCCTCGTTTGCTTAAACACTAGCCCCTTCTCCCCATACGAACCTACACCTCGACCACTCTACTATTCCCCTAAACTCTCTTCATTTTGTCCCTCGATCCCTTTTCCCATAAAACCGAGGCCTCTGCCTCTTCCTAGCCCCTTTCCCTATTTTTCTATCTCACACCTTCGCCCCTTCTATTTTTATACCCCAAGATTTATCAACCCCCCCCCCCCCCCTTTGACCTTTCAAAAGATTAAACATGGGCCCATTTCTCCCCTTCCTCTTATCCTCACCCGCACCCCCATCCACTCATCTGGACCATTGATCCTGAGCCCTGGGCCCTGATCCAACGGACCTCATTTTACCTTCCCCCATCTCATCTCCTTACTCAAACCCCGCTACCTAACAAAGCTTGCATACGTCACCAAGGCTGGGCCCCACCTTTCACTTTATCCCGCTACCAAATCCTCTTGCCACCTGTCCCTAGGCCCGCTCCATAAACCTGCATCTCGATCCCTCAACCTTTCCACGCCGTCCATCTCATCCTTTGAGATCTGATGGCTCTGATCACATTTCGCATGGATTTCGCTGATGGGGTTTAACGCCCTCAAACCATGCGAAATGGGTGGTATTCACCGTTCCATGCGTCAACCAATCTATGGTATCGCACAGCCCCAGGCCAAAACCACTTACCACCTATAGCCCGCACGATAAACCATTACAGTTTTGTAAAACCACCTTCCTCCTCCCACGCCAAAATTCAATTTTCTTCATCTTTTCCACCTGGTTCCACATACGGAACCCCTCCTCTACACTCCCTCTTCCTCTGAAAATTTCTCCCCTACGCCTCAAAAACCCTAAAAAAGCAGTTTACCCCCTCCATAGGCTTTCAAACTAATGTTTGAGTGTTTTTGCAGGTTTAATGGCAGTGATGCCCACATAGGCATTACAATGAGAAAAAATTCCTCTAGATGATGATCCATGAGGAGAATTTAAATTAAAGGACCAGGAGGGTTGCATGAAGGCTCAATCCTCGATGAATCATGATCATCGATGGGTTACAGGACCCTCGAATGAATAAAAAACCCTCCCTACACATAAAGGACAAAGAACAGCCAGCATCAGAGAAGACATAAAGAACAGAAGGCTTTTGAGGGTTAATCTGAGATCAAAGACAAATTAAAAGGATTAGGCCTTCAAACATTGATTAAATATTAAGGTCAAAGGCTTAAAGCCTAAAGGATTAATAAATAAAACAGTTACTAAGCAGAAACAAACATAAAGGTAGGAAAATAGAGTATCAAGGATAAATCAAGGTTTAAAGAGCATAAAGGCAGATTTTTGATTAAAAAAAGACAAATAACCCAAAGATAGCCTTCAATAACTCAGCAAAGGAACAATTACTCTTCCCAATGATCAAACTACCACCTATAACATGTTTCCTTTACATAAGGCATTTGGACAGTTATTACACAGTCAGAAGATATTTTATCTGTCAAGGAAGTTATTGTAATAGTTAAGAGTAGGCCTCAAAGTCAAAATTTTCACCTATTTTCCCTTAGAAGTTAAGATAGAGTTATTAAAATAGAGAAGTAGTTGCAGATATTCTTGCCTTAAGCCTTGCATATTTTTCAAGGTCAGGAATGCAATTACTCTGTAATTAATGATATCCAAACCCTATCTTAACCTCACCTCCTCATTTGCAACATAAATATTGCATTTGAACTCATTGTATGGTTGGCATTTGATGACTCTTTGAAGTAATACACAGTCTCTTGGAAGTTGAAGGAAAATTGATGTCTTGGATCTTGTGGATGCCCTGATTTGTTTGTTGATGGAGGAGGCTAGATCACTAGATCCCTGAACTTGGTTTTTGGTGAAGTAATTCTATCTATTATTGTCATTTCCTGTTTTCATCATGTTCCATATTTCTTTGTTACAGTAGAGTAAAATTTTTAGGCTAAGAAATGTCTTTTGAAAGCACCTTAGTTCTGTTTACTCTTCACTGTCTTAATGTTTTCTTCTACAAGGTATGATTGAAGGATTCTTAATTGCCCTTCAATTCCATCTATGCTTGTAAATCTTAGAAATAATTCAATAGAATATAACCAAAGAGTCTCCCTTTTGGTAATTCCATATCCCTTTGAGTACGGCTTGAGAGGTTGTTTCAAGGAATGATTTCAATAGAGTGAAACTAGGGAAATTAAGTGGTGAGTCCATGCTCCTTTGAGTACAATTTGAGATATTTTTTCTAAAGATATTTTCAAAGTATGCTAAGTAGAGTCTAAACAGGGAAGTCTATGGTTTGCCCTATCCTCTGGACTACCTCAAAAGGTTTCTTTAAAGATTCCTAAAAAGTTGGTCAAAAGCAGATTAGATTATTTCTGTTTGATCTTAGGCTGCTCTTACTGTTCATCTTATATGTTTTCTTATCTGAAAGAAGTCTTTTGATTTCTGGATTGTTATCTTAAATTTTTTCTTATTAAAAGTCTTCCCAAAGAAGTCTATGGTTTGCCCTGTCGTTTGGCTTGCTTCAAAATAGATGCCTTGAAAGATGTTTCTTATTTTAAGTACATGATAAAGGATTCTTAATTTATCTTTGTCCTAATTTTCATTCTTACCCCTAATGTTCACCTCATTATCCTAAACTTTGAAGATCCACTGGCCAAGTTATATTTTCCCTATGATTCTCCCCGATCCATTTATTAAATTATCATGTCTTTCATTTGACTCCATTGCCCAATGACCTAGAGATTTCCCATTCTATCTATGCTCTTTGATCATCATACCCAACCAAAAAAACAACAAAACTCATACTTCATAACTAGCCTAAAATCATCCCTTAAAAGAAAACAAGCACACACCTTTGGAAACAACCTGAGAGATCCCTCTTTGAGTCTAGGATGGATAGGTCCTAGAACTCTAAAGATTGGTTACATGTTGCCTTGTCATTTGGTATGCCAATATGCCAAATCATAGGACCCCAAAATTTTGGCGATCACAGTGGGACTTGAGTATATGGTGGCCTAAAAACCTCTTATAGACTCCTTTTACCTTAAAAAAAAAGCATAAAGAAAATCAAGCTATCAGCCATAGAGTAGACTGTTTGTTTCACCATCTTAGCTACATGATGATTCAGGTATAAAACACTCTTGCAAACCAAAAAACCATAGAAAACTCAGAACAATGCTAAAATACCCCTAGATTGGCTTTTATTACTTATTGGTGGTGTACCATAATATATTTACCTTCAAAAGAGCTAAAAATTTCCACCTTGTGACTCCACTAGCCCCAGTAGGCCTATTACTCCACTAGTACTCTTATATTTCCTTGGGATTATTTCAAATTAGTCCTTAGAATTCTAGAGGCCTAGTCCCATTTTTTAGGAAGAAACTAAACACTAAGAGAGTTTAAACTTTTGAAAACAATCCTTATACCTTTCAGCCTCTCTTAAATTTTGAACTTGAAATCTGGCTTCACATAGGATCAATACCAGATCTCATCTAAACCCAAATCCTCCTACAATAGTTGATGATCCAGAAAATATTTTGTGGCAAACTTCCAGATCTGGAAATTTAACTACTGATAGGACTATCCGAAGAACAAGATATGTCCCTGAAAACCTCACAATCTTGAAAGATCCTCACTTTGACTTGTCTCATACAGAGAATCTATTAAGAACCAAGTCATATAGTGACATAGACCAAGATGACCTTGGGCCCACAGATTTGCAGTAGGGTTTTAGTAGAGAAACCTCCTCTTCCACTCCACCTGATTTTCAGCTTATCCACCACTTTAGCTCCTTCCATAACAAATCTGCTCAAACTCAACTTGCTGGTCCAAGCACTTCAAAAACAACCATTCATACTTCCACTGTTCAAAACACTTCATTTCATCCCAATTTCCATTTCACAAATCCTCCTCTTGTAAATCCACCATTCTTTCCTATCATGGTTGCATGGTATGCCCCATTAGTGTTACCTCAACCTCTGGTTCCTTTACCAAATTATTATCAATCTAAAATTCCCCATTTCACTGGAACTGAATCTACTACTACCCAACAGCATGTAGATAAAATGGATGATGCTTTTGACTACATGGAAATATAATAAGATACCATTAAGATGAGAATATTTTCCCAAAGTTTAGGAGGAGAAGCCAAGAAATGGTTCAAAAGCTTGACTCCTAATAACATAAATTATCTCCCTTATTTGTACCAAACATTCATAAATAAATGGGAAATAAAAAATAACCCTCTCCAAATCCTTTCTGAATATAGCAACCTTAAAAGAAACATTGGGGAAAGTGTTCAAGATTATTGCACTAGATTCAATAGTGTTTACAATGCACTTCCCCCAAACATGAAACCTCCACTAGGCTTGGCCTTAGCTAAATTTCCTGAAGGATTTGATCCAGACATGGCCTACCAGCTAAGAGAAAGAGACCCCTTAACCTTAGAAGATATGCAAAGGGGAGCCGTAAGTGTAGAGGAAAATATGATTGAAAAAAGAGCTAGGTTGAAATCAGAGAAAAGAGTTACATATAAGGATGAAACAATGGCATCAACCTCGTCAGCTCATGCCAAAATTGACAAATGAGTGAGGGTGATGGGAAGAATGCTTGAGAAAATAAACCTAAATGATAAAATGCCTCCAAGATAAAAGCAAGTTAATCCCAAATACAGAAATAGAAATTGTTATTTCAGAAGAGACCCTATTCAAGATAGACAAATGTCGAAGCATAAAAGGTATCTTTTAAACACCTATTTATCTCACATTAATTATCAACCCAAGAGCGAATTTTTATTTCAAGAGTGTACTCTATCTGAGACTGCAATTAACTAAGAGTAATGTTGTGAAATATGTAGTACAATATGCTAGATAAAAGAGTAAACAGATGCTTGTAAAGAAATCTAATTACAGGAACAGAAATGGAGATGCTTTGAAATCTTAACTACTCATTCTGAAAAACATCAATCAGGGATACAGTAACAATAAATCATTCCCTTAGAAATCGATGCAACTGAAATCACACTAAGGCAAGACAATCAATCTAGGGACTAGGAAGCAATAACCACTATCCTCTACATTCGATGATCATGTTCTTTGAACAATCAAAATGAATTCAAACTTGAACTACTTACTGAAACTGAAAAGAACTACTTCTAATAACAAGAGTCGGAAAGGAACAACAACTTGTAATTCCTATGTGTACACAACAAATGTAAAAAATCTATCTGAATCCATGAATCAGAAAGGAACAATAAACAGGAATGGAATAGCAAACATGACTTGAACAACAATTCTAAACTTAACGCAATCGGGCAACTAATCTTGATACTTCAATCCTATCGACAGCCAATACTACGAAACAATCAAACTAAGTGAATCATAAACCAGTAGAACATCAACTAGAATTGAGTATAGAATAGCAAAGCTTTATAAAAGATAGCAAGATAAATAAAATAGCAAATACGATTCTTTCAAATGATATAATAGCAATGCAATTCGTTAACGCTCACAACGAATCCGAATTCAATCCAACAGCGATCAATCAACTCTGTAATCGTAATGAATTTAAACACAACTTTCACACAACAGTAAGCAAAGGATAGAAATACAAATAGCAAGGTAATTCCACCAGGGCCGGGCCCTTAGCACTAGTGAAACACTGCTGGGTTACTTCAGAACTTGAGAGATGAAAAGAAACGCGTATTTTATATTAATTGAGCATAAAGTATTACAGAGACCACTGTCTAAAGCCGAGAGTTGATAAAACACAATATTACAAAAGAATGTTTTGAATCGAGAATCTCCCCTTTAGCACTAAAGTCATTGCCTTATATATCAGACTTTGACGAACAAGACGAGGAATAAGATGATGCCTGAACAACAATCCCTCACGATCGAAGGATCCTGAGGGATTTGCTTCCCTTCTTTTAGTTATCACATGATTTACTTTGACCGAAGCCGAGTTGTCCCCTGCCTTTTATTAGCAATGCGTTCGGATCTCCTTATCCTTGGCAGGATTTGTTCTAACACTAGAGGAACAACAGTTGCATTTTTCTCAACATCACCTCTGATATAGATGTTCACCTCATCTAATTCCTGTTTTTAGCAACAAAAAGCAATCTTTAGTCATATTTTTACAATAAACATAAATCTTTCAATTCTACCATAATTCTTGTAATAAATCATCCTTCTAAGGTGAAAAGGATTATGTCTAAAGTAAAAGAATGAGAAAACACACAGCGATTTCATACCTTTTCCAGTGCTCAACATACCCCCCTGCTTACCCTTTTTCATGTCCTCATGAAAACTATAGTTCACATGTAGAGCAGTTAAAGAATAAGTCGGATAAGGTTTTTCATCAAAAGGCCTAAAACCATGCATTGTAGCTAATGCTTCGAAGACATGCTCTATCTATCCTTCAGGTAGTTCATAAGTGGCTTTGTAGTCTGTAGCAGGATACCATGCAATGGGGCTTCGAAACCTACACCCTAGCCAAAATGGTCCTTCTTTCAAAATGAGGTGGGTATAGGAAACCAAGCGGTCTGCAGCTAATCCAAAGTTTTTATAGTTAAATGGTTCTCTATTTTGAAAATTTCGATTGGAAACTCCCCATCCAACCTTAGCTGCTATGTAAGCTTGGTTTCGAATAGATAGGAAGTAGTCTATCCCATTCAAGACAATTGATTTATGGACAGGCCCCAATGCTTGGATAACACCTTCCTTTGTCATCAAATTCTTCTGCCTAGCCCATAGTTGTAATGGGTTCTTAGGTTCACTCCTAACCCATAAATCTAATCCATTTTCCTGCCTTTGAAAAACATTATAGGCTTTATGCCATTTTAACTAATTAACAACAAAGGAAATAAATGCCTGGTATTGGATATCACCCACAAAAGGGCTAGGATTTGTCTCACTATCATTTTCCAATATGAGATTATGCAAAAAAAATTCACACAAGAGGTGTTGTACCTTTACCCCATAGAGCTTGCAACATGTCACAAAAACATCTATAGTTTTTAGCTCTATATATTTTCCTACCCTAACTGCCTTAATCTTTAGCTGTAAATATCTTTCTAATAAAAATAAATCATAGTTCTTGGCAGAGCATCTACAAGCTAAGACATCGGTGTACAATGAGAAGAGAGTGTCCATTCGATTCTGGGCTAATTTTAATTGATTCATTACCTTTTCAGCCTTCTCCTCTGCCTTTCGACACTTCTCGTGGGCTTTAGCCTCTGCTTCATGGATGGCCTTCATCTACTGCTGTAACTCCTGATATCTTCTCCTAGGGACAATGTCTTCTTCCAATTTTTCTCTTTCTAATCGAGCCTGTGCCAACTCCTCTTGGAGTTTGGCCAATGTAGGGTCACTAAAAGTATTCTGACTACTAGCTTGCATGTTTTAACTTGAAGTGGGTCCCTCTGGAACATCTTGTGCTGGAACAGCTGCTTGCTGTTCCTTATCTCCATAATTAGGCTCAACCATAGCTTCTGTAACTTGGGGGTTCATCTTAGCAGCCACTTTCCTCTTTTTTGAAGCTCGCTTGGTGGCTATGCTTCTTCTCTTTGGGGTTCAATTGGGAATTTGTTTCATTCTAAGAACCCTAATGGTTTTCCTGAGTTGTTCCACGAGTCTATGAAGCTTCATTCGTTCCCTTCGAAGCTTTTCAATCTCAGTTAATTTCCTCCTTTTTCTTAATGGAACGACTGTTCATTTTTCTGGACCTACTTGCTCAACAGGGTTTTGGTCCTCATCAGCCGTGCCTTCAGTTGGGCTCGCTTCTCTGTTCTCTTCTTGGGGTTCTTCTTCAAGATTCATATGCCCTTGGCTAAATTATTTGGGAGTTATACCCTCAATTGACTTTGCAATATCCTGAGAATTTTCAGGTTGGGATACTACTTCAGTGTTCTCCTTTTCTTGTTCATGCTTTTCAGGGGAAGCAACCCTAGCTGACTCCATCATTTTGTTAGGGTTTGCAGTTTCCTTTAGCATTTCTTCAACCGTTTCTTTGTTGATAGTAGAGTGCTCCTACAATTGATTGATATGAATATTAAGGTCTAGAGGGCTATGAGGCTGCCCATAGTCACTCATATTGGCCAGAATTTGGGAAAATTGGTCTTCTTGTAAAGGACTTCGTGGTGAACTTGCAGTAGTGTTTTCAGAAGGCTCTGTTCCTTCTCTTTCACTGTTGTGATTATTTTCATCCTCCTCACAGGTATGGTAGCTACCTTCTTCCTCATCCGAGTAACAAATTTCTCCCTCAATTTCTTCTTCTTCATTATTCCCTTCTTCTACATTGTTTTGTTTCTCACCACTGGTGTGGTCACTCATTTCTTCTTCATCCGAGTAGCGAATTTCTCCCTCAATTTCTTCTACATCAGTACGAGGACTTCCTCCTTCCAATTGTGGAGGTTTTTAATCCTCCGAGATGGGAAATTCAAAGGGCTGGCTACTTCTACTCGGAAACCCTTCTATCATTCCCCTACTTCTTTTGGAATGGGAGGACTATCTACGACTTGATGGCTTAGTTGCTAAGCTAGCCATTCTTTTCCGTTTTGGGGAAGGTAAAGCTAGTCCTCCATCAATCGATAATATCAACTCCTCCCAACTAGTCTGTTGTTGGGTGAGACTACGACTCACTATTAATCTGATTAGGCAATGGTGGCTTACCACCATATCTGTGTGTCGAGCTTTTCTTATACTACGGGAAATATCATGCAGTAAGGAATTTTAAAATGTAGGCAAATTTACAGTGCATTTTTGTTTTAATACTGCCAATAATTTAAGGTGGCGAGGTCTTACCATGTCTTTCATTCCGTCACATGTTATATAGGCCTGCACTATCTTGGCCAATTCCATCCATGGTTCTCCTAACGATGCTGGTTGAACTCCTTTTCCTTTGATGACCAGTGTCTGTCTGTCATCCTGAAAAATCTTCATGGCTTCTTGAAGCCTAACCTTTTTCTGAGTCCATATGGTTCCTTGCACTGGTAGACCAGACACTTCTACAATTATTTCATCTGTTACGACTATCTGTCTTCCTCTAACCATGGAGTATTCTTCCTGCAAATTTTGTAAAAACTCGATAGCCATTGTTCATGGGGCTGTTGTAGCCTCGTGAAATATGTGATCCATCCCAATTTTTCCAGAATCTCTCATGCAGCATCAGAAACAACTAGCACTTGTGGCTCGCTATGAATTGGTTGTCCTCCCATCGTCTCTGCACAATGTTACTTTTTTCCAAACACAGAGTGATTGTAATGGAATAGCACAACACCGTGAATTGGAATAATATCGTTAATTTTTTTTTATTCCCTAGAATGTAGGGATTTGATTCGCATACAGGTAAAAAAATGTAGGGATTTGATCTGCATGCAGAGATTAAGAGACATCCACGCCCCCCCTGGAGGATGATAGTTTGTCCTCAACTGTCAATTAAGAGAGGAAATTACTGCACAACAGTTGTACAACAGGAAAAAGCAGACATAATTATGATACAATCAATCAAATTATAGCATTTACTAAAATCGATGCATGTGATAAATCGTAAATAGATATAGAAATGTTTTGTAATGATTTAAAGATAAGGAGAAGGGATAACTTAAGATGAACATAAGTACAGATGCGTTATTACCCAATCAAACTAATGTGATCGATTTGTGATGATTTCCATGTATAATAGGTTCGAAATCAAGGATTCATACTTTCATTTGATATTTAGATAGATATAGGAAAAAGGGTTTAATATTACTATTGATGTGTACAAATGTGACTTCAATACCATCAATAGAGCTCTGTTGCCCACAGGTGTCCATAACCTTGACAAAGTTTCTTTCTCACCCTTGGAACCATTGTCCTTTATTTATGTTGAGGAAGTGCTTGTTAAATGTCA
This sequence comes from Pinus albicaulis, assembly GCA_034641835.2. Classification (NCBI taxonomy): domain Eukaryota; kingdom Viridiplantae; phylum Streptophyta; class Pinopsida; order Pinales; family Pinaceae; genus Pinus; species Pinus albicaulis. The sequence continues at coordinate 434,055,283 of CM076576.1, read as the reverse complement.
TAATGGAGGCCATTGTGATGGCTTGGTGACCAGATAAATCACAATGCCATTCACTGGGAGGAAGTGAAAAGTGGGTAGGCTGGCTCGTGATGAGACCTCGTGTTCCAAGGACTTCTTAATTTTTTCTTTCAATTGTCCGTTGGAGCATATCTGTGGTGTGGTAGCCATGATGGGAATGCCACTTCACTTGTATCCTTATGATCATGGTAGGCTGGCTATTGATGAGACCCCCTATCCTCCATCTGCCAAATCATAAAATTATTAGTGGAATATAAATATCTTTTTCTTTCTCATATAGCAATTCCTACTTATATATAAAGGGTGGCTCAAAACTCCTTAAGAGTAGGGATGGTGGAAGAATTCTAAACATCTCAATAGAAAAGAATATGCCCTTATTCCTACTCCATAAGTGAAAATCAAAGAAAGTTATAAAATTCGGGGAAGAACCAACATGATAAGGATAATCGACCATATTAATTCTAGTGATAGTAAGATTGCAAAGTCATGTTATTGATTATGTCCCTTTTTCCTTTTTCTTATCATTACCAAACAATTTATTAAAAATGACGATTTATTTTAATTTGTTGATTCTAGTAAGCTTTAATTTGTATGATTTTGTGTAAATAGTATGGTTGCCTTTAGAAGAGTCATAAGAAATCCTCAAAATGCTAGTTTAGAACAAAAAATAATCCACTCAAAAAAGATGTTGTTCCGTTAGAAAGGAACAACAGAAACAATCTGCAGAAATGTTGTTCCTTCTGAAAGGAACAACAAAAAGAATTTGCGAAACTGATGTTCCTTCCGAAAGGAACAACAAAGAGAATTTGTGAAACTGCTATTCTTTTCGAAAGGAACAACAAAACAATCTGTGAAACAGTGAAAGCAAATGGCACAACTACTGTTCCTTTCAAAAGGAACAGTGAAAAAACTCTCAGCAAAGCTTTTGTTCCTTTCAAAAGGAACAACAAAAATGTTGTTCCTTTAGAAAGGAACGACAAAAACTCAAAATAAACGAAATAAATAGAGTTTTGAAAAAAATAGAATTCCATGAAACAAACAATCAAAATAAATTAAAAATCTTTATGTACAAATTTTAAAGAAAATAAATGATTTAATAAATGGGTGTCGAGGAGGAGTTATCCCCTTTAGCCAGAATTTTCATGGTAGAATATTCCCGTAATTGTTGGTAGAAGGATTCTCGAGTAAGCGGTTTATGATATAATCGCACTCGATGACCGTTTACTTTAAAGGAATTTCCAGATCCATCAATGGTGGTTAATGTAATAGTGCCATTATCATGCACTTTTTTTATTTCACAAGGTCCGAGCCATCGTGTCTGGAGTTTCCCTGGAAAATCCTGAAACCTAGAATCATATAGGAGTGCCCAATCTCCTTCGTGGAAGATCTTTTCTTTGATAAGGGCGTCGTGCCATTTTGATCTCTGTTGTTGAATTAATGTTGTGTGCTAAATAGAAGAGAGCCTAATTTCATCTAACTCATTAATTTGCTGTAGTCTTTTGGCCTGGGCTTCATTTAAATCTAGACCCACCTTTTGGGTTTTCCTTAATGTCTGAATTTCAAACTCTATTGGAAAGATGGGCTCTTTTCCAAATACCAATTGATATGGTGAATATCCCATACTGGCTCTCCATGTTGTTCGGTATGCCCACAAGGCTTCTAGCAGCCTATAGGCCCAATCACATCTGTGTGAGGCAACAGTTTTTGTCAATATGGATTCAATTACTTTGTTTGTGCTCTCTACTTGGCTATTTTCCTGTGGGTGGTATGGGGTTGTAATCTTGTGCTGAACGTGGTAATTCTGTAATGTTTCAGCTAGTTTATTACCCACAAATTGTGGTCCTCCATCTGTTATTATGTCCCTTGGGAGGCCATATCGCACAAATATTTGGAAAAAAAATTGTATTACAGAGTCCTCTGTAGCTTTTGAAAGTGCCTCTACTTCAACCCATTTAGTGACATACTCAGTTGCAACTAAGATGTATGTTTTTTTGGTTTGATGGGGGGCTAATAGGGCCAACAAAATCGAGCACGCAACATTCAAATGGTTCAATTACTAGTTGAGGGTTCAAAGGAATTTCATCAGACTGCCCAGGGCAACCAACCCTTTGGCAGCTATCACAGGCCTACACAAATTTTTTAGCATCTTTAAAAATGGTAGGCCAATAATAGCCTGTCCGTAAAACCTTATGGGCAGTTCTACGATCTAAAAAATGTCTGCCACATGGCCCATCATGGCATGCTTTCAAAATATCAAATACCTCATCCTCTTGGATGCATCTCCTTATTTGCATATCTGACCTTGTATGAAACAGGTAGCCCCCAATCCAAGAGAATCGAGTACTACGCTGTATTATCTTCTTTCATTCATTAAGATTTAGATGTTTAGGTAATTTACCTATTGCAAAATAATTTTCTATATCAGCATACCATGGGGTTCTGATAGTAACAACAAACAAATGTTCATTTGGGAAGTGGTCTTCAACTTATTCTGTATCTGTTGGCTTTGGCATTCTTGACAGAAAATCAGCTACAGAGTTCTCTTTTCCAGGTCGATATTTGATTGTAATGTCGAATTCCTGCAATAAAATCAACCATCTTGTCACTCTTCCATTTGTAATAGGTTTGTTTGCTAAAATTTAATGGCAGAGTGATCAGTATATAGTACTACAGGATACCCAGTTATATAATGTCTAAACTTATTTACAGCATGCACTATAGCTAAAAATTCTTTCTCAGTCACAGTATAATTTAGTTCAGCAGGAGATAGATTTTTGCTAATATAATAGATTGCATATGGTTTTTGTCTTCCTCCTGCCCAAGCACTGCTCCAATCGCTGTGTCTAAGGCATCAGATGAAATTTGGAATGGCAAATTCCAATTTGGGCCCCTCAGCACTGGGGCTGTTGAGACAAGCTTTTTCAGATCATTGAAGGCATTGTCACATTTCTCTGTCCAAATAAAATCAACGTTCCCAATTAGTGCATATAAAGGTGCAGCTATTTGAGAATAATGTTCTATAAATCTCTTATAATAACTAGAAAATCGAAGAAAGCTACGTACCTCTGTTTTTGTGGTGGGTGTGGGTATTAACAAAATTATCTGAATTTTGGTTGGATCCACCTGAATTCCAATTGCTGAAATATAGTGCCCTAAGATAACTCCTTCGGTCATCATCATATGACACTTGTCATGGCTTAAAAAAAGCCTAGTGTCAATACATCTTTGCAACACCTTTTCTAAATTTTCTAATGCTCGCTCAAAATCATCTCCATAAGGTGTGAAGTCATCCATATATACTTCGAGCCCTTCATTTATTAAATCTAAAAAGATGCTGAGAATGGCCCTTTGAAATGTAGCAGGGGCATTGCATAGGCCGAAGGGTAAGACTCGGTAGGCAAATGTCCCCCAAGGATAAGTAAAATTAGTTTTGTCTTGGTTTTTAGGGGAAATATGGATTTAATTTTACCCACTGAAGCCATCGAGGAATGAAAAGAATTTCTTTCCTACCAATGTGTCTAATACCTAGTCAATTAAAGGAAGGGGAAAGTGGTCTTTCTGGGTTGCCTTGTTAAGTTCACAGTAATCTACACATATTCTCCACTTCCCGTTCTTCTTTGGTACCACTACTAATGGAGAGACCCACTTGCTATCAGATATTGGGTAGATGAAATTGACATTCAATCGTTTATGTAATTCAGCTTTCACAATATCTTTAAGGTGAGGGTTTTGTCTTCTTTGGGGTTGGCGAATCAGTCTCGCATATTTTTCGGTATAGATGTGGTGTGTGCATAATTGGGGGTCAATTCCCTTCACGTCTGGTTAATCCCATGCAAAGGCTGCTTTGTATTTCCATAGTAATTGGACCAACTTCCCTTCTTATTCAGGAGTCATATTTTTGTTAATGTTTAGAGTTTTTCCCGGCTCAATTTCTACAACCTTGCTATTGTACACAAAAGTAGTAGGTATTACTTGATCAGGAATGTCTTTCAGAGGATCTTCTTCTTCTTTATTGTCAAATGCTGCCTTGATCATGTGACATTGAAAATGGGATCTGATTTGTGGTTTATTAATAAAACTATTAATGATATCATTCTCTGTTTGGTCTTTAAAATCAAGAGCATCTTCTATAGTTAGAGGTGATCTCATATTTTCCATAAGATATGATACAGGTTGTTTTCTTGTTTTGATTATTGATAGGGTTGGTTGGGTTGGGGGATATAAAGCTAAATTCTTGACATAGTTTACCCTTGTTATTGTCATGTTGCCTTGTCGGCATCCAATATAAGCATCGGCAGTTGCCAACCAAGGTCTACCTAAGATTAACGGGTGTCCATCTAGTCAGTTCTTTGGATTGATAACCAGGAAGTCAGCAAGGTATTCCCAAGAATCTACAGATACCATTACATCTTGTAGTGTACCTTCTGGTTTGACTACCGATCGGTCGGCCAATTCCAATAAGGTTGTTGTTGGTTCTAGCGATGTAATGCCAAGTTTTTGACAGGTAGTGGTTGTTAAGATATTGATTGCTGCTCCCAAATCAACTAAGGCATTTGGAAACGATTGCCCATTGATTTGCACTGTCACTATAGGATTCCCTGGGTCTTCATATTTTATAGGTGTTTCCATTCCTGATAATAAGTCAGATAGAGTACCGACTGTTTGGACAGTTGGGTTGGTGGTTGTTCTCCTCTTTGGCTTCTTTATGCATAATTCCTTAATGGTTTTTGCATATATAGGAATGTCTTGGATATCTTGGAGGAGAAGGATTTTTATACACAATTTTTTTAATTCTCCCAGAAGATCAAAATCAGGATGTTCTAATGGGCACGATATGATTAATCGTTTTGGGAATGGTGGAGAAGAGGTTGTTACTTGTTGTTGATTTTTTTGTTGAACGTCCTCTTTTGGTAATGTTTATTCTACAGGTAATGGATCTTCAATATGAACATTTTTGTTTCTCTCTGTTTCTACTATATGCCCGGACCTTAATTGAAGGTCATTACACTCCCTTAGTTCAGTTTCTAATTCTAAGGGTTCCATTATTTGAACAGACTGAACTGGCCTATTGTTTGGGTTTGGGTTGGGCTGGGCTGGGAGTTGTGGTCTTAAGTTGGTCTGGGGGTTTGTATAGGGAGCTGGTAGTGTAGGTTGAGAGGGAGGAATTTTTCCAATTGGCTGATTTGTAGGTCTTTGCCAGTTTGACTGCCAGGCCTGACTCTGCGAAGTAGAGGGGGACCATTGTGTTGGAAAAGCATTGTTTTGCCAAAAATGGTGGGCAGAAAGGAAAATTTGGCCAATTAATTTGATTTGTTTGATTTGGCCATGATGATGTAGGAAATGGATGTTATGACCAATTAGGGAAAGGTGGTTGATTTTGCCACATTCCATTTTATTGTTGAGCATTGTATTGAGGAGGCTGAAAAGAAGAAAATGGATCAGTTGGCATACCTGATTGTCGTGGCTGCCATTGTTGGCGTTGATTAAGTAGACACACCACTTCTGATTCTTCTTCTGCCTCCTTATAAACTGCTTCTAGGCCAGGAAGTGAGGGACATCCTTCTGTGGGGTGATATTTTGTGCAAATGGTGCAAACTTTGATTACATCCAGAGGGCACTCTTTGTGGCTGTGTTTCTTCCTGCATCTAGAACAGAATACTGCCAAATTTTTCTCTGCTTCTGCTTGCTTCTGTTTAGCTTGCAAAATGTCAAACTGCGTTGTTAGAGTGCCTAGTATATCTGTTTTAAAATCTTCCAGGAGGTTTCCAATCTCTGCACGAGTTACACCTTCAATGGAGGTCTTGTTGTCCCTTGTAATCATGTCACGTTCTGTTGATTTTAGCCTTGTATTGCCCCTTGAACTCCTGATACACAAATCAATGATGTTAGCATAGCTTTCTTGATATATATCACCTTTTCCCATAATATTCAATGTTTCAACCCATTGATCTTTGCTGCCCCTAATTGATGTAGTTTTCAGCACATTATCAAGTAAGGGTAAGGATGCATAAGGAGATCTCTGAAGATTGCATTGAAATCGTTCCACATATTCTTCCAGGGTTTCATTTGGTTTTGCTGTCATTTGGAATATTTCATCTTTTAGTTCTTGAGACCTGCAATAATCATGATATTTCTTTAAAAACTCAGCTTTCATTTGATCCCAATTAGTTATGACACCCCCACCTAACCCCATAAACCATCGTAAGGCTGCTCCTTTTAATGTGGAAGGAAATAGTTTTAATTTTTGGGGATCGGTGGTATAATCATACTCCCTGCACAACACATCGAATTCAAACAAAAATGCATCTGGATATTCTGATGTTAAGCCATAAAATGTGGGAATATGTTGAATTGGAATGGCTTTCATAGGTGCATTAACTACGGTATCTACTATAGGATATTGTAGTGTAGAGGTTTGCTGGGGGGTTTGCTGGTTATGATTTTGGTTCTGGGCCATTTGGTCAAAAATGTGCCAATATCCTTCTGGGATTTCAAGAGAATTATTAGGCTGACTGGAAGGAGTGGGAATAGTCTTGAAAGAACTTCCTTGGTCTGGAACAATAAGTATTCCTTGTTGTCCTACTGTTTGAGGTGATTCAGGACCTTGGTTTTGAACGAGTTTAACAACACTTCCCTTATCTGGACTGCTTACTGTTTGGACTATTTGAAGAGGAGAGTTTGGTTCTTCTGCTTCTCCTATTTCCCCTTCTCCTTCATGGAGATTACTAGTTCCCTTCCTGAGGAGAAATTAGGCAGGGATTCTCAATTTCTTGGGAATATTGCTCAATTCCCACTGTTTGACTATGTATCTCAGCAAAGGCTTCAAATGGTGGCTCTGTAGCCTGAAGGTAACTAGTAGGTTGTCTAGAGATAACTTTCCTATGTCCTACTGATGGCTGAGATTCAGTATTTTTAAGGATTTCGTCAATAAAATTTGTTCACCCAAGGGTCACCGGTCCCTTAGGTTTTTCATGTTTAGGAGGAATTTTGTTTTTCTTAGCTGGTTTATTCATTCAAGAAAACAAGCCTTAATTCCTACCTAAAGAAAGAAGATTACTTGATTCTACTGTGAAGCAGGCTATGAGAAATTATGTTCCTTGCCCAGTGCACAGGTTCTTACCTTCCATCTTTAATACCCAATTCTTCGCGAGCAGAGGAAAATCAATTGTGCATCACTCCTTTAAAATGGCATACACTCTCCCCGGCAACAGTGCCAAAACATCGAAGCATAGAAGGTATCTTTTAAACAACTATTTATCTCACATTAATTATCAATCCGAGAGTGAATTTTTATTTCAAGAGTGTACTCTATCTGAGACTGCAATTAACTAAGAGTAATGCTATGAAAGATGTAGTACAATATGCTAGATACAAGAGTAAACGGATGCTTGTAAATAAATCTAATTACAGGAACAGAAATGGAAACGCTTTGAAATCTTAACTACTCATTCTGAAAAACATCAATCAGGGATACAGTAACAATAACTCATTCCCTTAGAAATCGATGCAACTGAAATCACATTAAGGAAAGACAATCAGTCTGTGGACTAGAAAGCAGTAACCACTGTCCTCTACAGTTGATGATCCTGTTCTTTAAACAATCAAAATGAAATCAAACTTGAACTACTTACTGAAATTGAAAAGAACTAATTCTAATAACAAGAATCAGAAAGGAACAGCAACTTGTAATTCCTATGTGTACACAGCAACTGTAAAAAATCTATCTGAATCTACGAATCAGAAAGGAATAATAAACAGGAATGGAATAGCAAACATGAATTGAACAACAATTCTAAACTTAATGCAATCAGGCAACTAATCTTGATACTTCAATCCTATCAATAGCCAATACTACGAAATAGTCAATTCGAGTGAATCATAAACCAATAGAACAACAACTAGAATTGAGTATAGAACAAGAAAGCTTTATAAAAGATAGCAAGATAAATAAAACAACAAATACGATTCTTGTAAATGATAGAATAGAAATGCAATTCATTAACGCTCACAATGAATCCGAATTCAATCCAACAACAATCAATCAACTCTGCAATCGTAATGAATTTAAACACAACTTTCACACAATAGTAAGCAAAGGATAAAAATACAAACATCAGGGTAATTCCACCAGGGCCGGGCCCTTAGCACCAGTGCAACACTGCTGGGTTACTTCAGAACTTGAGAGATGAAATGAAACACGTATTTTATATTAATCGAGCATAAAGTGTTACAGAGACTGCTCTCTAAAGCTGAGAGTCAATAAAACACAATATTACAGAAGAATGTTTTGAATCGAGAATCTCCCCTTTAGCACTAAAGGCGTTGCCTTATATATCAGACTTTGACAGACAAGATGAGGAATAAGATGAGGCTTGAACATCGATCCCTCAGGATCGAAGGATCCTGAGGGATTCACTTCCCTTCTTTTAGTTATCACATGATTTACTTTGACCGAAGCCGAGCTATCCCCTGCCTTTTCTTAGCGATGCGTTCGGATCTCCTTGTCCTTGGTAGGATTTGGTCTAATGCTGGAGGAACAACAGTTGCATTTTTATCAGCCTTGCCTCTGATTAAGCTGTTCACCTCGTCTAATTCCTTTTTTTAGCAACAAAAAGAAATCTTTAGTCATATTTTTACAATAAACATAAATCTTTCAATTCTACCATAATTCTTGTAATAAATCATCCTTCTAAGGTGAAAAATATTATGTCTAAAGTAAAAGAATGAGAAAACACTATTGATTTCATACCTTTTCCACTGCTCAACAACAAAGAGATAATGATCAGCAAATTAGGCCTCCCTTTCAACAAAACTATGTAGATTAGGAAGAAGAAAGGGAAACTGAAAGGTTGGAAGAAAATCATGTCAATTTGATAGGATCTGACAGTGACAAAGATGTTTTCCTCACTGAATAAGCACAAGGATTCTTCTCCTCAGAAAAAAATAACACAAACTATGAGGATTCTAAATATTACCAATTGGGGTATGAAAATGCAATCATGGAGGTAAACATACAATATGATCTTAAAAGCAAAGGGAACCCAGAAATTTCCAATGATAAAAACACAAACTCTGCTGTTAGGAAAATTTCAGAAAACATTCCTAAAAGGAAAACAAACAGTAATGACACTTTGACTAAGAAATTTAACTTAGATAAGGACAAAAATAGTCAGCAAAGTGCTAATCAAAGCTTCCCTAGTAGTTTTGCTAGTGGCCCTGAGAAATCTGTCCTAAATAACAATCCTAAAAAAATTTAGCAAGTTAGAATTGCTAAAAATACTATGATTGAAAAAACAGATGTAAATATGTCAAAATAATTAGCCCCTTTCAGCCTTGAAGGAGAAATTGGCAAGATCAAAATTAGCATACCTTTGGCTAAACTAGTAACCTAGAATGTATATAAAAACCAAGTTTTGAAAGCTTTGAATATAGGCAATGAAACTGATACTTTGAACTTGACAGATGATAAATCGTAATTATTGTTTGGTCCTGAAGTAGAAGGGAAATATCAAGAAGAGACCATTCCTCCATTTTATGTTAGCTTGAATATACATGATTATATCTTACACAATGCCATGCTAGACTCTGGTGCCTCTCACAATCTTTTGCCAAAAGTGGTGATGGAGAGATTAGGCCTAGAGATTACTAAACCTTACAAGGACCTGTATTCCTTTGATTCAAGCAGAGTTAAATGTTTAGGTCCGATCAAGGATTTATGTGTCAATCTAGCACAAATTCTTGCTAAGGGTCTAGTTATGGATATAGTGGTTGCTGACATCCCCCCAAAATATGGCATGCTTCTATCTAGATCATGGGGAGCTAAACTTCCGGGAAGAATTCAAATGGACATGTCTTATGCTACCATTCCATTTTTTAACCAAAATAGGATATTATACAGAGAATCTCATATGAAATTTATGGTAAGCAACATAGATATGCCAAACAGTACTCCTGTCTACTCTATTCATTCAAATTTAGACTCCTTTATCTTATACAATGAAGATGAAATCAGCCAATAAGAAAGGGAAAATGAGATAGAGTTAAGTTCACAAAAAAAATTAAGTCAATCCCCAACAGAAGAATCTTATAGCCCTAACCTTAGCATCCCTGAACAGTAAAAGAAAAATGAGTATGAAATAGAAACACTGTGGGAAATGAGCTTTGATGGCTCTTGCAGCAAAACAAGTTCTAGAGCAGGTGTATGGATACACAGTACAAACAAAGGACATTCTTATAAACTTGATTTTCCATTCACCAATAAAATTGCAGAGTATGAAGTCCTCCTCCTTGGCTTACATTTGCTCAAAGATTTACAAGCCAAGAAAATATTAGTCCAAGGAGATTCAGAACTAATTATTAGGAAAATAAAAGGGGAGTATTGAACTAAAAACCCAAGATTAAGAGAATATAGGAATGCTTCCTTAGAGCTCTTAAAAACCTTTGAAAAATATGAACTCACCTTTATCCCTAGAGCTCAAAACAGCCTTGCAAATGAACTTTCCTTCACTGCCAGCAATTGCCAAATACCCTAGAAAAATTAACAATTCAATGTCAAAGTGAAAAATAGGCCTACAATCCCTGACAATGAAAACTATTGGCAAGTGTTTGAAAATGACAAACATATTGATGATTTCCTACAATCAAGAAATGATTTTGTTGAACCAACACCTAGCACAAGCCATGAAAAGGACTATTCTTATGAAGAAAAAACCCATGAAACAGAGTTGTCCTCTACTGCTGATATAAACCAATTTGAACATCTTTATAAGGCATAATTACTAAACAAACCAGACCAAAAGGACATTGAAATTTTACAAATTGAAAATGATTCAATACCAAGGGCCCTTACACCATTAGAAGAACTTTTTGTCTTCAATGATGTAGCTAAAAAACCAAATATGGAGCCTACGAAAACTAATGTAGAATAACATAACATAGCCAAAATAAATGAACCCAAAATGATCAAGTTATCTAGCACTCTTCCTACTCCTATCAAACAAGAATATATTGAACTTTTCAAGGAGTACAAAGTTGTGTTTGCATGGGGTTACAAAGATCTAAAATCATATGATACCATCATTATTCAACATAAAATTCCTCTTAAGGAAAATCAAAAACCTTTCAAGAAAAAACTAAGAAGGATAAACCCTGTTTTATTACCTTTAGATGAGAAAGAGATCAATAAGATGTATGATGTTGGAATCATAGTTCTCCTTAGATACTCACAGTGGGTTTCCAACATTGTGTCTGTTAGGAAGAAGACCGGGGAAATCAGGCTTTGCATTGACTTCAGAAATCTGAATAGAGCCTCCCTAAAAGATAACTATCCCTTGCCTAAAATTGACCATATACTTCAAAATATGGTTGGATCTAAAAGAATATCACTATTGGATGGTTTTTCAGGCTACAACCAAGTGTTAGTACTCCCAAGTGATCAACACAAAACTACTTTTACTACACCTTGGGGTACATTCATGTATGATAAAATGCCACTTGGTTTGATGAATACAGGAGCCACATTCCAAATGACCATGGACATAGCTTTTTCAGAATACATAGGCTATTTCATAATCATTTACCTTGATGACATCACTTTTTTCTCCAAAATTGATAAGGAACATTTGATTCATTTGAGAAATGTAGAAAAAATGGCTTATCTTTGAACCCCAAAAAGACACTCTTTGGTCTCCAAGAAGGGAAAATTCTTGGCCACATAATTTCTGAAGAGGGAATCAAAGTAGACCCTAAAAGGATTGAAGGAATTTTGAAAGTAAGCCATCCTAGAAACCTTAAAGAATTGCAATCTTTCATTAGGAAGATCAATTTTTTGAGAAGGTTCATCCCCAACCTTGCTGAACTTTTGAGGAATATCACAAATATGCTAAAAAAAGAAACAAGAGTTAAATGGAACATAGAAGACAAATAGTCATTTGAACTTGTTAAACAAGATCTTACTCAAACACCAGTTCTTATTAGTCCCGATTTCACTAAATATTTCTACATTTTCTCTTTTGCCTCTGAACATACAATTGCTGCAATTTTACTGAAAAAGAATAATGCAGGGAAAGAACAACCAATATCATTTTTCAGTAGAGCCTTGAGAGATGCTCCACTCAAATATAATATCATGGAGAAATAGACCTTAGCCCTGATAAAAGCATTGAAATACTTTCAGGTCTACATTTTGCATTCTCACATCGTTTCTTTTGTCACACATACTGTTGTCAAGGATATTATAAATCAAAACCCTGATGGTATAAGGGGAAAATGGATTGAAATCATCTTAGAATATGATTGAGAAATTAGGCCTACCAAGCTGATTAGAGGACAAGGATTAGAAAAACTCATGGCAGAATCAAATTTCCAAGCACTAGATATGAATATGGTTGATGTTTTAGAAGAAACAAAAGTATTCATAGCTCCATACATTGAAGAAATATTTTTGAATTCATCTTGGTATGATGATATCATTTATGTGCTTCTCTATCTAAAGACTCCTCCTTCTCTATCAAAGACTAAATCTAGATTCTTGAAATAGAAATCTTTAAATTATTGCATTTTGGATGGGGTGTTGTACTGGAAAAATGCTATTGGCATATTGCTTAAATATTTGCTTGAGAATGATGCAAGAAAAATCAGGCATGAGCTGCATGAGGGAGAATGTGGAGGCCATCTTTACTGGAACACCACAGCAAACAAGATTCTTAGAGCTAGCTACTATTGGCCCGCCCTTTTCCCAGATACTCAAAAAATAGTCATGACTTTCCATAAGTGTCAAATTTTTTATGGAAATAGGAAACTCCTACCTTTACCTTTGCATCCCATTATTATTGAGGCTCCCTTCCAGCAATGGGGTTTAGAATCTATTGGAGAAATTCACCCAACCTCATCTGCCCAACATAAGTGGATCCTAACTACCACTGATTATTTTACCAAACGGATAGAAGCTATACCCTCTAGGAATGCTACTAACTCTGTCATTATCAAGTTCCTTCAAACCAACATACTATCCAGAATTGGTCCTAGAAAAATAATTACAGAAAATGATGCTGCCTTCAAAACCAAGAAAATGATTGACTTCTTCTATAAATACCACATCACTTTAGGACATTCCATGGCTTACTATCCCCAAGGAAATGGCCTAGTTGAATCTTCCAATAAAATATTCATCAATATTATCAAAAGATTGTTGGATCAAAATCAGAAATCATGGCATAGTGAGCTTATTCATGCATTATGGGCTGATAGACCGAATACCAAGAAATCAATAAATATGTTCCCCTATCAATTGATATATGGTATAGATGTTTTCTTCCCTACATCTTTGGGAGTTCCATTCATAAAGCTTCTCCAAGAAGTACAAGTAGAAGAAAATGACATGCAGAAAAGGTTGAATCAAACAATCCATTTACAATAGACAAGAGAAGAAGTGTACAAAAGGACACAAGAAGTTCAAGAAAACATCAAGAAAATCTTTGACAGAAGAACCAAAGCTAATAATTTTCAAGTTGGAGATACATTTCTGAAGTGGGATTCAAGGAGGCAAGATAAAGGTAAACATGGGAAGTTTGAGAATCTATGGAAAGGGCCTTATATCATTCACTCAATTAGGAGTTATAATGCTTTCTTCTTGGAAACACTGAATGGAGAAGAACTTTTTGAAGGTCCTGTCAATGGCAGGATGCTTAAACATTATTTCTGTCAAGAGTCCTAGATTCAAATATTTCATTCATTATACATAACATAGTATGAGAAAAATTAAAGAAAATAAAAAAATAATAAAAGAAAATAAAGAGAAAAATAGGGGAAATTAAAAAATAGGAATAGCCCCATACCCAAAAAATAGTACTTCTGAAAGTGTGCAAGTCTAAATGCCACTACTGATTCAAAAATGATACCTTGTTCAGTCATCTAGCCTAATCATGGTTGAACACCCTTTAAATTTATGTTGAAAAGTTAGTAGAAGCAATGATTGTCAAGATTATTTCAGACTTAGCTTATCAGAAAGCATAGATTAGGAGAATATGAAGATGTTGGTTCCACATGCTCAAAACAGAACCAAAGAGATAGATAATGATGCATTACTAATGACAAATCACAACCTTATCTTTCTAAATTTACTTTATGCAAATAATGTTTGTGTGCAACTTGTTCCAAATGCCACAACCATGGTTTTGTCTAATCCTGATTTGAATAATGCTTTAAATTTCATGTCAATAGCTAGAGAATCAAGACTTCCAAACAGTTTAATCTTGGCAGCCAAGTATTTTAGGTAGAAAATAAAAGATTTCAACAGCTTAATCTGAACTCTTGGAGGAAATAAGGACAAGATTAGATAGTTTATTTCCTGTTTTCAAAAAAAAAGAAGGTCAAGGAGCTTTCTAGTTCAAATGCACTCAAAAAGAAGAAAAAATGATAGGCAAGTAGGATTGGGTAGGTAGAAATACTGTGTGAAAGGAATCATATATTGCAGATTGATTAAAATTTATCTTTTTCAGAGAAACATCAGCAAGTGAAAAGAAGAAAAAATATGCCCAATGGACAAGGCACTGATCTGCTGAAACTCAAAGATTTCATGAGCTAAGGTTCTAGACACCTTGAAAAGAAAGCTACCCTCCCCAAGTGGAGCCACCGTTAGTCATCAATAATTTTTCTAATATCCAAAGATGACTAAATTGAAAAGCCTAGATTTCTAGAAAAAATATTTCAAGAAAGCATTGTGAGTTCTAGAAATCTCACTGCCTTCATTATCCTACATCTAATTGTTTCACTATAAACCTCATCTTTTGCCTTCTCAAAGCCTTCCCTACTGAAAAGGAAACTAATTTTTCTAGGCCTGATTTGCCTCATTTTCATTACCTCACTTACACCCTCATTAATCCTTTTTTGCCTACAAAAATCTATTCTTCCTTTCCTCTAAAGACCCCTCATAATCCCTTCATTTATCACATTTCTTCTAAAATGGCCTTAAACAATGTAAAAGGCCCTTTTCGCATTGTTTAAAATTTAATTTAAGGCCTATCAGAACATTTAAATTTGCATAAAAACCCTATTTTTATGCTAAAAGTGCCTTTTCGCAGATAATAGGTCTTAAGCCCTCGTTCACTTAAACCCTAGCCCCTTCTCCCCATACGACCCTAAACCTCAACTACTTCGTTATTCCCCTAAACCCTCTTTGTTTTGGCCCTCGGTCCCTTTTCCGATAAAACCGAGGCCTCTGCCTCTTCCTAACTCCTTTTCCTACTTTTCTCCCCTTCCTCTTATCCTCACCCACACCCCCATCCACTCATCTGGACCGTTGATCCCAAGCCTTGGGCCCTGATCCAACGACCCTAATTTTACCTCCCCCCATCTCATCTCCTTACTCAAACCCCGCTACCCGAAAAAGCTTGCATACGTCACCAAGGGTGGGCCCCACCTTTCACTTTATCCCGCTACCAAAGCCTCTTTCCACCTGTCCCTAGGCCTGCTCCATAAACCTGCATCTCGATCCATAAGCCTTTCCGCACCGTCGATCTCACCCTTCGAGATCTGATGGCTCTGATCACATTTTACGTGGATTTCGCTGCCAAGGTTTAATGCCCTCAAACCACGTGAAATGGGTGGTATTCACCCCGCCACACATCAACCAATCTATGGTATCGCACAAACCTGGGAAGAAACCACTTACCACCTGTAGCCCTTGCGATAAACCACCGTGGTTTTGCAAAACCGCCTTCCACCTCCCGTGCCAAAATTTAATTTTCTTCGTCTTTTCCACCTGGTTCCGCATACAGAACCCCTCCTCTGCACTTCCTCTTCCTCTACAAATTTCTCCCCTATGTCTCAAAAACCCTGAAAAAGCAGTTTACCCCCTTCGTAGGCTTTCAAACTAATGTTTGTGTGTTTTGACAGGTTTAATGGCAGTGATAACCACAGAGGCATTACAATGAGAAAAATGTCCTCTTGAATACGATCCATGAGGAAAATTTACATTAAAGGACCAGGAGGGTTGCATGAAGGCTCAACCCTCGATGAATCATGATCATCGATGGGTTACAGGACCCTCCAACACATAAAAAACCCTCCCTGCACATAAAGGACAAAGAATAGCTAGCATCATAGAAGGCATAAAGAACAAAAGGCTTTTGAGGGCTAATCTGAGATCACAGACAAATTAAAAGGATTAGGCCTTCAAACAGTGGTTAAAGATTAAGGTCAAAGGCTTAAATAATAAAGGATTAATGAATAAAACAGTTACTAAGAAGAAACAGAGATAAAGGAAGTAAAATAGAGTATCAAGGATAAATCAAGGTTTAACGAGTCTAAAGGCAGATTTATGATTAAAAAAAGACAGATAACCCAAAGATAGCCTCGAATAACTCAACAAGGAAACAATTACTCTTCCCAATGATCAAACTGCCACCTATAGCATTTTTCCTTTACATAAAGGCATTTGGACAATTATTACACAGCCAGAAGATATTTTATCTGTCAAGGTAGTTATTGTAATAGTTAAGAATAGGCCTCAAAGTCAAAATTTTGACCTATTTTCCCTTAGAAGTTAAGACAAAGTTATTAAAATAGAGAAGTAGTTGTAGATATTCTTGCCTTAAGCCTTGCATAGTTTTCAAGGTCAGGAATGCATTTACTCTGTAATTAATGATACCCAAACCCTATCTTAACCCCACCTCCTCATTTACAGCATAAATATTGCATTTGAATTCATTTTATGGTTGGCATTTGATGACTCTTTTAAGTAATACATAGTCTCTTGGAAGTTGAAGGAAAATTGATGTCTTGGGTCTTGTGGATGCCCTGATTTGTTGTTTGATGGAGGAGGCTAGATCACTGGATCCCTGAGCTTGGTTGTTGGTGAAGTACTTCTATCTGTTATTATTATTTCCTGTTTGCATTATGTTCCATATTTCTTTGTTATAGTAGAGTAAAATTTTTAGGCTAAGAAATGTCTTTTGAAAGCAACTTAGTTCTGTTGACTCTTCGTTGTCTTAATGTTTTCTTCTGCAAGGTCTGATTGAAGGATTCTTAACTTCCCTTCAGTTCCATCTATGCTTGTAAATCTTAGAAATAATTCAATAGAATATAACCAAGGAGTATCCCTTTTGGTAAGTCCATATCCATTTGAGTATGGCTTGAGAGGTTGTTTTAAGGAATGATTTCAATAGAGTGAAACTAGGGAAATTAAGTGGTGAATCCATGCTCCTTTGAGTACAATTTGAGATATTGTTTCTAAAGATATTTTCAAAGTATGCTAAGTAGATTCTAACCAGGGAAGTCTATGATTTTCCCTATCCTCTGGATTTCCTCAAAGGTTTCTTTAAATATTCCTAAAGAGTTGGTCAAAAGAAGATTAGATTATTTCTGTTTGATCTTAGGCTTCTCTTACTATTCATCTTATATGTTTTCTTATCTGAAAGTAGTATTTTGATTGCTTGATTTTTATCTGAAAGGTTTTCTTATTAAAAGGCTGCCCAGATCTATCTCGAGGAGGACTGCATCTGCCAGAGTCTCCCATGTTACCAATGTGATGAGAAACAACAACCATGAGGAGTAGAATGGTTTACCCAGCTCTTGCACCTTGTGCACATTGTCCAAAAATTATTCACAAAGATATTGGGACTAGTTATAGTTGACCCCTTTCTTGCATTTCCCCGCCAAAGCAATGACGTGCACCAGGACTGCCTTTGGGTGACACTTCCACATTAACTTGCAACTGAGTACCAGTGTTCCCATGCACACTCTCGGGTCAACAATGGTTTGAACCAGGAATCTTTGTTTGTCCCTCCCAACCTTGTACTTCATTTTTACATCTTTTGCCACCTTAAGCTCATTACTTTTTCTGAATCCCGTCATTGGATGAGGCCCCTTATTGGGCAAGCTGGTGATCTGATGGATCACCGCGGCATCTATCGAAATTCTCCCTTGAATCCATAGGCATCTATTGTGGACTAAGGCTATTAGCTGGTGCACACAGATGTTGGTGATTGGGTACCATAAAAAATGTGGAATCCTTAGCAAATTTAGGATTCCAGTGTTCTTCAGCCTGTGCGCCCAAGGAATTGGCTCAACATTCAGAACATCTTAGTAGATAACTCATTCCAAATAATTCTCCTTGGCTAGCTCAGGGAAAGTTTCTTCATTTGACAAATCATGGTCATCAAACTTAATATTCGGTATTTTTCCGAACATATCACCGGCAAGGGGAACATCCTACGGGATCAAAGGCATATAGAGGTATTCCCATACATATATACACTCTTTGGGGCATGCATAGGGATTTCGTGGCTTGACATATGGTGACCTCTAAGAGATGGGTTGAAAAAAATGGCCTCTTTTGTGGTGCTCATTAGTCTCTTTGATGGATCACCGATGGGGGACCAATCCTTAGTGGCATGACGCAGGGACGTTACATTCTGAGGAGAGGTGCACGGTGTTGAGCCTCAAAATTGTGCTTTCTTTCATTCCATTTTACCTCATTTTCCTTTGTCCATTGCCATCCTAGACCCAATTGATCAATGAATATAGTTAAAATTACTTATAGAATGATTTACATGACTGACTTGCTAAGATTTTGTGATTTTTGCCATTGTAAAGCATTTTGACCAGAACTAGCTGCAGAATGCAGACATTCCGTAGCTAACCAGTGATTCTGCAGCTGCCTTCACGTTTGAGTATGTTCCAGGTGGCCTCTCAAGAAAAACCGCATATGGGCATAATCCACGTCATGTCTACATGGTTTGTTGCTCATCATGGAGGAAGAAACGAATTCTGGGTACGGTTTTGGAACGTGGGAACACATTTAGGAAAGCAGACTTCTATTAGGACTGTCTCAGTCCAGATGTCTTTTTCTTCTTCACGCAGCCACTTCAAAGAGTCCTAATGTGATTCCGATAAGGATAGACAACGTTCCTGAATTGTTGCAAATCTTGTTATTTACATTTGCTTTATAAACACTTGGGAAACCGAAAGCTATGTTAGATTTTATGTTAGATTTGATGCTAGATTTTGTTTAGACTCTGTGCTACATTTCTGAAGACGCAGAGTGTTATGTTCAAGTTCTTTCATCTTTAATGAAGCAGACAGTGTTGTTGTGAAGGCGTTGATTTAATTTGGAGTTGAATTCCATCAGGTGGTAGAGGGCCCCTGCCTCTTGCACGGATTTATTTTTCGTAAATTAGATAAGTCTTCTAGCTGCCTTTACGTTTTGAATTTGAATTAATAGTTGTTTTAATTAGCTACTGTAGTTGTACTCATTCTAACTCTTCCACAAGAAGAAGCTCTTCCAAAAGACTATAATGATGAATGGGAAATGACTATGGTATTGTATGATTAGAGTTGAATTCATAGTTGTTTTTAATTAGCTACTGTAGTTGTACTCATTCTAACTCTTCCACAAGAAGAAAGCTCTTCCAAAAGATTATAATCATGAATGGGAAATGGCTATAGTACTGTAGGATTTAGTTATAATTTTTGTTGTTCACTATCACAGTTACACTTGTTCTAATCACTCTTCCACAAGAAGAAACTCTTCCAATAAATTCTTAAGAAGTCCAAGACATGACCATGATAATGAATGATTTAGTTGTGTGTTTACACTAAGCACCATCTCTGTTCTAACTCTTCCAAAAGAAGGAACTCTTCCAAAATATCAACAATGATGGACAAACAGACTGTATAATTTCATAGAATAATGCATGATAGTATAGTTAGGATATTCTGGAGTTTCATTGCACTTAATTCATGATTCAGTTATTTTATTTTGGGTTTGATAATGACTTGTAGTTTAAAATTGTTTTAGGCTAGTGACATCTTAGGTTTGGTTGTAGTTCAACTCTTTGAATTTGCACTCCACATTCAATTGTTATTCATTGCACATTAGATTACTTCAGTTGTTAGGATTAACAAAACAGCCTTCATTTTTCACAAACCTCTTCTTGTTCTAAAATCCATAATTGATCTATAACCATATGAACAGAAGACAACATCATTTTAAGACCTGAAGTACCTCTGCAATTTCCTCATCATTTCAGAAACAGAGCTCTCCCTCAAAAGACTAATTTGAAAAAGAAATCAATAACTCTTGAGTAAAGGCTTTGTGACATTCAATTAAATTGCAGAATAGAGTTAGGAATTAGCTTTAGAATAGAAAATCTTATGATGATATCAATGTTTTACTCCAAACATACTTCAACAAATCTCTAATCAGGGACAAGATGTTGCATCATTATAAGTTAGTTGTTTAAACTGTTTAGTTAGGAAGATTTGCATGCTTAGTTGACCATGTTTCAAGCTCTCTCTCAAATGCCTTTGATGAAAGAATTTGACAAGTTTAGTTTGTGTTTTGAATCATTTGCTTAAAATTCATTATCAAGTTTTGTTTCTGATTGGTCATAGTTTAGATTTGATTCTGTTTTTAGTATTCCAATTGCATTTGTCATTTGTCATCCATCAATTAGGATCCACTCTATTTTTAATCATCAGCTCATTTCCATTAGCTTTCTAGGCATTTTCCTTGTGAACATAAAACCACCAAAAGACCAAAAACATCATAAATCATCACAAAAGACCAAAAAAATCACAAAACACTACACACAACGCATTAGGAAACAAGTTCCTAGGTACATACACTACACTTCACTTCAGCAGTTTACAAATCCTAGTTGACAATTAAATGAGCTCAGTTTAGGAGACTAGATTGAGACCAAACATTTTGGCGCCGTTGCCGGGGAAGTGAAAACTAGGTAACCTTTGTTTCTTATCATCCAAAAAAAATTTTATGCGTAGGGAGAGAGATTCAAGGGGAAGATTTATAAGCAGCAGAGGCAGAAGTTTGATTTCTAGAACACCACTTGTTTCATCTAGATCCAGAGCTAGTACACCTTCAACTCAAACCCATCTTCCATCCTCCCTTGATCCTGGACTTCTAGAAGATCTAAGGTCAACTATTCCATTAGATAAACCTTCCACTTCATCCACTGAACCTGCCACAGAAGAAGATCTAAAGACTCCTAGTAAGGATACAAACCTTTCCACTTCCACAGGAGAGTCAATCATGGCAGAAGAAGGAGGAGGAGGAGTTTTTAATGGAGAAAACACACTGTTTGGAGGAAGAGGTAGAGGTAGCGAGAAGGAGGTAGAGGTGTAAATGGAGGAAGAGGTAGAATAGGAAGCTCTTTTGGGTTCCCTATACTTGATGAAGAAACCAATACAACCATGAAAAACATTTCACCTTCTGTCCTTCCAAACTTCTATGGACTTAAAACTGAAGATCCTGAAACTTTCTTATTCGAATTTGAAGTGATGTGTAGGACCTATGACTACCTACAAGATGCTCAAAAACTGAAATTATTTCCTTCAACTTTGAAGGGAGCAGCATTGAAGTGGTTTATGAGTCTAATCAGTAGTTCTATTAGAACATGGGAAGATATGAAACAAGCATTTCTAGAGAGATATTTGGATTATTGTATGTCGGTTAATCATAAGGAAGAAGTGTTCAAGATGTTACAAAAATAAGATGAAAACTTAGAAGATTTGTTGGAAAGATTTAATTACAACATCAAAAGGGCAAAAATGGAAAACCTAGATCAAGACACTTTAAAAGCTCTTTTGTTGAAAACAATTAGGGATGAATGGTTGGATATCCTTAACATGATGGGAAAAGGGGATATATCACAACTTACATTACCTGAAATATCTTAGTTATGTATCAACCTTTCCAGAGGGAAATCTAAAACTGTCAAAGGTCCAAGAGATCCCGCTCTTGCAAGGGCAAGTAAATCTGCTTCTGGGACAGTAAGTAGATCAGAAATAGGACACATGCTTGATGATTTTAAATCTAACATCTTAGGGAGTCTTAGTGAACAAATAGACACCCTTAAGATACAAAACAAGAAGAAGGCTGAATCTGATGCTTTGGAAATCTTTTGTCCCAAATGCAGAAAGAAACATGCCCTAAGAGAGTGTCCTTTGGATGTAAAAGTTATAGAAACATGTGTCATTTGTTCTGAGAAACATGAGACCAAGAATTGTCCTTCTCTTCCTGGTCTCAAGGCTGTTTTTCAGGAAGAAACTCCTACAGACTCCACAGAATCTCTTAACTTCGTATCTAGAAGACCTTGGCAGGGACCTCAGACACAAGGGTTCCATGATCAAATGTATAATCAACCTCCACCTTGGAATTCTTGGCAGCAACCTTGGCCCCAATTTCAAAATCAATCGCAATCTTGGGCACAAGGAACACAAAGTCCCTATGGAAGATACTCTCCATATTATCAGTATCCACCATCCTATCCACCATATCCACATTTTTATCCTCGAAATCCTCAACAAAATTTCTTTCAAAATCTTCAACAAAATTTTCAACAAAATCCTCAACAACATCATCAGAACCAACCACATCAAAATCAACCACTTCCATTACCATTTCCTCAAAAATCCAATCAATTGCCAGCTCAGCCCATACCAAACCCCAATAATAAAAACCCTCAGAATACATACATGATAGAAGGTCAACAATTTCCAACTTATTTAATCACTCCTCTAGACCTTAGTGATGTTCAACTTAGGTCTGGAAGGATACTTGAGAAGAGGAAACCTTCTGTGATCATACAAGAACAAGATAATTCTGAGGAAGACTCCCTACGGGTTAATAAAAGTCTTGAGGAAGACACATCCTTCCAAGACCAAAACATTGAAAAACTAAAACAAAAAGATCCAATAAATCCAACTCCTGTATTAGAGCAACCATCCACATCTACTTCTATACCTCCCTTTCCGGAAAGATTACAAATTGATAGAGGTGTAGAGAAACAGATCATGGTGCCTAATTATGATTTCTTAGATGAATTGAGAAATGTTTGCATTAAAATTCCATTATTGCAAGCCATCAAAGAAATCCCAATTTTAGCCAAAACAATAAAGGAGTTGAGTATGAAGACAATAAGAAAAAGAATAAGAGAAACCAAGAAAATTCAACTGGTAGGACAAATAGCAGACATTATGATGGGCAAGATTTCTATTCCAAAGTATCTTGACCCAGGAAATCCAGTTGTCAAAATTCACATCAATGGAATTGAAATTCAAAACACACTCATTGACTTAGGAGCAGCAATAAATATCATGAGTAGACAAATCATGAACAAACTGAAACTTCCTAATCTTCTCTTTACACCCACACTATTACAATTAGCAGATAGATCTGTGATCAGACCAGATGGGGTAATAGAAGACATTCCAGTGTCCCTAGATTCTTGGGAGTACCCTGTGGATTTCATGATCCTAACTCCTAAGAATAATCTAGGAGGCCATCTTGTTATATTAGGAAGACCTTGGTTGGCTACGGCTGATGCCTTTATTAGTTGTAGATCCGGTGATATGTATATCTCTGATGGTAGTTCAACTAAGAAGTTCACTTTATATCCTCCAGCTAGGACAATTACAGATCTAGATGACACTCAATGGATAGAGGATGAGGAAGATTTACAACCTCTCTTCACAATTTCAGAAATTAGTGAAGATAATCAAATTCTAAATACTCTAGAAAACTTTGAATCCTCTCCAGAACATAAACATGAATCATTTCAAGAGGGATCCAATATTGAGTTCTTGTCATCTAGGCAGATGTCTCTTCATTCTATGGACAAATTTGGCAGCTCCACAAGTGAAATTTTTCCAGGCAAAACCTTGAACATAAACAAAAACCTAGAAAAATCTCAACAAGAAGAGTTAGTCAAAATATTACAGAGACATTCTTCTGCATATGCATGGGAATACACTGACATGAAAGGGATAAGTCCCAAGACTTGTACTCATCACATCTATATAGAGGAAAATTGCAAACCAATCAGACAACCTCAAAGACGGATGAATCCAAATCTTAAGGAAATTGTCAAGGAAGAATTACAAAAATTGTTAAATGTTAACTTCATCTATCCTATTTTAGATAGTCAGTGGGTTTCCCCTTTAGTAATTGTACCTAAGAAAAATGGAAAATGGAGGGTGTGTGTTGACTACCGAGAACTGAATAAAGCTACTCTTAAAGACCATTTTCCTTTACCTTTCATAGATCAAGTATTAGATACATTAGCTGGAAAAAAGTACTTTTCATTCCTAGATGGGTTTAGTGGTTACAATCAAATCCAAGTAGCACTTGAAGACCAAGACAAAACCACATTCACCTGTCCTTGGGGTACCTATGCTTACCAAGTATTGCCATTTGGATTATGCAATGCACCTGCAACATTCCAAAGGGCAGTATTAGGAATTTTTTTGGATCTAATACATGATTGTGTAGAGGTGTACATGGATGACTTCACAGTTTATGGGAATACATTTGAAGAGGCTTTAGAAAACTTGGAAAAAGTCTTAAAAATATGTCAAGAAGAAAACCTTTCACTTAGTCATGAAAAATGTTTTATGATGTTTACTGAAGGTATTGTTTTAGGGCACCATATTTCAGGGGATGGGATTAGAGTTGATGGGGCAAAAGTTGAAGTCATTTCTAACCTATCCATTCCAAGTTGTCAAAGAGATGTTAGAAGTTTTCTAGGATTTACAGGGTATTATCGGAGATTTATAGAAAACTTCACCAAAATAGCATCTCCACTCTTGAAATTACTCACCAAAGATTGTGAATTTAAGTGGACTTCTGATTGCCAGTTAGCTTTTGAAACCCTGAAAACCAAAATTTCTGAAGCACCTATATTAAGGGGACCTAACTGGAAGTTACCTTTTCATATCTCGGCAGATGCTTCCGATACAGCTCTAGGAGCAGTATTGGGACAGAAAGATTTAATTCCCTATGCCATCTATTATATCAGTAAAAATTTGACTCCCGCAGAGTTAAACTATACTGTAACTGAAAAAGAGTTTTTAGCTATTGTTCATGCCATTAACAAATTTAGACACTATATAACAGGCTATGAAACTTTTATTCACACTGATCATTCTGCCATTAGATACTTAATGAATAAATCAATCACTAATGGTAGAGTTATAAGATGGTTGTTATTATTGCAAGAATTCAACATTACTATTCTAGATAGGCCTGGAAAACAAAACACTGTGGCTGATTTCCTATCTAGAATCCAAAATATCAAAGATGACACTCCGGTTGAAGATCAATTTCTTGATGAATATCTTTTTGCAATCTCTACTCAAACTCCATGGTTTGCTGATATTGCTAATTATTTAGTTTCAGGAAAATTTCCTTCAATTATGAATGCACGGGATAAAAGAAAAATCATTTGTGATAGTGCAAAATATTCATGGGTTGCTAATGAGTTGTACAAGACAGGTCCAGATTTGATCATTAGAAGGTGTGTTCATGAAGATGAGATGCTTGAGATTCTCAAGGCATGTCATGATGAACCTTGTGGCGGACACTTTGCAGATAAGAGGACAGCCTATAAGATCCTTAATTTAGGATATTATTGGCCATCTTTGTTTAAAGATGCAAAGGAGTATGTCAAAAGGTGTGACAGTTGCCAAAGGGTAGGGAAACCTTCTCCTTCAGGTGAGATGCCATTACAACCCCAGGTACACATTGAACCTTTTGAAAAATGGGCCTTGGATTTTGTAGGACCTATTAGTCCTCCATCAAGACAAAAGAAATACATATTAGTTTGAACTAATTATGTTACTAAATGGGTAGAAGCTAAACCATTACTTGTTGCTAATGAATCATCTGTAGTTAATTTTCTTTTTGAGGATATTTTTACTCGTTTTGGTGTCCCAAGGGAAATTGTTACATATCAAGGAGCTCAGTTTACATCAAGGCTAGTGGTGCAATTGATGGAGAAGTACAAAATCAGACATAGAAAAACAACTCCTTATCATCCACAAGCAAATGGTCAAGTGGAATCTACCAACAAAGTCATTGAAGGAATCCTAACAAAGACTGTTCATTTACATAGAAGAGATTGGGTAGATAGGCTTCCTGAAGCCTTGTGGGCCTATATAACTACATGGAGAAACACAACAGGCCATACTCCTTATGAGCTTGTTTATGGAAAGCAAGTTTTGTTTCCCATAGAATTCCAAATTCAAACCTTCAAGATGGCAGTTCAGCTAGGACTTGATCTAACGGAGGCACAAAAGCATAGACTGGAGCAAATTAATGAATTGGATGAGATCAAACAAGATGCAGTTCAGAAGACAAGTCTAGTCCAACAACAAAGGGCTAGATGGCATGACAAGTACATCAAGGAGAAGAAATTCAAAGAGGGTGACTGGGCTCTCTTGTTTGATTCAAAATTCAAGGATTTTCAAGGGAAATTTTAGACACATTGGCTTGGGCCATATGAAATTGTTCGAATTTTTGATAATGGGGCGGTAAAAATCAGAACTATAGATGAAGAGGAGGTCACTTTTCTTGTGAATGGTCATAGACTGAAGCTATACCACAAGCCACTCTCAAGAGAAGAGTTTGTCAAGAAGTTCCAAGAAAACAATGATGTGAAGTTAATGAAGAAGAGTCTCTCTTCTTCATCAACTTGATTAAATTTTCTGAAGCATTTCTCTTGTAAAAAAAATAAATAAAGGTATAAACATGAAAACCAATCATTGATTGGCATGTTTATACAGAAAAGATAGGGTGAAAATCAGAGTCTCTCTGACACTCTAACTTTTCCCATTTTTGTTTTTACAAGCAGCTGTTACAAAAAAATCATAAGTTCAGATCCATAGTGCTTATGATCCATCTTATTTCATTTCACTCCATTCACTTATCCATCCATACTCCATCTCATCCATCATTCATATTTCACTCCATTCCACATTTCATTCATCTCATTCCATCCTTCATCCATTTCATTTTCATGTCAAAATACAAAATTTGATGTCTTGCTGTAAGTGAATAAAACATGTCATGAATTGCAGTACAGTTCTTATGTTCTTTCACTCCATTTCATAAACTTAATCCATTCCATTTCATCATCCACTTCATACATATCATAATCCATCATCCATCTTCATTCATATCATATAACATTTCACCCATATTCCAAAAACACTCCATTTTCATGATTAAAATGCTCTACAGGAACATTCTGTAGCTCAGTAGACATTCTGCAGCTGATCAGCCTTTCTGCAGCCAGACAGTCTTTCTGCAACTACAAACCCTGAAGGCATCAATCAGCAGACATTAGGATTGCAAAAAAGTGACCCAGTGTATCCATGAATCAAAAGCATCAAGAAAATTATGAAGACTCTTCCAAAGGTGAACAAGAAGACAAAGACTACAAAAATCAAATGAAGGGCAGAGGTAACAAGTTTAAATTATAATGGCATTTCATAAAAGTTTAGCATATTTTTAGTTATGGATTGTTCGAAAAGGTTGTTTTAATTATTTTTATTGATCAAGACCAATAAACCCTCCACAGACTTTGGATTAAAATCTCCCATTTCAAATTTCATGCTCGATATCATTTAAGCAGTTAAAATGGTCGAGGTATTTGAATTCTTCACGTCTCTTAACCAAATCATTCAATGATGATTCTCTTTGCCGTTGTAAAAATCTCCGCCGTCTCTTCAATCATTAATTCATTCCCTCCACCTCACTCCACTACTTCATTCCGTGACCACTGCCATCACTCCATTCTGTAGCCGGCATTTCATTCCGTAGACAGAGATATTCTTATCACCAAGAGCAGAGCCAAAGGATATCAGTTCGAATAGCATTGAGCATTGTAAACTCAGAGCAAGGAAAAAGGGTAAATTCAGAGGTATAGCAGCGTGAGAATTTGAAGCCACTTGATTCCGTGGGCAGAAAAAGTATCACTGTGGGCAGAGATTGAGCATTTTCACTATAAACACAGAAGTGTAGCAGTATGGAGTTTGAAGTCTTTTGTCACTAGGAGACAGAGGTGTTGCAGTGTTGAATTCGAAACCATTTTCTACCAGGAGCCAGAGATATTGCAATGGAGAAGTTGAAGCCAGTTGTCACTGTCAAACAGAGATATATCAGTCCAAAGTTCAATTGTCAACAGAGGCATATCAGCCCGAAGTTTTGAAGTTGTTGCCACTATCAATTAGAGGTATGTCATTCCAAGTTTGAAACCATTTCCATTCAGAACTTGAAGCCATTTCAATTCGAAGGTGAAATTCATTGTTTTTGTGGGTAGAAGAGTGTTAATTTGAACATTGAAGAAGCAATCATGGGTTTCATTGTAAGGACTGAACCAGTGGGTTCAAAATATTTAGAAGGCTACCCTCAATGCAAAGAAATGTTACAACAAATAGGATGGCTTCAATTTTTGGAGAAATTTAATGGCTTCCACAAGGAAGTCGCTAAAACATTTGCAAGATCATTTCAAGGAACCGAAGTTGAAGTGGGAGATGTCAAATTAACTGTCACTGAAGTTTTCATTGCAGAGGCTACAGGGTTGCTCAGAACTGGAGAGAGATGGTTCAAAAATAGAGAATTCCACAATGACTCCTGGAAACAAATTTTAAAAACACCAGGTATGGATGTTACTGTATTTAAGAAAGGAATTCCCAGTTCTGCATTAAAAAATAAATGGAGAAACATACTACTTATTCTACAAAAATTTATTACATGTGAGGGTAGATATGGGACATTTTATGTCTACCACATTAGACTAATGATGCATTTTCTGGGGGAAGACTTAAACCTACCATATTTCCTGCTTCAAAATCTGAAGAAGATGGCTTCCTGTGTCCAAAGAAGAGTTCAATTTTTAGAGACAACCCTATATCATCATGGTTTGGTCAAAATTTTGATTGAACATCATCTAGCTAAAACAAATGATACATGGGACGATTTCTTGATAAGAAATCATTTTGAAGAGCCAAAAGAACCCTCACCGGAACCACAACCTACAAAGAGAAGTAGGAAATGGAGGGCTTCAAAAGTTGAAATTGACAAAACAGTCCAAGAGAGCAATGAGGAAATCATTTTAGAGAAGTTGACCCAAATCAAGAGGCAACTTAAGAAAGAGAAGCTAATTAAGAAATCTGCCACAGAGAAAGGAGAGGGATCCTCTCAGCCAAGGAGAAGCCACAGACTAAAGGGAAAACTAAAGAAAACTCAAATCAAACAAACAGGGGTGATTGATATAGAAGATGAGTAAACATCCATGGAAGAAGATATTGAAGAGGATTTTTATGAAGGAACCCCTGAAATTGATCCTGCTCAACAGGAAATTTATGACTATGTGGAAACTTTGGAGAGGAGAGCTTCAGAAAGTAGAGAGAGAACCCCCAGTCCTCCACTGTCTGAAATAGATATATTAAGAAGGGATAGGTATGAGTTGGAATTACTGAATAGACACATAAAAAATGAGAATGAAATTCTCAAGGATCAAGTCAAGCTCAAAAATGATATGAACTCAACCTTATCCCTCCATATAAACAAAGTGGAAAAGACCAATGGGAAGTTGAAGAAAAGGAACAAGAAACTAATCAGGGAAATCACCAACCTAATGTTCAAAATTGTTATTAGAAAACCCAGAAGATCTCTAGCTTCCAGACAAAGGAGAAGGAGAGTATTAGATGTCCTTGCAGAAGCCTCTGAGTTCATAGGATAATTTGCATGAGGACATGCAAAGAGACAGCAGTGGGGGTATGTTGAGCCTCAAAATTGTGCTTTCTTTCATTCCATTTTACCTCATTTTCCTTTGTCCATTGCCATCCTAGACCCAATTGATCAATGAATATAGTTAAAATTACTTCTAGAATGATTTACATGACTGACTTGCTAAGTTTTGTGATTTTTTCCATTGTAAAGCATTTTGACCGGAACTAGCTGCAGAATGCAGACATTCCGTAGCTAACCGGCGATTCTGCAGCTACCTTCACGTTTGAGTATGTTCCAGGTGGCCTCTCAAGAAAAAACGCATATGGGCATAATCCACGTCATGTCTACATGGTTCGTTGCTCATCATGGAGGAAGAAACGAATTCTGGGTACGGTTTTGGAACGTGGGAACACATTTAGGAAAGCAGACTTCTATTAGGACTATCTCAGTCCAGATGTCTTTTTCCTCTTCACGCAGCCACTTCAAAGAGTCCTAATGTGATTCTGATAAGGATAGACAGCGTTCCTGAATTGTTGCAAATCTTGTTATTTACATTTGCTTTATAAACACTTGGGAAACCGAAAGCTATGTTAGATTTTATGTTAGATTTGATGCTAGATTTTGTTTAGACTCTGCGCTACATTTCTGAAGACGCAGAATGTTATGTTCAAGTTATTTCATCTTTAATGAAGCAGACAGTGTTGTTGTGAAGGCGTTGATTTAATTTGGAGTTGAATTCCGTCAGGTGGTAGAGGGCCCCTACCTCTTGCATGGATTTATTTTGCGTAAATTAGATAAGTCTTCTAGCTGCCTTTACGTTTTGAATTTGAATTAATAGTTGTTTTAATTAGCTACTGTAGTTGTACTCATTCTAACTCTTCCACAAGAAGAAGCTCTTCCAAAAGACTATAATGATGAATGGGAAATGACTATGGTATTGTAGGATTAGAGTTGAATTCATAGTTGTTTTTAATTAGTTGCTGTAGTTGTACTCATTCTAACTCTTCCACAAGATGAAAGCTCTTCCAAAAGATTATAATGATGAATGGGAAATGGCTATAGTACTGTAGGATTTAGTTATTAATTTTTGTTGATTCACTATCACAGTTACACTTGTTCTAATCACTCTTCCATAAGAAGAAACTCTTCCAATAAATTCTTAAGGAGTCCAAGACATGACCGTGATAATGAATGATTTAGTTGTGTGTTTACACTAAGCACCATCTCTGTTCTTGCTCTTAAATGCTTGTCCAAAATATCATAATGATGAGTGGGATATGGATATGATGTCTTAGTTTTTCATTGCTTTCAGCCTTTACATTTGCATTTGCACTCAATTACACAATCAGAATTGTTCTAACTCTTCCAAAAGAAGGAACTCTTCCAAAATATCAACAATGATGGACAAACAGACTGTATAATTTCATATAATAATGCATGATAGTATAGTTAGGATACTCCGGAGTTTCATTGCACTTAATTCATGATTCAGTTATTTTATTTTGGGTTTGATAATGACTTGTAGTTTAACACTGTTTTAGGCTAGTGACATCTTAGGTTTGGTTGTAGTTCAACTCATTGCATTTGCACTCCACATTCAATTGTTATTCACTGCACATTAGATTCCTTCAGTTGTTAGGATTAACAAAACATCCTTCATTATTCACAAACCTCTTCTTGTTCTAAAATCCATAATTGATCTATAACCATATGAACAGAAGACAACATCATTTTAAGGCCTGAAGTACCTCTGCGATTTCCTCATCATTTCATAAACAGAGCTCTCCCTCAAAAGACTACTTTGAAAAAGAAATCAATAACTCTTGAGTAAAGGTTTTGTGACATTCAATTAAATTGCAGAATAGATTTAGGAATTAGCTTTAAAGTAGAAATATTATGATGATATCAATTTTTTACTCCAAACATACTTCAACAAATCTCTAATCAAGGACAAGATGTTGCATCATTATAAGTTAGTTGTTTAAACTGTTTAGTTAGGAAGATTTGCATGCTTAGTTGACCATGTTTCAAGCTCTCTCTCAAATGCCTTTAATGAAAGAATTTGACAAGTTTAGTTTGTGTTTTGAATCATTTGCTTAGAAGTCATTATCAAGCTTTGTTTCTGATTGGTCATAGTTTAGATTTGATTCTGTTTTTAGTATTCTAATTGCATTTGTCATTTGTCATCCATCAATTAGGATCCAACTGTCTTTAATCATCAGCTCATTTCCATCAGCTTTCTAGGCATTTTCCTTGTGAACATAAAACCACCAAAAGACCAAAAAAACATCATAAATCATCACAAAAGACCAAAAACATCACAAAACACTACACACAACGCATTAGGAAACAAGTACCTAGGTACATACAGTACACTTCACTTCAACAGTTTACAAATCCTGGTTGACAATTAAATGAGTTCAGTTTAGGAGACTAGATTGAGACCAAACACACGGCTTTGAGGAAGCCCACTTTGAAATTTTCCCTTTTCTCTTAGCTGGCGTGGACACGACTTCTTCAACCTCAGGGATCACCTCTCGAGCGTCATCTGATCCTATCTCAGTTGATGTACTAAGGGGCATAGAGTGCTCCTTCATAGGGTTGGTGGCTATCATTGTTGGTTAGAAGATAAACTATGGTTTACTGATATCAGATGGAGTTTCTCTGCTAGAAATACAGGGCTTACAGACAGTGTGATGGTAGAAATCATGGATATTCTCAGGGTGCAAAATATTCAGAAAGAAAAGGAAACAATTGTGACCCGTGCCCTTCCTTTTATAATCCATCCAAGGTAAAAAAGGTCAGATTGTCATTAATTTCCACTTACCTCCATAAAAATGTTAAAAAATCCTCCAATATCGCCTTATTAAATGCCAAAATTCCGCTCCATCCAACAGTAAAATTACTTTTTCACCTACTTTCACTATTCCAACAATTAGTTTATGCTCCTGTGCATCACCCCTGTGCTTCTATCACACCTGTTTGAATCTTCCCTCTGTGTTGCAAGCAGACCCTTTTATTCTGATGCTCCAGCCATATATCCATTTGGTCGGCACCAGGTTGTCTCTATATGGATTCATCTGGCTTCCATTGTAATACACAAGAAGATTCTCACCGCGCAGTGTGGCCAAGCACACTGCACCACCATCAATGATTTCCTTCTCAATATATGGCCCCAACCAATGCTTTTTGAACTTCCCTGGGTGGTGCGCAAACTGACTATCGTATAACAAGACCAAGTCTTCCTCCTTGAACACCTTTTGCCTGATGTGCCTATCATGCCAGGATTTTTTGCGCGCCTTCTACACTTGTTGATGAAATTTAGCAATGAACCAATTTTCTTCTAAGGCAATGAGTTGCGCAAACCGTTCCTCCATAATGTTAGGCTTGGTCATATTAGTGAAATATGTGATGTGAAGCCTTTGGACAATATATTCCATCAACATGATTGCTTCCTTCCCATAGACCATCTTGAAAGGTGTTTTCCCCGTAAACTTCTTACATTTGGTACTATAAGCCCATAACACAGAAGGAATGTGCACATCCCAATCATCCCGACTGGCATTACAGATATTTGTGAGCGCGTTCTCCAAGATTTTGTCAAAATATTCTACTGCACCATTTTCTTTTGGGTGATAATGGTTACTATTTTGGTGATGGATCTGAAATTCCTCTATCAAAGCTTCGATTGTTTCATTAAAGAAGTGTGTACCTCTATCACTCATCAAAATATTTGGGCATCCAAATCTGGTCAAAATGTGTTAAAAAATGAAGTTCGCAGTAGTATCTGTAGTACAATCCTTAACTGCCTTTACTTCTACCCATATGGTTACATAATCAGTTGCAGTGATGATATAGCATGCTCCAGTGTTCTTCCCTGGAGGATTAATGGGTCCAACAAAATCTATAGCCCATTTATCAAATGCCCGCAAGGCCATATGTGGTTGCAGGGGAATTTCATATTTGTGCGAGGGCTTTCCTATTCACCGGCATATATCACAGGCTCGAAAGTATGCATGTGCATCACTGTGTAGCATGGGCCACCATAACCCATCACGCAACACCTTCTACACAGTGGCTTTTCTAGCATAGTGGCCTCCTGCCACCCCTCCATGGGCCTCAGCTAAGATATCCTACCTTTCATGTTCCAACACATATCTCCTTAGTACTTCATCTGCTCCTAACTTATACAATTGACCTACAATCAAGGCAAAATCAACTGTGTGTGCAACCAACTCCTTATTTTGTTGTACTGAATATTCCATAGGCGCGATTCCCATGGTCAGGAGGAATAATATCAGCAAATTTCTCATCAACCACCTTGATAGAAAAGAGTTGCGCATCTGGTAACCCCTCTTCTAGACTGGTTGCTTCTTCCCCATTTTCGATTCATGACAAATCATCAAGTCCGACATTTAGTCTTACAGGCTTCCCAATAATTATAAAGTCATACTCCTGAAAGAGCAGTAACCATCTGCAGATCTTCCCCACCAACACAGACTTATTGACCAGGTATTTTAAAGCAGAATGGTCAGTGAACATTTGAAATTCCCTCTTAGCAGATAGTTCCTGTATTTTTGTAGAGCGTACACCATGGCCAATCCTTCCCTTTCTGTAGTTGAGTATTTGTGCTCTGCACTGGAGAGCTTCCTAGTGGCGAAAGCAACAGGGTGAACAATGTCTCCTTCTCCTGGTTGTGCTAAAACAACACCTAGTGCTATACCAGATGCATCCACATGCACATGAAAAACCTTAGACCAGTCTAGGAATATTTATATAGGTGTGGTGACCATTTTCTCCTTCAGTAGCTCAAAGCTCTTCTGACATTCCTCATCCCAGAAAAATGACACACCCTTCTTTAGCAACTTCTCCATTGGCACAATGATTAGAGCATACTTTTTAATTAACTTCCTATAAAAAACTTCTGGTCCTTACCTGCTGGTACTATTTCTTCTTTAAGGGATTTCATGAAATGTTTCATCATTATTGTAAAGGACTATGTTCATGTGAGTTGTTTCTTGATAACTGCTGTG
Organism: Pinus albicaulis; assembly: GCA_034641835.2. NCBI lineage: Eukaryota > Viridiplantae > Streptophyta > Pinopsida > Pinales > Pinaceae > Pinus > Pinus albicaulis. Next base: position 434,020,696 of record CM076576.1, on the reverse strand, counting down.
AAGAATTTGATTGTTATGTTCAGAAGGATAAAGTAGATTCTTCTAGCAGTGTTATGGAAAAATTTTATGAAGAGTTTGAAAAAGGTATGGATCCAGATCATATTCATACGGATCCAATTCTTCCTAGTACTCAGGATGAAGAATCTAATGAACATGATTTTCTTCCTTTGGAACTTGATATATTGCTTCTATTTACTTATGCTAGTTTAAGTGCCTCTAACGAGTTTTTTGTCCAAGAAAGTAATCAAAATCTTAAATAAGGTTTTTCTGCCCTTAAATGTAATGAAACATATGCAGTTAATGTGTTGTTGCAAGGAGGACAAGAGCAACCCAGTTTTATTGACATAGCAGATTTTAAACAACGACAGCTTGGTCTTTTGGATCAGCTAGATATTCCTCATATGTTTCATGATCCGATTACTGATTGGATGGATTCATTTTCAACAGGGTTCTCCAATATAGCAACAATTGAAATGACACACATAGTTTATAGTAGTAAGTACAGGTTTCCAGTTCATTTGTTGCTACATATATTATATCCCTTGTGGGTCTTTCCAAACAGTTGCATGCAAGAGTTTCTCTTTATTAGTAAAATGATTTTATAGTTACATTGGAAATCAATTTATACTTAATTAGGTAGGTTTTTAGCTGATTAGAAGTAGGTGTATGAATAAGCTCGCCACTCGAGAATTTATTTTCAGTTTTAGATTGCAGTTTGATTTCTGTATTTCAGTAATGTTGAAATAAGTTGAAGAATATTGAAATGTAGCTTATGACTCCATTACCCAATGGCTAGGCATGTTGGTATTTTTGAGTTAATGAGCAGAATTGTTGGTTGGATAAATAAGGGTTGGACAAGGCACTCGAACTACGGTTCTTGACACGACCCATTCAACACTCGACCTGACCCATTTAACACTCTGCATGTCATTTATTATTTAACCATTCAAATTTATGGTGTGGGATCCACAGGGGTGGCAAGGTTGACCACCCGTCCCCTCATTCATTTTGTTATAACTATATGTGGTGGTGCTTTGGGGTCCGACGGGGTTCATGGCCCACCAACCCTTTTAATATTTTATTTTTATTTTAATAACAAACAATGTTTTTTTTTTAAATACTTGATTTTAGACCATAGGAGTCTTTTTAACGGTCCCGAAAATTCTCTCAGAATTTGGCTAAAGCTCACCAGAATCCAGTGGTCGGGTTTCTTCAAAATTGTGTCCTCCTTAAGCCTGTCACCTCATCAAGTCAACCTAGAATTTTGACTTATTCTAACTTCCTCATATGAGCTTGTTTTGACAAACCGTTCACACCGCTGTGATCAGGACGACGAGATATATGCTCTAGTCCTGGTTCAAAAGAAATCCGAACACTTTGATTTTTTAGCTTTCATAAGCCCTCTTTGTCCTTTGTGTGTCTCTAGAGCCACATGGATCAGGAGCCCTAGTAAGTAAGTGTTACTGAAATATGGTGAGAGAGGATTTTCTAGAAAACCAAATGAATCACATACAAAAATCAAAGTGAAAAATAAATGGTTACTTTTCGCTTTATCTACCTAATATATGAAACAATCAACAAAAAAGGTTCTTCGAGGATTTTTCATATGATAAAAATCCAATAAATACCTATACATCATTTTTTCACAAATAGTAAATGGGCCTTGAAGATATTATGTTGTAGGATATTGGGGGCAAGTCCCGAAAATAATCGTGATGTTTCCAACAACCAAGAATCAAGCAAGATAAGAGAGGGTTATAATGGGGGGTACTAGGGCTACGTTCTGAAAGAACTGGCGAAATTTCTAGCAGCCTTACTAAAACCACCTCAGGTCTCAAGTCTACCACACCTCAACCTATAGGGGAATATGCCTTAAATTTTGGTCACTAAGCTACCTAGGTCTAGTGGGAATGAGTGACTCTTTGCTTCTATTTGTCATCTATGGACCCAATACCCCTACCATGTGTCGGGAGACAACATGAAGGTATGCGATAGTTTTCCACCTAGGCCTTACTCCCTTCACGAGTTTCTCCTCATATACTAGATTTTTCATTGGATGATACATAATTTTAATCTCCCTAGAAGCTCTAGCAATCAATTTTAATGTTGACCGCTATTAGTTGGAATTAACCAATACAACTTATAATGATTAACTTTATAAATAGTTAAAACATTTTTTATTTTAATTTTAAAAGATAATTTGTTAGCATTTGATTGGCTAAAAATTTGTCTTATTTCAAGGTTCCTAACATTTTTCCCATGTCTCCCATCAAATTTTCTCACCTTGCAACCTCACAATTTTTCATGGGGACCATGCTTGGATTTTGTAACCTAATTAAACAAATTGGCTTGACAGCTAGAACATAGTTATGTTAATGGTGCACACATGATAAATTAACCCTCCTATAATTTTATTTAAGGAATAATAAGAGGTTCTTAAAATGTATACATTGATATAAAAAAGGTGTTTAAAATATTTTCTAGTGAACTTTGTTTCATGGTTTCTTCTCAAATTCCACAGGAAGTTTATTCAAGTTTTCAAGAATCCTTTTATTTTCTTTTTATTTTTTATCTTCTTCTAATACCTTCTATTTCATATCTTTGTCTGATACTCCTTGGAAGATAAAATCTCCATGAAAAATTTACATCGCTCGAGAGAGATCTTTTCTTTTGAATATAAATATGAGTGAAATGTTATAACTTTATATAATCATTAAAAATATGTATGGGAGGAAATTTGTTCAGTTATTCCAAGACTTTTCTCTCAATGCATAGGATGAGAAAATCAAGCAATTCCATGTATATATGAATTTATGATTTTTCCACTAAAATAACTTCATGGAATTTTTGTTACTTCTCTTTGACTCTCATATGGTCTCTCCCATTATATATTAACTTGATATTATTTACAAAATGATCTCATTGAGCAAGTTCTACAATAAGAAAAGGACATTACTCGCAAGGCCTATCTTGTATGGAGTACAACTCTCACATAATTACTAAAGACTTTTCTTTGATTTTAACATAAATGAGTATTGTTTTTTTTTATTATGGTATTGTATTGTGATGTAATCATCTCTGTAACAACAAAATTTAGGAGAAATAGAAACTATTAGGAATGAATATTACTTTGGTGCAATTATTCATCTCGTATCCCTCCTTCACAATAAGCATTGCCTTATGGCTTACATGTAATGCATGATAATTCTCTTTGATTTCTTGAAAAAAAAATTGTGAAAGGTTGCTAAGCATGGACCCATATTTGGTGGACCTTGAGGTTGTAAAACTATAGGTTTTATACAATGAATTATAAATTTTGAGAAGTGGGGCATTTGTGTGAACTTGATATATACATAGATATTTCAAACGTTTGAGATCGAAACCTCAATATTTTTATGTTTTCTTTTGATGTTATGTTTATAGTGGAGCACATAGCATTCAAAGGTTGAGATGGAAACATGGGCTAGTATTTCATCTTTCGAGATGAAATTCAAAATAATCTCAACCATTCTGAAAATGATTTATTCAAGAGATATTCCAATGCATTATCATATTGTTTCAAAGACATGGATATAGATTTGACTTGTGTAGGTTTTAACCCTGTAAAAAAATTATCTACAAACAAATCTTAAAACGAAAAATAAACAATAGAGAGAGCATAAAACATAAAATAAATAAACACAAAGATTTCCCCCTAGATCCCAATTTGGGATGACCACCTTGATTTTTCATTATATTCCTTTTAGTGTTATAACACATATATATACATGCCGAAGCATACATAAACCCAAATCCATTAACCCTAGATTAGAACATAACCATAGTTCCCTTGACCGGATCTACCAAATACCAGCGGCTGAAAACCATCGTCCCCCAAAACCATGTGAAAACTTATGCACAAAACCATGGGTGGGTCCGCCTATGAGTGGGTCCGCACACCCAAAAAAATTTCGTCAAGGCGTTGTGCCCAACGCAACATACAGCGTGTGGGACTAGTCGTGGAAAGAATATAACACATACCCAACATTCTCCCACTTGTTATTTTATTTCCGTGAGGGGGCCACAAGAGAGCTTAGTCATTATCCCAGCTCTGCAAGACCCATTGTTTCTCTACACCAAGAGAAATTCTGAGTGCTCACAGACTTCGTCAATGCATCTGAAAAATTCTTCAAAGTTCCCACCTTTACCAACAACACCCTTTTATCCTCAACAATATCTCTCACAAAGTGATATTGAACATCAATGTGCTTTGTATTTGAATGATAAGAAGGGTTATTAGCCAAGATAATTTCACTTTGGCTATCACAGTCTATCCTTGTAGCTCGCAGCACCAACCCCATACTTGAACACAATCTTTGCAACCAAACTACTTCCTTGCTTTCATGAGTGGCTACCATGTATTCTACCTCTATAGTTGAAAGAACCACTGTATACTATCTTTTACTCATCCAACTGACTCTACCTCCAAATAGTCTAAACACATACCCACTTCTAGATCTTCTTTGGTCTAGATCTCCAGCCCAGTCTGCATCAACAAAACCCAAAATGTCCAACCCTCTTTCCAATCCTAGTCTTCCCTAGTAGCACAAGCCATAATCATTATTGCCATGCAAATAACTGAAAACCTGCTTCACTGTTGTCCAATGCTCCTTCCCTGGGTTTGACATAAACCTGCTCAATACTCCCACTGCATGTGCAATGTTTGGTCTAGTATAGACCATTGCATACATCAGGCTACCCACTGCACTTGCATATGGAACATGGGACATATCCTCTTCTTCTTCTTATGTCTTAGGACAGTGTTCAGCAGACAGTTTTACACCTACAGAAATCAGAACATTCACTGGTTTACTATCCTGCATATTGAACCTCTGCAATATAGTCTCGACATACTTCCTCTAGTTTAACTAGAGCTTCCTTTTTGCCCAATCTCTCTTAATTTCCATGCCCAAAATATAGTTTGCAGCACCAAGATCCTTCATGTCAAATTTGGAGAACAGTTGGGTCTTCAAATCTTGGATAATTTCTTTGTCATTTCCAATCAACAACATATCATCCACATACAAGACCAAATAATTAACACGGTCACCAATTAATTTAAAATAAACACACTGATCCTCCTTGCTTCTGGTGAAGCCAAGTCCCTGTATATAGGTATCAAATTTATGATACCACATCCTTGGTGACTGTTTTAACCCATACAAAGACTTCTTTAGCCTGCATACCAGTTGTTTCTTTCCCTTCACCATAAAGCCTTCAAGTTGTTTCATGTAGATCTCCTCTTCCCGATCCCCATGAAGAAATGTTGTCTTCACATCCATCTGTTCTACCTAAAAATCAAATGCAGCAACAACAGATAAAAGTAATCTAATAGAAGTAACTTTGGCAACAGGAGAAAAAATATCACCAAAATAAATTCCTGGCACCTCGGAATAACCTTTTGCTACCAACAGAGCTTTGTATTTCTCCACCTTGACTTCTACATTCATCTTCTTCTTAAACACCCATTTGCTCCCGATGGGCTTCCTTCCATCCGGCAACTCCACCAGATCCCATGCCTCATTTTTATGCAAGGATTCCATTTCATCAACCATGGCCTCCTTCCAAAGTTTTCCATCCTCTGAATATACTGCCTCCCTGACAGTTCTGGGATCATCATCAGTTATAGTTAAGGAAAAACTTGAACAGAAAGTAGATGGAATATACATTTCTGGTTTCCTTCTTTCCCAAACTAATCTTCTCATAGCTGGAGTTTGTGGCTCTTCCTCTTCTGAGTCTTCTTCTGTTGTAGAGTCTAATTCATCCTCCTTTAGCTCAAACTCTATCTTCTTAGGTTCCTTTGGTAGGACTTCATGTTTAACAACATCTTTCACCTCCCTAAACACCACATCTCGGTTGTACACAACCTTTCTTGTTTCTGGGTTCCAAATCTTATAACCCTTTATAACATCCTTATATCCAATAAATATGCACCTTTCAGATTTATTATCCAACTTGGTCCTTTTCTCCTTCAGAACATGTACATATGCATCACATCAAAATACCCTCAGATGTGAAAAAGAGGGTTTCTTACCAGTCCATACCTCATGTGGAGTCTTATCCTCCAACGCTGATGAAGGTGATCTGTTAACCAGGTAACATACAGTCTCCATTGCCTCTGCCCAGAATTCTTGTCCTAACCTGGTACCATTGAGCATGCTTCTTTCCTTTTCCATCAGTGTTCTATTAATTCTTTTTGCAACTCCTTTTTGCTGAGGTGTGCATGGAGTAGTCTTCTGCCGTGCTATAACACACTTCTTACAGAACTCTTCAAATTCCTTCTTGCAGAACTCCCCACCATTATCTGTCCTTAGCACCTTTATCTTCTTCTCTGTCTGGTTTTCCACCAGAGCTTTAAATTCTTTAAATTTGTTAAAGACTTCATATTTCTTCCTCAATAAATATAACCATGTATTCCTTGAGAAGTTATCTATGAATGAAACATAGTACAAAGACTTACCTAGTGATGGAACCGACATAGGTCCAAACACATAACTGTGCACAAGATCTAATATCTTGTTCGCCCTCTTAGCACCAGAAGGAAAACTTACCCGATTCTGCTTACCATAAAAACTATGTTCACAGAAATTGAAATCCAAAGAGAAATTAGACATTCCTTATACCATAACATTTACATGTAGTATCTAAAGGCCCTTCTCTCTAATATGTCCAAGCCTTTGATGCCATAGCATGGTCTTCTCTCCAGAGACTGCTAGGCTTCCCACTCCACCTTCAGGAACCACAGAACTGTTGCACCCATCAATAATATTGCTACCCTGAAGCTTGTATAGAGTTCCAATCCAAACTACCCGCATTAATACTAGTGCTCCGCAAACCATCTTACAGGTATATTTCTCGAACAATGATTTTACACCTACATCATCCATCTTTCTTACAGAAATCAGATTTCTGGCCAATGCAAGAATGTGCAAAACACCAGGAAGTGTTCTAATCCTTCCACCTTGTAGCTTCAGCTTGACTTTTCCATGTCCGACAATTCTAGCCTTCCTATCATCCCCTAGGAATAAATCACCGCCATCATATTTCTCATACTCGCAGAACCACTCCCTATGGGGAGTGAAGTGAAAGGATGCACCTGATTCAATCAACCATGACTCATGATCTACATGTGTATTTGAAGAAGAATCCAAATACACATCCCCACCTTCATCCAAAGTGGTTTTTTCCTCTACATAAGGAGCATCATCAGATCCCTTTCCTTTCTTAGGAGCTTTAGATCTGTAATCCTTTTTGTAGTGCCCTTCCTTTCTGCATTTCCAGCACACCTTTACAAACTTTCCAGAAGATTTAGATCTCCCTCTAGATTTATATCTCCCACTCGAAACCTTATTCTTGTTTTTGTTTTGGGACTGTTGGACGGATAAATCGTTCTTGTGGACAAGACAGATCTCTCTAGTATCCTACGGATAACTAGAAATAAACAGACAAATGTAAACTACTTTCTCTAGATCATATTTGATCTAGAATTATCTATAATGAAGGATTTAGGACTTACCTGTAGTCCAATGTTGATCATATTGTTCTTTCCTATCGCTTTTAATAAGTCTCCTTTGGGATCTGCAATAAAAAACATGAAAGAATCAGAAGCACCTGCATAATAAAGACTAATTCATAAACCATAAATCTATCTTGATGATCAAGGAATTCAAGAAATAAGCCATTTAAATAAACAACTCATTGAGAAAACAGGATCCATTTGTATTATCTTTAATGAAAAAAGTAGCCTTACAATTGTGTTCACCTTGATGTCGTATGGGTCCTTCCGGGGTCCATAACAAGCGTTTCCTCTACTTTGACAAGCCTTTGCACTCTCTCGACTAACATATACATGAGTGTGTAATCATTCCCATATGATAGTCAATTAAGAGAGTCTGAGTTTCTCCATAAATTCTCCTCAAAAATCTCAAAGCCTAACTCCCTTTTGAGGCTGAACTATGGCCTCAATTTATAGCAAAAGAGAAGAGGTTGCAGCTTCAAATAAGAGGGGATAGAATCCTCTTTCAAAGGGATTAAGTTCCAAATACCAAGGGGTAGGCTCCTTTAATGGAGGGATGAATGTACATGAAGGGAGTGAACTTTCCACCGGATAATTGCTTCCAGAAGCTTCCAAATTCAACCAGCTGGGCTTCTAAATTTTACTTCCACCTTCACTTTACCTTCTACAGGAATCCGCACCTTTAATGAAGAAAAAGTGCGGCTGATTCCACATGTTCTAGAACAAACATATGTGGCACCGCAGGTAATACTAGGATAAAGTGTGGTACAAGTATTTTTATGACTTTTATAAGCTTTTCTCTCAATTTCAAGGCTTGGTTTTAGGAACTTGATGTTGTAGACTTCTAAGGGAGTATTGTATGAGTAATCATGAACCCATACAGACAGTAAAACGTCATGGTGACAATGTTTAGTGTAGCAGATTTCCCCCTAAAGTGAGAATTCTAAGACCATTCGAAGAGTGATGTGATTTATCATTTCGAGGATTAGCTTGTGGACACCCCAGTCGGAATCTTGTAAAAGCATTCAATGCAAAACATATATATATATATATATATATATCATCGCTGAGGTAGGCATTCCCATACCCAGATCAAACACTAACTAAAACTTGTTTTGATGTAGAAATGATCTTACTATCACATCAATAATGTAGACACAATATGGACGCAGCCATATGTTATGAATAGTCTACATCATAATGAATAATAAAACTCCTCACAGCTTGGATGGTGGAAACTAGATCTAGGGTCTTGATTTCCGCTACTCGAACTAGTACGATTCTATCCATGCGATTGATTATATTGAAGTCGAACATGGTACAAACCACTTGATTACCAGTCAATGATGTGAATTGTTAACAAGTGTGAGAGAAACCACCAATAATGAAAATGGATCTCAAAGTACTTAGTACAATCCATGAAATGTGAATAAATGATCTGAAGTCGAACATTTCACGGAATCGTTCGATCGAAGGTCAATGATGCAGCCTATCGTCGAAGGCAAGAAACCTGCCATTTAGGCATGCAGATTCCAAGGTACTAAAGGATTCTAGATCAACTTCCTAGATGATAAGCTGTCGTCGATATAAAGTGATCTATCGTAGGAAAGCCCATGACACGAAACCATTAGATCAAGTTTTGTAGAAATTTTTTGCAAGGACTGACTCATGGATAGTCAATGCGAATGGAGGCACATGTTTGCAATGAATAGTTTATTTGAAATGTCCTCTTGAACACATAACGATACTGCAGATGGTTTGGTAACAATTGACCTAAAGCTAATACCCAGAAACTGGCTAAAGAATTTCAATATGGTTTGATTAACTGATAGGAAAAGGATTTTCCAAATCTAGGTAGAAGTGTGACAAAAAGTGTCGTGTTCAAGAGTGGTAAACCTCTTTTTAAACAAAGTGTGACAAATGGATTCATTTTCTCTCTTTTTACCCCACCATTTCTGGCAAGTACCTCTTTATTTTTGACAAGCTTGAGGAGGATAAAATTTTCTTGTTATATAAGCTCATCCTTCAGATGAGTCCAACTTAGTTTAAAATCGAACCCTAAGAAGGAGTGGTTTGTTCCTGTTTGTAATCGACAGGTCATTTACTGTTAAATTTTAATGAGTCCAGTATAGGAGAAAATCGGTGTTTTTCAATTTTAGGGAGTCAGAAGAAAAACTTAAGGAAACTCCGTGGGTGTACTTTTTTGTAAATTTTGTCTCTTGAGCCCAAAAAAGGATAAAATAATACAGGAGAGAACTCTATTGACCATGATTAGTCAACGTATACCTTTTTCGTAAATAGTCCATTTCAGTCCGGAAAAGGGGTAAATTTATACTGAAAGGATGACTGTTCATTTCCTTTAACGAGTTCGAATAGTCAAGTACTCGGAAATATTTTCATCTTTAGAGAGTCTGAAAAGGGCTTAAAAGAGAACTCCAAGGTTTAGCTTTTTCGTAATTTTCAAGAGCTCGAAAAAGTGATAAAAGTATACTCAGTAGTTTCGCTTTTTCTGTAAGTTTTAATGAGTTAGAAAAAGTGATAAAAATGTACTCATTCTCTTTTTCATAATTTTTACCGAGTTTTAAAAAGTGATAAAAATTATACTCCTTTGTCAAAAGGACCATTTTACCCAAAAAATCTAATATTCTGCACAAAAACTCAAAAATTAAACATACCTGTTTATGATTAAAAAATAATTTGGAAAACAACTTTTCAAAGTGGAAAATAAACAAAATTATATTTATTTATTCAAAAAATCTTATAAAAAGGAGTTTTTCTAAATCATTTTTACCATTTGATTTCAGAGTGAAAACTGGGAGCTTTTGGTAAAAAAGGTTCTGGAGGAGATTACGGAAGATTCACCCATCAGAATCGAAAACCGTCAATTCCATGTAATCCACATCATCCTTGCCTTCATTTTTGTCCATTTACTTTCTTAATTTAGGGCTTAAATTGACTTTTTAGGAAAATATGTTCAAAAATTCGCTCACGGGGGTCCGCAGGTAATACACATGACACTTGTAGACCCTGACAATTTTGCAAAGGGAAAATTGTCATGGTCCCGCACTTTATGCATAAAACGCATGCAGATCCACGCACTGTTTTCATGCAAAAAGTGTGGAGGCACTATAAAAAAAAATAAAATGAATAATTCTCCCAAAATAAACCAAATTTTCTCACTCAAATTGTTTCTAATATTTCAATTTTTCCATTGCATGATATCTACACTGCTTGAGTGGAGAGAACGTGAACATGAAGAGGTTGATTAGGCTGCCATTGTACATCCACCCACATTACGTGTATTGAGGGAATGCAATTTGTACAAATTTTGGGCTATTCAGGGTATGAGGGCTCAAGTAGACTTACTTACCTGGCTAGTAAAAAAATGGGACATACAGGAACAATGCTTTATAATTAGAGGTCACCGGCTTGAAATTGAGCTGGAATATATATATTTTCTCACTGGTTTATCAAAGAGGGGCAAGCCACTCTCTTTGTTTGGGGCTAGGTCTGGTGGCCAATCTGTCACTAGCCTTCAGTAAGAATTTTTCAATGAAGAAGCAGACCCTAAAGATAAAAGCATTAATATAAAAACAATCATTCGTCTCAAACTCAAAGTGGTTGCGTTTACTGTAACCCAGTTGTGTGGAAGCGCAACTCCACATGTTGCTACAAGATCCAAAATGAAAACTGTTGTTGATTGCTTTAGACGCACCATTTTCAATTGTTGCAAGGTAGTGTTGGCCAATGTCAAAGGCCAACTAACTAGAGCAAAAAACTCGAAGTTGAAAAAATTTGGGTATGGGGAAATTGTGGTCACATTTTCTCTAGAGATAATTCCTTCACTTGCCCCACAACTCATCTCAGTTGATCATGGTAGAGTCAAAGAGCCTCGGATGGTCCGATGGGTTGCACTGATGGCCCGTCATAGTGAAGGCGGCAAGATTGTTCGTTTCACTCCAGCTTATTTTGATTGGTTGGAGAACCAAATCTTCATGATAGAAGATTTCCCTTATGCTGGGATGGATTTCTGTAGCAATCGAGAGATGTCTCTTCCTCCAAGAACACAGTGGTATGACTTATGTAAGAATTATTTTGGCATGTTCTAAATTCTAATTTTTATTTTGTTTTTTGAATCAACCAAAACTAATGACAAAAATTTCAAATGCAGATGTGGGTTCACGTTGACCAGCCACACTCCATCCTTTTGACAGGAAGCCAAGAGATCCAACTGCAGCACCACCACCACAGGATCAGACAACAGAGATCCTTACCGACCTGGAAAACCATCTGGAGAGGTTGAATTTATATATTCCAAAGACTACCATATATGACATTCCGCTCCGCTTACAGAGATATGTTATCGGGGTTCCGAGACAGTTCAGGAGATTCCTGAGCAAGGTGGCATGAGCTGTAGTGTTTTATCATGATCATCAACATGGATAGTGGATGATTGATTATGTATACTTATATCATAAGGTGTTTTGAACCTATGATTGAGGACGATGTAATATTTTTTTGAAAACACTACTCTTATGCTATGATATTACTACTATTTCCAGTTTTCTGTCTCACATGTTATCAAATGTTATTTTTATCTACTACTTTAATTATTAAAAATGTTTGTTTATAACACTAGAAGCTACTACATCAGCTAATGTGTTTAAATTTTTCGGAATATTTTGATACTCAATATAATCAAATTCTCGTTCCAAGAGACGAACTTTCAAAAATAATCTTAACAACACTGAGTTTTTAATTGCATATACTCTATTCAATTGTAATACAACGAGTTCAGAATCTAACCTAATGATCAAACTTCGAATTCCAAATGAAATGGAATCAAACAATAACTATATAACTGCGCTATATTCTGCAATATTTTTCATTGTTTGACCGAGGCTTACCCCATGCAGAGATACTAACTCATCAATGGGTGAATAAATAACCCAAGCTGTGGAAGAAATGTTTTGTGTACTACGACAAGCACCATCAGCAAAACCAATGTATGTTTGAAGGGATGACGACATCTGCAAAATCAAGAGTGATCCAGATAAGTAGGGATAGTAGTAAAAATGCACTTAAACTAGGCATGCCCTTCTAATATACAACACACCAGCTTATGAAAATAACTAAAATACATGGAATATCTCCACACAAGAATCAAGCATAATATCTCTTCAGATAAAGCCCATTTCTGGGTTTTCCTAAAGAGACCCCGTCAAAGTGAATCATTTCATAGGCCCCTTTTGCAAGTTGTCGCTTGACAATATAAAGACCATGCCACATGGGTTCAAATTTCCCAGCCCTTAGGTTATCTTTAGCTTGATCATAAACCAAGACTAGGTCTCCTTCTGAAAAAATACGAGGTGTAACACTTCTATCATACTGAGCTTTCATTCGTTTCGCATGAGCTTTGGTAGTTAATGCAGTGGTGCGCCGATTCTCATCTAATTGAGCTAAGTACAAAAAGCATTTCTCCTCTTCAGAAGTGGCTGGTAGTAAATCTATGGCTAGTTGGAGTGACGGTATCTTGCATTCAAACGGTAATACCTCTTCTAAACCATAAACCAGTTTAAAAGGGGTAAATTTTTTTGATGTTTTTGTTGAGGTTCAATATATCGAAAGTGATGAAAAAAGCATGGTATTTCAATTCAATTTATGAATTCTGATGATTCGTTTGATCATGGTGACTAAAAATTTATTGATAGCTTCAACCAAACCATTAACCTACGGGTAATATGGTGTAAAACTGTCATGTCGCAGGCCAAGTTGATTAGTCAGTTCGGTCATCATGATGTTTCGAAAATGACTCCCATGGTCAGTAATTATTGCTTGGGGTACACCGAAATGAGCAATCACATGATTGAACACGAAAGTAGCTGCAGTTTTTCCATCTGAGGCAAATGTAGGTGTTGAGGTATAAAATGTGTCTTTTTAATGCCTATTTATCCTACATTAATTATCAATCCAAGTACGAATTTTTATCTCAAGAGTGTACTCAGTCTGAGGCTGCAATTTAATCCAAGAGTATGCCTTGAAATATGTAGTACAATGCTCTAAATACAAGAGTAAATGGGTGCTTGGAAATGAAATCTAACTACAATAACATGAACTCAAATGCTATGAAATCCAATCATTTACTTAGTAAACGTCAAACAAGGATACAGTAGCGATAACTCATTCCTCTAGAAATTGATGCAATTGAAACCAATCTAAGGACAAGATAATTAATCTGGGAATGTGGGAGCAATAACCAGCATTCTCTACAGTTGATGATCCTGCTTTAAAGCAATTAAAAGGAAATAGAAATTGAACTAAGCTGCTAATAAAAGAAACTAATAAAACTATTTAAAAGCAAACTCCTTACAAAATGTAAATTAATGAATTGGAAATGAAAAAAAAACTGGAATTGAACAGTAATGTGAATAAGTAGAAAACTGTAACTAGAAGAACTGAACATCAAATCCTAACTAATGGAATCAAATAACGAATCCTATTGAATAGCAAACTAAATAGCGAAGCTTTGTATCTACACTCTAAAATGAATAGCAGTCAAACGAAACAGTGAATGGAGTGGAACATCAAATGCAGAAAAACAAAGCTCTGTTAAAGCATAGCAAGATAAGTAATACGAGGATTAAGATTCTTGTTAAATTGGGAAGGAATGACAACGCAATCCAAAAATGCAACACACCAAGATTATAAAGCAATAAAACAGTAAACTATTAAGAATGGAACTGTGAATCAATTAATACAGAACCAATATCACTTCCGAGAATCTAATAGTTATAATTAGAATCTTACGGATGATCTAAGTAAGGAAATACGTTGTCTCAAATAACCCACATTGTAAGAAATAAGATTCAGATCACACGATAGTGAAATAACTCATAAACAAAACGCGTAATACATCAATACAGTAAGATGATAAACAACTAATGAAATGAACTCACAGTAACATGCATTTATCAAATCAATCACACACTACAAGAATCGAAAATATAACACAGAGGAGCAGTTCATGCTACCAGGGGTCGTGCCCTTAACCACTAGTAGGGACTGCTCAAGCTACTTCAGATGATGTGAATGGAAACAACAACTTCAATTAATCATTAAACTGGAGTAGCATTACAATGTAATCATTTTTTTCAACAAAACAGCTTGTGATTAAGTTTACAATTCGAAAAGAAACAATGATCCCCTTTCTTTTACAAACGTCTCCTCTTATAACCAAAGAGAGGAGAAATTAAATAGTAAATATGATCCCTCCTAACAAAATTGGATTGTTCCCAACAACTAGATCAGCACGAAAATATATTTCCATCAATCTTTCAATAGGAACAAGTCGAATTTGGATTTGCAACTGAGATAATTTGGAAGACGGCTGCAACAGTGAATCTGAGAAAATCATGCTCAAATAACATTCCATTTCTCTCAATACAGGCTGAATTTTGGAAAACCTTTCTTAATTAAATTAATTCGGTCCATTCTGGACAAAACCCATGTTCCGGATTTTCCAGATTCTTCTCCATTTTCCCAGAATATCAACTGCAAAACTGTCACTTCTTATTCCAACGAATTTCTGAGTTGGAATATTGAATGATGTACTGGAGATCAAATCTGCAATCTAGCAAATATCTTGGAGGCTAAAATGGTGAATGTTGTTACAAAATATATTATTAAACCATCATTGATAAAATTATGTATAATAATCATCAATTTATTAAAAATAAGGAGAAGAAATAATATTTATCCATAAGAGCATAAATAATTAGAAAATGGATTTATATGATAAATTATGATAAATGACATGATAAAGAAGAGTAGAAATACATGAAATAGGTGTTAAAAATTGGTCATATTAGTGGCCCAACATACTCCCAAACTGAATATATTGCATGTCCTCATGTAACCCAAAGACAAAACCCATGTGTTAAGAATGAATAAGAATATCAATGGATGATAAAGAATATTACTGACATGGTCATAAGAAAGAAATGAAGGAAAACATCAATCCCCCAAACTGAAAGACGAGATGTCTCTAAAAAATGGGAAGTGGTAAAGATGTGGAATGAATGATGATAAATAATGCTCAATGGAATTTCATGAAATTCTCCTAAATTCGTAATAAATCAGAAAATTATGCTATTTTACTTCAAGTGTTATCTCTGAAAAGAAATGTGGAATGACATGTAGGAACTGGCATTTGTTGAAGCTAATGTAGGCTGAACGGATACTGAAAGTGATGAAAAAAGTGGAAGCCACACAAGCACATCATGTCTGAATAATTGTATGCATTCACGAGTTGCGTGAGCCTTTGCTGTTAGCTGTAATAGTGTGGTCGTGCTGCGAATATAATTTCCCCATACTTATTGTGCTCCTGTAAACAAATCACGATTCTTCATGCAATTTTTTGGAATCCATAGTGTTAATTTTGAAGAGCAACGTATAAGATGTATGCCAAAAGTTCAATCGGAAAAAATTATGTAGAAATGCAGTATGAATATTGGGATTCAACCCACATGTAGGCATATTTAAAAGGCATCCATGCCCCCCCTGAAAAATTATAGGTCGCCCACGACCGGAAAATATAAAAGCGACATACTGCACAACAATTGTACATCATGGAAAGGCATACATACTTATGATATGATCAACAAATTATCGCATTACTGAAATCAATGCATATTTTGAAATTGTGAGTAGATATGGAAATGTTTATGTAATGATTTGAAAATAAGGGAAAATGACAGCTGATGTGAAAAAAGTATGTATGCGGTTATTATCCACATAAACCATTATGATCGATTTATAAATAAATTTCATGCATAAGAGGTTCTGAACAAAGGGTGTAGGATCATACTCTCATTTGATATTAGATAAAGATATAAGAAAAGAGTTTATCATTACTATTCATTTGTGAAAAATATGACTCCAATACCATCAACAAAGCTCTATTGCCCACAAGTGTCTATAACCTTGACAAGGTTTCTTTCTCACCCTTGGAACCATTATCCTTTATGTATGCCTAGGGAAGTGCTGTGTGATGTCATGATGGAGGCCACTGTGCTGGCTTGGGAACCAGACGAATCACAATACCATTCACCAGGAAGGAGTGAAAGGTGGGCAGGTCGGCTCGTAATGATACCTCCCATTCCAAGGACTTTTTATTTTTCTGAGTTGTCCATTGGATCATATCCCTGGTGTGGTGGCCATAATGGGAATGCCACTTCACTGCTCCCTTATGATCATGGTTGGCTAGATCTTGATGATACCCTCTATCCTCCATCTTCCATATCATAGAATTGTTAGTAATCATATAGAGATTTTTCTTTCTTTTTCTTTACATATATCACTTCCCTATTTATATATAAAGGGTGACTCAACACTCCTTAAGAGTAGGGATGGTGGAAGAAGTCTGAACATCTCAATAGAGAAAATATGCCCTTATTCTTATTCAATAAATAAAAATCAAAGAGAGTTATGAGAATTTAGGGAGGAACCAACATGATAAAGATAATTGATCATATTAATTTTAGTGAAAATAAAGACAACAAAGTGATATAGATGGTTGTGTCATTCCTTTTTCTTATCACTACAAAACAATTTCTTAAAAATGACAATTTCTCTTTATTTACTGATTCCAATAACCTCTAATTTGTGTATCCCTGCATAGATTGTATGTTTTCCTTTTAAAGAGTCATGAAGAATTCAGAAAATTCCTAGAAATGTTGTTCAAAAACAAGAAAAATGCACTCAAAAAGTGTTGTTCCTTTGGAAAGGAACAGCAAAAACAATCTGCGAAAATGTTTTTCCTTTCGAAAGGAACAGTAAAAACAATCGGCAAAAAATGGTGTTCCTTTCAAAAGGAACAACAAAAAAAATCAGTAAAAATGTGGTTCATTTGGAAAGGAACAACAAAAACAAGCGGCAAAAGTGATGTTCCTTTTGAAAGGAAAAACAAAACTGCTGTTCCTTTCAAAAGGAACAGTAAAAACACGCAGCGAAAGTGTTGTTCCTTTTGAAAGGAACAACAAAACTATTGTTCTTTTTGAAAGGAACAACAAAAATAAACACACTAACACACTGATTCTTAAGAGGAACGGCTGTTGTTCCTTAAGAGGAACGACAGCTGTTCCTTAAGAGGAACGTCTGATGTTCCTTAAGAGGAACATTAGTTGTTCCTTAAGAGGAACAACATGAAAAATAATGGCACACAAAAAAGTGTTGTCCCTATAGGGAACAGCAAAGAAAATGCACGCAGAAATTGCTGTAGGGAACAACAAAGGAAAAAATAGAGGAAAGAACAAATCTATTGTCAAACAAATCCAATCAACTTAAAAAGGAAAATTTATGTGCAAGTCTAAAGAAAAAGTAATTTTTTACAGAACTTGTGCTGCCAAAGAATTGCCTCCTGAAACTTGCATGGTGGGGTCCTTATTGTTCAATTGCCAATGGAGCGGAAACTACAATTTGAAGGGATCAACACCTAAAAGACAAAAACATAAAAGAAATCAGAAAAGAAAAAAAAAAAAAAAAAACAACTCTTTATTAAGTTACAACAGCTATGATGTTATTTCCTAAGAGAATATCAATCTGTTAATGGAAAAAAAATGATCTTTTTAAAAAATGTTTTGGCAGCAGTGACATGAATCTTCAAATGAAAACCAATTATTATTTTCTTCTGTTATGAATCTGTTAGGTAATGAACTGGATGAAATGTCCTTGTTTCACTAAAATTTCTTTCAAGAATAGCTCATCCATAAATTGACCTTCTTTGTTATGCTAAGACCTGTAAAAAATGAGTGTCTACCTGCAATAAAACATTAAATCATGGAGAAAGAGAGGTCTACGGGCTCCCCTAATCCAAGAATTATGCAAAAAACTAACAAGTAGTTACTCTGTAAAACAAATCCACGGACAAAGTAAAATTAATTTATTACCTGCGGAGAGCAGTGGCCAATCATGCTAACCAACAGTGTTTCAATTATAAATTCTTTGTTTTCGTCTAATTTGAGTGATTCCAAAGCCAAATGAAAGTGAATTCAGAAATGTGTCTCCAATAGAAACAGATTTTAAAAATTCCATGTAATGGTATGTTAAATTTGCTTAGAACAACCTGCATAATAGAGTCATTTTCGATTTTCCAGCTCAGACCAACAGTTGATATTTCAAGCATAAATTATTCATTTGATGACGGATTACGCTGATTCAAATTGAAGATTAAATTATATTAATTTATTTATCTCCAATAGAAACAGTTTTTGAAGACAAGAAGAACTGATGGGTCAAATACGCTAGCGAACAACAGAGAAAACAAAGTTTCAAGAGTGCTGATTTATGATAAGCAGTCAGTATTGTGGTCATAAATTCCTCATACGATATCAAAATTGAGTGATTAAAAATTATTTTTAAACTATATTCATAGCTAAATATACCATAGAAACAGGTTTTAAAAATATAGTCATTTATGCCTTCAAAAACTGACTGTCCCAACTCTGTTGTTGAACTCCCTACTAGACACCCTGTCAATGTTTTGGTTCTAAATTTTTCGTTTCAAATCCAAATGGAGTGATTCGAATTGGGTTGGAAAGTAGACATAAAGAGATACTTAATATAGAAACAAGTTTTAAAAATATTCACTTTTGGTCCCCCAAGACGTGACTGTCCCAACTCTGTTTTCAGAAATTTGATCAATCCCGCAAGCAAAAGAAACGATATTCAAGCAATTTTTCCATATTGGTGATAAAAATGAATATGAGTATTTGTAGAATTTTTATTTTAAATATAATTCATCTACATACATAAATAAATTAAAATATTTATCATCGATGTTGATTTTCACAGCGTATTGCAACAACTATTTTTACAAGAAAAAAAAAAAAAAATTTATTTTATTTCCTTATTTGTTTTATTTTCTACACTAGCCTACTCTGAATTGGAAAATGAATATGATTACGTATAAGAGTATTTCCAATGGAGCCATTTTTTAAATAAGGCACCTAGTATGTACATACCCAAATTTGAAAAATGCATGTTAAGAAAAATTAGGGTATGAGAAGCCAACTTCCCTTGAAAAGATGGTGTCAAAAATTGTTGAAGTATGGAATGATGCTACAAACAAATGGATTGAAACCACTCTTCAATGTATCCCTTACTTTCTTGATTTCCCATAGCCATCGTATCAAGAAGTTCTTGAGCTTTTAAAATGGTTTGTTGATGAAAACTAGAAGAAACCTCATTTTCTTTCATAACTTTTACAATTTTTGGATTTGATACATTCTGAATCTCAGTGTAAGTTTTCTCCAATGGTGCATGTGAGATAGAATGGATGGGAAGGGTGGGTAAATTTTTTAGTTCAACACTGTAAGCATGTTGTACTGGTTTATTATGGTGAGGGTGTGGAATTAGTTGAGCAGGAAATTGTGTAGGGAATGGAGCATTTTGATGATGTAGTTGATTGGGTTGAGTGGATGATTTTGATAGGCAAGCAAGATGTTGTGGAAGAGCTGGAATATGTGTTTGTGCTACAAGATGAGGGAGAGTATTCATGCAATCATAAGGTGAACCATGCCAAGCTTGTAGACAAGATTGGTGGTGGTTATATTGAGATTGACATGGCTGCCCTAACACATGAGTATTCCATAATGGATTATGCAAGTAAGAGAATGGAGAGAGTGTTTTGAACCATACCTATAGACCATGCTTCCCATGGTTTTGACCTTGTTGAAACTTCCCCATATCTTTGATATGCTACTTTCATCCTAGACAAGGGAGAGTGAGTATCTATGGGATGCTCCTTTCGGTAATAAGGGAAAAACATTTCATCAAATTCTTGATTTTTCTGAACCTGCAAAACATTCAATTGTGAATTTAGAGATCTAATAAAATCAACTTTAAACTTTTTAAATAAAACATTGATTTCAGCTCTTATATCTTCTGTTCTTGTAGCAGATTTGGAAAAAAAAGAACAAACGTTTCTAGAATTCTTACCAGCCTTGGAAATTCCTCTTGAATACCTTATGCACAATTCACAAACATCATCATATGATAACTGAAAAACATCACCTTTTCCTATCAGATTTAAGAGTTCTAAAAATTCATCTTTGATTCCTTTAAGAAGGAGTGTTTTCAAGATCTCTTTTTCCAAATGCTTATGCTTTAATTTTTGAAGGTTATATTGAAATCGCTCTACATATTCCTCCAAGCTTTCATCTTCCCCTTGTATCATACTGAAAATATCTTCATTGGATTTGCAGTAGTCTTGGTACTTATTCAAGAATATGTTCTTCATGTCCTCCCATATTTGGATGCAGTTCCCACCTAGGCTCATGAACCATCGACGAGCCGCTCATTTTAAAGAGGAAACACTTTCAACCTTTGATAATTAGTACAATAATCATATCCTCTACAAAGTATTTCAAACTCAAATAAGAATATATATGGATCTTCATTTGTCAAACCATGAAAATTTGGTAGAGACAATAAGGGAATTATGTGCATTTGTGTCACTCCTCCTAGATCTTTGATAGGGAACTCAAAAGTTGCAATGTGAGCCATTTCTTACCATAATAGAAGATTCTCTTCATGTGTTTCTTTGACGATCCTCCTTAAAATGTTCCTGTCAATTGGTTAGTGAAATGGGTGGTGCTTACATCACCACTCGAGTGGAATTACAAGGTTTTTTTTCAAAAATTCTACCTCTAAAATTCAAAAAAAGCGCAAGCATTCATTCCTACCTTAAGCTTTCACTCAATTCTACTGTGAAGCGGGCCAGTGAACAAGTGTGTTCCTTGCTCAGTGCACAGGTTTTTACCTTCCGTCTTTAATACCCAATTCTTCCCAAGCAGAAAAATTAAATATGCATCACTCTTTCTAAATGGCATACACTCTCCCCGGCAACGGCGCCAAAATGTTAAGGTATAAAAGGTGTCTTTTTAATGCCTATTTATCCTGCATTAATTAGCAATTCAGGTACGACTTTTTATCTCAAGAGTGTACTCAGTCTGAGGCTGAAATTTAATCTAAGAGTAATGCCTTGCAATATGTAGTACAGTGCTCTAAATACAAGAGTAAACGGATGCTTGGAAATGAAATCTAACTACAATAACATGAACTCAAATGCTCTGAAATCCAATCACTTACTTAGTAAACATCAATCAAGGATACAGTAGTGATAAATCATTCCTCTAGAAATTGATGCAATTGAAAACAATCTAAGAATAAGATAATCAATCTAGGAACGTGGGAGCTGTTAGAGTCGGTCCTTGCAGCCCTCCGTCAGTGATCATTTCGTCTTTTGCATATTCATTATTAGGTGTCTCGCTTGTTCCACTTCGTTGCATTTCACTAGGATCATGCATGAACTGACGAAGGGGTCTGTCGTCCTATGTTTCCTCATGTTTATACCTGCAGCGCTATTTTAAAAAAAAAAATTCAAAAAATTATTCATAGTTATTGTCATTATATATATAGTCATTAAAAATGTCAATAAGTGTCCTAGGTCTTGGTGTCTAGGGTTTTTGAGTCATTTATATACTAGTCATAAAGCCTGCAAGGTGAGGAAAGTCCAGCACTTGTGATTTTTATTTTATTATCATCAGCATTTAAAAAAAAATATATTTCTAGTCCAAAACTTTGTTTTGGAACTAGAAATTTGTCATTATCATTTTGTAATAAATTGTAATTGTTCCGCCATGAAGACATTGTCAAAAGCAGACCCCTGGTCTTTTCTCTAGCCAAGATAGCCATATCCCTGCAAGAAGACAACAAAATCATTAGTATCGACCTCAAAAAAGCCAAAGGAAGTTTGTATTTGAAAAAGCCAAAAGTGAAAATTACAAAAACATTTGTAATATGGGTTTGAAATTAGATTTGAAATAAAATCTGATTGTGAAGATATTTGTGACATGTATAAAAGCCAAACAAGTTTCATTTGAACCAATTCATAGCTCCCAAATCGTGTTTGAAGATTGGAGGGTTGATTTCAGAGTTGTAAGTTGCGTGGGCAGTGTTGATTGGGCCGAGCGACCCACGTGGAGGCCGAGCGACCCACCTGGGCAGAGCGACCCACGCAGGTCAGTTCAGCAGTGCAAGTTTGCAAGGTGCACGACCCACCTGGGCCGAGCGACCCACGCAGGAGCAGCGCGACCCACGCAGACACAGGGTTTCGAAATTTAGTTTGAGCGCCCAGTTTTGCTTGGAATCGACTCAACTTGCCTTCAAACAGGTTTCTATCATTTGCTTGATGTTTTTGAACGCACTTGTGGCATCATTGGTGGTTTCAAATGTTCAAACCGAGGATTTAAAACCCACTGTCATAGCATTCTTATTTTCAGGGTTTTAAAATAGAAATGAATGGTTGAAAGAGTTTATTTGCTATCTTATGGCAGTGATACATCCAGCTTTACATATAATATCAATTTGCTCTCATGCCCATTATGCCACTGCAACCATTGCTATCATTATACCATGTTTAAACCCTTTGTGCCATGGTGACTGTGTTTGTAAGGATTCTCACTGTCCAATGTAAAAATATGCTCATGACTTCGTTTCAAACTGCCCATTGAGACCTTTTGTGGTTATTACTCATAAACAAACACATTCTATTGATGCCATGCTCTCCTTTTATCCATGATTTGATTCCTTGATGGTGCTTTGACGGTGGGAATATTGGTTGGGTGTTAAAACATACATCCTAATTTTGCTTTCACTGCATTCATATCAGTGTACACATTGCCAAAAACTTGATCAGAGATATGTCAGAGACAGAGTCAGAATATGAGCCAGGATCAGGCAGTGATTCGGTGGCTGAAGGTAATGTGCCACGGGGTTCCCGCGGAGAAAATAGGAGTGGTGATCATCGCAGAGAGGAGCCTACTTCTTTGGCTCGGTTGCAGGCATGTCCATTAGCTATGGATTGTTTTCGGTTCTTGTCATGTTTCAGGTTTTGTGAGATGGTTGTACAAACCCGACCTCATCGTGAATTAGCACGTCTGTTTGTTCTTCATTTACGGGGTGATCGGGTAAACCTTGCTGGGGTTGATTTCATTGTATCACCTTTGACTATTGCTCAAGCCACTGGCATACCGAACATAGGCGAGGAATGGAGCAAGGGTAAGCAGTTAGAGAAATGTCACTATGAGCCATACATTAAAACTGGATATGTGGCTTACTTGAGCAGAGTTTTTCCATTCAGATTCTTGAGAGATGAGTATGCACCACTCATGAGGCTCATCATTCAGTATTTTAGTTGTGAGGGCAGGTATGCTCGTCTTTTCTCATATCATGTTCGTTTGCTGATGCACTTCACAAGGGTGCGTGTGATGAATATTCCGTGTTTCATACACATAACATAGAAAGGGATGGTGGGGGCCCCAGCACGAAAAAAAAGGCACGGTGCGCGCGTGCGAGTATATATCATTTCGCTTTTGTTGATCGAAAATCTTGCATTGTCACATCGGTTAGCGAACGGGGCATCACCCAGGAAGATTTTCATTTTCTGAAGACTTTCGAGTGCCACATAGCAAGCCTCCCGAGGCAGTTCATGATGCAGGAGAGGCCTCAAACCAGCCGGACATGCTTGAGGTTGGGCATATCATTACTCCTTTGGTTCAGACATATCAGCGAGGCCACAGGGCCTTATTTGCAGCGACACGGCGGGTACTATCTCCCCGTGAGGTGGAAGGGGTCCTGCCGACTTCATCGACACGGCGAGTATTATCTCCACGTGATGTGGAAAGGGTCTCGCTTTCTTCTCCAGTGCAGGTACGGGTACAAAGAACGGGGGCAAGAGGCCCGGCCGCAGTGAGGGCCGCCGGAGGCGGGACACCGATAACGACGGTCATTGATGTTGTTCCACGCCCGGGCTCTCCCTAGCTCGAGGGGCGGGGGCCATCCCGGGAGCAAAGGGCGAGAATGACAGGGCGAAAGACCAATTGCGAGAGAAAGCTCGGTGGGTGATTAACTATTTGGAGCGACGGCATGCAGATGTAGGATGGGCACTAAAAGCTTTAAGCGGTGCGCCGACTCAGGCGAGGACAGGCAGTGGAATCGAAAGAGGCCCGGTGACATGACACCAGCTGACAGAGATACTGTACTCACGCGGGTGAATATACATCTGGAGAAGCTGTTGGCAAAGGCCAATCGAGACAAAGACATGCTTCGCCACATGAAAAGGCCATTACTGGGCTCGCATGCATGTTTGCAAAGCGAGGATGAGGATCATAAAGAGGAGGTTGCGCAAGGCACTTCGACGGCGGAAAAGGCCTAATCCACTTCGGATTTTGGCCGAGGCTTCATTGACTGGGCAAGACACATGATGGAGGACCTCCGCTCCAAATTTGGGCAAATTCGGAGAAAATTTTGTCATTTCCAAATTTTTGGTCTAAAAAACAGGTTTTGCAGCTACGTGGGTCGCGCGCTCATGCGCTCGCATTTTTTTGAGACACTTGCTGGAGGATATTTTTACATTTTTGGATTTTTCATGGTTAAATATGCATCCTCTTAAGTCAACTTAGCATTTCAACAAAATCTGGATGGTCAAACAGCTCAAAAACACCATAAAAAACACCTTGCTGCCACCTTTTGCACCAGCAGGAAGTACCTCTGGGAGAATGAAGTTTTGAGGGCTCCAATCAACTCCAAATTCCGAAATTACACTTGGGTTGGAAAGTAGACATCCAGGGCTTTCCAACGAGCTATTATGAGCTCAATTTGGATGTCGGGAGCTACCTCAAAATCAGCCTGGAACATGAGCGACCCACGCAGTTCAGGAGCGACCCACCTAGAGATTTTTCTGAGTTTTCAGCTGCCAGCTCAGTATTTCGCCTATTATGGACCAGTTTTTCTTATGGGTAGAATTTTTGGGTTGTTATGATGTAAATTCATGTTTGGCATGTAACTTTGGCTTGTTTTTATCCCTTCTAGAAGATTCACTCTCAAATGAGTAAAAAATCATGTAATGGATCAGTTTCCACTCTTTTAGAGGCAAGTTGTTAGCTGCCTAGATTGTAGTTCCATGATTAGAATTGGTTGAAACTGATCCATGAAGAGGGAATTCGACCCCTAGAGGTGGGGAAAGGGGTTAGAGTGATCTATATATTGTAATTTCTGAGGCATTCTAGAGGTTGGACTCTTGGGATACTTTTGATACTATTGTACATATTTTTCATATTTTGGCTAAGGAAAGATCAGGGGTTTTGCGGCACTTGTTGGGATCCTTGTGGTGTTCTATTCTTGATGATGTTTCTCCTTTGTTTACTGTAAGTTTCTTCATGTTTAATGTATGCCATCGTTTCATTATGCTTCTGAACTAAGTTGAATGAGTGATTAAGGTTGAATCCATTGTTTACAGTGCTTAGCCTTTGAATTCAGTTAGTTCTATATGTTTTCAGCTGTTTGGAGAGGATCCAAGTTCTTCTTTGCCCTCTTCAGCTCCTCGTCGGTCTAATCTATCCATAAATCCAATTTAAAACATCAAGATCATCACCTATCTCGCCCCAGCTTGAACTCTGCAAAGGTCTGACCTTATCCCCGGACCCAAAATTTGTTTTCCCATTTCTCCAGCGAAAACCCAAAAACCAAAAATCAAACATACCTATCTCTTTACTAGCCTAAAATCAGTTCTTATTGTAAGTCATCTCGCATCCTATTGCTCATTTTCTCGAGATTGACGGAGAGAGCCCTCTCCTGTCCTCGTAGGGCTAGCTACGAGGCTGAGCGTGGTTTGATGTAGCCTTGAGTTTTACTTCATTTCAGCCTGAGGTAGATTTGAGTGCTAACAGGAGGCAATAACCAGTATTATCTACAGTTGATGATCCTGCTTTAAAGAAATTAAAAGGAAATAGAAATTGAACTAAGTTGCTAATAAAAGTAAACTAGGAAAACTCTTTAAAAGAAAACTCCTTGCAAACTGTAAATTAATGAATTGGAAATGAACAACAAACTAGAATTGAACGGCAATGTAAATAAGCAAAAAACTGTAACTAGAAGAATTCAACAGAAAATCCTAACTAATGGAATCAAATAATGAATCCTATTGAATAACAAACTAAATAATGAAGCTTTGTATCTGCACTCTGAAATGAACAGCAGTCAAACGAAACAGCAAATGGAATGGAACATCAAATGCCGAACAGTGAAGCTCTGTTAAAGCATAACAAGATAAGTAATACGAGGATTAAGATTCTTGTTAAATTGGGAAGGAACGGCAACGAAATCCAACAATGCAACACACCAATATTATAAAGCAATAAAATAGTAAACTATTAAGCATAGAACTGTGAATCAATTAAGACAGAACCAATATCACTTCCGAGAATCCAATAGCAATAATTAGACTCTTACGGATGATCTAAGTAAGACAATATGATGTCTCAAATAACCCACGCTATAAGAAATAAGATTCAGATCACACGATAATGAAATAACTCATAAACAGAATGCGTAATACATCAATACAATAAGATGATAAACAACTAATGAAATGAACTCACAGTAACATGCATTTATCAAATAGATCACATGCTGCAAGAATCAGAAATATAACATAGAGGAGCAGTTCACGCTGCCAGGGGTCGGGCCCTTAACCACCAGCAGGGACTGCTCAAGCTACTTCAAATGATGTGAATGGAAACAACAACTTCAATTAATCATTAAACTGGAGCAGCATTACAATGTAATCATATTTTTCACAACACAGCTTGTAATTAAGTTTACAATTCGAAAAGAAACAACGATCCCCTTTCTTTTACAAACGTCTCCTTTTAGAACTAAAGAGAGGAGAAATTAAATAGTAAATATGATCCCTCATAACAAAATTGGATTGTTCCCAACAACTTGATCAACAAGAAAATATATTTCCATCAATATTTCAACAGGAACAAGTCGAATTTGGATTTGCAGCTGAGATAATTTGGAAGATGGCCGCAACAGTGAATCTGAAAAATTCATGCTCAAAGAACCTTCCGTTTCTCTCAATAAATGCTGAATTGGGGCAAACCATTCTTTAGAAAAATTAATTCGGTCCGTTCTGGACAAAACCCATGTTCCATATTTTCCATATTCTTCTCCATTTGCCCAGAATATCAACCGTAAAACTGTCACTTCTTATTCCAACGAATTTCTGAGTTGGAATATTGAATGATGTGCTGGAGATCAAATCTGCAATCTAGAAAATATCTTGGAGGCTAAAATGGTGAGTGTTGTTACAAAATATATTAATAAACCATCATTAATAAAAATATGCATAATAATCATTAATTTATTAAAAATAAAGGAGAAGAAATAATATTTATCCATAAGAGCATAAATAATTATAAAATGGATTTATATGATAAATTATGATAAATGACATGATAAAGAAGAGTATAAATGCATGAAGTAGGTGTTAAAAAGTGGTCATATTAGCGGCCCAACAGTAGGCATCACCTCGACCCATTTGGTAAAATAATCTACTATGAGAATAATATACCCATGTCCCCCAGTAGAGTGAGGGTTACATGTAATGAAGTCAATGCCCCATTTTGCAAAAGGAACAACAACAATTATAGGGTGAAGAGGAGCGGGTGGTGCATGCATATTTCGATCAAAGATTTGACAGTTGTGGCATTTTCAAATTGAAGAAATACAATCTTTAAATAAGGACAGCCAAAAATAGCCAGCGCGCAATATCTTTTAGGCTGTGGCATACCCAGACATATGACCGCCACATGCTCCAGAGTAACATTCATTTAAAACCTTTTCAGCTTCGTCAAGAGTGAGACAACGTCAAAAAACATAGTCCACACCATGACGGTATAATGTGTCACCAATAATATGATATTGCTGAGACTGGAAACGGATTTTTTGTCATTGTGACCGTGAGATTTTGGGCCGAAAATTTTGGGTTTGGAGATAAATGATGATATCTCCATACCAAGGATCGATGGTACTGATAAGAAACAAAGATTCATCCATGATCTTATGTTTTGCCACAGTTTCTGTGTCAGTACTTGGAAAGTCACACATAAGTTCAACGAATACCAATGATTTTTTTTATTTGGATTTTTCAAATTCCAAATCAAAATCCTGCAGGATAACAATCCATTTGGAGTATTTTCCCCCTAGCAGTTTTTTGGTCAAAATATACATCATAGAGTTACAATTAGAAATCACTGTTGTTTTGCGTAACAGTATGTAATGACGAAATCGTTGGACAGCTTGAACTACTAGGGGATTTCGGTCGGATGCAGATTGTGACTGAGATAATAAATCACATTTTCCTTGTAGAATTCATCTCCCTGAACTAAGACCAGACCAATCATATAATTGGAGGCTGCTAGGTATAAAAATTAATCCTAGTTGTAATTGGGAGGATGCAATAATGGTGCATGGGTCAATGCGTGTTTAAGAGTATCAAAATATCGATCAGGGATCTCGTCCGAAAAGAAAGGAATATTCTGCTTTAACAACCTGGTAAAACCTTTGGTTAACTCAGCATAGTTAGGAATGAATCAACGTAAAAAGTTCACTTTCCCTTGCAAACTTTGGAGTTGGCAAAGAGTAGAAGGAGGAGGTAAATTGATGAAAGTCTCAACCTTTGATGGGTCGACACGAATTCCTTCCTTTGAGACAAAAAATCCCAACAATCATCCAAATTCAACACAAAAGACACATTTGTGAGGATTCAGACAAATCCTATAATGCCTAAATCTCATAAATATAGCTCGTAGATGAGTACGATGATCTGCTCTACGCAATGAATGAGCAGGTAAATCATCGAGATAGGGTTGCTTAATGTGTTTAATGTCATGAAATGCATAAGACATTTCCCTCTAAAAATTTGCGCCAGTGTTCTTCAATCCAAAAGGTAATTTGCAGTAAGCAAAAGTCCCCCATGGACAAATGAAAGTTGTTTTGGGTTGATCAGTAGGGAGTATGTTGATTTGATTGTAGCCCGAAAATTCATCCATAAACGAAAACATTTCACTTCCGGCACAATCGTCAATAATTTGATCGATATAGGGGGTTGGATAATTGTCTTTTGGACAAGCTCTCTTTATATCCCTATAATCAATACAAACTCATATTGTCCCTTTTTTTTAATTAACAGGAACAATATTAGATACCCAATCTATTAAAGGAATCAGATAAATAAAACCTACATGAAGTAATTTCTCAATTTCTGCTTTAATAGCGGCAGATTTTCGCGGATGTATCTGACGTAATCTTTGTCGAATAGGTTTAGCATCCGGGTATGTTTTAATTTCATGAAAAATAATTGATGGAACGATTCCTGGAATTTCTTCATATGACCAGGAAAAAATGTCATGAAATTCTTGAAATAGGGCTTTATATGCTTGGATTTCATCTGGCTTACAAGAAGCACCTATATGAATGTTTTCAACAATTCCTGGTTTTATTGAGATGTCAAGAGGAACTGTCGTAGAAATTTTTTCTAAGTTAAATTCAGAATCGGAATTCATGAGAGGATTATGAGGTTTTTTGACATAATCAGCGGTAAAAATGGAGGAAAAATCCGTTTCAAAATGATCGATATCAGGTAAAAATGAAGATCGATGATGTAGATATTCCCATGGTAATTCATTTATAGACAAAAATTCACAAATATGCTCATCACTATTGAATACTTGTTGAACAGGATCCGGAATTGATGTTGAAACTGAGCTCGATATGGAAAGTGATTCCTCATTGATCACATTCACTAGATCAGGTTTAGTTGAAGGAGTATCAGAAAATTACTATACTTCCTGATATGCTAATTCAAAAGGACTCAAAGGCATTGCGCCATTGAAAGAATCCAGTTTCTAGTCTGAAGGTACTATCCAAGGATCATCAAAGGAAATAGTACTTGATGTAATCATATTGATGTTAGCAATAGGAGG
The DNA here is from genome assembly GCA_034641835.2 of Pinus albicaulis. NCBI lineage: Eukaryota > Viridiplantae > Streptophyta > Pinopsida > Pinales > Pinaceae > Pinus > Pinus albicaulis. The sequence continues at coordinate 433,990,252 of CM076576.1, read as the reverse complement.
TGGTATGTTGGAAGTAGGCAGGGAAAAAGTTCACAATAAAGAAGAATATTTAATTAAACCTACACCAACATCTTTATAAGGGATAGTCGATTTTTTGACAGGTTGGATGCTATCAGTAGTGGTTGGTTCAGATGAATAATATGAGTGTTGATCTATTTTAACGATCTTTCCTTTATGAGGAAACATGATGAGATGAAAGACTAATGATATGACAGCAGTCATGGCATAAGACCAACTGCGACCTAGGAGAAGGTTGTAATCCAGAGGGGCATCGACCACTTCCACATCTAGATTAACAATTTTTCCTTCGACCTTTATAGGTAGATCCTGTAAAATACCATATGGATGGAATCCTCTTCCATCAAAAGCTTTCAGTGTAGTCGGATATTGGTTAAGTGTCGGAGAACCAAGTGATTTCCAACATTTTAATGACATGATACACGTATAAGCCCCTTCATCAATAACAGTACGAAAGAAACATTTGTTTTTTACTAATACTGGAATCTGAAAATCCATTTGATGAGGTAGGCGAGGTGTAAAATTTTCCAAATTGAATATCATTAGGTTTGAATCCCGAAGATCTACGACTCCTATGGCTAACAATAGTAATTTTCTTTGTGCTGGACATGATTGCAACACTTCCAAAGCTAACATTGCTGAAGGGGAAATTGCCAAGTCTTCAACAATATTGTAGTTCTGAACAACTCTCGCATGTGGATTGAAAGCTTATTTACGAAGTACACCTTTAGCAGGTGGTCTGATTACTAAGTCAAGATTTGGTTTCTCGACCTGTAGTGGATCAGAAACTGAGGGAGATGTAGTTGATACTGAATTAGAATTTTCTAGTTATTTACCATCAATAAGACTTTTACTACCATAATCTTGCGATCACGTCACAACCATTAAGATATCTTCTAGCATATTCGAGGAAGATCCAATCATTTTACTGTCTTGAGTAGGAAAGCGATCCTTCAAGACAGCAAGTATGGGGGAACCCTTAACAAATTTCGATACCTCGGCTCTATGCGGGCAGTCTTTGTTGGGAAAAATACTGAGAGGGGGGGTGAATCAGTATTTAGAGCTTACTCAAAACTTTTACTTTTTCCTTACTAAATTCCATACGTGACTTTGATGAACCCAACTCACGTATACACGTGGATATCCTTAAGAAAACTTGTGTATTACTAGAGATCTTACTATGCATATAATTATTTACTTAGATCAGTGCATCATTCATTCATCATATGTTTAGTAAGTAGTAATCATGTACAGTAAGAACAGAATAAATCATCACACATAAGCAACACACATGAACACTAGGATTTAAGGTGGAAACCCAATTCGGGAGAAAACCACCACTTTTGTTGTCTCTGTCTTCAATTTTATTATAAAGAAAACTTCTTACAATCATGCACTAGCACAGACTCATACCAACACGCAGGCACCCACCTGCAGAAGGCTACAACCTTCTCTCGTTCTCCGGCTACTACTGGAAGGGAGCTTCAACCCCCTGATCTCGTTTACCAACTACCATTGGAAGGGAGCTACTACCCCCTGATCTCATTTACTAGCTACCACTAGAAGGAAGCTACTACCCCCCGATCTCGTTTACCAGCTACCACTAGAAGGGAGCTACTACCCCCTGATCTTGTTTACCAGCTACCACTGGAAGGGAGCTACAACCCCCTCACTGAAGGCTTCGACCCTCAGCTCCACCATGGACAACGTTTCATCAATTTTCATACTGGATCCAATAGCTTCCACACAACACACCTTGTAGGTCTATTTTCATCAGATTTTCAGACTAGACCCACTCCACACATTTAAGCTCAAAGAAAATTAAACTGAAACTTATAACTCCATAAATTTATTCATTGAATCATCAACCAATCAACCAACAACTGATCTTTAATCATAATAAACTAACATCATAATCAGTATTCAAATAACTCAGATTTGTATGAAGACATATTGATAGACAACAATAATACAGCAAAACAGATCAGAGATTTCCTTCTGCACACTTCAGCAAAACCATAGATTCCATACGCGCTTTTGCTTCATTGAACCCACGTATATATGCTCTTTCACAGAGACAAACCTGCATACATATCTACAACTATTTCAAGACCGACCTTAGATTCCATACACGCTTTTGCTGAAACTAACCTGCGTATATACACACTTTCGCTGCGAAGAACTCGTGTATATATCTGCAAACATTGCAGGGCTACACAACTCTTCAGAACAGATAAACAGCTCATATCCTATCCTTGACTTCAGAAAACGTTCACCACATCTCAGATCTAAACATTCCATAAACAAATCTAGAAGATATACAGTCATTTCAGGTCTAGAGATCCTGATGCATCATTTTATTCATAGGTTCATTATTAATTTAGATCTATCAATAAACTCTAACCCATTCCATGTAGATATACTTCAGGGTGAAGTAGTCATTCAATACCCATACATCAGAATAGATATGTAGATACAAACTCAACATTGAATAATCATTAATTCAAATATCATACGCTACTTTGCTTCACTGAAGCCGCGCACATACGCACTTTTCTGCACACCAACTTGCGTATATTTTTGTGTATTCTTTAGAAAACCCTAATTTCCATACACACTTTTCATGAAGCGAACCTGCATATATACATGCTTTTACTGAAACCAACTAGCATATAGATCCGTAAATTTATATTTTGCAGAATAGGTCGGATCTATAAAACTTACCCATATTTCTTCATTTCCTTCAGTAGACTTGCGCCAGTTCTTCATCATTCCTTCAGTAGGTCATTCTGGAGATTCATCATCATCAAATTTAGAGATCTTGAACCATCATTATATTTATGGGTGCATCATAGATTCAGATCTATCAATTAAGAACAAATTTCATCCATGCAGATATTCCTTAGAGAAATTTATTCATTAACAACCCTTACATATGCACACCTTGCACTATGATCTTCTTCTCCTTAAATAGATTTATCTTTTACCAATACCATGAGTCAAAACCAGTCAACTGTTGATGGTAATCCTAGACGGAATCAAATAGATAATACAACACTCAATATTGTGGGCTAATACCATGGTAAAGCCTCTTGGTATTATAAATTTGGAGCACAAATGGGCATACGCGACTTGGGACGTACTTATCCACGTGCATATGCGACTTGGCCTTTACAAACCCACGTATACATTGTGATATATTAAAAATAACATTTCTCTGGCACATACTAGAATTATTTTCTCTGTCACATATGAACTGATCTGTAGAGACATCATTCTTTCATTTAACACATAGGTTTCCATCAAGGAAAACACATTACATCATATTGCCAATAATCTCCCCCTTTGGACTTGATGCCAACCACCATGGTGTTTGATCACCACAACAGATAGATACTTTAATCATAACCATTATTCAAACACCATGATACTCTCCCCCTCTGACATCAAGGGCAAGGGGCGGATCAAAACCAAAACAAGGTTTCGCTTCCCTTTTAGAAAGATGAGCTCTGTAGATCTGAAGTGCACTGAATTTACCATGCTCCCCCTGAGTTCATGCTGAATCTTTAAAAAGATTTTTCAATGAAGTACATGACTCTATAACTCAACCAAGTATGACCATTCCGATCATCAAGGACTCATACTTACATCAATGATCCAACCAAGTGGAATTACATATTTGACTCAACCACCCAACCAAGTGGGTTTACAAACTTGACCATGTCCTTACATGACTGAATATAAAAATTTTACGGAATAGGTCTCAACATGACCTTTTCATCAAATGAATTTTTATAAAAAATACCAATGAATCTCAATCATGAGATAAGACCACAACAAACACTTAGAATGCCAGCAATGCATCCTTTCCCATAGGAAAAGTGCTCCCCCTTAGCTTGTGTGTCCTGAACACTTTCAACAGCAAATCATCAAGGCATATTTATCAACAATATATTAGAGAATGAAACAGAAATGTAAGAACTGGAACATCACCAGAAATACCCAATAGCACTGCCACTATTATGAAACTGCTAACCGAGAAAATTATGCCAGCAAAAACCCATACGTGGATTTATATATATAAACTCGCGTATATACACAACCGTCCTTTATGAAATCCGCATATAGAAAGTGAAATACAGAAAAAATTTCACAACTTCATCTCTCCCTGAATTTGTAGCACATGTACCTATCTTCTCTTGTCACATCAGATGCACTGTTAGAAATAAACACAACCCTAGGAATCACCATATATTACTCCTCCTTTGATGATACATTATTGATTCCTATAATGTATCTCACATCACTCCTGCAGTCATTATGAGAAGTAAACTTTACAAGTGGATGACTATAGTAGGGTAAAAATTCCCTACGTTTTTGACTGAAGCTTCTTCTTTTTCCAGCTTTGCTGGAAATTCTCCAATTTCTCAAATATGTTCATCATACTTAATCTGCATTCTTTTTCTACATGCCCATACTTGTTATAATCATAACATCTTATGTGACCAGAAAAGGGAGCATAGGGATAATAATATATTTTTCTAATATTTCTTCTATTGCAATCAACTTCTTTATGACCAAAATTGCTGCATGAAAAACAATATCCCTTAAAGAAACCTAAGTACCTGGGAGCTGACTGTCTTTCTGTGTATTTTCTATCTGTCTTTGACTGAAACAATTTGCTTCTGCACTTGGCTCCAACATGTCCATACTTATGACATATAAATCATTCAACATTATTGATCAAAGGAGAGAATCGATTGATACTTCTATATTTAGGAGCGAATGATTTTCTTTGAGAATTCATGATTTTCGGTTGCCTTTTTGTCTCTTTAAACACTTTAGGTTTTGCATTGATATCCTTTGAATCTTTAGCATTGTCTTGTGAACTAGATTCTCCTTTCACAGTTTCATGAAAACCAAGACCAAATTTAATAGAAGGAGACCTTTGACTACTAAGAATATTATCCATAATCTTAGTACTATCTTGAAACCTCAAGTATTTATCATTTTCTTCTAATTTGCCTTTTAAAATGTTTATCTCAACCTCCAATTTTTGGCACTTCTTCTTCATACTTTCTTCTACCCTTCTTCCTTCTTCAACTTGCTCACTTAAAGTTATAATTTTTTCCTTTAACTCATTTTCATTTTCTTCACATGTTTGTAGAAGTTCTTCATTCTTCTTATTTGATTTTTCTAGATCTGCTTTAAGAGAGATTATTTCTACTTCCAGTCTTTCAATGTGATTGGTTACTTCGGCCTACAGCCTTTGATACTTGTTTATCTGTCCATTCATTCTAGAGATTATATCTTTGTAGATAGATTCCCTCTCATTAAATAATCTTTGTTGATCTTCAACTTTAATCTTAAGATTTTCAATTACTGCTTCTAGATCCATAACATTACTTTCACTTTGGTCTTCACTATCTTCACCATTGCATGCACAAGAAAGTGAATCACAAGAACAACAATCAATACCTATTTCATCTTCTTCATTTTCTACTGTACATGGTTTCTGAGATATCTTCTTTCTTTGAGTAGCCTTCTTCTTTTGCTTCCTTCCCATTGTTATGGATCTCCTTCAAGTGATCAAGCTCCTTCAGTAGGACCTTCTTTGATACCAATTGTTGGGAAATATACTGAGAGGGGGGGTGAATCAGTATTTAGAGCTTACTCAAAACTTTTACTTGTTCCTTAATAAATTCCATACACGACTTTAATGAACCCAACTCGCATTTACACGTGGATATCCTTAAGAAAACTTGCGTATTACCAGAGATCTTATTATGTATATAATTCTTTACTTAGATCAGTGCATCATTCATTCATCAGATGTTTAGTAAGCAGTAAGCATGTACAGTAAGAACAGAATTGTTGGGCATGTGTTATATTCTTTCCACGACTAGCCCCAGGCGTTGTACATTGCGTCGGGCATAGTAGGGGGGTCATAAGGGGGGAAGCAGCCCCCACTGTTGGGGTCTAGGGCAGCGCCCCGGAAAAAAAACATTTGGTGTGTGGACCCACCCATGTTTTGTGCATGATTTTGCACATGGTTTTGGGGTACGATGGTTTTCGGCCCCTGGTATTTTGTAGATCCAGTCAAGGGAACTACGGTTATGTTCTAATCCAGGGTTAACGGATTGGGGTTTATGTATGCTTCGGCATGTATATATATGTGTTGTAACACTAAAAGGAATATAATGAAAAATAAAGTTGGTCGTCCCGATTTGGGATCCAGGGGAAAATCTCTGTGTTTATCTGTTTTATGTTTTATGCTCTTGCTATTGTTTATTTTCTGTTATAATATTCGTGTGTAGATAATTTTTGTTCAGGGTTAAAACCTACATTTTGTATCAGAGATGTTTCATCTTCAAGGGGACGCCTTTGCTGCTGAGGGTTTTTTGCTCGGGCCTGAGGTAGACCCTGTTCAGTGGGATATCTGTGAGATCAATTCTTGCGGTGAAAGAAGATGGCGAGCGGCGGAAAGATAGAGATCGAGAAATTTAATGGTCAGAGTTTTGAGTTATGGAAGCTCAAGATGGACAATCTGCTGGTGGATAAAGATCAATGGATCGTGGTAGATCCGGGTACTAAACCAATGGCAATGTCAGATGAAGACTGGAAGAAATTGGATCGGAAGGCTAAGAGCACAATACAGTTGTGTGTATCAGATTCATTATTGTTGAATGTATCTGGGGAAGCTATGGAAAATAATTTGTGGGAAAAACTTGGGACTTTGTACCAATCTAAGTCTCTGGTGAATAAGTTGTTCCTGCGGAAAAAGTTGTATAACCTGAGAATGAAGGATGGAGACTCGGTGACAGAGCATATGAATGCCTTCAATACTGTGGTAAGTCAACTGTCATATGTTGATATTAAAATATCAGATGAAGATAAGTGCATCAGTTTGTTGTGCTCTCTACCAGATTTGTGGGACATTATGGTTATTGCAATAGGTAGCAATACAACTACCTTGAATTTTGATGACATTGTCTCATCCTTGCTGTCGGAGGAAATGAGACAGAGAAATATGGAGGTCCAGAATGGAGATGCCTTATCTGTACGAGGAAGGTCCCAAAAAAGAAACAAGAATAAGGTTTCAAGTGGGAGATCCAAATCTATAGGGAGATCTAAATCTCCTAGAAAGTTTGTAAAGGTATGCTGGAAATGCAGAAAGGAAGGGCACTACAAGAAGGACTACACATCTAAAGCTCCTGAGAAAGGAAAGGAATCTGATGATGCCCCTTCTGCAGAGGAAAAAACCACCTCAGATGAAGGTGGGGATGTGTATTTGGCTTCTTCTTTAAATACACATGTAGATCATGAGTCATGGTTGATTGACTCAGGTGCATCCTTTCAGTTCACTCCCCATAGGGAGTGGTTCTGCAAGTATGAAAAATATGATGGTGATGTCTTCCTAGGGGATGATAGGAAGGCCAGAATTGTCGGACGTGGAAAGGTCAAGCTAAAGTTGCAAGGTGGAAGGATTAGAACACTTCCTGGTGTTCTGCATATTCTTGCATTGGCCAGAAATCTGATTTCTGTAAGCAATATGGATGATGTAGGTGTAAAAATAGTGTTTGAGAAAGATTCCTGCAAGATGGTTCAGGGAGCACTGGTATTAATGCGGGGAGTTCAGACTAAAACTCTGTACAAGCTACAAGGTAGCATTGTTATTGATGGGTGTAACATTTTTGTGGTTCCTCAAATTAGAGTGGAAAGCCTAGCTGTCTCTAGAGAAAAGACCATGTTATGGCATCAAAGGCTTGGACATATTGGAGAGAAGGGCCTTCGGATACTGCATAGAAATGGTATGGTAGAAGGTATGTCTAATTTCTCTCTAGATTTTGATTTCTGTGAAAATTGTGTATATGGGAAGTAGAATCGGGTGAGTTTTCCTTCTGGTGCTAAGAGGGCGAACAAGATATTAGAACTTGTGCATGGTGATGTGTTTGGACTTGTGTCAGTTCCATCACTGGGAAATTCTGTGTACGATGTTTCATTCAAAGATGACTTCTCAAGGAATACATGGATATATTTCTTAAGGAAGAAATCTGAAGCTTTTGACAGATTTAAAGAATTTAAGGCTCTGGTGGAAAACCAGATAGAGAAGAAGATAAAGGCGCTGAGGACAGATAATGGTGGGGAGTTCTGCAAGAAGGAATTTGAAGAGTTCTGTAAGAAGTGTGGTATAGCATGACAGAAGACTACTCCATACACACCGCAAAAAAATGGAGTTGCAGAAAGAATGAACAGAACACTGATGGAAAAGGCAAGAAGCATGCTCAGTGGTACCGGGTTAGGACAAGAATTCTGGGCAGAGGCAGTGGAGACTGCATGCTATCTGGTTAACATATCACCTTCATCAATGTTGGAGGATAAGACTCCACATGAGGTATGGACTGGTAAGAAACCCTCTCTTTCACATCTAAGGGTATTTGGATGTGATGCATATGTACATGTTCCAAAGGAGAAAAGGACCAGTTGGATAATAAATCTGAAAGGTGCATCTTTATTGGGTATAAGGATGGTTTAAAGGGTTACAAGCTTTGGAACCCAGAAACAAGGAAGGTTGTGTACAGCCGAGATGTGGTGTTTAGAGAAGTAAAAGATGTTGTTAAACATGAAGTCCTACCAAAGGAACCTGAGAAGATAGAGTTTGAGCTAAAGGAGGATGAATCAGACTCTACAACAGAAGAAGACTCAGAAGATGAAGAGCCACAAACTCCAGCTTTGAGAAGATCAGTTCGGGAAAGAAGGCAACCAGAAAGGTATAGTCCATCTGCTTTCTGTTCAAGTTTTGCCTTAACTATAACTGATGATGAACCCAGAACTGTCAGGGAGGCAGTAGATTCAGAGGATGGAAAACTATGGAAGGAGGCCATGGTTGATGAAATGGCATCCTTGCACAAAAATGAGGCATGGGATCCGGTGGAGTTGCCGGCTGGAAGGAAGCCCATCGGGAGAAAATGGGTGTTTAAGAAGAAGATGAATGTAGAAGGCAAGGTGGAGAAATACAAAGCTCGGTTGGTAGCAAAAGGTTATTCCCAGGTGCCGGGAATTGATTTTGGTGATATTTTTTCTCCCGTTGCCAAGGTTACTTCTATTAGATTACTTTTATCTGTTGCTGCTGCATTTGATTTTGAGATAGAACAGATGGATGTGAAGACAGCATTTCTTCATGGGGATCTAGAAGAGGAGATCTACATGAAGCAACCTGAAGGTTTTATGGTTAAGGGTAAGAAAGAACTGGTATGCAGGTTGAAGAAGTCTCTGTATGGGTTAAAACAGTCACCAAGGATGTGGTATCAGAAATTTCATACCTATATACGGGGACTTGGCTTCACCAAAAGCAAGGAATACCATTGTGTTTATTTTAAATTAATTGGTGACCGTGTTATTTATTTGGTCTTGTATGTGGATGATATGTTGTTGATTGGAAATGACAAAGAAATTATCCAAGATTTGAAGACCCAACTGTTCTCCAAATTCGACATGAAGGATCTTGGTGTTGCAAACTATATTTTGGGCATGGAAATTAAGAGAGATCGAGCAAAGAGGATGCTCTGGTTAAACCAGAGGAAGTATGTCGAGACTATATTGAAGAGGTTCAATATGCAGGATAGTAAACCAGTGAGTGTTCCTATTCCTGTAGGTGCAAAGTTGTCTGCTGAACAGTGTCCCAAGACACAAGAAGAAGAGGAGGATATGTCCCGTGTTCCATATGCAAGTGCAATGGGTAGCCTGATGTATGCAATGGTCTGTACTAGACCAGACATTGCACATGCAGTGGGAGTATTGAGCAGGTTTATGTCAAACCCAGGGAAGGAGCATTGGACAACAGTGAAGCGGGTTTTTAGATATTTACGTGGCACTAGTGATTATGGCTTGTGCTACCAGGGAAGACCAAGATTGGAAAGAATGTTGGACATTCATGTTTTTGTTGATGCAGACTTGGCTGGAGATCTGGACCAAAGAAGATCTACAAGTGGGTATGTGTTTAGCCTATTTGGAGGTGCAGTCAGTTGGATGAGTAAAAGACAGTCTGTAGTGGCGCTTTCAACTACAGAGGCAGAATACATAGCAGCCACTCATGCAAGAAAGGAAGCAGTTTGGTTGCATAGATTGTGTTCAAGTATGGGGTTGGTACAGCAAGCTATAAGGATAGACTGTGATAGCCAAAGTGCAATTTTCTTGGCTAAGAACCCTGCTTATCATTCAAAGACAAAGCACATTGATGTTCAATATCACTTTGTTAGAGATATGGTTGAGGCTAAAGGGGTGTTACTGGTAAAGGTGGACACTTTGAAGAATGTTGCAGATGCATTGACGAAGTCTGTGAGCACTCAGAAGTTCTCTTGGTGTAGAGAAACAATGGGTGTTGAAGAATTGGCCCAATGACTAAGCTCTCTTGTGGCCCCCTATGGAAAGAAAACAACAAGTGGGAGAATGTTGGGTATGTGTTATATTCTTTCCACGACTAGCCCCATGCACTGTACGTTGCGTCGGGGGCAGTAGGGGGGTCGCAAGGGGGGAGGCATCCCCCACTGTTGGGGTCCGGGGCAGCGCCCCGGCGAAAATTATTTTGGTGTGCGGACCCACTCATAGGCGGACCCACCCATGTTTTGTGCATGAGTTTGCACATGGTTTTGGGGTACGATGGTTTTTGGCCCCTGGTATTTTGTAGATCCGGTCAAGGGAACTACGGCTATGTTCTAATCCAGGGTTAATGGATTGGGGTTTATGTATGCTTCGGCATGTATATATATGTGTTGTAACACTAAAAGGAATATAATGAAAAATCAAGCTGGTCATCCCGATTTGGGATCCAGGGGAAAATCTCTGTGTTTATCTGTTTTATGTTTTATGCTCTTGCTATTTTTTATTTTCTATTATAAGATTCATATATAGATAATTTCTGTTCAGGGTTAAAACCTACAAGAATAAATCATCACACATAAGAAACACACATGAACACCAGGATTTAAGGTGTTAACCTAATTCAGGAGAAAATCACCGCTGTTGTTGTCTCTATCTTCAATATTTATTATAAAGAAAATTTCTTACAATCATTTACTGGCGCAAACTCATACCAATAGCAGGCACCCACCTACAGAAGGCTGCAACCTTCTCTCGTTCTCTAGCTACTATTGGAAGGGAGCTTCAACCCCTTGATCTCGTTTACCAGCTACTACTGGAAGGAAGCTTCAACCCCCTGATCTCATTTACCAGCTACCACTGGAAGGGAGCTACTACCCCCTAATCTCGTTTACTAGCTACCATTGGGAGGGAGCTACTACCCCCTGATCTCGTTTACCAGCTACCACTGGAAGGGAGCTAGAACCCCCTCACTAAAAGCTTCGACCCTCAGCTCCACCATGGACCACGTTTCATCAATTTTCATATTGGATCCAACAGCTTCCACACAACACACCTTGTAGGCCTCTTTTCATCAGATTTTCAGACTGGACCCACTCCACACATTTAAGCTCAAAGAAAATTAGACTGAAACTTATAACTCCATCAATTCATTCATTGAATCATCAACCAATCAACCAAAAACTGATATTTAATCATAATAAACTAGCAGCATAATCAGTATTCAAACAACTCAGATCTGTATGAAGACATCTTGACAAACAACAGTAATACAACAAAACAAATCAGAGATTTCCTTCTATACACTTCAGCAAAACCCTACATTCCATACGCGCTTTTACTTCACTGAACCCACGTATATACACTCTTTCACAGAGACAAACCTGCGTATATATCTGTAACTATTTCAGGACGTACCTTAGATTCCATACACGCTTTTGCTGAAACTAACCCGCGTATATACACACTTTCGCTGCGATGAACCTGCATATAGATCTGCAAAGATTGCAAGGCTGCGCAACTCTTCAGAACAAATAAACAGCTCAGATCTTACCCTTCACTTCAGAAATCATTTTCCACATCTCAGATCTAAACATTCCATAAATAGATCTAGAAGATATACAGTCATTTCAGGTCTAGAGATCCTGATGCATCATTTTATTCATAGGCGCATTATTAATTCATATCTATCAATAAACGGTAACCCATTCCATGTAGATATACTTCAGAGTGAAGTATTCATTCAATACCCAGACATCAAAATAGATATTCAGATACAAACTCAACCCTGAACAATCGTTAATTCAAATATCATACGCTACTTTGCTTCACTGAAGACACGTACATACGCACTTTTCTGTACACCAACCTGTGTATATTTCTATGTATTCTTCAGGAAACCCTAACTGCAACACGCACTTTTCATGAAGCAAACCCGCTTATATACACGCATTTCATGAAGCGAACCCGCTTATATACGCGCTTTTACTGAAACCAACTAGCGTATAGATCTGTAAATTTATATTTTGCAGAACAAGTCAGATCTATAAAACTTACCCAGATTTCTTCATTTCCTTCAGCAGACTTGCATCAGTTCTTCATAATTCATTCAGTAGATCATTCTAGAGATTCATCATCATCAGATCTAAAGATATTGAACCATCATTATATCTATGGGTGCATCATAGATTCAGATCTATCAATTAAGAACAGATTTCATCCATGTAGATATTCCTTAGAGAAATTTATTCATTAACAACCCTTACATATGCACACCTTGCACTATGATCTTCTTCTCCTTAAATAGATTTAGCTTTTACCAATACCATGAGTCAAAACCACTCAACTGCTGATGGTAATCTTGGATGGAATCAAATAGATAATACAACTCTCAATACTGTGGGCTAATACCATGGTAAAGCCTCCTGGTATTATAAATTTGGATCACAAATGGGCATACGCGACTTATGACATACTTATCCACGTGCATATGTGACTTGGCCTTTACAAACCCGCGTATACATTGTGATATATTAAAAATAACATTTCTCTAGAACATACTGGAATTCTTTTCTCTGTCACATATGAACTGATATGTAGAGACATGATTCTTACATTTAACACATAGGTTGCCATCAAGGACAACACATTACATCATATTGCCAACACTCTTTAGTAAAATGATCCTCATCATAGATCAGACAAGGATAACGAGGTTTTCATTTATCATTAGTTGGTTCATTTTTATCATTTTTGTCTTTTGAAGATGATTTTTTTTTTATTCTTACCTTTCTTTTTACCACCAGTTTTAGGTTTGGCTGTAGATGATTCTACAACATGAATATCGGTGGAAGTTTCAATGGAAGAGTCTTCTTTTGGTGAATCGGGTAAAGTTATAATAGGAGAAGTCGTCTTGGAATATTTCTTCTAACTCTTGCTAGTGTTAACAGAACCAATTACACCATCAGCGGCATGAGATCCTGAAGGAGTTGTCATCAGGGGAATTTTGAGGTCTAAAATGGGCCTCATAAGAAAAATGTACAACAAAAATAAAATTTATAACAACCAATAGGATTCAAGATGATGATGTCATCCATAATGGATGATTCACCATTTTTGGAGTAAAAAATTAAAAATATTAAAAAATAATAAAATAATGAAACTACATTTTCAACTCGTATTTTAAACTTATCTCCCAAAATTTTTACTCAAATTTCGAGCGGGAGTACTCGTTGGATGCGGAATTTAATTCCTCATCCAAGGAGTACCCATGTTGCATACTTTCGATGAACTCTTCTACACGAAAATGAGAAATACATAAAAAACGTGATTGTAATCACATTTTTTTATGTATTTCTCATTTTTCGTGTAGTAGGACCCATCGAAAGTATGAAACATGGGTACTCCTTGGATGGGGAATTAAATTCCGCATCCAACGAGTACTCCCGCTCGAAATTTGAGTAAAAAATTTGGGAGATAAGTTGAAAATATGAATTGAAAAAGTAGTTTTTTTCATTTTTCCCTCTAAAATTTGATGATGTCATCAAATCTTATTAGATTTTTTCCACTATTATTTTATAATTTCCTTAGAAGGCCCATTTTAGACCTAAAAATTCCCCTAATGAGTTAACTGATCAGGTCTTGGTAAATTGGGGATTTTGTCATACAAAGTACCTGACTGTGTATATACAAGGTCAAGGTACTGAGCTTGAGCAATAACTTGCTCTTCTATAAAAATGCCTCGTTTGGCCACATCTTCAGTAATTTTGGGCAATAATGAATTGATAAACCATTCAGCCAAAATTTGATCCAGAATAAAGACTTTCACCAAATGTCTCCTACGTCTCCATTCATGAATGTGATTAGATATGTACGTAGATGTAAATTGTTTTAGTGAGGTCAACAATTCCATGCCATTGTCGTATCTGAAAAGCAACTGAAAATGGGTTAAGAAAGCAGTAGCTAATGCATTAAAATTATTAAATGAGCCTCGTGGCAACTCAATGTACCATTTGGCAGTGAGACCAATGAGAGTTCTCTGAAAAATACGTAATCGAATTGAATCATCGATTAGTGAATTGGATGCACACCAGAGGTGATAATTCATAATATGATTAGATGGATATTCTCCTAACTTACCTTCGAACTTTGGAATATCACTGGGCAACTTATTAGGCATCGGTGGCCAATACAGAAGATAAAATATGGGATCATTCGTAAGGCGTGATAGATAAGGTAAATCTAAAGTTCCTATGAATGGTAACCGATGGCTAGGGTCTTGATAACCTTGTGTGATAAAACCAATTCCAGGAGGAGGATATCTAGGATATCCTGGAATTGGATGCACATTGGGAATTGTGAAGCCTCCTAGATAACCAGGATTAACTGGACCAAACTGAGGTTGTTGAGGTACTTGATAAGTATACCCAGGATATGACTGATACTAATATGTTGGATTTTGTGTAGTATGTCCAAATTGATATTGCCCCTGGTACGGTTGATAAGTAAATTTTGGTTGACTAGTGAGAATCATACTTGTACCAGATTTTCCTGTAGGCATCTAGACCGTAGTCTGAATTGTAGGTCCTGACTATGACACAGATACTTGAGGAATTTGTACTGATATAGGGGTAGTAAAAAAAAGGGCTGCAGATACTCCAGAAATAGGTGTGGTAGGTTGAACAGAAGTTGCAGTGGCAGCAGAAGATTGAGGCAGAGTTCTAGGTGTACTAGGCCCAGGCTGCTGAAGAGGACCAGGTGCAAAGACTTGAATAGTAGGCTGGACAGGTTGCTGGGTTGGACTAGAACCTATGGGTTGTCCAAGTTGATTAGGTAACTGCACATTGGGTTGCAAAGTCTATTGAATTTGAGATGGATCCCACACTGTATTAATTCCAGGATATTTACCCATAGAAGGTTGTGCATATGAAGGACCATAACCAGGTTGAACGTAGGGTTGATAATTAACTGGCAAATTTCTAGCTCCTTGTAATAATGGTTGACCTGAAGGAGGTTGAAAACCTTGAACTGGGTACTGACCTTAAGGTTGATATTGACTTTGAGGCATGTACTGAATCTGGGGTTGATATTGACCCTGAGATATGAACTGACTCTGGGGTTGATATTGACCTTGAAGTATGTACTGTCCTTGAGGTTGATATTGACCTTGAGGTATGTATTTTCCTTGAGGTTTCTCCCCAAGCGATAAATATTGCCCTATAGGTTGACCCCCAAGCGGTAAAAAATTACCCTGAGGTTGCCCCCCAGGAAGTAATTGACTACCTTGAGATTTCCCCCCAGACGATAACTGACTTCCTTGAGGTTGCCCCCTAGGCAGTAACTGACTTCCTTGAGGTTGAGGATTTGGAATATTTCCAGACATCATAAAAATATGTTCTATGTTCAACGTTTCAGTGTTTGTTCCATTTGTACCAGATGATAACATTTGTTCAATTGGTTGAGGAGATGCTCCTGAGAAGGTACCAGAGAGCGAATGGTATCCCAGAGGAACCGACGAACCACCATGTAAAAATTTTTCTAGAGATTCAGAAAACATAGATCACTCACCCGACATAGCTAATGAAGGTTGATAACCTCTTCGTGTAGGGTAAAAAGTAATTCGGGGTGGAGAATAAGTAAGACCTGCGTTTTGTAAAAAATATTTCAATGATAAATACCAAGTGTCATTTCTAAAAGGACTGTAGAATATTGATTCACGCTCTCTAAGATTCAAAGTTTCTTGGGTTTTGGGAAGAATTACGTCTTCGTCTGGACCAACAAGTTCTTCAATACTTATGAGATCAAAAGGAGGGTTTTCGGTAATGCGATGTCTTACTCTAGGTGAATCAAGATCACTAGAAGTTGGAGTAACAAATCTTGAAGATGATTCCAACACAGCAGGTTCAGTTTCTGGCTCAAAAATTTCAGGTTCTTCAGCTAATTCACTAGTTGCAGAAGCAATGTCAGTGATTTCAGAAATTGAAATTGGCTCTTGAATATATTCTGTTGATTGTGGTTGATTTACTTCATCATAATCAGGATGAGTAATTATAGATGATTCTCCTAGTTCTGTTGATCTAATTCTACTGATAGTATGTGGTACCAGAGCTTTCAGTCCTTCAAGTTGGCTTGGTGTATATTCAGGGGGTTTCCCCTGAAGTCTACGCGATTATCTTGGTAATTCAGCCACGATTAAAAATTATTAATCACACGCAATCAAAGAAAATTTCAATTAAAAAATCCTAAAGTCACTAAGGAGACAATCAAATGATCAAATTCTTATAAAATATAGGAGATCAAACCACACACAAACAGTAGATTCCCACACTAAAAACACTAGTTGGTGATTAAATCCAACATCGTAGTATTTTAATGTATAAATGGCGATTGGAACAGTTACCCTGACAACCTGCTTAATGAAACAGACGAGTGTAAGTTTCTCCACTTAAACCATATCGAGTGAAGATAACCCTCCGAAGAGTGCAAGTGAGTCTAGTCGACGTCTACTCCAGGTACAGTGGGTTCTTTCCTCCACCGTCACCTTAGGAAAAAAATCTTAAAGTTTATGGCCACTAAGGTCAACAACATGAACAAATATACCTAGGGGAACAGTCTACGATCCGATATACACACAAGGGCAGAGTAACAAAGCTCAATCCCCTTGAAGGCTCCTTGACATAATCCAAGGTATACCGACAAGTGACCCCAGGCTCCTCGACAATGGTCAATCTGAGGTTTACCATTGTTAATACGCGAAAATCTTCTATCGTTCCCAATGAGATAGAATTGATCACCTCACTGGTTCGGATATGATCTTGTGCTTGAATCCTTTAGGAGGAGCTTCCCATAGCATACAAGCTACTATTGGATTTTTCCTACCACAAGATTGACTACTTGTTTGTTTTAATTTTCTCGGAGAGTTAATTACTGCCTACTCCAAGACACTAGCCTAAGCTATGTTGGTGGAAAAGAGTCCTAGAAATATAAAAATTACTAGATTGATTTTAATTTAAGCATTTTTTTTAATAGCCTGTTTCTTAGGACAATAGGTTCAAAAGTGAAACTTTGATGATATGTAGTGACCTGACTCAAAACACACTAAAAATGCATCTATTATGAGAAACAATTCATTTCCTTTCAATGAATTATATCTAAAAGAAAGAGTTGAGAAATGCAATCTTTTAAAATAATTCTTTCCTTCAAAACAAGAACATACGAAAATAAATATTATCTTATGAGAACTCAGAATGATCAATTGCTCAAAAATAAATCCCTTTATTCTTCAAGATCGAAACTACAATCAAACATTCTCCAAAAGAAAACTACAACTCTAGAAATCTAGAAATAACACTCAAAACTAAAAACACTAATTTCGAGATCTAAAAAATTCTAAGAATTAAATATGAAATCAAAACTTTAAATATTTTGAGGACGTTTTTCTTATTTTGTAATCTAACTACGAAATTCTTTGCTGAAATGAGAAAAAACTCAAAAACATCCAATCATGGTTTTTTTAAAGATTTTCTAATGAGAAAATGGGATCTAATTCTCATAAAACAATTTTTACTATGAATTCAAAGACTCGGCAAGAAAGCAATGAAATACCAGTGATCTAAGGTATACAGAGGTTTCTAATCTTTGAGTGACACAAAGACAAAGAAAAAATCACTTATAACATGCAGATCTTGTAGAAAATCATTCAAACTTAAAAATGCTGAAAGAAACTCTCACACAAAGCTTTCTGACAGAACATACAAGTCTGGGTATATACTGAGAATCTTGCAAGCGATCCTAAAAAAGAGAATTTTAAGTCTTTCAAAAAATTTCTCAGGGTCCACAAGTTTTAGTGTAAAAAGGTGCGGTGCCGCACTATGTATACAGAAAAACAGTAGAGATGACTACACTATGCCTAAAGACAAAGTGCGGAGACCAGAAAACGTAAAGAAAAATAAAAAAATTCTAAAGCACTTTTCAGGGATTCTACAGGAATAAATTACCCAAGCTAGTATCGATCAATAAAAATCAAATAAATAGTTTCACAAGTCAAAAATAAAAGAAAACTAAGTTCAAGATCCATTTCCTAGTGGAGTGGCCATTTTGTTGGATGGATAAATCGTTCTTGTGGACAAGACAGATCTCCCTAGTATCCTACGCATAACTAGCAACAAACAGACAAATGTAAACTACTTTCTCTAGATTATGTTTGATCTAGAATTATCTATAATTAAGGATTTAGGACTTACCTGTAGTCCAACGATAATTGTAGTCTTCTTTCCTATCGCTTTTAATATGTCTCGTTTTGGGATCTGCA
Source organism: Pinus albicaulis (assembly GCA_034641835.2). Taxonomy (NCBI): domain Eukaryota; kingdom Viridiplantae; phylum Streptophyta; class Pinopsida; order Pinales; family Pinaceae; genus Pinus; species Pinus albicaulis. The sequence continues at coordinate 433,971,546 of CM076576.1, read as the reverse complement.
ATCAAAAACATGAAAGAATCAGAAGCACCTGCATAATATAGACTAATTCATAAACCATAAATATATCTTGATGATCAAGGAATTCAAGAAATAAGCCATTTAAATAAACAACTCATTGTGAAAACAGGATCCATTTGTATTATCTTTAATGAAAAAAGGAGCCTTACAACCATGTTCGCCTTGATGTCGTACAGGTCCTTCTGGGGTCTGGAACAAGCGTTTCCTCTACTTTTACAAGCCTTTGCACTCTCTCGACTAAAATATACATGAGTGTGTAATCATTCCCATATGATAATCAGTTAAGAGAGTCTGATTTTCTCCAGCAATTCTCCTCAAAAAATCTTAAAGCCTAACTCCCCTTTGAAGCTAAACTATGGCCTCAATTTATAGCAAAAGAGAAGAGGTTGTAGCTCCAAATAAGAGGGGACAGAATCCTCTTTCAAAGGGATTAAGTTCCACATACTAAGGGGTAGGCTCCTTTAATGGAGGGATGAATGTACATGAAAGGAGCAAACTTTCCACTGGATAATTTCTTCCAGAAGCTTCCAGATTCAACCAGCTGGGCTTCTAAATTTTACTTCCACCTTCACTTTACCTTTTACAGGAATCCACACCTTTAATGAAGAAAAAGTGTTGTCATTTCTGCATGTTCTAGAACAAACAGATGCGGCACCGCAGGTAATACTAGGACATAGTGTGGTACAAGTATTTTTATGACTTTTATAAGATTTTCTTTCATTTTCAAGGCTTGGTTTTAGGAACTTGATGTTGTAGACTTCTAAGGGAGTATTGTATGAGTAATGATGAACCCATATATACATTAAAACATCATGGTGACAATTTTTAGTGTAACAGGGACCTTCCTCGTACAGATAAGGCATCTCCATTTTGACCCTCCATATTTTTCCATCTCATTTCCTTCGATAGCAAGGCTGATACAATGTGATATAAATTCAACGTAGTTGTATTGCTACCTATTACAATAACCAGACTGTCCCACGAGTCTGGTAGAGAACACAACAAATTGATGCACTTATCTTCATCTGAGATTTTAATATCAACAGATGACAGCTGACTTACCATAGTATTGAAGGCATTCAGATGCTCTGTTACCGAGTCTCCATCCTTCATCCTCAGATTATACAAATTTTTCCGCAGGAACAATTTATTCACCAGATACTTAGATTGGTACAAAGTCCCAAGTTTTTCCCACAAATTCTTCGTCGTAACTTCCCCAGATACATTCAACAATACCGAATCTGAGACACACAAACGTATTGTGCTCTTCGCCTTTCGATCCAACTTCTTCCAGTCTTCATCAGACATTGTCATTGTTTTAGTACCTAGATATATCGCGATCCATTGATCTTTATCGACCAGCAGGTCCTCCATCTTGAGCTTCCACAATTCAAAACTCTAACCATTAAATTTCTCGACCTCTATCTTTCTGTTTCTCGCCATCTTCTTTCACCGCAAGAATCAATCCTGCAGATCTCCTACTGAATAGGGTCTACCACAGGCCCAAGAAAAAAACCCTTAGCAGCAAAGGCGTCCCCTTGAAGCTGAAATAGATCTGATACCAAATGTAGGTTTTAACCCTGTATAGAAATTATCTGCAAGCAAATCTTAAAACAGAAAATAAACAATAGCGAGAGAATAAAACATAAAATAGATAAACACAAAGATTTTCCCCTGGATCACAAATCAAGATGACCAGCTTGATTTTTCATTATATTCCTTTTAGTGTTACAACACATATATATACATGCCGAAGCATACATAAACTCCAATCCATTAACCCTGGATTAGAACATAACCGTAGTTCCCTTGACCGGATCTACAAAATACCAGGGGCCTGTTGACAGGAAAATATGTCCGGCTAACAGCAGGGGATATCCTTGGTAAAAAGTCCTAAATAGACTCTAGGCCATTTGAAATAGGGATCCCATCCGGGTGTGGGTCCGGTTACCGCTTAATTCTCTTTTCCTTGGGTCTCGATAGGATTTCAATGCACCTACGAACACACGGTTATTCGGATGATACAAGACACATGATTGATGAATTCAATGAACATACAACACTATGCATAGCCAGTTGAATAATAAAGCATGGGGCCAAAGAAAATGATGTCAACAACATTTCATTAGGTTCATGTTTGTATGAAATTCTAACCACAGAAGAAACAATTCTTTATGGCAGAATACCCTTCGCTTCCTTAAATGGTTTTGGTGAAAATATAAATTTCAATAAACAAAGTTATTAACATTCATTGAGAAAGCGAAATAAACTTAGCACCATTAACACATATTTAAAAAACTATAATGCATGAATGATGTAATTGGAGACATATTTTCATTAATCAAAAGATGTTAGAAACTGAAAACGAAATACTCATAGTGTTCACACATCAAACCACTTTAAATCTAAAAGGAATTTAACAAGTATCTGTACTCATATTCAAAAGTGCGTAGTCCTTCTATTACAATTCTCTCTATCTCTTTAAGTCCCAAACAAAAAAATGCCCTTTAAAATCTCCCGAAGGAGGTATTTATAGAACAAAACTCACCTTTTGGGCTTCCCTGACTTTCCGTCTTCCTAACCGTTGGGCTGCCTCGTGACTTAGGATATTTTGCGACCTGTGACCTCACTAAATTTTGCGACTTGCGACCTTGAGAAATCCATGACTGCCTCAAGACTCGGTGAAGGTCGCACAGTCGGGTAGTCGCAACAGTTGAAGCCTCCTTCGCATGGGTTGTTTTGCAACCTTGCGACTTCATTAGATTTTGCGACCTGCAACCTCTAACAATCTGCGACCCTGGGCAATCTTCAACTTGCGACCCTGAGAGAATCTGCGACTTGCGACTCAGTCCATTTGCGACCTGCGACCCAGGGGTTACTTGCGGCCTACAACCTTGTGAAATTTGCGACTTGTGACCTCGGGCAATTTGCAACCTGCGACCTTTGGGAATTTGTGACCTGTGACCCTGGGCAATCTGTGACTTGCGACCCTGGGAAATTTGTGACCTGCGACCCCATTGGATTTTGCGACTTGCGACCTTGAGCAATCTGCGACCTTGTAACTTGGAATTTTGTCCTTTCTGCAGTCTTCTTTGACGATTTCTTGCTTTGAGAGGGCTCCTTGGCCTGCTGGGGACAACCCTGGCCTTTCGTGTGAACCGATAGCTTCAAACTGCAATAAAATAACATAAATCATTTGTCTTCATAATCAAATAAAAATTCTAGAGGCCTATTCAATTAATTGCACGAATGAAAATAATAAATCTTGGCCCCTTCATGGCCAAGTGTTATCAGATTGGAGACATGTAGATTCCCACTGCAATCTCCAGCTACCAGGCAGTCCCCATCTGCACCTATGGAGGTTCAGCAAAATAAATGAAAACCCCGAGCTAGATCAATAGATTTCTCTGCCTCACTTGTTGGCACATTCTTGTCCTCCACCTTTATCAGATGAACACCAGTTCATCAATTCTAACTTATTTCCTCCGCAAATGTGATGCTAAAGATAAATCGTTTCTTATTTGTAAAAATGTTAGGTTAATCCGCTAAAACAGCTTGTAATGCAACCAAATCACCAAGCCTTGAATCATATGAAATTGATGCAACGATTGATACTTTAAGAAGGTACTCAGAAAGGTGCATCTCATAAATAGCTTTCAAACTGTCCAGGCGATCGTTTAAACTTGGTCTGAGTCTAATACGCATCTGCATCTATTGTCACCTTTCTCCCTTCAGAAGGTGGCAACCATCTTGCCAGATCCTTTTAAGAGCTTTAACCACCTTATTAAATTCGTCCTTTCAAGCGTCATATGATAGCCGCTGCATTCCGAAAATATTTGAGAAGTCAAATTTGGAGATCATCCCACTTGTCCATTTCTTCTCGCGCCTTCCTGTATTTTTCTCATGCCTCCTCACAAGTCTCTCCATAACCTTGAGAACGGCCTTCTTTGATCACCTTCAGGTAAAGTTGGCATGCTTTGCTATAATTCAATTTTTTCTGGTTGTAATCACTCTCCAACTTCTTCATATTTTTAGAGTGTATATATTGGCATCATAGGGTCTACATTCACCTCATGAGGTCACAAATCTTTGTGGAAGTCGCATGGTCGAGTGGTCGCACCTGCTACGAACTTTCTCGGGCACAATGTATGCGACCTCGCACCTTGGTGGAGGTCGCGTAGTCCCACAGTCGCGGGCTCCCTCGGGCACCATGTTTGCGACCTTGCGACTTGGTGGAGGTCGCGTAATCACACGTTGAGGATGGGTCGCATTTGCCATCACTGCAAAATAAATTCGACTGTGTGCTTACAGCCTTTGTGTGTCCTTCGATGGACTGGTTTTTTCCTGATGCTCGAAACAAAATGCTCCATCCACTTTGAACAACGGGTTCCTACATATTGACCGTGCCGAAAAATCTCTCCCTAGTATGCATTAAGGGAGGCATGGCATGGCTATCATCTGTCACTCTCTCCTTGAAAAATGGATGTTAGGTTTTCGGTGTTTTAGTCCTTTTAAAATGTGCCTATATTTGCGGCGACAACCAATATGGATCGGGGGTTTTTTACACACGCATGTGGTAAATCTTACTTCAAGAGTGTTAACCCCCTTTCCCCTCTCGAAATTCCACCATACCATACGTTAAACATTTGCCACACATCGAAGAGCAGATTATTTCATTGTACCCAAAGCTTCTTAGAAGACTCGTAAAATCAAACAGACAATTAAACCTTCATGCGGTTGCTACATAGTTTAATGTATAATAGTCATAGCATCTTCGCACATTTTCAACCCATAAGTTTTCACGCATTCGTTTGAGTCCACTTTCGAATTGGTGAGGTCGGAGATTGAAAATATGATGCGATGCCTTCCAAAGGGAAACATGAGAGGTTGATAAATTCATCCTTTCGATTAACTGCACTAAATTATTCCAGCTAGGCGTTGTAGCGACAAGCATAATGGAAACAGCAAAAAGGGAGCCACCCTCCATGCAAAACTTTAATGCGCACATACAAGACATCTATGCTTTCCATAATGAAAATACAGGTGAAGAGCAACAACGTAGCTGGTGAAGGAAACTTCCCAAACAATGATAATCACTAGCGCTAAGACAGTTGTAACTAGCATCACCATAATCACCACCATCAAATATGCCACAAGAAAAGCTGCCATGTCCCCTTCTAAAAGAATATGACCCACTGTAATTCCCCCACAAGGGGTCCTTTTGTGAAATGGATTTGCAAAGGATTTCTTGTTTAAAGGGAAACATGGGGCCTTGCCAGTCTGGGAAGGCTAAAATAAATATTGCAAAGCAAGAGGCTCCCTAAAAATAGGAGTGCAGCTGCCAAGTGATCTGCATGACTAGTCTTGCCATAATGAGGCCGAAGTTTTATTGTAGTCATTCCTTCAATGAAGTTTGTATAGTGTGTAGAAATGTGCATGGAAATAGTAAGGATGATACGAACAAGCAAGGTTGAAATCATGTGTCCACCAAGCTAGGATTGGCATATGCTTTGTGGGATGCTCTTTAGGTTTAAGTCCTCATTAAGGCGGGTGACTAGGAAGTGCCAATAGTAGTTTAACAACTGGAAGGAGGTCATGGAGCATACCAAGAATGGTGTACCTCTATTCAATGAAAATAATCATGCACTATGGAAAGGAAGAATGGAGGTCTATCTCTTGGCGCAAGGTTACGAAGTATGGGACACTGTTCAAAATGGATTTACATCAACTATGGATGAACAACGTAAGAAGAATTTGGTAAATGATGCAAAATCAAAGAATATTATTATCAGTGGACTTATTGAATCTTCTTATCATAAGGTGTTGGGTTGTAAAACTGCCAAAAATGTATGGGACAAGCTTGAGAATATATTTGCAGGTGACTCAAATGTCAAAGAAGCAAAAGTTAAAATATATAGAGCAAAATTTGAGCAAGTCAGAATGAAAGAAGATTTCAACATTGCTGCATACTTCCAATATATTGATGAAATAACCAATACTCTGGAAGGATTGGGAGAGCCAGTTGACAAGAAGACTATTATACGTAATATTCTTAGAACGTTACCAGGGAGATTCAACCCAAAGGTATTGGTCTTAGAATACAGTGCAAATCTGGACAAACTCAGCAAAGAGGAATTACATGGAGTTCTCATACCATATGAAATGAGACTTGATGAAGAAGAGGGTACTTCACATCTATAAACTGTGCTCGCTGCATCTAAGAAAACCAATAAGGATAAACAACCTTCAATTGAAAAGACATGCACCTGCAAGTGTGAAGAAAATGGAGATGATGAAGAAGGTCTTTCAGATGAAGAATATTCTTACTTCACGAGAAAACTAAAAATTGGTAAGGGAAAATTCAAAGGTAAACTTCCATTGATATGTTTCAGCTGTAATGAGGTCGGGCATTTTGCAGCAAAATTTCCAAATAGAAGTAATGGCAACTCAAAAGGAGAGAAAGGCTTTAAGAAATTCAACAAGCAAGGATCCAAAAGGAACTTTCTCTCTAAAGAAGATAGCTCATCATCCGATGAAGACAATGAAAGTGAAGAAGAAGCCAATGAGAGAGTATTTTTTATGGCCAAGCATAATAAACCCAAGCACAATAAACAAGAGGTATCAAACAATGAAGAAGAAGGATGGACCATAGAAGAATTTTATGAGAAAGAAATCAAGCTTATAAAAGATCTCAAGGCAGAGAAGATCCATTCCAATACTCTTGAAGAAAAACTTCAAGGTCTCAAAATTGAAGTTGAAGAACACAAATTCATTGAAGAGTCACTTCAAAAGAAGTTGGAAGAAAGTAACCCAGAAAGGGAAGAATTAGAAGCCGAAGTAGACTCGCTGCGTGAGGAAGTGAAGAAAGGAAAAACTATCCAAAACTATGCCAACAGCTCAAGGGCATTGGAAGAACTCATCAACAATCAAAAATCTTACAACGACAAAACTGGCATCGGTTACAAAGAAGAAGAAGCAGGACCTTCTACAACAAAATACAATGGACCTATGAGATCTGACATGCATGTAGACTTCACTGGACAAGATTCACAAGAACAGCATTGGAAGACAATTCCTCGACGAAAATTTCCATCCAGGTACCAACATATATTTTTTATGGCTACTGTTATTCATGTGGAAAATTTGGTCATAAAGTTGTAGAATGTTGCACGTACCCTAGGAACGAATACAATTCCAGGAGATCTGTCAAATATGAACCTCCCAGGGCTCAATGAAACATCAATAGATTTGAACATTTAAGAAATAATATTGAATGTTACAAATGTCGAAACTTTGGACACATAGCCAAAGACTGCAGACTTGAAAATCCTCTAGAAGAATCTTCGAAGCCACAGAACGAATGAACATGGAAGAAGAAGAAGAATGATAATTGTGCTCTCTCTTTCAAGGGTCAAAAGAACAAATATGTGTGGTATGTTGATAGAAGTTGCTCAATGCATATGACTGGAGATAGAAATAAATTTGTATCTCTGAAAGAGAAGAAGGATGGAATCATGTCCTTTGGAAATGATGGATCTTCAAATGTTATAGGATCAGGTACTGTCACTCTCGGAAGCAAAGATTCTCTAGCCAAGAATGTTCTATTGGTTGAAAACATGAATCAAAATCTTCTTAGTGTTGGACAAATGTGTGATCAAGGACACACAATACTATTCAACTCCACAAAATGTGAAATCAGGAAAGGCATGTATGGTGAAATTGTGGCTACGGCAAGTTGAGCTCCAAATGACATATAACTATGGATGAAGCAACTAAAGCATATCTAATAGCTAAAGAGGATGATACAATAATTGGTAGCAATGATGATCGACTAAGTAAGAATTTTTCTACAAAGGTGAAAAGTGATTTCGAGATGTCTTTACTTGGTGAGCTGACATAATTCTAAGGGCTTCAAATATCTCAACAAGAGAAAGGAATATTTATTTTTCAAGCCAAGTACATCAAGGAAATGCTCAAGAAATTTAAAATGGAAGATTGCAAACCCATCCTTACTCCAATGGTAACAGGTTGCAAATTGAGCATAGATGACTCATCTAAGGATGTGGATCAAAGGTTTTATAGATCTATGATTAGTAGTCTTCTATATGTAACAGCCTCCCGACCAGATGTTATGCAAGCAGTTGGACAAGTAGAAAGATTCCAAGTAGCACCAAAAGAATCACATATTACATATTCACCAGCATTGGAATATCTTCGCCAGAAGCTTGGGATTATCCCAAGTTCTCATTAGATTTTCCTTTTTCATAATATAAAGGGGGAGTGGAAGTAGATTACAGGTCTGTAGGACGGTTGTGTGTCAGGGGGAGTAGAAGTGTGTACAGGTCCACAGGATGGTTGTGTTTCAGGGGGAGTTACCCTTTGCCATTGATGTTAAAGGGGGAGATAATGTTGTAGGAAGAGGTGTCATGATCGCAGGGGGAGTACTTGTGTTGCCATCAATGCCAAAGGGTGAGATTCTTGATCAGAAGTTGTCATTGATGTCAACCTAAGCAGCACCAGGGGCTAACCCAAGATTGCATGGGAATTTTTACCTACCAAATTAATATATTCTGGTCAATAATGCTTTTTATGGTTTCTACTTATCGAGATGTTTCCGTTGATATATGGCACACCTTTTAATTCTTCACGGTTTGAGAAATATTCATGTTTGAAATTTGTACCCCAAATTAGTGGGCTAAAACCCCATGGGGTTGGGGCATGGGTCATTGAAAAGTCATAATTAATATTTTTGAAGCTCCTAAAATCCCTCCCACATTCACTTGTTGAAGACCTATAAATTTTTCTGTATATATTTGAAGTTTTTCTTCTTTGACATTTGAGTCACCTGCATATATATTCTCAAGCTTGTCCCATACATTTTTGGCAGTTTTACAACCCAACACCTTATGATAAGCAGATTCAATAAGTCCACTGATAATAATATTCTTTGCTTTTGCATCATTTACCAAATTCTTCTTACCGTGTTCATCCATAGTTGATGTAAATCCATTTTGAATAGTGTCCCATACTTCGTAACCTTGTGCCAAGAGATAGACCTCCATTCTTCCTTTACAGAGTGCATAATTATTTTCTTTGAATAGAGGTACACCATTCTTGGTATTCTTCATGACCTCCTTCCAGCTGCTAAACTGCTATTTAAGGAACCAAGCTCATTTGATCAATGCCAAAGCTCCATTTTTGCTGTTTCCATTATTCTTGTCACTACAACGCCTATCTGGAATCATTTAGTGTAGTTAATCAAAAGGATGGATTTATCAACCTCTCATGTTTCCCTTTGGAAGGCGTCGCATCATATTTTCAATATCTGACCTCACCAATATGAAAGTGGACTCAAACGGATGTGTGAAAACTCATGGGTTGAAAATGTGTGAAGATGCTATGACTATTATACATTGAACTATGTAGCAACCGCATGAAGGTTTAATTGTCCATTTAACTTTACGAGTCTTCCAAGAAGATTTAGGTACAACGAAATAATATGCTCTTCGACGTGTGGCAAATTTTTAACGTATGGTATGGTGGAAGTTCGAGAGGGGCAAGGGGGTTAATGCTCTTGAAGTAAGATTTACCACATGCGTGTGTAAAAAACCCCCGATCCATATTGGTTTCCACTGCAAATATAGGCGCATTTCAAAAGGACTAAAATTTCGAACACCGAACATCCATTTTGCAAAGAGAGAGTGACAGATAATAGCCATGCTGTGCCTCCCTTAATACATACTAGGGAGAGATTTTTCCACACGGTCAATATGTAGGAACCCATTGTTCAAAGTGGATGGAGCATTGCGTTTCGAGCATCAAGACAAAACCAATCCATCGAAGGACGCGCAAAGGCTATAAGCACACAGTCGCATTTCTTTTGCAGCGATGGAAAATGCAACCCATCCTCAACGTGCGATTGCGCGACCTCCACCAAGTTGCAAGGTCAAAAACATGGTGCCCGAGGGAGCCCGCGACTGTGCGACTGTGCGACCTCCACCAAGGCACGAGGTCACATATATTATGCCTGAGAAAGTCCGCAGTAGGTGCGACCATCCGACCGTGCGACTTCCACAAATATTTGCAATCTCGTGAGGTGAATGTAGACCCTATGATGCCGATATATACACTCTGAAAATATGAAGAAGTTGGAGAGTGATTACAACCAGAAAAAATTGAATTATAGCAAAGCGTGCCAACCTTACCCGAAGGTGATCAAGGAAGGCCATTCTCAAGGTTATGGAGAGACTTGTGAGGAGGTATGAGAAAAATACAGGAAGGTGCGAGAAGAAATGGACAAGTGGGATGCTCTCCAAATTCGACTTCTCAAATATTTTCGAAATGCAGCGGCTATCATATGACGCTTGAAAGGAAAATTTTAATAAGGTGGTTAAAGCTCTTAAAAGGATCTGGCAAGATGGTTGCCACCTTCTGAAGGGAGAAACGCGACAACAGATGCAGATGCATATTAGACTTAGACCAAGTTTAAACGATCACCTGGACAGTTTGAAAGTTATTTATGAGATGCACCTTTCTGAGTACCTTCTTAAAGTATCAATCGTTGTAACAATTTCATATGATTCAAGGCTTGGTGATGTGGCTGCATTACAAGATGTTTTAGCGGATCAACCTAACATTCTTACAAATAAGAAATGATTTATCTTTAACATCACATTTGCAGAGGAAATAAGTTAGAATTGATGAAATGGTGTTCATCTTATAAAGGCAGAGGACAAGATTGTGCCAACAAGTGAGGCAGAGAAATCTGTTGATCTAGCTCAAGGTTTTCATTCATTTTGCTAAAAATCCATAGGAGCAGATGGGGACTTCCTGGCAGCTGGAGATTGCAGTGGGAATCTACATGTCTCCAATCTGAGAACACTTGACCACGAAGGGGCCAAGATTTATTATTTTCATTTGTGAAATTAATTGAATACGCCTCTAGCATTTTTATTCGATTATGAAGACAAATGATTTATGTTATTTGATTGCAGGTTGAAGCTATTGGTTTGCACGAAAGGCCGGGGTTGTCCCAAGTGGGCCAAGGAGCCCTCTCAAAGCAAGAAATCACCAAAGAAGACTGCAGAAAGGGAAAAATTCCAAGTTACAAGGTCGCAGATTGCTCAAGGTCGCAAGTCGCAAAATCCAATGGGGTCGTAGGTCACAAATTTCCCAGGGTCGCAAGTCGCAGATTGCCCAGGGTCACAGGTCGCAAATTCCCAAAGGTCGCAGATCGAAAATTGCCCGAGGTCACAAGTCGCAAATTTCACAAGGTCGTAGGCCGCAAGTAACCCCTGGGTCGCAGGTCGCAAATGGACCGAGTCGCGAGTCGCAGATTCTCTCAGGGTCGCAAGTCACAGATTGCCTAGGGTCGCAAATTGTTAGAGGTTGTAGGTTGCAAAATCCAATGAAGTCGCAAGGTTGTAAAACAACCCAGCCGAAGGAGGCTTCAACTGTTGCGACTACCCGACTTTGCGACCTTCACCGAGTTGTGAGGCAGTCACGGATTGCTCGAGGTCGCAAGTTGCAAAATCCAGTGAGGTCGCAGGTCGCAAAATCTCCTAAGTCATGAGGCAGCCCAACGGTCAGGAAGATGGAAAGTCAGGGAAGCCCAAAAGGCAAGTTTTGTTCTATAAATACCTCCTTCGGGAGATTGTAAAGGGATTTTTTTTGTTTGGGACTCAAAGAGATAGAGAGCATTGTAATAGAAGGGCTACACACTTTTGAATATGAGTACAAATACTTGTTAAATTCCTTTTGGATCTGATGTGGTTTGATGTGTGAACACTATGAGTATTTCGTTTTCAGTTTCTAACATCTTTTGATTAATGAAACTATGTCTCCAATTACATCATTTATGCATTATAGTTTTCTAAATATGTGTTAATGGTGTTAAGTTTATTTCTCTTTCTCAATGAATGTCAATAAATTTGTTTACTGAAATTTATATTTTCACTAAAACCATTTAAGGAAGCGAAGGGTATTCTGCCATAAAGAATTGTTTCTTCTGTGGTTAGAATAACATACAAGCATGAACCTAATGATATGCTATTGATAGCATTTTCTTTGGCCCCATGCTTTATTATTCAGCTGGCTACACATAGTTTTATATGTTCATTTAATTCATCAATCATGTTTCTTGTATCATCCGAATAAACGGGTGTCCGCAGATGCATTGAAATCCTATCGAGACCCAAGGAAAATAGAATTAAGTAGTAGTTGTACCCACACCCAGACGGGATCCCTATTCCGAACATTTTAGAGTCTATTTGGGACATTTTACCGGGGAGATCCCCTGCTGTTGGCCGGACAGATTTTCCCGTCAACAGGGCCGAAAACCATCGTCGCCAAAAACCATGTGCAAACTCATGCACAAAACCATGGCTAGGTCCGCCTATGAGTGGGTCCGCACACCAAAAAATATTTCTGTCAAGACGCTGCCCTAGACCTCGACAGGGGGGGCTGCCACCCCCTCCCCTGTTGCGACTGACGCAACACACAGTGTGTGAGAATAGTCGTGGAAATAATATAACACATACCCAACATTCTCCCACTTGTTGTTTTCTTTCCACGAGGGGTCCACAAGAGAGCTTAGTCATTATCCTAGCTCTGCAACACCCATTGTTTCTCTACACTAAGAGAAATTTTGAGCGCTCACATACTTCGTCAATGCATCTACAACATTCTTCAAAGTTTCCACCTTTACCAACAACACCCTTTAATCCTCAACTATATCTCTCACAAAGTGATATTGAACATCAATGTGCTTTGTCTTTGAATGATAAGAAGGGTTCTTAGCCAAGAAAATTGCACTTTGGCTATCATAGTCTATCATTATAGCTCTCTACACCAATCCCATAATTGAACACAATCTTTGCAACCAAAATGATTCCTTGCTTGCATGAGTGGCTGCCATGTATTCTACCTCTGTAGTTGAAAGAGCCACTACAGACTCTCTTTTACTCATCCAACTGACTGCACCTCCAAATAGGCTAAACACATACCCACTTGTAGATCTTCTTTGCTCTAGATATCCAACCCAGTTTGCATCAACAAAACCACGAATGTTCAACACTCTTTCCAATCCTGGTCTTCCCTCATAGCACAAGCCATAATCACTAGTGCCACGCAAATATCTGCAAACTCGATTCACTGTTGTGCAATGCTCCTTCCCTAGGTTTGACATAAACCTGCTCAATACTCCCACTGCATGTGCAATGTCTAGTCTAGTACAGACCATTGCATACATCAGGCTTCCCACTACACTTGCATATGGAACACGAGACATATCCTCCTCTTCTTCTTATGTCTTGGGACACTATTTAGTAGACAGTTTTACACCTACAAGAATCGAAACATTCACCAGTTTACTATCCTGCATATTGAACCTCTGCAATATAGTCTCAACATACTTTCTCTGGTTTAACCAAAGCTTCCTTTTTGCCCGCTCTCTCTTAATTTCCATGCCCAAAATATATTTTGCAGCACCAAGATCCTTCATGTCGAATTTGGAGAACAGTTGGGTCTTCAAATCTTAGATAATTTCTTTTTCATTTCCAATAAAAAACATATCATCCACATACAAGACCAAATAAATAACACGGTGACCAATTAATTTAAAATAAACATAGTGATCCTCCTTGCTTCTTGTGAAGCCAAGTCCCCGTATATAGGTATCAAATTTCTGATACCACATCCTTGGTGACTGTTTTAACCCATACAAAGACTTCTTTAACTTGCATACCATTTCTTTCTTTCCCTTCACCATGAAGCCTTCAAGTTGTTTCATGTAGATCTCATCTTCCAGATCCCCGTGAAGAAATGTTGTCTTCACATCCATCTTTTCTACCTCAAAATCAAATGCAGCAACAACAGATAAAAGTAACCTAATAGAAGTAACTTTGGCAACAGGAGAAAAAATATCACCAAAATCAATTCCCGACACCTAGGAATAACCTTTTGCTACCAACCGAGCTTTGTATTTCTCCACCTTGCCTTCTACATTCATCTTCTTCTTAAACACCCATTTTCTCCCGATGGGCTTCCTTTCAGCCGACAACTCCACTAGATCCCATGCCTCATTTTTATGCAAGGATGCCATTTCATCAACCATGGCCTCCTTCCAAATTTTTCCATCCTCTGAATCTACTGCCTCCCTGACAGTTCTGGGATCATCATCAATTATAGTTAAGGCAAAACTTTAACAAAAAGCAGATGGACTATACATTTCTGGTTGCCTTATTTCTCGAACTGATCTTCTCATAGCTGGAGTTTGTGGCACTTCCTCTTCTGAGTCTTCTTCTGTTGTAGAGTCTAATTCATCCTCCTTTAGCTCAAACTCTATCTTCTTAGGTTCCTTTGGTAGGACTTCATGTTTAACAACATCTTTCACCTCTCTAAACACCACATCTCGACTATACACAACCTTCCTTGTTTCTGGGTTCCAAAGCTTGTAACCGTTTAAACCATCCTTATATCCAATAAATATGCACCTTTCATATTTATTATCCAACTTGGTCCTTTTCTCCTTCGGAACATGTACATATGCATCACATCCAAATACCCTCAAATGTGAAAGAGAGGGTTTCTTACCAGTCCATACCTCATGTGGAGTCTTATCCTCCAACGCTGACGAAGGTGATCTGTTAACCAGGTAACATGCAGTCTCCACTGCCTCTACCCAAAATTCTTGTCCTAACTCGGTACCACTGAGCATGCTTCTTGCCTTTTCCATCAGCGTTCTGTTCATTCTTTCTGCAACTCCATTTTGCTGAGGTGTGTATGGAGTAGTCTTCTGCCATGCTATACCACACTTCTTACAGAACTCTTCAAATTCCTTCTTGCAGAACTCCCCACCATTATCTGTCCTCAGCACCTTTATCTTCTTCTTTGTCTGGTTTTCCACCAGAGCTTTAAATTCTTTAAATTTGTCAAAGAATTCATATTTATTCCTCAAGAAATATAACCATGTATTCCTTGAGAATTCATTTATGAATGAAACATAGTACACAAACTTACCCAGTGATGGAACCGACACAAGTCCAAACACATCACTGTGCACAAGATCTAATATCTTGTTCGCCCTCTTAGCACCAGAAGGAAAAATCACCCGATTCTGCTTCCCATATACACAATGTTCAAAGAAATTGAAATCCAGGGAGCAATTAGACATACCTTCTACCATACCATTTCCATGTAGTATCTGAAGGCCCTTCTCTCTAATATGTCCAAGCCTTTGATGCCATAGCATGGTCGTTTCTGCAAAGACCGCTAGGATTTCCACTCCACCTTCAGGAACCACAGAACTGTTGCACCCATCAATAACAGTGTTGCCCTGAAGCTTGTACAGAGTTCCAATCCGAACTCCCCGCATTAATACCAGTTCTCCCCGAACCATCTTACAAGTATCTTTCTCGAACACTGTTTTTACACCTGCATCATCTATCTTGCTTATAGAAATTAGATTTATGGCCAATGCAAGAATGTGTAGAACACTAGGAACACTAGGAAGTGTTCTAATCCTTCCATGTTGCAGCTTCATCTTGAATTTTCCATGTCCAACGATTCTGGCCTTCCTATCATCCCCTAGGAGTACATCACCGCCATCATATTTCTCATACTCGCAGAACCACTCCCTATGGGGAGTGAAGTGAAAGGATGCACCTGAGTCAATCAACCATGACTCATGATCTACATGTGTATTTGAAGAAGAAGCCAAATACACATCCCCACCTTCATCCGAGGTGGTTTTTGCCTCTGTAGAAGGATCATCATTAGATCCCTTTCCTTTCTTAGGAGCTTTAGATCTACAATCCTTTTTGTAGTGCCCTTCCTTTCCGCATTTCCAGCACACCTTTACAAACTTTCCAGGAGATTTAGATCTCCCTCTAGATTTATATCTCCCACTCGAAACCTTATTCTTGTTTCTATTTTGGGACCTTCCTCATACAGATAAGGCATTTCCATTTTGACCCTCCATATTTCTCCGTCTCATTTCCTCTGATAGCAAGGCTGAGACAATGTCATCAAAATTCAAGGTAGTTGTATTGCTACCTATTGCAATAACCAGACTGTCCCACGAGTCTGGTAGAGAACACAACAAATTGATGCACTTATCTTCATTTGAAATTTTAATATCAACAGATGACAGCTGACTTACCACAGTATTGAAGGCGTTCATATGCTCTGTCACCGAGTCTTCATCCTTCATCCTCAGGTTATATAGCTTTTTCCGCATAAACAATTTATTCACTAGAGACTTAGATTGGTACAAAGTCCCAAGTTTTTCCCACAAATTCTTCACCGTAGCTTCCCCAGATACATTCAACAATACCGAATCTGAGACACACAAACGTATTGTGCTCTTCGCCTTCCAATCCAACTTATTCCAGTCTTCATCAGGCATTTTCGTTGGTTTAGTACCTGGATGTACCACAATCCATTGATCTTTATCGACCAGCAGGCCATCCATCTTAAGCTTCCACAACTCAAAACTCTGACCATTAAATTTATCGATCTATATCTTTCCATTGCTCGCCATCTTCTTTCACCGCAAGAATCAATCTCACAGATTTCCCACTGAACACGGTCTACCATAGGCTTGAGAAAAAAACCCTCAACAGCAAAGGTGTCCCCTTGAAGCTGAAATAGCTCTGATACCAAATGTAGGTTTTAACCCTGTACAGAAATTATCCACAAACAAATCTTAAAACAGAAAATAAACAATAGCGAGAGCATAAAACATAAAATAGATAAACACAGAGATTTTCCCCTAGATCCCAAATCGGGACGACCAGCTTGATTTTTCATTATATTCCTTTTAGTGTCACAACACATATATATACATGCCGAAGCATACATAAACCCCAATCCATTAACCCTGGATTAGAACATAACCATAGTTCCCTTGACCAGATCTACAAAATACCAAGGGCCGAAACCATCGTCCCCTAAAACCATGTACAAAATCATGCACAAAACCATGGGTGGGTCCACCTATGAGTGGGTTTGCACACCAAAATTTTTTTTTGAGAGGGCGGTGCCCCAGACCCCAATAGGGGGGCCTGTCGCCCCCCCTGTGACCCCACTGTTGCGTCCGGTTCAAAGTATAGCACGTGGGACTAGTCTTGGAAAGAATATATAACACATACCCAACAAATTTGCTAAATACATTAACCCAATTATACATCAATATACACAGAGTAAAGAGTAAATATATCACCACACCAAAATCACTTCATCTTTATCTGAATTATCTTAATTGTAAATTATAAAATATTACAAAAAATTGAAAAAGACACAAATCCACTTTTTAACATGGAACGTTCAACAAATTTCGAAAATATATTCTTAACTTTATTGTAGGATGAAAAATATTTCAAAAATTTTACAAGCATAAACCAAAATAAACTCTAATTCACTTATTCATCACATTACTAAAGTTTTCCAAAATTTGCAATGCACAGGTCGACAACCTAGCCATCATGGAGATATCTTGGTCTAATTACATATCTTTGAGGTTGAAGTTGATTTGATTGGTATAGTTTTAATGAAGCAGGATATGACTCTCAAAAAAGAGAGCATATATTAAAGTCCTTATTGTGAAAAGTGTTAGGGACATTGTGCTTGAAGATCTCTCAGAGGTAATTCCATCCACATGGTGAAGCACGTTGAAGTTGACTCTTGTTTCCTAGGTATTCACTCACTTTCATATGATGTTATTTTTACAATGATTGAGAAGGTCCAAGTAATTTTTATTTATTTATTTATTTATCATGTTTGTGAATATGAGGGCATTATGAAAGAGCTCAGTGTATGAGACTAGAGGAAATTAATGGAAGGTGGAGTTAAACATGTTTATTTGGCATAGCTCTTTTTGTCCGATTCTTTTTTTTCCTCTTAAGTAAAATTTAATGGTTCTAGTCTTGCTACTCTTCATGTTTATTTAAGTACAATTACTCTCAAAGTATACTTCATTTATATGGATCTCTTGTAGTTTACTTCTCTTTTTGGTTACCTAACATCTATGCAAAATACAAAGAACATCAAAATTTTGTTTATTTTTTTTATCTAAATAAAATATTATTATTAAGTTTTTGACCAAAATTAATAATCTTATTCCTAAGATAATTGATGCAAGTCTTTGTCTCTTAGAAAGCTATTAATTTTTCCTCTGCATGTATATTTATTTACAATTTTTGTAAAAACATAACTTCCACTTAAAATGATACTAACTATCATCCCAGCCACACTTGTTAATATAATATTATAAATTTTCAATTAAATTCCAATATTAACAAAATTTAATTTTAATTAGTTATATTTAATAATTAAATTAGTTTTAAATCCATATAAATTTTAGATCTAATATGTTGTTTAACATTTTTTATGAATCAAATTATATAAAAATAAAAATAAAATAAAAAAATAAAACATAAAATTAATAATTTTACTTTTAATTAAGTATATTTAATAATTAAATTAGTTTTAAATTTATCTTAATTCTAAATCTATCAAATATAGAGATCTAATTTATTACTCTATAATTTTTTTCCAGAATAAAAAAAAACATCACTTAATAAATCTAACATTAAAATAAATCTAAATTAATATATATTATTTATTTTCTGAAATAAAATTCAGATATTTTAAATTTTATATACCATTTAAAATGGCATCTCATATTATTAGTATTTACAGAATAATTTACAGCTTTATTCTGTTCGAGGCTTATTTTATTTTACTGTGTTCGATGCCTGACTTGCACATTATTAAAAGAACCCAACTTATGAATCAGCCTACACCGCGATTTGCAACATTCAATTATAATTTAATGGATAGATTACATCAGCGTAGTATTTTAAAATAGGAAATTTAAAGCAAAAGCAAATCTGTCCCACATGTGCATATTAAAATCAATCGAAAAGTCACTTAATTTTATCTTTACACCGAATCCAAAAGACAAGGTAGAAACAAATGTGTCTTTAAACAATTCAAGCATCAGTTTGATCATACTGCCAGGTCCGCAAATGTGCCATTCCATCATATTCTTATTTCCTTATAACAAATTATGCCCAATAAACTAGGCACTCCTATAACCACCCACCAAAAGAATGGGGAAAAATACTCAATAATTAACATGATTGTCACTTATCATCTGCATGACCTACGTTGTTTAGTTTGGAAAAATATTAGTGGTTTTCCTTTATTAACAATATTCTATATAATAAATACTTTGACATATTTTTATTTATTGAATTTTATTTGTAAAATATAAAATTATATGAAATATATTAGTTAATCTATATTTATAATTAGTTAAAAATAGAAAGTGGGAAATTAAGTATTTATCTTCATTTTAAAAATTATTTATATTATAATATAGAAATTAATTTTGTTTGTGATTAGAGTATTGCTTGTTCTTTCAAAATGACATGTTAATATTTTTCAAAATAATATATTAATTTGTTATGGTAAGGTTAATGGGAAAACATCTTTAAATAGAAATACGTGTTTCAAAATTTCTTGATTATTTCTAAATCAAAATTTATTGATATATCCAATTTGTAAATTCTTATATATACTCTTAAATTATAGTGATAGTCAATAGATTTGATCCCAAACTTAATCCAAATAACTCTAATAAACTATTAACTCTCAACACAATGTTATAGAATTATAACTACAATATGCTCTTAAGATATTATTTATTAAACTAAGGACTACATGATGTATATCATATTTATATGAGATGTATATAATATTAAACCTAAAGATTGAGTTTGGATTCTTTGTTTTCTTAATTATACTTTATAGCTTCCACTTTTCTATCTACATTAAGTATTATGAAAATTTATTGTTGATAATTAGTAATTAAGGTTAACTATCATTATATAAATACTTTATTCTAAAGGGATAAATAAATTCAGAACCATGATCTACAACTTTGTGTAATATATCTCACATCTTTCTCATAACTAGTTAAAACTATTATCACGTTGAAACTATTTATTTGTGACATTTCTATTAACCTTATCGACACTTATCATTATTAACATGTTCAACTTCTATTCTACCTCAATTTTCTACCATTATTTAACCTCTACCTGATATTGAACTAAAATATTTTTTCGACAAAAAGTAGTGTAGATATTACCCTAAAAACTACACTAATAGCGTATATAATACCTCGAAAAGATGTACAACTCTTTCACATATCTAATTTTGATTGTTTTTGTTGTTAAAATTTTCCAAAATAGGAAAAATGATATATTAATAGTTTTTAATCCTAATTAGTATTCTTGATTTTGAGTGAGTCATCTATAACAATTAGATTAAGACCATGTCAAAGGATTTAACCACTATTTCTTTTACAAATAAAAAAAAGTTACTTCATCTAAAATCTATCTACTTCTTCTTAATAAAGTCAGGTTGAAAAAATCTCATAAAAGATATTGAAAACCTCTTTGTATTAATAATGAATTTATTTTTTAAGTACATTACTAGCACACTCAAGATATCATATATATATACTAAAGAAACCATATACCCATCCTTAAAAATGCCCATCCTTAAAAATGGTTCTAAAACTTACCAATTTAAGAGACGTCGTCTTTACAAATTTATCATTAAACTATTTATTTGACATCAAAATATTTTTCTATTTTTATAAAATTTTGCTCCCATATATTTTATTTTATAAAAAATATAAATATGAGAATGCTAAAAATAACATTTATATTTATTATTGTCATTTTTATGTATTTCAAGTATACAATTATCACATTTCTTAATTGAGAATAAAGTAATCGTCAAAAATATTCATTAAAATTATTTTATATATATAACAATTACGACATTATTAACAGCGTTTTTTTCTCTCTGAAAAAAAATTACGACATTATTAACCCAAAAAATAATTAGGACATTTTAAAATTCCCTAAAACCATAGGGAATGATCACACTGTTTTTTTTTCATCATTATTACAGAAGGGACATAATTGTTATCCTCGAAAATATTCATTAAAATCATTTTATATGTAACAATTATGACATTAATAACCCAAAAATTAATTAGGACATTTTAAAATTCCATAAAACAACAAAATAGATAAAACGTTTTAAAACGCACGCAATATCATTTAATAATATATTCTAATATCGCTTTCCAAAAAGACCGCGAGTCATTCTAGAATTCCATTAAATAACAAAAAGGTTAATACGTTTTAAGGAAACATTTTCAAGATTAAAAGCATCTTATTTTTATTTTTATATGTCTGACTACGCATATGTTTTTCCGCTACAGAGTTTTGTATATATATAGTAGTGGATAATATAATGTGCATTTTTATTACCGGTGTTATAAATAATTAAAGCCCATAATTATTTTTAATATTAAATGTAAATAAGAAGCGAATATTATTTTTTCATAAAAGAATATATATATATATATATATATATATTAAAAAAAAAATTACTTATAAGTTTAAAGAAAAATGTGGTGTGAGAAAGATCTAGTCACTAAAAGAAAATTAAGGTATTATAAGGAGGTCATCAACCCTACCTTAGAAGATCAAAAATATTTCTCTGTTTTAACTAGCTCAAAGAAAAAAATTAATATAGCCAAGATTAGAATGAACTCTCATGAGCTCCATAGTGAAACAGGTTGTTGGACAGTTCCTAAAACACCATGGATGGAAAGGATCTGCCATTTATGTGAGAATACCAACATTGAGGATGAAAATCACTTCCTATTAGAGTGCCTCGTGTACAACCACATTAGAGCTCAATTTCATAGTCTTTGTTGCAATACTGACCTTCCTAGCCTTTTAAGATGTCAAAATTATAGTGAGCTCGGAGGCTTCTCTCCAAGCTTTTGAGCATAGGAATAAAATCTTAAATCAAATTAAATAACTCTTTTCTTTAGATTTAATAGACCAAAGATTGATCTCATAGACATTAACCACCACTATCATCATCATCATAACATTTTATTTTCCTTTAATAATGATAATTAAAATAAATAAATTTATTAAAATGTAAATTTACGTTAATAATTAATAATTAACCAATAAATAAAATTTAAATGAAAAAATTAAAAATTTTGCTTTTAATTATTTAAATTATATTTTAATTTTAATTATATATTTTATTCTCTAACTTATAAAAAATATTTAATCATTTATCATAAATATATAATGTGAATTTTCTCATCATTATTATGTCTATTGTTATACGTTATTTATAACTTATTTTTATTTTAACTTATTATATAAAATGTTTATTTCAGATTATTATATAAAACTTTTTTACAATATAGAACGATGATGTTAAGTAGTTAGTATGAGTTAATAAAATTAAATATTATCAGTGATTAGTTACCGGGTTGAAATGAGTAATTATTTATGTTGTTTGTTTTTTTTTAAATATGCTTATAATTAGTATAAAGAATATATATGTTTTGGTTTTTAAGAAATTTTAAACAATAAATATTAGAGATTTTATAAGTATATACTTATTATAAGCTCAATGTTTTATAAGTGGAAATTCAAACCAAGCAGTAATGAAAACACAATTTCTCTTAAGCACCTAAACTTTGACCAATTAAATAAACAATTTTTTTATTTATTAATTAACATAAATTAAACCAAAAAATAATAAAAAAATGTAAATTTTTAAAATTTACTAATCTAAATTATTAACTACGTATCTTAATGTTATAATAGTTATTAAACAATGAATGCATTACCAATAAAGCCATGAAGATGCTAAAAGTTACAAAGTAACATTTGTTTTCTCGTTAACTAACATGAATTGAATGAAAAATAATAGATTATTCAATAGCTACTTTTGTTGATGTTAATAATCATTTGAAATCAATGAATGCATGAAGATACTAAAGTTCACAAGAATCAATGTGTTTATATTTTTTATATTTTTTATTTTAAATTATATATATTTATACATAATGCAATTTAATAGGTTATGAAAGAAAATTGTTAGCTAGCTCAACTATATAAATTAAATAACTGCAAATATATATACGCATCAATCCATAATAAGTATTAAAATACTTCATAATATATCTTTTATTACTAAAATTTTAAAAAATCATAAAAGTAATTAAATTATAAATTTATTTTATATTATTATTATCAATAAATATAAAAATAATTAATATATACAAGTTAAACATATATTAAACAAAATTCTTAACCATGGAGTTTTAATCCCACTTTACCATGGAGATTTTTGTAAGTAGGCTTTGTTACAATACTATGGGCCAATACCATGGCTTATAATACCACATGTCTAAAAAATCATAACTCATTTCACATGACACTTCTTCATATCACATTTCTTTTAATTAATGAATCTAATTAAGAGGAAAAAAATTATAAATAAATTGGAGATAAATCTCAACATTTAATTTGTCTATACTATTATGAATATTCTAGAATATTCCATGCAGGTTAAATCCCTACTATCTATCCAATAATGATTGATAATTAAATTACCAATTGTTTTATGATGCGACACAAAAATAGCTCTGTGGTGCGGCTCTAGCTCTATAGAAACCCTAGTTTCAACCTTCCACTATGGCATCTCCGAATGAGGCTCTCGCTCCCCCTCCCCCTTTGGATGATAGGTGACAGTCTTCCAAACCTTATTAGCATTGCTGCCAAAATGTGCTTGATGTTCCAAATCATTCAAAAATTTCATCAAGATAGATGATGAAATTTGTAACGTCGCTCTTCCCATCGGGCTCAAAGAACATTGATCACCTTTTCAGAGAGAGCCTTGATTGGAAAATTTATGGGGATGTGGACATCCTCATTATCCATGGAATCCTGG
The DNA here is from genome assembly GCA_034641835.2 of Pinus albicaulis. Lineage (NCBI taxonomy): Eukaryota > Viridiplantae > Streptophyta > Pinopsida > Pinales > Pinaceae > Pinus > Pinus albicaulis. The sequence continues at coordinate 433,947,675 of CM076576.1, read as the reverse complement.
CTAGAAAAAACATTGATAGTGAAGATGAAGGGTAATATTGTCCGTTATGAAGTTTGCAATCGATTATTTTCCTTCTTGTTCAAATTCAAAGAACACACAAACATAATCTTCAGAAATGGATCACATTTATTTGGTTCCATGGGGATGTACTTGAATAAATGGAATTTTGACTTCAACCCTGATGAAGATCTATTCCAACAATAATTCCAGTATGTGTTAAGCCTTTTTGTTTACCCTTGTCGTGTTGGAGTGACAATTTCCTAAGAGCAATCAGGAATGGAGTTGGGAAATATTTGGACAAGGTAGAACCCAAAGGATTCATATTTTCCTATGAAAAATTATGTGTTGAGGTTCATCTCGAGAAATTATTTCCTTCTGAGATAAAATTAACCCTAGGAGATTATGTTCATAGGAAAACCCTAGATTATGAACAGATCCCCTTAAAATGTAGGCATTGTCATGAATACGACCATTTTACTAGGGAATGCTCTAAGGTCCCTGGAAAAAATGGATTGGCTCCATCTGCGTCTCTACTGGATCAATGGCAAATGCAACAGAGAGGTGGAAGTAAAGGATAAGCATATGTTCTAAACCCCCAAATCACTTGTCAGAATAATGGGGCTTCTACATCTAATAATAGCTTCAATGCTCTACAAATCCATGGAGATGTTGATCTGAAGGGTCGATCTCCAAACCAGATCAATGAAGAATTGAAAAATTAGGAAGACCTTGTTGAAGCCAAAGAAGTAGAAATTCAGGATCCTGATCCACCTCAGGTTGCCCCCAAATAGCCACACTAGGAGCGCACTCAGGACCCCCACCCTAAATCCTCGAGAGTAGTATGGAACAAATATGTGGTAGGCAAAGTCATTAGTCACAATATGGGTCAATCCTTAGTCTAGGAGAATCAAGGAAGTAGTCAAGAACTGGAGAGAATTAAGTACAAAGGTTGACCACTTAAAAAGGAAAAAAAAGGTGAGAGAAAAAGAAGTTGAACAAAATAGAAAGTGTGGGAATTAGTTGGTCATTACTGAAGCCCTAACAATAAAAGGAGGAAAATGATAGGATGAATTGAAGGGGGAGGTCCCTCTCAAATTTCTCCCTCTAAATGAAAGTGGTATATTGGAATACATGGGGCATAGGTGATATGAAATGACTGTATTATTTTTGTTGTGCTAAGTGTCTTTCATGTTTAAAAACATGTGCATAATTTCCTCTTTAGTTTTCATAAGGATTAAGGAGTTTTTCCATATTTTGTAGATAATTTTTAGTGAATTAGAAGCATGAAATAAACATAAATAACACTGAACAATAGTGTAAAACAGAGAAATAAGTCACCACATGAAATTTAAATAGCAGGCATGATGAATCAGTTCACCCCTCCTGGGCTACATCTGTTGGTCCAACTCCTAGTGGCTTGTCCATCTTTCATTATGCTTAAAATTTTGCTATACATGTAGTTACAATGCTCTAATGGTTTTTTTTATCTACACCAATGGCTTCATAATGCTCCAATTATTCAAAAATGACTCTTGATTCACTCAGAATGGTCAAAAATTGAACCTCCTACAGTTTTTCCGAGTATCTCCTAGGAAAACTCCACTAAAAGTGGAGAACTTCAGTTAACTGGAGCCAAATCTGGGTTAGCCGCAAATTTAGGCACGCCCCTAAACTCTCTGCTGATTAAACCATACATTTAATGTTTGCGGTTGGGTGGTGGCCACATGTGGACACCCAAACCACTACATAACTGACGTGGTTAGCATAACTCACGCTGAACTCCAGTTTAACGTTGAACCATGGGTTTATTGACTGTCAGTTAATGTTATCCGCGTGATTGTGTTAACATTTAAATTTTTCCTTTTGAAAATACTCTAGGGATCGTTGGTGGGTTGGGACCGTCGGCAGTTCCCAACCCCCAAATGCATTTTCAACACATAATAAATACAACCCGCAACCATAGACTGTTAAGAAACATTGCGTAGAGTAGTCGGTAAGGTGTGCGCGTGCCCAGAGGGAGGTCAGGGGGTCGAGTCCTACGGCCTCCAAAAAAATTTTAACATGTCATTTTAGGGACATGTGGTGGCCTCAGGGCTGGCCACGTGGCACACTATAATTGGCTCATCTAACCCCGTACCACAAATAGAAAATAGACACTTGTCAAATAGCGATTGGTCTGGTGGAGGGAATATTCCAAAGAATATTCAATTTTTTGCTGACTATGCATCCACTTTGCTGACTCTGCATCCCAGTCAAACCTGGTCAAACTATCATAATTTTAGTTGTTTTCCATTTCGATCAGAATGCAATATCTTCCTCATACGACATCAATTTTTCGAGCGATTCACGGCGCTAGAATCAGGAAGATGAGATCTACGCAACCATCCTAGTTTCAACAAAATCCTGTAACTTTGAATTTTGAGTAGAATTTATGAACTCCTGATCATTCCTCCCCATTGAGAAGCTTTTGGACCCCAAAAGACTTGATTACATGTTCAATAGATGAGGGTACAACTCCCTCATCTTTCCAACCTCCATCCATTTTTACTTTCTTGGTTTAGTTCCTTTGAGCCCAACTCTAAGGTAGTCAATGCTTCCCCTCTTTGATGCTCTTGTCCTCCTATCAAGAATTGTATCTTCTTTGAGCTCATCTAGAAATTTTGGCAAGAAATATTCAATAGAAGGTAGTTAAACATCACTTCCTTAATCATCGATCAAAGGAGGCTCATACAAGTGTAAGTTTTCAACATTAACAACTGAATACATTTGCATGTAAGAAGGAAAGTCAAGTTGGAATGCATTATTACCAACTTTCTTTATGACCTTGAAAGGACCATAGAAAATGGGTTTAAGATTTTACCTTCCCCTTGCATCCTTTCTTTTCTAATGTGCAACCATACCTCATCTCCCTCTTGAAACTTGTGATCAACCTGGTGTTTTTCATGCCTCTCTTTGTATTTTCTTTGACTTTTCTCAAGTTGTTCTTGAACTTGTTGATGTATCATCTGAATTTGCTCAATGAACTTACGAGCCTTATCAATATCACTATGGCCATCAATTTCAACATCCTTCCCTAAGATGAAGTCTAATGGCGATTTTGGAAAATACCCAAAGCATACTTCATAAGGTGAGGTTTGTGTTGAAGAGTGTTTTTCTTGGTTGTGAGTGTGTTGAATATAATGCAGTTGTTCACTTGACAACTTACGATGTTTGCTAAAATATCCTCTCAATAGATGCACAACTATTATGTTCACCACCTCGGTTTGACCATCTTTTTTTGGATAAAAAGTGGTACTCTTTTTCAATTTTGTGTCCATGATTCTCCATATATTTGACCAAAAATTCCCAATGAACCTAGAATCCTTGTCACTAAAAATAGAAGTGGGCAATCCAAAATGAACCCAAACATTTTGAAAATAAAGTTCAACAGATTGTTCAATAGTAATGGTTTTCTTACATGGCATAAGTATAGACATTTTACTGAATCTATCCACAACTACAAAAAGATAATCATGTTGCTTTCTTGACATAGGTAGACCTCCAAAAAAGTCCATGGAGACACTCTCCCATGGCCTTGATGGTACCAATAGTGGCGTGTACAATCCAAGATTCCTATTACTAGGCTTACTTGTTGCATACATAGAACAACCTCTTATAAAACGTGATACACTATCTATCCTGTGAGGCCAATAAAAATACCTCTGTAGATGCATCACTATTTTTATTACCCTAAAGTGTCCAACAATAAGATAAGAATGAGCTTCTCTCATGACACTTAGCCTCTCTCCTTGTGGAATACATAGCTTTCTCGAATGAAACAACAATTTTTTATGCGTGTGATAATATTTTTCCTCAACTTGATTCCCTTCACTCAAACTAGCATACACATCTTGGAAATCAATGTCATGTGTATATTGTTCTATGTAATTCTCATGTACAACAGAATCATTTTTTAGTAAAGTAGAAGCACCAATGATTGGTCTCGAAAGCATATCTGCAACTTTATTGAATATACCTTTTTTGTACCTTATAGCCAAGTGAAATTGTTGCAGAAATCCCATCCACCTGAAATGTCTTGATTACTGCAATTTTGTTTGTGACTGCAAGTACTGTAATGGTTGGTGATCGGTGTGTACAATAGTCTCTTTCCCCATCAAGTAGTTGTTCCACTTCTTGAAACTTTGTACCAATGCATATAGTTCTTTGCCATATGTAGGATAATTAGTGACAGCACCATTAAAATTTTCTGAATGAAAGGCGATTGGCTTACCATGCTGCAAAAGAACTGTGCCCATGGCATAATCACTAGCATCGGTTTGTATCTCGAATGGTTGTCTCAAATTTGGTAATGCAAGGACTGGAGCTGAACTGAACTTTTCTTTTAAAGCTTCGAAAGCTTATTGTTGTTTGCCTCCCCATTGGAAGCCTTTCTTCACACTTTTCATTGCATGCATAGGAGCTTCGATGGAAGAAAATTTAGCAATAAACTTCCTCCAACATTGAGCTGCACCTAAGAAACTTCTTACCTCGGTAACTGTTTTGGGTGTGGGCCAATTCACAATGGCCTCCACGTTATAAGGATCAATCCTCAATTCTCCTCCTTCTACAATATGTCCCAATAGACCAAAGAAGTCTTTCCAAACTCACATTTTGACGTCTTAAGAAAAAAAATCTCTTTCTTCAAAATATCAAGCACTCTATTCACATGCAAGACATGATCTTCTCTTGTTTTGCTGAAAATTAAAATGTCATCTAAGTACACAATAAAAAAGTCATCAAGGAATGGTCGCAAAACATTATCCATAACTCACATGAAAGTTTCTGTTGCACTACATAAACCAAAAGGAATAACTAGTCACTCAAAGAGTCCTTGTTTGGTTTTGAATGCAGTTTTCCATATATCACTTTCTTCAATTTTTATTTGATGATATCCACTTCGTAAATCTAACTTATTGAAAAACATTTCTTCTTTTAGCTGATTAAGAAATCATCTATTCTTGGGAGTGGGTAACAATTTTTTACCGTAATCTTGTTCAAAGCTCGAAAATCTACACACATGCGCCAAGCCCCATCTTTCTTTGGTATCAAGACTATGGGTGAACTGCATGGAGAGGTGCTTGGCCTTATGATTCCTTTATCCAACATCTCTTTGGTTTTCCTCTTTATTTCAACATTCTCTAATATCGACATGCATTACATACCAATGTTTGGAAGAGGACAATGTTGTTGCAACTGAATCTCATGTTGAATTTCCCTTTTTGGAGGCAATCCTGTTGGCTCCTGAAACATATCATGATGCCCATTAACCACATGATATAATTTTTATTTCAACTTGGGATCACATCCCTCAAAATATTCATGATTAATATCAGCTTTAGGCTTAATCATAAGAAGAACAAAATTCTTACTTGAATTTACTAGCCTCTTTACTTGTCCAACATTTATCAAAGCAATGTTTGTCTTCTTGTGATGTGCTCTTACAATGAACTCCTTGCCATATTTGAATAAATGATACTTGTTATCATGGAGATATAATATCTCTTTCCTATCATACAAGTAAGGAATCCCTAATACAATACCAGTTATGTCAAGCGGAACCACATCTAATTCAACTTTGTCAACAAATCTTTCAGTGATTGCAAACCTCAATATACATTTCTTTGAAACCTATAGATTTGCATCCTTACAAATCCAACCCAATGGATATGGTTTTGGATGTGGTATGGTCTCAAGGTTAAGTTTTTTGACCAAATCTTCAAAGATTAAGTTTTCATGTGACCCACGGCCAAACAATGTGTCTATCTTGGTATGCTTGGATATGACCCTCACATGAAACATTTATATTCTTTCTTCTTCATTTGGAGTGTTTATGTGATAGTTTGATGTACTGGTACAGGTTTTAGTTTCAATTTATTTTCCCTTCATGTTCTTCAATCCCATGGCTGTAATTTTAGTTTCATCACCTGAATTAGATCCTAAATCATGTTGAGTTGTAGCAGTAGTTTTCTGTTTCCGTTTATTGTTGGGTTTCTTTGGCCTCAATTCAGGATGTAATTTCCAACAATGAGTTTCATCATGGCCTTCTTTTGAAAAATGTTTACAAGTCACTTTTTCTCCCTCTTTCTTAATAGATGCATTTTTTTTTTTTTGGCTTTTGAAGTCTTTTCCTTGGCTTTACCCTTATAAGGTTTCCTTCTACCCTTTTAAGAAATGTTCTTCCCTCTAGCTTCTAGATGTGTGGCTTGAACACAAACTTCATCTAGACTGGTGGGGTTAAAAATGAAAATAGTATGTTTTGGGTAGCTATGTAAGCCTCCTATATACTTTAGCAAAGTATCTTGGCTTTGAAAATCCACCCCTAATAAAAGAGCTCTTCTCCTAAATTCTTGGGTGCATTCTTGCACATTTTGTCCCTTTAAATGCCTAAAGCTTTTCCAATTCGTGATGGCTTTCTGCATATGAGCTAATGGATAAAACTATTTTTTAATAGTAGTAATAAAATCTGACCATGATAGAATAATCTTACCATGTTTCTTGATTTCCTCCTTTGTCTTGGCTTCCCACCAAACAATTGTTGCATCTTCCATTCTCAAAGAAGCTAATTTAATTTTTGTATCATCATCTTGAAGGTTCCGTATTCTCAAATAGACCTCCAATTTTCTAATCCAATTATCTAGCTTGTCCGCATTTACTTCACCATTAAACATTGGCAATTCAAAATTAACATCAAGTTTTAATAAAGGATATTTACCAGTGCTCTTGGACTTGTGTGGCTGATGTACTCAAGAATAAGTAGGGGAGGATGATGATGATGAGGGTGAATATGATGGCTCTCCATTGCCTTCATTTCCTCCATTTCCCTTCTTTGACTTATCTTCATCATGTTGACCTCCTAACTATCCTTGTCCTTCCTTTTGAAGTTTAGATCCTTCTCCTTCCAGTCTCTCATTCCTTTCTTGATGAAGAATTCTAACCATCTCAGTCATGTCAAGAAATTCTTTCCTAAACACTCTTTCTTCCTTCTTAGGGTCAAATTCTTCATGGATTTCTCCTTCCTCATGAGGCATGCTTAATGGAGCTTCTGCTTCTTTAGGAGGTGAACTAGGTGGTGGAGATTGTGGAAATATTGCTCTCCTTTGCTTTGGCTCCTTTTGAGACCCTCCTGCTTCCACCGGTTTGCCTTCTCCCCTTTTGAGCTTGAGCCTTGTAAGCATCTAAAACTTGCAAACAGTTAAATAATTCTTTGCACTAAACAACACTAGAGAAAAAAAAGAGCTTTGATACCAATTTGATCTAAAATGATTGTATTGGTTTTGTTGTGCTAAGTGTCCTTCAGTTTTAAAAACATATGCATAATTTCCTCTTTAGTTTGCATAAGGATTAAGGAGTTTTTCCATGTTTTGTAGATGAATTTTAGTGAGTTAGAAGCATTAAATAATCATAAATAAAAATTAACATCAGTGTAAAACAGAGAAAAAAGTGACCACATGAAATTTACACAGCAAGCATGATGAAGCAGTTTACCCCTCCTGGGCTACATCTGTTGCTCCAACTCCCAATGGGTTTTCCATCTTTCATTATGCTCAAAATTTTTCTATTACATGTAGTTAAAATGATCTAATGGTTTTTTTATCTACACCAATGGCTTCAAAATGCTCCAATTAGTCAAAAATGACTATTCATTCACTCAGAATGGTCGAAAATTGATCCTCTTACACTTTTGCCCAGTATCTCCTGGGAAAACTCCACTAAAAGCGGAGAACTTTGGTTAACTAGAGCTAAATATAGGTTAGCCGTCAATTTAGGCTCACCCCTAAATTCTTCTTTGATTAGACCGTGCATTTATTGTTTTCGGTTAGGTGGTTGTGTTATGAAACCAGCTCCAAAAATAGAAGAAAAGAGAGATCAATGACTTAGAAATAAGCCACTTCGAGGGGGAAACCTCCAATACATTACATAAAAGAAAAATTATTGGATGATACAAATGAAAAACCTTCTTTCTATGTATAGGAGTCCATCGGGCCACAATATAATCCTAGCCGACCTAACAATAATAATTTAAGGGCACAATTATAACAATATGGGGGTTACAGGGGTACAACAATAAAAATAAGGGGGCTACACTAACAACAATAAGGGGATACACTAGTATTATAGGGACCTAACATGCCCCTCTCCTTCAAACAAGTGTTTCCCTCAACACTTTATTAGTTTTGGATGCTTCTGTATAAAATTCTCATCCTGCCATGTGGAATATTCAATGAGTAAGTTCTTCCACTTGTTGACATACTCTGAAATTGATCGATTTGGTTGTAGTCGAGTTCTTATTTCTTTGACAGCTTTAGAACTTCTTTCTTTGCGATGTTGATCTTCTTGTTGTTTCATTCAATTCTGCACCAATGTTAGGTTATCCTTTAAAAGTTGGAGAACTTGTTGTTGATGCTCGATGTGATATTTCACTATTTTATCATCCATATTAGCTTTAATTTTGTCCTTCAAACCATCGAACTTAGCTTTCCATTTTTCTTTTAAACCATCTATGTCATCTTTTATTGCTCTTTGTAAGATCGAAATTTGTTGCACTTGGTGCCGTAATTTTGATATCTCATACTTCAATTATTCCTCTTCATGCGTCATAGTATAACTTTCTGAGGCTTAATGGGTGTGGAATTATTTTTAGGAGGAATTTTAGAACCCAATACTGATATCTATGCTTAATAGGCCCTTGGAATCACTTAAAACTGATTTTTCAAACAAGACTTATGCAATTTGAAAAAAAGATACACACCTTTTTTCTTGATTTTGAGGACATCGATATTGAAACTAAATTATCTCTGTGATTTCAGATCTTCAATATCTAAAATTTGGCCCTATAGTAGCCCTCTGAATCTTCTTTCCAATGCCAGAGGTATGACCTGATTTGGATTCTTCAAGACAAATTTATGCCAAATCTCCCACAATGACCTAATTATGGACTGGTTCAGTAGAGCGAACTTGTACGGCGTGCCACATATCACTATTTCCTCCTTCGATCTAAAATTGATATACAGGAAACTAAAGTCCGTGTACTTGCAGCCAATTTTTACATAATTCTAATCTAATTCTCAGAGAGAGAGTTATGACGATTTTCCCACAGTTACCTCTTTGAGATGAAATTCAGGAGCCTGAAAAATCCCTAACTTCCACAGACCTTATCTCCAAAAATATTTTGAATAAAGCTCTGAATATTTTCCACGACGTTCCTTAGGATTTTGGCTTCACTCTATAAAAATTTCAGCTTCTGAACCCTTGTAGAAAAAAACGTTATAGCGAAAATTCCAGGATGACCTGTTTAGGTTAAATTCAGGACTTTGCAAAAATCCCTAACATCCACATATTACATCTCCACAAATATTGCGAACCAAGATCTAAAATTGTTCCACGACATTCCTCGGGATTTTGGCTTTGCGCTGTAAAAATTTCAGCTTCTGAACCTTCGTAAAAAAAACAGTATAGTGAAAATTCCATGAAGACCTGTTTGGAGCAGTAAGACCCTAGAATCCAAAGCTCTGATACCAAATGTTATGAAACCAACTCCAAAAATAGAAGAAAAGAGAGATCAACTCCCTATAAATAAGCCACTTTGAGGGAGCTGTTGAAAATGCAGCAAGATGATGGAGCTTAGTGAAATGAAGTCGCCTTCACTAAGTGGGCACGCAGGCAAATTTTGGCGCAAAGTCTATTTTTAGACATATGGAGCATGGTCCAGGGGTTGCAGTATGTTATTCTTGGAGTATTGGTCATGTTGGTAAAAATATATGGACCTCTATTTTTTTACCTATAGGTCGAAGTCTATTTTTAGACTGCCTATCCTAAAAATAGGGAAGTCAAATATTATTTACCCTTAATAATATTTGGACTCTAAACTTCAGTTTACTCTCTTGGAGCACTTTAGTTCGAGCTACAGAAGTGGCTCATGCATCTGACAGAGGAATTACGCTATTCCTAGGGGTTTGGTGAGCTCATGCATGGTTGACTTCGGTTAGGACTTCAGTGGCAGAAGTTTGGTGGAGTTGATGAGACAGTTGGTGGAGTTGTGTTCGGTTTAACTTAGTTGAACTAGTTGAGATTAGTTTAACTAGCTAATAAACTAGTAATGAGTGGAGTGAATTAAATATTATTTAATTCAATAATTATTAACTCATTATTCAACTCAAGAACACATCAGTTCACTACAGTGCATGGACAATTCAGTGGAGACCAGTGAAAGAGGTAGATGAAAGGGTTGAGATAGCTATCAGTTGTGACATCAGTTGTGCATGAGATTTTCACCACACTTGGAGGAATTTCCCATGATGATTGCACTGTCAAGCCAAGGAGATTCAAACCTTGGATCTCTCATTAGACCAGCCTTGATTATGCAATAGAGGTAGGAAAATAGTGGTTGAGTTTTGAACCTATGACTTGTTCAAAACCAAGCTAGTTTGTGTGTAACTTTATGAGATAGTACTGAGTACTTGTGAGGATTATTGTATTGAGTTTGTTACATGTTTTATCCATTAAAATATACACAATAGCTACGGGGTTTTCAGCTATAAGCTTTCCCCATACATACTATGTAATGTGTGTGATGTTTTGATGATCTTTTGATCGCATATCGCTTGTTTTATTTCCGCATGTGTGATGATCTGAGTGGAAGAGATTATGTGTTGCATATGAATTCGAATTGATATGTGATCAAGATAATCTCGGTGGCTAAATCTTCTTTATTCAGAAAATTTCTACAGGAGCAACCTCCAATGCATTACATAAATGAACAATTCTTGGATGATACAAATGACAAAACCTCCTTTCTATATATAGGAGTCCATGAGGCCACAATATAATCCTAGCCGACCTAACAATAATAATGTAAGGGAACAATAATAACAATATGGGGGTTATAGGGGTACAAAAATAACAATAAGGGGGCTACACTAACAACAATAAGGGGATAGACTGGTATTATAGGCACTTAACAGGTGGCCACATGCGCACCCCAAAACTGCTACATAATTGTGGTGGTTAGCGGAACTCGCGTTGAACTCCAATTTAACATTGAACCATGGGTTTATTGAATGTTGGTTAATGTTATCTGTGCAGTTGTGTTAACGTGTAAATGTTGTCATGTGACAATACTCTGGTGACCAGGCGAGTTGGGACCGCTGGTGGTTCCCAACCCCCAAACACATTTTCAACACATAATAAACACAACCGACAACCATAGACTGTTAAGAAAAAATTAGTAGAGTAGTTGGTAAGGTGTGCGTGTGCCCAGAGGGAGGTTAGGGGTTCAAGCCCTACGGCCTCCAACAAAATTTTACAATGTTGTTCAAGGATACGCGGCGGCCTCAAGGCTAGCCACGTGGTACCCTATAATTGGCTTATCCAACCTCGTACCACAAATAGAAAATTGATGCTTGTCAACTAGCAATTAGTCTGGTGGAGGGAATATTCCGAGGAGTATTCCCTTTTTTACTGATTGTGCATCCCAGTCAAACCTGGTCAAACTATCGTAATTTTACCTGTTTTCCATTTCGACGAGAACGCAATATATTCCTCATACGACATTGGTTTTTTGAGTTGTTCATGGCGCCAGAATCAGGAAGTCGAGATCTAAGAAACCATCCTGGTTTCTGTTATCACACTCAAAATTTTCAATTTTTTTTTTGATAAGGTCACCATAAGTTTCATGTTATGTCATGTTGGGCCAAGTCTTTAATGAGGAATTTACCAAATCATGTTTATCCTATGTCAAAAAAAGCCACCATAAGTCATGTCATGTCATTCAAATACACTCCATGTCTTTTTTTTTTTCACACCCATGCCTTCAAATTACAAAAGTGCACACCTGTCAATTTTTCAGAATTTCGTATCGATTTACAAAGGAAATCTGCAGATTTCATTATGAAACTGCCTAATAGTTTCGTAGCAAATCTGTCAGAAGCCTAACTGTCTTCGCTACGAAACTACATTTTTTCAGCCTAAGTGTCAAATTGGTGTAAGGTGTCAACTTTTGATAAGATAAGTAAGGGGTTATGTCATTTGAGTTTGTTATGATGATTCCCAAACATGCTTAGCCATATCTACTATCATTATTGTCTTTTATAGTCACATGTGTCATCATCAAACTCTGAGTTGTAAAAATTACCTTTTAAACTTTACCCTAAGCTACTCTTTGTCATTCAGTGTTCATTCTTGCATGTGAAGCATATTAGTGTCACTGTTTTAGAGCTGCTTCACCACACCAAGCAACTTGCTATCCAATTTGTCTTTACAAGTGTCACATTTTTAAGAGGGTGACTTGGTTATAAAGAGATATGGCCATGAAGGAAAAAGCATAAAATGGAGGCTCTATGGTTATATAGAATCCCATGGATATTAATCTATTCATGGAGGAACCTAGCTTTTCTGAAACATTTACCAATTCAAGGTGTTTTAATTTCTGCTAGAGCTTCAAGGGAATTTGTTGCGTTTTTGGACTGTGGGAGAAGTAAATTTAAAGAGAATATTATGGATTAAAAAAGATGAATTTGGAAATAATTATAGAGGTTGTTGTCAAGAAAAAAACAAGGAAGAATAATCTCCTTCACTTTTCTCACAGGTGCTACCAGTTTGGAGATCCGAAGATGCCTCTCAGACCTATTTTCAGAATCCAGAATTTTCTTGTTTTATACATGTTTTTCTAATGCTGATTCTGGACAGCTAGAGATGGTTTTCAAAAATCAAAGAGAGATTTTTATTAGGAATGAACGGATCTACAAAAACCTCTAGTTTTTTAGCCGCCATAAAATATGTGGAGATATAAGATCATTTATGAGCTCTAAATTTCAGAAAAAAACAGCTCTGTTTTTATTACTATAGAAACTTGTTGAATGGTGAAAATGTTGTTTGTTCAGGATAAGAGGTAGTTTGAACCTATTATGCTTTAACATACTTCATCATATCATCTTGTATAATTATAGACTAAATATTGAAGAAAATCACAAAATCTGCAATTTCTGGTTTATTAGACAGTTTTGTAGTGTGCTTCAGGCTTAAAGCCAGAAAAAACGATACGAAAATTCTGAAGATGCAATTTTTCTTTGGAATTCAGTTTTATGAAGGATTAAGGAGGGGATTTGTTTGGTTTCAAGAAGTTTTGGCAGATTTAAGGTTTTTAACCATAAACAGTGGCAAGGATATGGATGAAAATAGAAGACTTCAGACACTATGAAAACTCGCTACGAAATTGCCTAAAACTGCCCTGTTTCCTAGCAAGAGATATTTTGAAGATTTTTGAGGGTTCCAACAACACACTAGCCATATAGAGACATCTAGCCTGTCAGTGGGCCATCCCAGTAGAGACTCATTACTCAAAATGAGTGTCACACATCCATCTCAATGGGAAGACTAATGATTAAAGTGAAGATTATCCATTCCTGAATAATATGATTGTGTTTCCTAAATCTAGGGGTGTTTTAAATATGTTAAGTGATGGTGAATTGTCTCTCGAACATGTGATCTCTATTATGTAACTGTTTTACTGTTAGAAAAAATGAATGTAATAAATAAAAATTAGAGTCCCATTAGGATTATGACTTCTTAAAGGATAGTTGTCCTTTTTTTGTTCCAAGAAAGTAGTTTAAGTTATGTTAGGTGTCAGAGTTAGAGTTCGAGGATCTAGCCAGCTGGGCAGATCATTTACATTATAAAGAATTTTTATTTATATACTGAACATCGAAGAGCAAAGGGCTGGAGAATATTGCACCAAATTTCTACTTGTTATGCTTCTTCCATTATCAGTAATATACAGTGACATTCTACTTCTAGACCTGTGATTCTAATGAGGTGTTTAATATTTTGTTGATCTATATCTTTTATGCTTAATCACTTGCTGTGAATTTTATCTCTAATTACTCAAAATTCATGATATCATGCTCTGACTTCCTTTAGGGGTTAAATTGTTGTGTTTTCCTTATGTTATGTATATGAATCATCTTTATTAAAAACCTCTATTTTCCTCAGCCTCTATGTGAATAATTACTGTCACTAAGAGCACTGATGTTCACTTCATAGCCTAATGGTAGCAAGCCTTAATTTTTCAACCTGCAATCATGCAAAACCAAGTCACAATTCATAGAGTTAGCGATCTAGTATTATTTTGATTGAAAATCATAAATCCCCTTTGAGAAATCCCTCTCAAACTGAAGAGGCTAATCTTCAGTTAGAAGTGGTTTGGAAGAGTTACATTGAATTGATTGATAAGCAGCTTATCAAGATTAATTTGGTGATAACAGTTTCAACCCAATCCTGTAACTTTGAATTTTGAGCAAAATTTATGAACCCCTGATCAATAGGGTCCCAAAAAACACCTCACAATAAAATATTTGGTTAAGTAGGAAAAACCATGGATTCTCTTCTTACAAGAAACCAAATTAGAAGAATAAGAGCTTTTCAAGGTACCAAGTGTATTTCGGAATAACGGTGAAGGAATATTTTATGAATAAATAAATCATAAAATAATTTAATAAATAATATATATATATATATATATATATATATCTATATATATATATATATATATATATATATATATATATATTATTTATTATTTATTTATTTAGCCAATTTTAACTATTACTAATTAATGAAAATTCATTTTCAAAAGGCATAACCATTTAACCTCATGGTGAGTCAACGAATATTTAGGCATACCATCCAAGGGAATGCAAATAGTCCTTCAAGTATTCAGTTAATAAAAAATATTTATTACATTTTATTTTGCAATTCTGCAAGTGAATTCAAAAGCGAATCATGTATGTTTACTCTAGTGGTATCAGAGCCATTCAGCCCGTTGGATGTTATCTACTATACAATCTACCATCAATCTTAGATCCTAAAATAATGGAGACTTATTTTGAGGAATTAAGAGTGTCTCGTAAATCTAAATTTGAGTTTCTAAGTGAAATTAAAGAATAATTACAACAAAAAAAAATATCATTTACATAATCATTAATGACCTTCAAAATATTGGATTCAACACCTACAATGGAAGTTGACATGAAACTAACTAACATTAAAAATGTTCTAACCAATAAAATGACATGGAACATGTTAAATTAGGATCTCCTCATCATGACGTAAATGTGACTGATAATCAATGTGGGTATATGAAAACTAAATATGAGAAGAAGGAGAAAGAAAATTAATCTACAAAATTTATTGATGAAGAGTCACTACATTCTGCAAAACATCACAAAAATGCTATATCAATCATAACTTATAATGAATAAGACCTTAAATATGGACATAATTGTTTTACTAACGCTGAAAGTGTTGGAATTGAAGGGGATACCATGGTATGGGAACCAAAATCATTAGACAATAGACCTATAAATAAACCTTCGGATCATACCCCCCCTCCAAGATACGCAAGAATAGTCTGTCCTTGTTTCAAAAAATCAATGTAGAAGTCATTGTTCCCTTAAATGTCATGAGAAGAAATATTCCACATGAGGATACCATCAACACTATGGGTTTATTTTCTCATCAAAAATTTCCTCCCGAACTTAAAATCTTGCACCCCTCCATGCCAAATGATAAGATTGGAAGTGATTGGATCATGGAAAAGAATTTTGATAGCCTACAAGATGGGAAAGAATCAAAGGATTCATAGGGTCCTTCACAATATTGGCCTAAGCCCAAGATCCCATACATTTACAAGTCAAATAACAATATTTTAGGTGATCATAATATTTTCAAGAAGCAAAAAACAAAGGCCTTTAAAACAATTAATACAAAAAAAGAAATTGCATTTGTTGGGTCTTCCATTCATCCTAATGAGGAGAAAATGGCACAAGTTAAGCTTGTATTTCTTGATGGATTTCCCCCATATTGGGATGGAGAGGAATCTAAAATCAACTAACTTTGAAGCCATATCATTGATACACCTAGAAGAAGGGATTTTGAATCTAATAGTCCTAATATTTATACACATGGAAATCCCATAAGAAAATAATATAAAATTATCCATGGAAGTTATATAGCTGAGAACCCAAGACAAGGAAAACCCAAAACCAAGAAAAATAGTGGTAGTATTGAAATACCAACTCCTATTAGACATAATGAAATAGATGGTCAAAAAATAAAAATAAAAACCATATGTAGAGGCTCTATGAAATCTAATATGAAAAATGTATTATCAATTCCCAAATTTGCTTAATTCAACTCGAGAAAGTTTACACATGAATTTTGATTTCCAGATGAAACTATTTTGGGTGAACTAATGGATTTTGAGATTTTCCTTGCAAAGGTTGCTACAGGTAGCACCCATTATGTGTTTGATCCATTCCTTCCCACTTATATAACTTCCAATGTTTTTCTCAGAGCAAAGATGAGACATTATTCTGTAGGAAACATGGGCACCTAATATACAGGATGCAAATTCATTCCAAACTATCCTCCCCTCCTCTCATTGGTCAAATTTCAAGAACTAATCGCAAAAACTAACCAATGTTTTCTCGACGAAGGATAAAAAATACATGAGATGAGAGAAACAATCTGGTCAAACACCTAGAAACGGTTCATATCTCTGCACCTGAATCGCCAATTCAAAACCATAAATTGAAAACTCTTCCTTCTCGATGGAAAATCCATAATATTATTAGGTAAAATCATCTTGATGTTTTATTTATGATATAATGTACTATTCCCTTCTGCACCAAGACCCTACCTCTGTTCCCCGGTGCACCCTGGCTAACCTAAAAATCTGCTAACATCTTCTTAGTGGTCAATCATTGTGCTGTTGGTTGTCTGACTCTCCTGATGTTGTAATATTGGGGTAAAGCATCACATTCCCCAAATTCAAATACCCTGGCTCGATTAAGATATATATCAATTGATTAATGTATATCGGTTGGTTAATCGATTATTAGTTTATAAAATAATATAATTATATAAATTATATAATAATTATAATTATATTATAAAGTTATAATTATTTAATATATATATATATATATATATATATATATATATATATTAAATAAACATTACTTAGAAAAAAAAATCCCGAGAAAGGGAACAACCCTGATTCCAAGGTAGTACTATTGATTACTTATACATGCTGAAATGACATGGGAAAGTGAATAAATGGTTAGCGATTAAGCTTTGAGGGAAAATTGTTTTGAAGAGGGGCAATGTTGCGATCATAATTTATATAAAAATAAAATAAATATAAATGAAAATAATAATCATAATTATAGTTAATTAATGATTAGTTAATGAGCATGCATGTCTCTGAGGATATTACCATTCATGAAGGGGTACCTACCTAGGTATATAAGTGGCCATAATTGTAACATGCATTCATCCTTGTATTTTTTTTTTTGTAAGTTAGGCGGTACCTTTCTATTTTCTATTTATAAATGCAGGACAGGCTACATTAAAATAGTTATACTTTGGCCTCAACCTGCCCGTAGGAAACCAGGTCTGTTGGCCATCTAAGTGCTTTGAATGCTTGCCAAAATTGAAATTGTCTCTTTATCCTATACAGCGCATTAACTAGTTGTCCTACTGCTTCACCATGTTCAAGCTGATACCATAGAATAAGTTCTAGCTTATAACATACAATAAGATGCCATACTTCCAAAAAAACAAGATCCTATGAAAACTATTCATCAGAAGATGAAATTGGGGCTGGATCCTTGGCATGTGATCCCGGCATGTCCACCTGTTGCATCTGTTGAAGCAAATTCTCCATACGTTCCATCCTATCGTCCATTCTCTGAATGCGATCAGTTACTTGATATTGGGTAAGTTTAATATGCTGCAGGTGACTTTCAATCTTCTCCAACAAATCTTTAAAGAAGTGTTATGTCTTTGGCTGTACTTTAAACTCTCGAGGATGTGCACTTTGGATTGCTTTAGCTAGTAGGCATATCATTAGCCAGTATGTATGAATGGATTGGTTGAATAGACTG
This sequence comes from Pinus albicaulis, assembly GCA_034641835.2. Lineage (NCBI taxonomy): Eukaryota > Viridiplantae > Streptophyta > Pinopsida > Pinales > Pinaceae > Pinus > Pinus albicaulis. The sequence continues at coordinate 433,929,694 of CM076576.1, read as the reverse complement.
AGGTGACCTCGGGTGTTACCAGGGTCGTGAATGAAATCTAGAATGTCAGCTTCAACTTTGGTGTCTTCAGGGTCTGTCTGCAAATCTCTTTCCCAGCCATGAATTTGCATTCGGGTTGGAGAGGCATTGCCCAGAATGTAGTTTACTACCATATTTTCCAAGTGCTCCTGGTTTGTTTTCCTTCCTCGTTTCTGTGGTAGCTGTTCCTGCTGTACCTGCTTCCCCTTGGCTGTTTCAAAACGCAGACCACGTTTCCCCATGGTGCCTTGGTCCCTATTCAAGAGAACAGACATGCAAATAGTAATAATAACCAGAGTAATAACTAGAGTACAGATGGCCTCTCTGTTTTCAGTAATTCCAGTTTTAAAGTGCAACTGAGAGAAATTCCGAAAGAAATTCTTCCATAAAGCCGTGCGCGCAGAGCATGAACAGTATATAAAAATAAAACCACAGACAATGGAGCCCATAACTTGCAGGATAATGGTAAGCCAGAGAGCAAGCGTAGGGGTTGCATGAAAACAGGAATGAGCGCAACTGACGAGCATGCTGGAAATATTGGCGTATGCGGAGGGCGCAGAATTAAAACCCACTAAAACCCAATAAAACCCAGGACTCAGCAGGACCTTTTTAAAGTGAAAATCCAACAAACCCAAAGTAATGTTGTTTGCATGGCTGCTAAAAATAAAGAAATGAACAGAGGGTTCCCGACGGCAGGGGTAAAACAAACCCAGAATATCTTGAAGCCACTTTGCCCACAAAATGTATAGGCTGAACCCCAGACATTCATCCTTGTATTATTCATCCTATTAATAAAATATTATTTACAATACACTATGAATTTTACATTACAAAGTACAACAAGCTAAAATTTTTGTAATATTCCTAAAATTTAGCTTTTAGCTAAATGGAATATTATAGATCGTTTTGTCACTAGGTAGGTGAATACGTGGGTAGGGAGACCCATAAATCTCCTTAGAAGGAAAAATAACACTCCTAATGTAAAAGGAGAAAGAATAAGTAGTTGGATTAAGCAACCTTGGGTGTGAATTGGAGGGGATGCATGTTGAATAGATCAGCTTTGACCAAATCAACAACGTTGTCATGGAGGAGTGGCATTCATGATGAGACAATGCAGTTTTAGTGGAGGAAAAATTGCATGAGCTTAGTGGCAAGTATGGATGGGACCCAATGTGAGAAGGCTCACATAATATATATGGAGGGGATTGCAGCCATTGTTATTCATGTTTTATATTATTATTTGATATTGGTTTGCTTAGACTTTGCATCATTTAGATGTTTAGCGGGGTTTGTTGTGCTATTTACCACAAGGGTGTTCTTGATCGGGAATACCTACCTCATCCTCAAGGAAGGAGAGGTTCTTTGGGCTACATTTCCTCATTCTGGCATTTTGTCTAAGCTACCTCCTTCAGCTACAATGCAGTTTCTATTTAGAGATGGGTTGTGTTGCAGGGTGCAGCAAAGGAGGATCACATAGAGCCAATTTGGGCTTGTTCTCCAGCAGGGAGGAAGGCTATCCATTTGTGGATCAGCAAGGAAGGCTCCTAGGCATATTTACACATTTTTTTCATCAGAACAACCATCTACCACCCCTCACAGTGCAGTTTCAAACTAGATTTGTGTTATTTTTAGAGGCAGTTGCTGGGAGGGTTCATTGAGCTCATGAGGAGGGTCTATTTCTGAATAGAGGGATCAACCTTCTATTGATAAATACCATTGGAGGAGGACATTATCAATTCAGATATGTCATAGCCTCATTCTATTTTAGTTCCAGTTTGCAGTGACATATCAACCCTAGGGTTATTTTTCACATTGTATATTTTCTTAGTATTTCTAGCAATCTTTTCTAGATTGGCTAGAAATCATGTATTAGAGTCCATACATTCTTTCTAGGCATTGATTTTGTATCCATCATCCATATTACATTTATGTATGATTACAACAACAACTACACTGATATAGACAACGTTATCACTACTTTCCGACATTCTATACAGTAGCAGCAACTCATGTGCTTATCGATATGATCATTGGAGGCTTGTTCTTATTACTTGAGTGGCTTGACCCTCAAGATTTTTTTATATATTTTTGATGATATCTTAATAAAATTATGGCTGCATATTTATCCCTCTTATGACATGTTCAAAATTATTGTTTTTTACATTATTATGTCTTGTATTGTTGCTATTTCCATTTTGGAATATTATAGTGGTATCAGAGCATAATCTTGGCTTAGCATGTGCATTCAAGACATTATGCCATTAGGAGGAGAAGCTTCTCATAGGAAGGATAAGTTATATAGGAGAAACAAAGGCATGATTCCATTATTTGGAGAAATGAAGAAAGAGAGGATCTCCTAGCTTCTTTTCCAAACTGTGAAAAATATCAAGAAAGATATCAAGGAGATGAAAGGGGAGAGGTGTAAAAAATTTCCAAGAGGGTTTGAAAGTGAAGAAAACCCTAGATATTCACATGATGGGTGTGGAAATTTAGCCACACATGAAAATCCACAACGCAGTTTATTGCTCACATTTACTGCAAGAGAAATGGAGGCTGAAGATGCACCCAAGGAGGATATCTTGAGTGACTATCTTTAGGAGTATGAGTCTCAATCTTGGAGATTCAAAGAGAACTTGGAATTCAAAGGGTTTTTACAAATCAAGGAAGATATAATATTCAATAACCATAATAGAAGCAAGAGAGGTAGAATATTTCTATCTAACTTTGATGGATCAGCAAAGTGCACAACCAAGGCTTGGGTGAAGGAGCTAGATTCCTATTTTCAGCTACACCAAGTCTCAGAAAAGGAGGCCATTAGAGTAGAAGTGCTGCACCTTAAAGGTATGGCCCATGATTGGTGGTTTTATAGTTCTGCTTCATTTCATCATGAAAGTGTAAATACTTATGCAGGTTTCACTAAGAAGATAGTAAAATATTTGATATTAAACATTGTAAAACATATTTTGTTGAAACCAAAAATTCAAAACCTTTGCATGAGTTGGAGGGATCTATTTTACCAACTCTACTCCCTATTTCTGTTGAAGGGGATAAAAAAATGCATAATACCTTACCAAGGGAAAGATCCCCACTTCTTGAAGAGCCCTCTTCTATAGATGAAAACATGGAGATTCCTCCTTGAAGGGAAGACCAAGATTTAGGGTCTCTCATTGATGATGAGGCATTCTAAAATATTGGTGAAGAGGATAAGCATAAAAGAGCTAACAGCATTGTACCATTAGGAGAAGATCCATCACAACATGGAGGTGGAAAGGGAGCCATTGCTTCCATTAGAGGAGCCCTTGTGTCTTTGCAAGGAGTTCCAAATGATCTAACATGTGGGGACCAAATCATGCATTAGTTTTTGTTGATTGTGAAACTTGGCAGATGGAAGGAGGAGAAGAGGAGAAGGATCAGCATCAAGGGATGATGAGAATTCACCCTTATTTATTTTATGAGGTTTCTGCATAGAAGAAGGAGACTGTATTGTGCAGTGAAAGGAGGGACAAATCAGTCGACTCATATATACAGTCTGCTTTAGATCTTGATGTTTTACTACATGGAGGCATTCCACCCGGAATGCCATCAGATCTAAAGTTAGTGAGAGAGATCTTACCATTTGGTTCACCACTCTTAGATTTCAGAGGGGTGAATACCTTGGAGGGGTCTAGTACAATGCAGAGAGTATGGGTTAGACTCAAGGAGGAGGGATACACTCTCCCATTTTTAGTATTACCCACTCTTACTACATATTCTGCACTGACAAAAGTTGCTGCAATATTAGAGGATGGTACCACCATGGTCCAAGGGAGCTGCTCCATGGATTTGGAGAAACAGATGGTACTTCCTTTGAGGAAGGAATCCTCCATATATTGGAGTAGATGGAGGCAACTCATGCTTACATTGGCCAAGATCAAGAGGTTCTTTTTGGATGGTAGTTTCTCATGGGAGGCCATCTTCCAAAGACCACCACTTCTACTTGAGCATGACCAGTTTCATGATGGGCATGGCAGCACTTTGGAGGATGACTTTGGCATGAGGAATGTCAAAGGAAATGATAGCAGCATGTGGGGAAATTCACATTTCAGATCTTCAGCACTGTCTCTTAGGAGGATTGATCCATATTGGAGGTCTCAAATTTTGGTAGAGTACTCTAAGGATATTGTTGCTTGCATGATTCTTGATGACTTGGAGGGAGATTGTAATATTCCAAAATTTGCATGCAGCAAATTGGAATATTGATTTTTGCTGTTTTCACTTAGGAGAAGAATAAATGGGTAAGGAGGCCCATGCATAATAAAAATATGAATAAAATCCCTCATAATGTGAAAAAGGATCAACATAATAACTGGATTTCACATTCCATGTGTGAACAGGGACTTTTTTCATGTGGACAAAGTCAAGTTTGACCAAGTCAACAACATTAATGTTTGAGGAGTGGATCCTAAATAAATCAATGCTCAATATGAACAAGGTTAAATCTGAGCTATTTTCATAAGCACACTTAAGTTTGAAAGAGGTTAGATCACTTGACCAAGTCAACCAGGACCAAATCAACAGCGCTATCTAGATGCAACGAACCTCCTAGATGCACAACGTAGTCTTAGTTGGAGGTTACACATGTGAATGGAGCTATATCATTGAGATGGTTTAGGGTTTGGCAGGGCTTATATCTTATAAAAGGAAGGGGAGGACATCAAGGGAAGGTTGTTCATGATATGATATTTTTTGAAGATATTTTATATTTATACATTTTTTATTCTCTTGCTGTTTAGCTAAGAATAGTGTTGTTTAGCATTGGGTGTTCTTGGGTGGGAATCCCACCTCTTCCATTGAGTAGCTCAAGGAGGAGCCTTGCTGATCTTGTCCACTATCAGGAATTTGGCCAAGCTACATCTTCCAACTACAACGCAGATCTTGCTGAGGGTTTGGTTTTCCTTTTAAGTTGCAGCAAGTGGAGGCTAGATCTGTTCAGATCTAGGCCAATCTAGTTCCTCTTTTCAGTGGGAGAGTCTTCTATCTCATTAACAAGAGTGTATTGGATCTTTGAAGATGAATTTTCAGATTTTTGCATCAAGCCAAATCAGTACCAAATCCTACAGTGTAGTTTCTCTCCCATAACTATTTTATTTGCAAGTATAGAGTTGCAGGGAGTTTTGGCATACTTTTGGAGGAGAGATCTCTGGTGTTGGGGTTCTACCCTTCACTGTGGTGATCCATGGATTAGGAATCTAATCCATGTCTTGTTCATATATGATATTCTTGTTATTGTATTTTCTTCAAAAATTCTAAATACTACTACAGATCTACAAATTTAGATCTCATATCTACTCTTTGTATCTCATGTTTTGCTCAAAACCCCAAGGGGAACTTGTAGAGGAGCTTTTCTAGTGTACAGATATGATTTAGATCTAAATTTTTGTACATATATATTCTCTATATCTTAAGTGTAACACAATATTGTTCAGGCAATAAAAATAACGTTGTTAATCTTGTTCAGTCATCTTCTATGGTTGCAACACCTCATTATTGAGGATTTCTTCATGTAAATCCTTCTATTTTTTGTTCTATGATGTATGGGCTTCAATATTATCTTGATGTACTACTATAAAAACCATTATTGAGCCTTCATATTGGTCTCCTTCATATATTGGGCCAAACTACGTTATTTCCTGGGCAGTGTTATTTTGTATTGCTGCAGTCCCTTCCTTGGGCATTTTTCAAGCCATACTACGTGTGGTAGGTCTATTTAACCCACCTTGAAAGATTTTTTTTTGATCCCCTCTTATATTCCAGTATTAGATATTCAAATCTAATGGATCCAAGGGTTGGTTTTCAATCCTGTAGCATACATTCCTGAAAAATGCGTTTTTCAGGCATGCCTTGCTAACAATCCCTATTTGGGGATATTACAGTGGTATCGAAGCATAATCTTGGCTCAGCCTATGAGTTCCAACCAATATGTTTTCAGAAGAATAAGAATACAAAGAAGAAGAGTAGAGATCAATATGATAAAAAGAATGATATTTCTCTCATCACTTTTCAGATCTAGAAAGGACCTCTCCAAGGAGGTTAAGCAGATAAAGAAGAAGAGTTGCAGTGAAACTCCTAGAGGGTTTCAAGAAGAAGAAGGGCCATGCACTTCCTATTCTCAAAGAGGATAAGACAAAAATCATGAAGGACACTTGGATCATCAGATTCTAATTGGGTACCTTTTTTAGTACAAATCTCAACCTAGAGCCTTCAAGGAGACTGTAGCTTTCTCGTAGTTCATTCAACTGAAGGAAGAGAGGAGTCCTTGTAGCACAAGGAGAATCAAGGGAAATAGGTTTCTATTGTCCAATTTTGATGGGAAATATTTAGCAAGGGCTTGGGCAAGAAGGCTTGATGCATTCTTCCTACTACATCTAGTGGAAGAGAAAGAAGTAGTGGAGATTACAGTGCTGCACCTGAAGGGTGAAGCAAGCAATTGGTGGTTCAGCCATGTGAGACATGCAAGAGTATCTTCTTTTACAGATTTCACTCAGAGGGTGATCAAGAGGTTTTTCTGAAGAGAGATCAAATGAGGTGAAGCCCTCACCACCACTTAAGGAGGTATATACCAGTGATGTCACAGTCATAGAGGAGCAGCCTTCATCTTCAATAGTTGATAATGCCAACACATTGGAGGAAGAATCCCTTACAGCCATACAAGATGCTTCCAAATTTCACCAAGGTATTATTAAGTCTCCAGTTATTATCACTTCAACAAATATTTTAGAGGGATATACATCATTGTATGTTGTTGAATTAGAGCAACAAGATTGCACTGCACTGTACAAAAGCAGTAGTGAAGAAAAGAGGACCCATTCCTTATGGGAGCAATCAGATTGCAGCTTCATTCATGAAGCAATAGAGGAAGAAGTGATAGATGATAGACATCTTGAGATGAGAAATAATTTATCCTTTCTAGGTGACCCTTTCTCGATGAGAATTCCCCAACTCAAAGAGAGACTTCTACTTACAACAGATCCAAAAACTTATTGGTTTTGGAGGGCCATTGATGAGAAGAAGGTCTCATGGAGAGATATCATTGGAGGTGCACTCCAACATATCATGGAGTGCAAGGTTTTTCAACAGTATGAGGGGAATTTGACTTCATCACTCTTCAATCTTTATGGATTCAAGATGATCATTGAGGAGAGATATTTTCTAGAAAGTCTCCAAGGAGTTACATTTCAACATCCCATGGAATGCAAGGAGAGAAGACTGATTTGGGAGGATGGTAGCCCTCATTGGAGGAGTACCAAGATGGAAAATGGTAGGAGACATCCACAAGTGGTTGAGTGGATGTGGGTGGAGAGCAAGAGGTTGGTGAGCCACTTGCAAATTTATGAAATAGTGCAGCAAGAGGCAAAGCTGTATTGGCTACTCTTGAGAGAGTTTGGACATCATGAGACATGCCCTTTTTCTAAGGGTATGTGGGAGGAAAGAACTTGGCAGGATACTTGCATCATTGGGCAGCAAGTAGTGTGGATACATTATGATGATATGATCATTATGTATTCACCACATGATTTGTATGATGGAGGTATGAGGAGGCAGAAAAAACTTATGTTGCTTTGGATGTTCTTGGGAGAGCAAGGGCAGATTTTCTTTCACACGTTGCATGATGTTGCAGGAGTAGGATATGGCACTATCATGGTGCAAAGAGGCTACTCCTTAGCCTTGAATGATCTGGAAGTACTTCCACTTTGGGAGAAACTTCTTGTATGTAGCAGCATTATCGGAAATCTCTTTGACAAGAAGCATGTCAAAGGAGGGAGCTATGTATTGACAAGAGCCTATTTGCATAGGCCAATAGTGCTGTCACTTTAGAGCATGGACTTATTGATGGGGTGTTCCCAGGATCACTTCACTCTTGATGCACTTGGTGGACAAGAGGGAGGTAAGAAAGATGTAGTAATGGATGGAGACATTTATTGATGTGATATGTTCTTCTTGGTTTGGATTTATAAGTATAAGAGGAAGGAGCTTCATGCAGCACATGATTCATTTCTCCTCATGGGAATATGCCTAACCCCTATGGAGGACTTATTCATGGATTCATGTACCATATTACTTCCAGTACATGGTGAGAACATTTTTTTTTCATTTATTGATTACCCAACACAATATTTTCATGATCTTACCATTTCCATGCAGTGCATTGCTCCACAAAAGGGTAAGCTTTTCATTGAGCTCCATGGTCAACATTGTGCCAAATTTTGTGATGGAGACAACCATCTTTTATATGGCCTTGGGCAAGTGTTTTATTTCATGTATGTTCAGTTGATGTATCTAGCCATTTTCTATTTATTAGTAGATGTCATGACATACATAATTATCCATGTATCAAAAAACAACTTGCCATACTATTTTTTGAAGTAGCAGTTAGGAAAATTGCGCTGTAACTACATGGAAAGCTGATGGTACTTTCCTGCACCACATGAAACCTTCAATATTTCCCTCATTTTGATGTTGATCATGATTTCATTTTCTGATATTGTACTTATTTCTATTGGGAGCATGATTGGGAGAGAGACACATGGGTTGGATGTGTCCTTTTGGGAAGAAGATCCCCACACTTTTTTCATTGCATGTTCTAATGGGAGCATGGGAGGAGATATGGCCACCAAAACCAAACACTTGTTTCTTTTTGAGGTGAGCCATGTGATTTATGGGATGCCATATAGTGATGATTTCCTATACATCACATATGGAATGATTTGGGCCAGCTTGATTCACAATGTTGGGGAGGAGATCTTTAGAGATCTAGTCTTCTTCTTGCCACTTGAGGGAAACTTATTTGCAGGCCAAGATCAGCAAAAGCTCTACACTCATCATGAGCGGAGAGAAGGACAATGTGGGGGAGGCTACTCTATCTACCATGTTCATAATTTCAGCCCACCTACTTTGCATGAGCTCAAGGTGGAGGAACATTTTCAGGAGTTGCCATGCTGGGAGGTGACTCATTTTGTATGGATGATTGCTTGGGGATGGATGATCCACATGGGAAAGACGTTACACAATAAAATTCAGACTCCACTCCTTGGGAGGACCTCTAGACAAAACCTTATTGCCTCCTTGAGTGCTTTACCTTTTCATGATGATAGCTGTTTGGCTAGCTTGCATGCTTGGGAGGGGAAATATGGAGATTCATTGATGGAACAACATCTCATTCCTTTGAGGAGTTCATCATATGTGGATGCTAGAGTAGGAGGAGGGGAGACTCTTTAGTTCTATCCTTGCAGTTGCTTGAGGAGAAGCAACATTTGGGAGGGGAGGACTGTAATATTCCAAAATTTGCATGTAGCAAATTGGAATATTGAATTTTGCTAATCTCACTTAGGAGAAGAATAAATGGCTAAGGAGGCCCATGCATAATAAAAATCTAAATAAAATCCCTCATAATGTGAAAAGGGATCAACATAATAACTAGATTTCACATTCCATGTGTGAACAGGGACTTTTTTCATGTGGACAAAGTCAATTTTGACCAAGTCATCAAGATTAATATTTGAGGAGTGGATCCTGAATAAATCAATGCTCAATATGAACAAGGCTAAATCTGAGCTATTTTCATAATCACACATAAGTGTGAAAGAGGCTGGATCACTTGACCAAGTCAACTAGGACCAAATCAACAGCGTTGTCTAGATGCAATGAACCTCCTAGATGCATAGCTCAGTCTTAGTTGGAGGCTACACATGTGAATGGAGCTAAATCATTGAGATGGTTTAGGGTTTGGTAGGAATTCTATCTTATAAAAGGAACGGAAGGACATAAAGGGAAGGTTTTTCATGATATGATATTTTTTGAAGATATTGTCTATTTATACATTTCTTATTCTCTTGTTGTTTAGCTAAGAATAATGTTGTTTAGCACTGGGTGTTCCTGGGTAGGAATCCCACCTCTTCCATTGAGTAGATCAAGGAGGAGCCTTGTTGATCTTGTCCACTATTAGGCATTTGGAAAAGCTACATCTTCCAACTACAACACAAATCATGTTGAGGGTTTGGTTGTCCTTGTAGGCTGCAGCAAGTGGAGGCTAGATCTGCTCAGATCTAGGCCAATCTAGTGCCTCTTTTCAATGGGAGAGTCTTCTATCTCATTGACAAGAGTGTATTGGATCTTTGGAGCTGCATTTTCAGATCTTGGCATTAGGCCAAATCAGTACCAGAGCCTACAACATAGTTTCTCTCCCATAACAGTGTTATTTGCAAGTATAGAGTTGCAGGGAGTTTTGGCATACTTTTGGAGGAGAGATCTCTCGTGCTGGGGTTATGCCCTTCACTGTGGCGATACATGGATTAGGAATCTAATCTATGTAATGTTCAAATATTATCTACTTGTTATTTTATTTTCTTCATAAATTTTGAATACTACTACAAATCTGCAACTTTAGATCTCAGATCTACTCTTTGTATCTCATGTTTTGCTCAAAACCCCAAGGGGAACTTGTAGAGGAGCTTTTCTAGTGTACAGATTTGATTTAGATCTAAATTTTTGTACTCAGATCTAATCTAGATCTAAAGTGTAACATAATACTGTTCAACCAATAAAAATAACATTGTTAAGCTTTTTTAGTCATCTTCTAGGTTGCAACACCTCATTCTTGAGGGTTTCTTCATGTAAATGCTTCTATTTTTTGTTCTATGATGTATGGGCTTTAATATAATATAAATGTACTATTGTAAAAACCATTATTGAGCCTCCATATTTGTCTCCTGCATATATTGGGCTGAACTGTGTTATTTCCTAGGCAGTGTTATTTTGTATTGTTGCAGTCCCTTCCTTGGGCATTTTTGAAGCCATACTAGGTGTGGGAGGTCTGTTTAACCCACCTAGAAGGATTTTTTTTTATCCCCTCTTGGATTCAGGTCTTAGATATTCAGATATAAGGGATCCAAGGGTTGGTTTGTAATAATATTCATACATTCAAGGGTTGGATCCAAGGGTTCATACATTCCTGAAAAATGCGTTTTTCAGGCATGCCTTGCTAACAATCCCTATTTGGTGATATTACAGAGATGATAGATTCATGGTGGACGGTGAGGTCAGTTATTCTTATGGAAAAATATTCTTGATTAAAGCTTCTAATCTCAAGGAGAATCTCTTACATGTAGTACATGTGGACTTTCTTTACATGCACTTTGATGCATATTTCTCTTTGATGGAGGAGTTCACTTGGGAGGGGATCCAACATGATGTATATCAACATATGGAGAGATGCATAGCCCGAATGATCATGGAGAGGTTGTCACAATCACCTCCCTACTCATTGAGAGTGAGGGATAACTTTTAGTTGAGCCATTTCAGCTCAATGACCAAAGTACATGATAGGGGATGTACATTTATGCCTTATGATTTGTACTCCTTTACTTTTTATGAGCAGCATATTGTACCAAGGAGGATCCTTCCTTCTTGTATATTGTATTGTGATGTAATTGAGGCCATTTTCAACATTGATGTTGGCCATTATATTAGTCTATTGTGGGAGATGCCACATGAATGTTGGTGTGCACCATTGGGACCAAATTTTACTTTTATGATCCTACCTTGTGGGATGATTGTGGCAGAAAACAAGTAGCTGAAAGGACACTTTTTATACTTTGTTTTCGGGTAGGAAGGGGATGCGCTGCACTGGTTCCACATGTGGAACTATGATCCACCTCTCGATTGTCATATGGCAACTTGTTTCTATTTGTTTTTGCTTCCATATATTGATGATGCTCTTATTTTTATGAGAAGATTTTTTCGGAGGATGGAACAAGAGTTGGAGGTGCCCATTGGGAGTATGATTCTCCCTACTTCATATGTTGCATGTTTCAGGGGAAAAAATGGGCAAACCATGATTGCCACACTACACCTCTTGTCTTCATGTGGGAGGAGCCATTTGGAGAACTTGAGTTCTTGGGAGGGGCACTTCATGGATCTTTTTAATGATGGGGTAACTTGGTACATTCTTGGAGACCATAACATTTCAGCCCAAGATCAGCAACAACCCCATACATATAATAAATGGAGAGAGAAACAACATGGGTGGAAAAATCTAATCTCTCCATACAGCCCCAATACATTGCATGAACCCAAGGTTGAAGATTTCTTTGATGAGCTACCTAGGATGGCTCATTTCATTTGGATGATAGCATGGAGATGGGAGTCTCTCATTGGGAGTGAGATCCCCTATGATTTTCATCACTCCTACCTTGAGGAGGCCATTGAACAGCAAGAAGGTTTCCACTTCCACTTTCTCATGATGTGAGCCATTTGGTTTTGCATACTTGGGGGGAACTATTGGGGAGCAGATTTATTACAGATTATTTTGAGTAGTGGTGGGGACCGTTGATGAGGAGGCCACAAGAGGAGGGGATTAATTTTTCTCCACCTTTAAATTTTCTTGAGGACAAGCAACATTTTGGAGGGGAGGATTTTAATATTCCTAAAATTTAGCTTTTAGCTAAATGGAATATTATAGATAATTTTTTCACTAGGTAGGTGAATAAGTGGGTAGGGAGACCCATAAATATCCTTAGAAGGAAAAATAACACTCCTAATGTGAAAGGAGGAAGAATAAGTAGCTGGATTAAGCACCTTTGGGTGTGAATTGGAGGGAATGCATGTTGAATAGGTCAACTTTGACCAAATCAACAACGCTGTCATGGAGGAGTGGCATTTATGATGAGACAACACAGTTTTAGTGGAGGACACTTGCGTGAGCTTAGTGGAAAGTATGGATGGGACCCAATGTGAGAAGGCTTACATACTATATATGGAGGGGATGGCAACCATTGTTATTCATGTTTTAGATTATTATTTGATATTGGTATGTTTAGACTTTACATCCTTTAGCTGTTTAGCGGGGTTTGTTGTGCTGTTTAGAATAAGGGTGTTCCTGATTGGGAATACCTACCTCATCCTCAAGGAAGGAGAGGTTCTTTGGGCTGCATTTCTTCATTTCATCATTCTGGCCAAGCTACCTCCTTCAGATACAGCATAGTTTCTGTTTAAATCCAGGTTGTGTTGCAGGGTGCAACAAAGGAGGATCACATAGAGCCAATTCTGGGCTTGTTTTCCAGTGGGGAGGAAGCCTATCCATTTCGGGATTAGCAAGGAAGGATCCTAGGCATATTTCCACATTTTTGGCATTAGGCCAACCATCTACCACCCCTTACAGTGTAGTTTCAAACCAGATCTACATTATTTTTAGAGGCAGTTGCTGGGAGGGTTCATTGAGCTCATGAGGAGAGTCTATTTCTGAATAGAGGATCAACCTTGTATTGAGAAATACCATTGGAGGAGGGAATTATCATTTCAGATCTGTCATAGCCTCATTCTATTTCAGTTTCAGTTTTCAATGACATATCAACCCGAGGGTTATTTGTCACATTGTATATTTTCTTGGTATTTCTAGCAATCTTTTCTGGATTGGCTAGAAATCATGTATTAGATCCCATACCTTCTTTCTAGGCATTGCGTTTGTATCCATCAACCATATTACATTTATGTATGATTACAATAGCAGCTACACTGATATAGACATCACTGTCACTGCTTTCCATCATTCTATACAGTAACAGCTGTTGGGTATGTGCTATATTATTTCCGTGACTAGCCCCATGCGTCGGGTGCAACAGGGGGGCGGTAGCCCCCCCTGTCGGGGTCCAGGGCAGTGCCCCAAATTTTTTTTTTTTGGTGTGTGGGCCCACGCATAGGCAGACCCACCCATGGTTTTGTGCATGAGTTTGCACATGGTTTTGGGGGATGATGGCTTTCGCCCCCTGGTATTTTGTAGATCTGGTCAAGGGAACTACGGTTATGTTCTAATCCAAGGTTAATGGATTGGGGTTTATGTATGATTCAACATGTATATATATGTGTTGTAACACTAAAAGGAATATAATGAAAAATCAAGCTGGTCGTCCCGATTTGGGATCCAGGGGAAATCTCTATGTTTATCTATTTTATGTTTTATGCTCTCGCTATTGTTTATTTTATGTTTTAAGATTTGTTTGTAGATCATTTCTGTACAGGGTTAAAACCTACATTTGGTATCAGAGCTGTTTCAGCTTCAAGGGGACGCCTTTGCTACTGAGGGTTTTTGCTCGGGCCTGTGGTAGACCCTGTTCTGTGGGAGATTTGCAGGATCGATTCTTGTGGTGAAAGAAGATGGTGAGCGGCGGGAAGATAGAGATCGAGAAATTTAATGGTCAGATTTTTTTAGTTGTGGAAGCTCAAGATGGAGGATCTGGAAATGGATAAAGATGAGCAGTAGATCGAGGTTCTAAACCAATGGAAATGTTAGATGAAGAATGGAAGAAGTTGGATTGGAAGGAAAAGAGCATAATACGGTTGTGTGTGTCAGATTCATTATTGTTGAATGTATCTGGGGAAGCTACAGTGAAGACCTTGTGGGACAAGCTAGGGACTTTGTACAAATCTAAGTCTCTGGTGAATAAATTGTTCCTGTGGAAAAAGATGTATAACTTGAGGATGAAGGATGGAGACTTGGTGACAGAGCATTTGAATGCCTTCAATACTGTGGTAAGTCAGATATCATCTGTTGATATTAAAATCTTAGATGAAGATAAGTGCATCAGTTTGTTGTGTTCTTTACCAGACTCATGGGACAATTTGGTTATTGCAATAGGTAGCAATACAACTACCTTGAATTTTGATGACATTGTCTCAGCCTTGCTATCAGAGGAAATGAGACGGAGAAATATGGAGGGTCAAAATAGAGATGCCTTATTTGTAGGAGGAAGTTCCCAGAACAGAAACAAGAATAAGGTTTTGAGTGGGATATCCAAATCTAGAGGGAGATATAAATCTCCTGGAAAGTTTGTAAAGGTGTGCTGGAAATGTGGAAAGGAAGGGCACTACAAAAAGGACTGCAAATCTAAAGCTCCTAAGAAAGGAAAGTGATCTGATGATGCTCCTTCTATAGAGGCAAAAACCACCTCGGATGAAGGTGGGTATGTGTATTTGTCTTCTTCTTCAAATACACATGTAGATCATGAGTCATGGTTGATTGACTCGGGTGCATCCTTTCACTTCACTCCCCATAGGGAGTGGTTCTACGAGTATGAGAAATATAATGGCAGTGATGTATTCCTAGGGGATGATAGGAAGGGAAGAATCATTGGACGTGGAAAATTCAAGCTGAAGCTACAAGGTGGAAGGATTAGAACACTTCTTGGTGTTCTGCACATTCCTGCATTGGCCAGAAATTTGATTTCTGTAAGCAAGATGGATGATGCAGGTGTAAAAACAGTGTTCGAGAAAGATACTTGTAATATGGTTCCGGGAGAACTGATATTAATGCGGGGAGTTCGGATTGGAACTTTTTACAAGCTTTAGGGCAACACTGTTATTGATGGGTGCAACAGTTCTGTGGTTCCTGAAAGTGGAGCGAAAAGCCTAGTAGTATCTGGAGAAAAGACCATGCTATGGCATCAAAGGCTTGGACATATTGGAGAGAAGGGCCTTCGGATATTGCATGGAAATGGTATTGTAGAAGGTATGTCTAATTGCTCTCTGGATTTCGATTTCTATGAACATTGTGTATATGGGAAGCAGAATCGGGTGAGTTTTCCTTCTGGTGCTAAGAGGGCGAACAAGATATTAGAAATTGTGCACAGTGATGTGTTTGGACCTGTGTCGGTTCCATCACTAGGTAAGTCTATGTACTATGTTTCATTCATAGATGACTTCTCAAGGAATACATGGATATATTTTTTGAGAAATAAATATAAATTCTTTGACAGATTTAAAGAATTTAAGGCTCTAGTGGAAAACGAGACAGAAATAATATAAAGGTGCTGAGGACAGATAATGGTGGGGAGTTCCGCAAGAAAGAATTTGAAGAGTTCTGTAAGAAGTGTGGTATAGCACGATAGAAGACTACTCCATACACACCTCAACAAAATGGAGTTGCAGAAATAATGAACAAAAAACTGATGGAAAAGGAAAGAAGCATGCTTAATGGTACCAAGTTAGGACAAGAAATCTGGGCAGAGGCAGTGAAGACTGCATGTTACTTAGTTAACGGATCACCTTCATCAGCGTTGGAGGATAAGACTCCACATGAGGTATGGACTGGTAAGAAACCCTCTCTTTCACATTGGAGGGTATTTGGATGTGATGCATATGTACTTGTTCCAAAGGAGAAAAGGACCAAGTTGGATAATAAATTTGAAAGGTGCAACTTTATTGGTTATAAGGATGGTTTAAAGGGTTAGAAGCTTTAGAACCCAGAAACAAGGAAGGTTGTGTACAGCCGAGATGTGTTGTTTAGAGAGGTGAAAGATGTTGTTAAACATGAAGTCCTACCAAAGGAACCTGAGAAGATAGAGTTTGAGCTAAAGGAGGATGAATTAGACTCTACAACAGAAGAAGACTCAAAAGAGGAAGAGCCACAAACTGCAGCTGTGAGAAGATCAGTTCGAGAAAGAAGGCAACCAGAAAGGTATAGTCCATCTTATTTTTGTCCAATTTTTACCTTAACTATAACTAATGATGATCCCAAAATTGTCAGGGAGGAAGTAGATTAAGAGGTTGGAAAACTCTGGAAGAAGGCCATGGTTAATGAAATGACATCCTTGTATAAAAATGAGGCATGTGATTTGGTGAAGTTGTTGGCTAGAAGGAAGGCCATCGGGAGAAAATGGGTGTTTAATAAGAAGATGAATGTAAAAGGAAAGGTGGAGAAATACAAAGATCAGTTGGTAGCAAAAGGTTATTCCCAAGTGTTGGGAGTTGATTTTGGTGATATTTTTTCTCCTTTTTCCAAAGTTACGTCTATTAGATTACTTTTGTCTGTTGCTGCTGCATTTGATTTTGAGGTAGAACAGATGGATGTGAAGAAAAAATTTCTTCACGGGGATCTAGAAGAGGATATCTACATGAAACAACCTGAAGGATTTATGGTGAAGGGAAAGAAAGAACTGGTATGCAGGTTAAAGAAGTCTTTGTATGGGTTAAAACAGTCACCAAGGATGTGGTATCAGAAATTTGATACCTATATATGGGGACTTGGCTTCACCAGAAGCAGGGAGGATCACTGTGTTTGTTTTAAATTAATTGGTGACCATGTTATTTATTTGGTCTTGTATGTGGATGATATGTTGTTGATTGGAAATGACAAAGAAATTATCCAAGATTTGAAGACCCAACTATTCTCCAAATTCGACATAAAGGATCTTGGTGCTGCAAAATATATTTTGGGCATGGAAATTAAGATAGATTGGGCAGAGAGGAAGCTCTGGTTAAACCAGAGGAAGTATGTCGAGACTATATTGCAGAGGTTCAATATGAAAGATAGTAAACCAGTGAATGTTCTGATTGCTATAGGTGTAAAGCTGTCTACTGAACAATGTCCCAAGACATAAGAAGAAGAGGAGGATATGCCCCATGTTCCATATGCAAGTGAAGTGGGTAGCCTGATGTATTCAATGGTCTGTACTAGACCAGACATTGCACATGCAGTGGGAGTATTAAGCAGATTTATGTAAAACCGAGGGAAGGAGCATTGGATAGTAGTGAAGCGAGTTTTCAGATATTTGTGTGGCACTAGTGATTATGGCTTGTGCTACCAGGGAACACCAGGTTTGGAAAGATTATTGGACATTCGTGGTTTTGTTGATGCAGACTGGGCTGGAGATCTAGACCAAAGAAGATCTACAAGTGGGTATGTGTTTAGCCTATTTGGAGGTGCAGTCAGTTGGATGAGTAAAAGACAGTCTGTAGCGGCTCTTTCAACTACAGAGGCAAAATACATGGTAGCCACTCATGTAAGAAAATAATAGTTTGGTTGCAAATATTATGTTCAAGTATGGGGTTGGTGCAACGAGCTATAAGGATAGACTGTGATAGCCAAAGTTCAATTTTCTTGGCTAAGAACCCTGCTTATCATTCAAAGACAAAGCACATTGATGTTCAATATAACTTTGTGAGAGATATGGTTGAGGATAAAAGGGTGTTTCTGGTAAAGGTGGACACTATGAAGAATTTTGCAGATGCATTGACGAAGTCTGTGAGAACTCAGAAGTTTTCTTGGTGTAGAGAAACAATGGGTGTTGCAGAGTTGGGATAATGACTAAGCTCTCTTGTGGCCTCCCTTGTTGAAAGAAAACAACAAGTGGGAGAATGTTGGCTATGTGTTATATTCTTTCCAAGACTAGCCCTATGTACTGTATGTTGCATCGGGCACAACAGGGGGGTCAGAGGGGAGGTGGTAGCCCCCCCTGTCGGGGTCTGAGGCAGCGGCCTGGAAAAATTGTTTTTGGTGTGCAGACACACCCATGGTTTTGTGCATAAGTTTGCACATGGTTTTGGGGGACGATGGTTTTTGGCCCTTGGTATTTTGTAGATCTGGTCAAGGGAACTACGGTTATGTTCTAATCCAGGGTTAATGGATTGGGGTTTATGTATGCTTCGGCATGTATATATATGTGTTGTAACACTAAAAGGAATATAATGAAAAATAAAGCTGGTCATCTTGATTTGGGATATCCAGGAGAAAATATCTATGTTTATCTGTTTTATGTTTTATTCTCTCACTATTGTTTATTTTTTGTTTTAAGATTCGTTTGTAAATAATTTCTATACAGGGTTAAAACCTATAGCAACAACTCATGTGTTTATCGATATGATCATTGGAGGCTTGTTCTTATTGCTTGAGTGGCTTGACCCTCAATATATTTTTGTATATTGTTGCTGATATCTTAATAAAATGATTGCTGCATATTGATCCCTCTTATGACATGTTCAATTTTTTTTTGTTTTACATTATTATGTCTTGTATTGTTGTTATTTCCATTTTGGAATATTACAATTTTTTTGTTATAGATGTTACAAAAATAATTTATATAAAAATAAAATAAATATAAATGAATAAATAATAATAATAATTATAGTTAATAGTTTACATTTCCGACCTCATTCAATGAACAAACATGTCTCTAAGGATATGACCATTCATGAAGGGGCACCTTCCTACGTATATAAGTGACCCTCATTGTAACATTCATTCATCTTTGTATTATCCATATTATTAATAAAATATTATTTAAAATAAATTGTATATTTTACATTAAAAAGTCCAACAAGCTACAATTTTGTTGCTACAATGGTATCAAAGAAGTCTTTCCTCTTGCCTATGCATCACTTTTTCATCTATTCATCTTTCTGTTGGGTAATTCATGTGTTCCCTTCTTCATCCTCCTCCATTTTTTAACGCATTCCTCCTTATCCATCATACTCCCACCACCATCCTTGTTGTGTCCATTCCCGGTGCCCTATTCACCATTCTACTGCCAAACTTAGGTCAATGTTTATCCATCTGACCTCATTCAATGAACAAAAACATCTCTAAGGATATGAAAAGTAATGAAGCACCTGCGTAGGTATATAAGTGACCCTAATTGTAACATCCATTCATCCTTGTATTATTCATCTTATTAGTAAAATATTATTTATTCATATTATTAGTAAAATAGTATTTACAATACATTGTGTATTTTACATTACAAAGTACAAAAAGCTACAGTTGTTGCTATAGTGGTGTCAGAGAAGTGTTTCCTCTTTCCTGTGCATCACCGAATCAAATTTTCACCTGTCCGTTGTGTCAGTCACATGTTTCCTACTTCATCATCCTCAACTATTCAACACCGTCCACCTGAGCCATAATACTCCCATCACCATCCTCATTGTGTATGTTTTCCATGCCCCACTCACCATTTTGTTTCCAAAATTAGGTCAACGTTTATCCATTTGACCTCGTTCAAAACTTTTGTACATGTTCTGTTTTTCCTATGCCCCATACTTTCCCTATTGCATTTCACTAATGATATTTCGTGTAGTCAGAGTACTATCTCACAACATTGACTGTCATAAAGTCTCAAGAATCCAGAAAGTAAATATTTCCCAAATCGTGAAATTATACAAATGCATCATGAAATACCGCAAATGTCACAAATACACTTCTCAGGTAGTCAATACTATACGAAATTACCAAAGAAATACTATCAATGAATTAAGAATGAGCTCCAAAAATATTATGGAAAAGAACATAAAGGTTCTATTGTGTGGGTTAATAAAATGGAAGCCATTTTTTAATCAAGCCCACCAATACGTGAATGAGAGAAAAAAAATGATTGTATCCATCAATTCGGAAGTTGAGGCATATGATTGGTTCCTATGGTGGTTCGAAAAATGTGAAGCTCGTTCATTTATATGGAAGAACTTTGTGGATGCTTTGCTTAAAAGGTTTTATGATGAAGAAGAAGATGATGTCTATGAAAAATTCATTCATCTCAAGAAAAAAGGGTCTGTAAGAGAATACACCCATGAATGGGAAGAATTAGCTACAATGAAAAGAGTCTTTACTAATTAACAACTACATAAAATGTATAGATGGGGACTTAAGGAGTATATCCGTACATAATTTAAGTTGTAGAAACCCAAAACTATTGAAGAATCCAGAAATGCTGCAAATATTATTGAACAAAAGCATACATTGAGTAATTCATATACCAATTCTGAAAAATCAAGAAATTACTCAAAGGTAAAATCAATCGATAATTCTTTGGAAAATCCTAAAAAGTATATTCTGCCTCATTTATGAGAAGAAAAGAACCAATATTCAAGCACTAAAAAGAAAAATGAGGGTAAATGTTCGAAGTGTGGGTACAAATATTCACCAGATCACAAATGTAGCACATAAAATCTCTACAATTACGAAGCAAACAATAATAAGACACTTCGAGTAGTGATGCAAATGATGATAGCTACGAAGAAAATGATTCTGCAAACATAAAGCCAGAAGAATAATATATGCCAAGAATCTTCCTAGCCACAATCATAGTAATAATACAACCTCAAAGCCTAAAGTTGAAAGGTCATATTAAGAAGGAAAATATCATTATACTAATAGACACAAGACATACCCATAATTTCATAGATGTTAAAGTGGAAAAAATATTAAACCTATTTGTAGATACAGCTACATACATAAAGGTTATGGTGGCATATGATAAGAAAATAGATGGATTAGGGAAATGTCACAAATCCAAATTTAAATTAGGAGATTACAAATGGAATCTAGTTTTTTACATAGTACAATTGGGAGGTTTAGATGTTGTATTTGGAATACAATGGTTACAAACCCTACGAACATATTCCACAAATCACCAAAGACATTTTATCAAATTCAAATGGGCTGGAATGAAATACAAACTATTTGGTTTTCAAGCTCCTCCTACTCAAATCATCCCCGCACAAAAAATGAAGAAGTTTATTTGGAAGGGAGCCCCAGTATTTGCCTCACAATGTCAAGAATTAGAATTATTATCTACAAAAGGAAATCACCAAAAACCATAGGTTATAACCTTGATCCATAAATATAACATGGTATTTCAAGAGTTTCATATGACATTACCTCAAGAAAGGAAGATAGAACATATCATTGAATTCGAACTAGATGTGACACCTGTGCATATGAAATTGTATCACTATCGTCATCATCATAAAACAAATATAGGAATGTTCATCCAATATCTGCTAAGGTGTGGAGTCATTACAAAAATAAGAAGTCCCTATGTATCCCAGGTAATATTAGTCCAGAAAAATGATTGATCCTTCATATTGTGTATAGATTATTGAGGATTAAACAATACAACCATTAAAAAAAAGTTCCCCATTCTGTTTATAGATGAACTGCTAAAATAATTTCATGCTGAAAAATACTTCTCAAAGTTATACTTGAGATAAAGTTACTATCAAATACAAGTAATGTTAGATGATATTTAGAATACCACATTTAGGACACATGAAGGACATTATGAGTTTAAGGTGATGCGATTCAGATTAAATAATGCACCAACCACATTCCAAAAAACCATGAACAAACCTTTTTGTCCACGATTGTGAAAAAATGTATTAGTATTTTTTGATGATATCCTCATCTATAGTAATACTTGGAAGGAGCACCTCAAGAATATAGAATAAGTACTATCTCTATTAGATAAGAATCAATTCTATTCCAAATTTTCAAAGTGAACCTTTGGTAAAAACTAAGTCAAGTACCTTGAGCACACCATATCCAATGAAGTAGTCAAAGTAGATCCCAAAAATATTAAAGAAATCAAAGAGTAGACCAAACCAAAGAATTTATAAAAATTAAAAGGATGACTTAGATTGAGTGGATACTAGAGAAGGTATGATAATAATTACACACATGTGACTGCTCAAAAAAATATACTATAGAAAAATTCCTTTCAATGGGATAGTAAGGCAAACTAACCCTTTAAATCCTTAAAAGAGATAATTTCATATACCTTGATACTAGAAACCCCATATTTATCTAAACCTTCCGTGGTAGAATGTGATGCTTTAGGATTTTGGATTGGAGGAGTACTAATGAAATACAATAGCCCCATGATAGCTTACGAAAGTCAAAATATTAATAAAAGGGAAAGTTTGAAGTCTACCCGGCACAAGGAGATGTTGGCCATTATTCATGTGTTAAGAAATTGATGTCAAAAATTATTAGGAAACAAGT
Source organism: Pinus albicaulis (assembly GCA_034641835.2). Taxonomy (NCBI): domain Eukaryota; kingdom Viridiplantae; phylum Streptophyta; class Pinopsida; order Pinales; family Pinaceae; genus Pinus; species Pinus albicaulis. The sequence continues at coordinate 433,907,097 of CM076576.1, read as the reverse complement.
TACCAATCCGCACAGATCACAATATTATTCAGTTTTTGTAACAACAAAATACCTTATCGACAAAACAACAAAAGTGGATAGAGAAATTGGTCGAATTTGACATTGAAATTTTACATAGAAAGGGAAAATATAATGTTGTTGTTGATTCTCTATGATGAAAATTTGAAGGCACCACAACGTGCTTCGCATTGGCATTACTTGTTGAGTGGTTAGATGAGATTCAAACTTAATATTCCAAGGAAACAAACTGTTGTTCAATAATAAAATCAGCAATCAAAATACAAATTTTGAATGAAAAAATGAAATACTAAGGTATAAGGGTAGAATTTATCTAAGTCCTTCATCCAAATTTAAAATAAATTATTTAAAAGAATCACACAATTCCCATACAACTAGGGATGTTGGGTTCTTCAATACAAACTACAACACGTGTTAATCATTCTACTTGAAAGGAATGAGTAAGGAAATTCAAAAATATTTCGTCGAGTGTGACATTTATTAGTGAAGTAAAAGTAAAAATGTCTTAACTCCTAGATTGTTACACCCCTTACATATTCCAAATCAGAAGTGGGAGGAAATTTCCATGAATTTCATCGATGGTTTACCTATGTCTAATGGTAAGAAAAATATATTTGTTGTAGTATATATACTTACTAAATATGCACATTTCATGGCAGTCGAAAAAAAATACTCAACCGTTAGCTCACACTGCTCTAAGGTGGATTTAGATGCATATAAGGTAAATAGGGAATTGTCCTTAAGCACACGATTGGTGTATAGTTGGTCGATGCCATGGTGGTCATGCCTAAAGCTTGGGCCATGTATGTCATATATGTACACAAACACACACACACACACACACACACACACACACACACACACATCTAAGAGCTCTTCAATTTGGTAGTTTTCAGTGGGATTCGACCCCCCTTCCTGCACATATTGTATAGGTGGACCGTGTGGTTATTCCCTCACAGAGTCTTGAACCTAGAAGTTTATAGTGAATTCTCCCACTTGAGTTATTTCTATAGTTAGGTTGAGGGAAGTAACTTTCTTCCATACATTGGCATCATTATATTGTTGGCACTGTGTTCTCCCACACCAACACACATTATACTTCACAATCATTACTAACACTCACATGGGTGTGTTAAAAACTAAGTTTACAACACCTGTGTATGTTTACATACTTATATATATACTTTAATTGGACATTAATAGAATCGATGCGACCACAATGATCAAAACCATTCATCATAGCTCAATAACTTTGAGCTCAATAAAATCGAACCATCCTAATTCATGAAATATTCCAGGATTGACAACCAAATTCCATTATCACTACAAAACCAGAATAAAAAGAAGTGGAAAGTTATTATAAATGATAACACAATTCTCATCGTGCCTATTTCATGTATGTTATTATTTCGAGGGTACTGGATGCATAATCTTAGGTAATCAAGAATGAAAAATAGTTTCACCAACAAAAACAAAGGTGAAATTATTTATCCTTGCTTGAACAGCAATAACAAGATAGAAACAAAAATCCAAAACCCCTGGAATTCTTACTGGAAATTATGGGTAGAAAACCACATAAGGTAACCAAGTCAACAAGGCCTAAGAAAGGGACCTTCATTATTCCACTTCATAGCCTAAAAAGTTCTAGAAATATCTTTCAACAATCAAAATAAGCTTTTGTCACTACAATATGAAAGGGGTTTTCATATTAGTTTCTATGATGAGGAAACCAATGCACACACATTATTTATATTAATATTTAAGCTGAGCACCCAATTGTAGCTAGCTTCTCAACATGAATCTATCCCATAGTCACAACACCTTTCAAGAGAAATATCAATCAATATAGTAGTTAGTTCTGTGAAAAGTAATCACACATATAATGTCTCATACAACAATAACACCATTCCATTAAGAAATGTAAACATGTGTTCTTACGATTAAGGAACATAACAAGAACTTATATTAAATAGTATAACATGTTCCAACTAAGAGTGGTACTTCAACTCTCCACACAACAATTGAAAAGCTAGAACTACTCAGTACTTGTAGTTGTCACCCCTGAGTCAGATTCCAAAGCTTGAGTTGGAGTGCCTTAAAAGGAAAGACTCCAACAAATGCACAACTGAACTAGAATACCATTAGGCCACCTCGCCTTCTTTCCTAAGGGAAAGCCTCTACCCTTTTAGTGATACTTATTCCCAATTTTTTTTCAATATTTCCCTTTAGTTGGTTTATATATTTCTCTAGTGATCTGAAATGCAACTCACGATGCTACATTCTCCACCTCCTCTTCAAAAATTCAAAAATGCCACTATCAATGCCTCTCCCACAACTTTTTTGTGCCAAGAGGTTCACTCATTCTATGTACACTACAAGTGTTTCTATTTGTTTTGATTTCTCTAGAGAGCGTATGAATTCATCCTTGAAAAATATTTGGGTTCTCACTCTTTCTTTTTCTTTTCCATGACTAACTTCCCTTCTTCTCCACGATGTCATAAAATTCCCCTCCTTGTGTAAAACACAACCCATGAAGCCTTAATTTTTTGTCCTATTATTTATTTCTATCGGAAACAAAGGACACCTACCCCTATCCCTTTTTATTTTAGTTAATTTATGGCATATTAAATGCTCTCAACCAACCATTACCGATATTTAAAACAACCATTCCCTCAATAAATCTCCTGCCTCAAGCAATGCAATTTGTTTCCCTCTCTTAGCCTTTTAAAATGAGTACAACTATTTACAAGATATAAATATTAACCATGGGATAACACAGTCCCCTCCCCCTTGAGGAAACACAATACTTAGTGTTCAATAACCATATAGAATGAAACATACTTGATAACAGTCATACTGTTTCATGGAGCTTTATATGTTCCACTATTTACATCATTTGAAATACTTTATGAATTTTCTTCAACCATCAAATAAAATTATGATAGAAATTAAGTTATAATTAAACCATCTTTTAATGGCCCTCATTTTATTCTTTGGATGCTTTAAGTGTGTACAAACCACCTTGGATTATTCTTTCCCAGTGCTCCTATGTTGAGCCCTTTGTTTCCTCAACAAATAGTTCTCATCTCATTATTCCTAGGCATATCACTAATGTTTTTTTTACTCAAATAAGATATGCTCATGAATACGAAACCCAAATTTATTTTATGTCCTTCCATTATTTTCTTCTCAGTCCCTTAGGACATCCAGTTGTTATGTTTCCATGCAATTGCTCACATTTCAAGATCAAACATCCCCTTCTCTCCTTCTGAGTCCCTCATGTGATCCATCCCTTGGAAAGGTTTCCTCACATCAAAATGAGATAAAATTCAAGGCATATCCATACATATAAAGCTATCATATAGGTCATAACATGCTTCATGGTGATAAGTGGTAACCATTGAGTACTTGTGTCCCATAATGGATCTATTACTGAAATATTTAACTTTGGCATACTTTTGTCATTCCACCTTGTGGTTTCAGCTTTGTTCATTAGAATGGGGAAATCCCATACCCATTCCTACACCATGGGCACACAGATTTCATAAGAATCATCATGAGGAAAATGTAATAAGTTTAAATCATACCTCATTAGAAGTTTATTCATGATGTGAACTTGGAATTCTACTTTAATTCCTATCATGGAAAAACTAGGCTATCTCTTAACCCAAAACATCATATATAAATTAGAATATTGAATTTAGGCTCATACTTTAAAGGTTTAAAAATTAACGAAATATTAATAATTATCTTAGTTTTCTCTTTTCTTCTTTATTCATACACACTGTATTAGTAGCCCATCCTGTCAAGCATCCAGTAGCCTTTTCTTTTCCCGTACACGTACTAGATCGGTTGCCAAACCAAAAAAGAACCTAGTGGTGAATAAATACATACATGCATACATACATAAGGGATATATATATATATATGATTAATCCCAACTGCTACCCAACAAATATGGGAATTACTGTAATATCCCAAAAGGGAGAATGAAGTAATACAAAAACACAATAGCTGGAAATTGCAGCTATGAAAAAATAATCTAAAAACACCATACAAATATATAGAATATCTGAGCCATTTTATTATATAGGAGGTGGAATACAAGTAAGAAATTGCTCAAAATATGAGACACTCAAGCCAAAGAAGAAGTCTAGAATGACCATGAAGTCCTCCCACAAAAGGGAATGTGTAACTGTTGGACTGCTGGAGGTAATACTGCATTTTCCATGTTGCAAATGTTGGGACTGCAACTACCGACTGAAAATAAAGTGTAGATCTGGAAGTTTCAAAGCTCATATGATGTCGATATTTCAGATCCGGGCTCTATGATGAATACCCACGATAACTCAGAAAGGATTTCCAGATCTGAAAATCTTGGAAAATCACCCTCTTAAGGCTGGCAACATATCACTGTTGGGTATGCAGATGTGAAGCATGAATTGATCATAAGATGGCTACAATATGATAAAATCAGATCTATGATTGAAGGGTTGATCCCTTCTCTAGATCCTCAAGCTATACGCTCAAGATCTAGCTCCCCCTTCCTCGTCCACTGATTGCAGTTGTTGAATACACAACAACTGGATAAAACTGCGCTGTCAAGGATGGAGACTCTACAACCTGATGCTAGATAATGAAAATCAGCTCAAGAATGATGGAAATAGTATGCCCAAAGTGAAGGAGTGGTCCCTCACTATATTTCCAGCTGAAATAGTGAAAAATTCCCTCCTCTAATAGATCTACAGGACTGGAGTGTGCAACCCCTTGGGGAATTTTTGTTGCATGGAGGTGTGTAATGTTGGCCTGAATGCCAGATATGAATATTTTTCACCCGGAAAGATGATCTTGAAGAAAAAGGTGAAAGGATGAATCCTCCACTGGTTTCCTAGTTGAAATGCTAGAAACAACCTCCTCCTCTCAAACCATCAAGCAAGAATGCATAATTCTTGAGAATAAATGTGTTGTAGAAAGGCGCTGAATGTGGTACCAATGCCTGATGATGTATGGCATCTCAAAGAAACCTTCCCATAGTAGGCACTCAAAGTCCCCCATGGGTAAGGGTGGTATTTTTGCTCAGAAACACCCGTGTGCTAAACAACACTGTAGACTTAGCTAAGCAGTTGAAGCATGCATAGAAATGTCAAATGAAAATTCTAGATCTAAACAGATCAATAATAAAAATCTCAAGCCTCCCTTCTATTGTTGCCTTCATCTCCTTTATATGGTTTTTAAGCCTTCCATAGCCCTGGCCCACCTCATAACTGTGTTGCACATGTGGCCACTAGCCTCCATGAACACAACGTTGTCTCTCCATGTTTTGCACCATCTCTGCATTTAATTCCCACTCTCTCCATCATGTGTGCATTAGGTGCACCACTTCCTCCACTATTTCATCATTAGTTCTCTATGATCTTACTTTCAATGCACCATGATCTTATTTGACTTCCTCCTTGATCTCCATGATCTTATCATTAATGTTGCATGATCTCCACTATTCCTTCATTAAGAAGTTTCTCCACTACTCCATAATGTAGATCTACTTCTAAATTATCCACATACACACATCAAAAGTGGGTTTTATTCATATATGGGGTTTATGGGTCTCTCCACCCTCTTATTTACTTAATTAATTAAGAAAAGAAATAACTCTAATATTCCAATTAACTAGTGGAAATTTGGGAATATTACAGTCCTCCCTACCAAAATGTTGATTGTCCTCAAGCAACTGCAAAAGTGGATGCTACAACAATCCATCTCCCTCCAAATGGAATCCTCATATTGAAGGTCTCCCCATCTACTACAATGTTTAATTCATGCCCAACTCCAAATATACCTCTCTAGAATGTCTAGAATGGCCTCCAATTGAAAAGTTAGATGCCTCTTCTAATCAATAAGTCTCCAAGTGGCAACCATATGTTGTTCAAGATCGTCCTCTATGCATGAGATACATAAGGTGAAGTGGTTTCTTCCAAAATTGGAAATTCCCAACTCATAAACTATCTCTCCATCCCATGCTACATGAAGTAGATTGTATCTCTCCATGCTTCCATCCTTGGCCCTATTGGCCTTATTGGATCCAAGCAACACCCCAACAATGTGAAAAATAAGAAGTAGAGATATATGGATGAACTTGTACAATGTCAAAACATACTCTCCCAATAACAACCACTGCAAAAAAGACTTCTGCTGCCATGCCAAATCATCATTAAACCAAGTAAGAGAGCCATACTCTCTCAATATAAGCCACCACAACAATGCCTCTTGCTGCCATGGAAAATCATCATCAACCCAAGTATGAGAGCCATATTATCTCAAAATAATCCACCACAACAATGCCTCTTGCTGCCACATCACATAATCATCATACCAAGTACAATTACCAAATTATTTCAACAAAAGCCAATGCTGTAAGGCCTCCTATTTCCATCCTTCATCAACACCATGCAATGTATGGGTAAAAATCAGCCCATACTCTCCCAAAAGTAACCAAAGAAACAAGTATTCTTGCTGCCATCTTACATCATCATGATGCAAGTCATGGAGCAACAACATATTAATTGACATGTAGAATGTCACACCAGCCCAATACAAACAAGGTCCTTACTGCCACATCATGTGAGAGTTATGGCATGTCCCAAACAAAATTCCATACATGGACATAGGATATGTCATGTGATGGCCAAAATATCTCAACAATAACCAGTGCAGCCATGCCTCCTTCTGCTGCATACCATCGATAATGTACATGGCATGGATCCTATAAATGTGAGATGTTCGGTAGTAACCGTACTCACCCAAAAGAAACCAGCGCAGCCATGCTTCTTGCTTCCTTGTATCATAGATCTGCAAGTAGGTTTTCAACCCCTTTCTCATCCTCCTCATCAATCCATCCCACCATGGATCATGAATCATGTGATTCTCAATCTTGGTATCCACCCAAGGTAGAATACCATCCTCCTCCAACTGATAATATTTTCACTCCGCGAGATGTTGAAGTGCACCCTCTTTGAGGTCTCCCCATGAGATCCTCTCATCAATGGCCCAATATAACCCATAAGGTTTCATACATGTTGTAGGTAGATATTTCTCATTGAGCTGTGAGAGGCTCATTAAGAAAAATCCATCTTGATAATGGGAAATTCTCTCCATCATAAGATATCTACCAACTATCATCATCCCTTTAGTGCTTCATGACTGAAGTTTTCCTTGGGATTCTCCAAGAATAATGGGGCCTTCATCTCATCACTGTTGCTCAGTGACAACACTGTGGATCTACATGGTGATACATCTATTGTTTCATGGCCATACACAATGACGAACTCATAGCTCGACATTGTAATGAATAGTATTGTTCTCATCCCATCCTCTGAAACTCCACACTTCAACAAAAAGTGTTGGGTGTATCTCAACAATTATAAACTAGGATAGCTATACATATCCTCCTTGATCAAGTCAAGGGTCCTCTGTGCGGTGATATTTTTCTGCTCCAACTTAGCAAGGTACTCTAATCCTTGGTTATGCAATTGTCTTGATGGCATGTTCTCACAAATCTCAATATGAGGTACTGAAATAATATGAGATGAAAGTGTTTGCAAACATTGGATAAGCTGAATCTTGGGAAAATCTTGCACAACTGCAAGAATTCCTCCAACAGGTGCAATAGATTCTCCAACTATTGGTAATGGTGATGGCTTCTCCTCTTCTACTGTACTAGCGCTGGTATCTTCCTCCTCATCCTTATGCATCAGAATCCCAATGTCAAGAGCTCAATACCATCTTGCAAAGATGCAAGTGTTCCTCCTCCTGATGTAAGTACTTCTACAATTGGTGGTGGTGGTAGGAGCTCCTCTGTTGGAGCGACAATGATGACATATTCCTTTGGCTTCTCATGTACTATCTCATCAATTATGGGAAGTGTCTCTATGGGAAATGTCTCTGGTTTCCTTCTACCAAACTTCTTCTCCAGTATTTGAAGTAAATCTGCATAATTAGTCACTTTTTCATGTGAAAAATGACTGAACCACCAATCCTTTGCTTCACCTTCAAGGTGCAGTCTACAATATCAACAACCTCACTTTTTGCTACTGGGTATAGCTGAAAGAATGAAACTAAATATTCCCTCCAACCCTTCACTGTGCTTGTGGATGATCCATCAAATGTGGGCAAGAAGAATCTATTCCTCTTTCTTCTATTGCTATTGCGAGATCTCCTATCTTCTTTGAGTTGTAAAAACTGTTGGAGAGTTATATTATCCTTGAGTTCTCTAGGATATGAGTTGTACTTGAACATATATTTACTTAGGGTCTCATACCCCAAGTCTCCTCCATATTCATACCATTCACCTTCCTTCTCAATGAAAGTGGACCTAATATAATGTTCTGGAGCTCTTTGCCTTGCTGATTATTTCTGCTGCTGATAGGAAGTGCATGGACCTTCCTCATTCTGAAACCTTATTCGAATCTCCCTTTTCCTTTCTCTCTTCATTTGTTTGACCTCCTTGGAGAGATATTGCATAGATATAAAGATAATAGTGGAAAAAATTAAACCCTCTCTCATTGTAAATCTCTACTTTATGCTTCTTCTTTGGATGTTGAAGATGAAGTGCCCACAAGCTGAGCCAAAGATCATGCTCTGATACCACTATAATATCCCAAAAGGGAGAATGTAGTAATACAAAAACACAACAGTTGGAAACTGTAAAAATGAACAAATAATCTAAATACACCATACAAATATACAAAACAACTGAGCCATTTTATTATATATGAGGTGGAATAAAAGTACAATAGTGATAAAAATATGAGACACTCAAGCCAAAGAAGAAGGCTAGAATGACCCTGAATTCCTCCCACAAGAGGGACTGCATAAATGTTGGACTGTTGGAGGTAATAATGCACTGTCCCTACTACAAATGTCAGGACTATAACTACCGACTGAAAACAAAAGTGTAGATATGGTATTTCCAGAGCTCATATGATGCTGAGATTTTAGATCCAGGCTCTATGATGAATAACCAAGATAACCCAAAAAGGATTTACAAATCTGACAATCTTGGAAAATCACCCACTTAGGGCCTGCAACATATCACTACTGGGTATGCAGATCTGAAGCATGAACTGATCATAAGATGGCTGCAATATGATAAAATCATATCTATTATTGAAGGGTTGATCCCTTCTTGAGATCCTCAAGCTAGAAGCTCAATATCTAGCTCCTCCTTCCTCCTCCACTGATTGCCGCTATTGAATACACAACAACTTGATAAAACTACATTTTCAAGGATGGAGAATCTATAGCATGATGTTATATAATGAAAATGAACTCAAGAATGATAGAAATAGTATGCCCAAAGTGAAGGAATGATCCCTCATTAGATTTCCAGCTGAAATACTGGAAAATTCCCTCCTTCAATAGATCTACAGGACTAGAGTACGCAATCCCTTGGGAAATTGCTGCTGCATGGAGGTGTGTAATGTTGGATAAATTTTGGATATGAATATGCTTCTCCAAAAAGATTTATCTTGAAGAACAAGGTGAACAGATGAATCCTCCATCGGTTTCGTAGCTGAAATGCTAGAAACAACCTACTCCTCTCAAACCCTCAAGCTAGAATGCGTAATTACTGAGACTGAATGTGTTGTAGAGAGGGTTTCAATGTGGCACCAATGACTAATGATGTATGGAAGCTCAAATAAATCTTCCCAAAGTAGGCACTCGAGGTACCCCATGGGTAAGAGTGGGATTTTTGCTTGGAAACACCTGTGTGCTAAACAACACTGTAGACTTAGCTAAACAGCTGAAGCGTGCATAGAAATTTAAAATGAAAAATCCAAATCTAAATAGATCAATAATAAAAATATCAAGCCTCCATTCTATTTCTGGCTTCATCTCCCTTATATGGTTTTTGAGCCTTCCATAGCCCTAGCCCACCCCATAACTGTGTTGCACATGTGGCCACTAGCCTCCATGAAGACTACATTGTCTCTCCATTTTCTCCACCATCTCTGCATTTAATTCCCACTTTGTCCATCATGTGTGCATTATATGCACCACTTCCTCCACTATTTCATCATTAATGCTCTATGATCTTACTTTTAATGCACCATGATCTTATTTGACTTCCTCCTTGATCTCCATGATAATATCATTAATGTTGCATGATCTCCACTCTTCCTTCATTAAGAAGCTACTCCACTACTCCATAATGTAGATCTACTTATAAATTATCCACATACACAAATTAAAAGTGTATTTTATTCATCTATGGGGTTTATGGGTCCCTCAACCCTCTTATTTACTGAATTAATTAAGAAAAATAAGAACTCTAATATTCCAATTAACTGGTGGAAAATTGGGAATATTATTATTACCAATCTAGGTTGTCTTCTGTCAACATGAATATAGGTTTATTCCACACCTTTCTAGGCCTTAGTAGTCCCGTACCTTATTTTTCCATACACATTGCATACACAAGGGCTTAGAAAATCCTATACCTACCTGTCCCCAAAACATTATACAACACATGCATGTATACACAATGTATCTCTAGACATCCACATATATATGATACACATTACGAATACACATGTAAAGCACAACACAGACACAACACACATAACACAATACAATATGTACACAACAATGTTGAAAAAAAAATACCACATTTTCTCTATGCACAAAAACCAAGAAACATTGCCTGTAATGTGCTTCCCACACTTTGCTGCAAGCATCCATAATTCAAATCCAAGGTTTTTAGGTTAATCCAAGCTTGTATCGATATGCCACAGATCATAGTGCTTTCATTATGCTAATATACCATTAGCATTCTCATTTGACTCCTCACACAATTATGAATCTTTAATTCCATCAAAATTTACATAAAGTGAATGAAAACCATATTTCTTATACAAGAATGACTATTGGAAAAACATGTCAGTCACAATGGCATTTACATATGTATATAAATATTTGACTAATCAGGGAATATTTCAAAGAATATTCTCTATGAGGAATCTTTAAGATTCCCTCGCGGCATTTTTTATGGTGTCAGAATTATGCCAAGTTTATACTAGTTTAAATCGGTTGTTCACCAGGAGTCTAATAACAAAATCCATTTTCTGATATGACTAGCATATTTTTTGTCAATTTCTAGAAGATAATCTTGTGATGAATATAAAATATTCCTCAAGAGCCTAGATTTGATCGAGGTAGAAAGGGGTCGTGTTTATACTCATATTTCACTATTTTTCACAAGGAACGAAGGGCGCATGTCATTTTTTCATTTGAGTAGCTTATTTTCAAATAGTCCCTAGACTTGGAGATATAAGGTGTATTTTTTCATGTGTTAATTTTATTTTTTCTAAGATATGGTTTGAATTTTAGATCCATGTATGCCACATTGTGAGAGGATATTTGTATGCCACTTTATGTGAGTGATTTTTATTTTTTCATGATGAAGGAGAGCTTTTATGAGTCAGAGTTTTTATAGAAGAAAGTATCTTAGGAAAGAGACATGCCACTCTAATTTAGGGGATTTATTCCTTGTATTGAAAAATAACACATCATGTATTTATCAACATATTGCAACAATTAATGAAGAATCCTCCTCCCCACTCTTGACACCGGGCCTGGAGACGTAACCCACATTAAGTGAACTTCGTTATCAAGTTGTGTGTGTTGTTTGAGTTGATGGATGAATTTATGTTTCCTTTTATTTAAAGCATGCACATGTGGGATTTCATAATATTTCACATCAAATTATGCTAACATCACATAATTAAAATATCTTGGTTAATTCTGGTAGATGAGAGAATCCGGATCGAGTTTGGTATTAGAGCAGTTTTCTTGCTAAAGTCAATTACGAGTGTGAATGATAACCAAAGCTTGAACATACAAGAAGAAGAGAAAATGGAGGATCACAAATACCTCTACAAGGCCATATACAAGATGAAAACCATGGGATATATAATGTATCCATGTTATGAGGAAAAAATGGAAAAAAAGGAACATGAGAAAGAGAGAGGAAAGGATGATGCTACATCTCCATCTTTGGGTGAACATACTTATTCTTCATCTTCTTCTCATCATTCAAATGAAGAGATCAAGGAAAGCCTTCAAGAGGAGAATGATGAATTGAGGAGACTTCTACAAGAAGTAGAAGAGGAGAAGAAGATACTGTAGCTTCAATTATGAACCACAAAATATGCCTTACAAAATTTGAAGTGCGACGAAGGCTTAGCAAATCCATCATCACCTACTTCAAAATTGACAGCTGAGGTAAACATTGTTGATATTTATTCAGTATCATTTTCACATGATGATGATGATTTCAGTGCTTTTGAAAAGCACACAATAGGAATTGGTTCAATATTAATGAGGAAGATGGGATATGAAGGAAAGGTACTAGGAGCTAATGGGAAAGGTATTGTGAATCACATAAAATTGGTGGAATTACCACGACATGTAGTATTGGGCTATTTTAGAAAGGAATATACAAGTCCGAGACAACGGATGATGTTGAGAGTACCTCACAAGCCTCTAGTGATCACAATTGCAGGTCATTTCCAAATGGGAGTGAAAATTTGAAGGGGAGAGCTAAAGTAAGGTATAAAAAGTCTCAGTATTCTAAAGTTCATTTTGATTAGAAGAAGATTGTTAATGATGAAAAAAAATTATGGCATAGAAAACCATGTATTTTTTGTGGCTTGTATAACCATGTGGTTTCCAAGTGCGTGAAGAGAATGGTAGCAAGGAAAAATACAAGGCATGTAAACCCTTCTCCACATCAGGTTATGAAGAAGGTCAAGCATGGTCTGGAAAAAATTAAGAATTTTTGTAACCATTGAAACAAGCACTGCATCAGAGAGCTACATGTTGGGAGATCAATCTAGAGTAGCAAACAAAGGAGGACTAGAAAGAACCTAAAAAGGAACCCGCTAGTGAAGCAAATCAACAAGAGAAGTGGCTACAAGAAGATCACCCATTCACTTTGTTGAGTAAGAAATGGGTAGCATTTTTAAGTAGTTGAACATGGCCACATTTTTTTAAATCATATTTGCGAAATGAATGTAAAAGTGATGAAGTTATTTCCATCACTTATTAAGTCAACATGTGATATTTTTGGTCCTTTTTATTTCAGAATCATATTTCTTTCTATTATGATTCTGAAATAAACTTGACCAAAGAGTGTGTTATAAAAAATTTTCATGTATGGGGTTTTATTGGGTCATGCTTGGTCTTGTAATTGAACATGTATTTTTCAAGATGTACTATAGGTTTGCATAAGAGTACAGGTGTCGGTTCAACACTTAGTCTCCGAAGAACAAAGGTGAAGGAGAAGGAAGTGTGGCCTATTAGGGAATTTGTTGTGTAGACAAGGGAATACAACAAATTACATATATTGTTCATGATTTTAGAGGAGAAAAATCTTCTCAATGGGGAGGAATGATCAAGGTGGCTCCAGAAAGGTTCAAAAATTAAAATTCTTATATTTCATCGAAACTTAGGTTTTAACCCTGTACAAAAATTATCTGCAAAAAAATTCTTAAAAATAGAAAACAAACAATAGTGACAACATAAAACATAAAATAGAAATACACAAAGATTTTTCCCTTCGACCCCAATTTGAGACTACCATCTCGATTTTTCATTATATTCCTTTTAGTGTTACAACACATATATTTACATGTTAAAGCATTCATAAACATTAGTCCATTAACCCTGGATTAGAACATTACCATGGTTCCCTTGACCGGATATACAAAATACCAGGGGTCGAAAAACCATCATTCCCCAAAACCATGCACAAAACCATAGGCAAGTCTGCCCACCGAAAAATAAGGAAAAAAAATTCCCATGGCACTGCCCCAGACCCTGCGCAGGGGGTGACCCACCCCCTGTCAACCCGTGGACAGGGGGAGCTACCCCCCCCCCCCCAACATACAGAGGGTGATTTTTCCCCCCTGCACATGCGAATAATCATAGAAAGAATATAATACATACCCAAAATTCTCCCACTTGTTGCTTTCTTTCCACATGAGGCCTTAGGAAAGCTTAGTAATTAGTCCAACCTTGATGTTGGCCCATGGAAAAGGTATATTTTATCCTCATATTAGCTTGATTTATCATTGAATCTCATGTGCTTATCTTCATTTTTGAAATAAATCTACAAGAAAATATTATGAAAGCTGGAAAAAACCAATTGTCAACAAATTGTGTGATTTTGGCATGAAAACTAACTCTCTTTATTTTTGTGTGCAGGAATCCGAATTGAACAATTGATGTTCAAACAATGGGACAACACCGGCCAAGAAAAGAAAATAAGACCATGTCTTGCTCATACAACCCAGAAGAAGACTAGGAGGATCAAGTCTATTTTATAATCCTGAGAATTCGCTCTCATTCATTTGTTTTCCTTTATATTGTATAAAGCCGATAGGTGAAATAGAATGTGAATTTTAACCTGGAAGTTGTAATTTACATTTTGACATTATTACTGAAGATAGAGTAATTACATTGAAGTGATGTTGTATATTTATTATATAATTTAATGAGAAAGATTGTGTTTCCTTTGTAATCACATTCTAAGTATGTTTTGGTAGTGACTTCTAGAGACTCCAAGCCCGGTCACTAGGATATCTACTACTTCTCTTGTGTTATATTCATTTCTTTTCATTTTCAAAATTATTAATTTATGCTATCTCATATAATTACAATTAATTCAATTACTGTTAGTATTGATCTTTATTATTTGCCTTTAATGTTGAGATAAATTTTAGTTGTTGTTACTTTTATGCTTGTGTGTTATTCCTTAATGAATTTATCATATTAGTTCAAGAATTGTGATTTATTTTTGTTTATTTTGTGTAATTTTGTTGTAAATATTGAGTGATCAGTTATTGTTAGATTCAGTTAAAAGTGTGAATAATGAATTATTGTTCATTTCTGTAATCTCTCTTTTTCAGTAGATAATTATTAAGTAGTAATTCTTTGAGTGTGATTCTTGCAATTCATAAGTGATATTAAATTTTTCTACAAATTAGTTGAGGATAGATTAATATTCATGGTTTATAAATTCTTTAAGTTTTTCTTTTGAATTATTCTAGATTGAACTTCAAGAATTAGAAAAGTAGTTATTGCAATGATTTAGAATCATTTATTCCTAGATAGTTTCTAATTTCAATCTACACAAACAGTGACAACACTCTTGAAACAAATAGACGAATCATTGGTTGATGATTAATGTAGGAATTAGGATTGATTTTTATAATTCACCTTTTTGCATCAACATTTTGGCACCGTTCCCGGGGAGAGTGTTAAAGAATGATTTATTTTTTGTTTTTAATTGGATTTTATTGTAGTGAATGGCTTGGGTATTGAAAATGAGAGGTAAGAACCTATCTACCAGCAAGTAAAATGCTTTCTCAAGGCACACTTTCCAGTAGATGCATATATAGTAGATAGGAATATATGTTTTTATGAATGACTAGGAAGAAAAAAGTAGAAATAGATCCAAATCCACATCCCAAATCCACCAAAACCAAGGGGTTGGTGACCCTTGGAAGATCGACCTTTATAGACGAAAGCATAAGAAAATCAGAATCTCACACGTCAATAGGACCTCAGATCATATATGGAAAAATATCTACTATAATCCCTCAAGCAGCAGGCTCACCATTTGTATCTCACACCGAGATCCATAGAAAAATAAAAGGGTCTGAACAGAGCTTTCAGGATACAGAAAATTTGCATCCTAACCCTTCATAAGAGGGAAATTTGTGTAATCTGCAAGAAGAAGAGGGATAAAGTAGTGGTGTTGTAGCGGAAAATCTACAGTCACCAGAACTTGGATCTCCTAAGATCTCAATTGAAGATAGGATACCTAATATCCTAGATCAAGGTACTGTTGTAAGACCCCTTCCAAATCTATCTGCCATCCCTGCCCAAATCATGTCTTGAAAATAAGATATTACTGAAGGTTATTGGCACATATTTGATCAGATGGCACATAATAAGCCTCAGGGACAAACATCAATGTTGGAATATCCCACCGTCGACCCAGTTGCTAATGCTCCTATGAAAGTGTTAGGTCCCTATATTACTAGTATAGTCCCTTATTGTTGTTAGTGTAACCCCCTTATTATTATTATTGTACCCCTGTAACCCTCGTATTTTTATTATTGTGCCCTTAAATTATTATTGTTAGGTCGGCTAGGATTACATTGTGGCCCCATGGACTCCTATATATAGAAAGGAGGTTTTGTAATTTAGATCATCCAAGAATTGTTCATTCATGTAATGTATTGGAGGTTTCCCCCTCGAAGTGGCTCACTTATAAGGTGTTGATATCTCTTTTATTCTCTTTTTGGAGCTGTTTTCACAACATTTGGTATCAGAGCTTTGGATTCTAGGGTTTTCGCTACTCCAAACTAGTCATCGTGGAATTTTCATTATAAATTTTTTTTGCAAAGGTTTAGAAGCTAAAAATTTTAGAGTGCGAAGCAGAATTCTTGAGGAACATTTTTGCAAAATTTTAGAGCTTGGTTAGAAATATTTTCGGAGATATGATTTGTGGAAGTTAGGGCTTTTTGCAGGCTCTTGAATTTAACCTAAACAGGTCATTGTGGAATTTTCGCTATAACTTTTTTTATAAGATGATTCAAAAGATGAAATTTTTGGAGAGTGAAGCCAAAATCCTATGGAACATAACATATTCAAAAAAATTCAGAGCTTGGTTCACAATATTTTTAGAGATATGATCTGTGGAAGTTAGGTGTTTTTCAGGCTTCCTAATTTCATATCAAAGAGGTTATCGTGGGAAAATCTTCATAACTCTCTCTCTAAGCATCGGATTGGAATGATATAAGAAGTGGCCTTAATTACATAGAATTTAGTTTCATGTCTATCAATTTCAGAGCCAAAGGAGGAAACAAGAAGATATGGAAAGTCGTACAAGTTCGCTCGACTGAATAAGTCCAGAATTGTGTCATTGTGAGATATTGGACATATCTTTGTCTTGAATAATCCAAATCAGGTCAGACTTGTGACATTTGAAAGAATATTTAGAGGGCTACTACAAGGCCAAATTTCAGATATTGAGGATCCACAATTATATAGATAATTCAAATTCAATATAGAGCTCCTCAAAAGCAAGTAAAAGGTGTGTATTTTTTTCCCGAATTTCATAAGTCTTGTTTGAAGAATCAAGTTGAATTGATTCCAAGGGAATATTGTAGAATAGATATCAGTATTGGAATCTAAAATGGCCCCTAAAAATAATTCAAAACCCATTAAGCATTTATAAGGCTCTACTATGACTCATGAAGACGAAGAATGGCAACACGACATATCAAAATTACAAGAGCAAGTGCAACAAATTTCGCTCTCGCAAAAAGCAACAAAAAATGACATGGAAGTTTTGAATAAAGGCGTGGAAACTAAAATGGATGGTTTGAAGAAAGGCGTGGAATCTAAGATGGATGGTTTGAAGAATGGCATGGAATCTAAGATGGATGCCATGGAAGCAAAGATCGATGAGAAAATGGAAAACATGAAGAATGATCTAAAAGTAGACATGGAAGGTTTGAAAAATTTGATACAAGAAATGTTTCCTAATGGTGAAAATATATTAGAGGAAACTCATGATGAGAACAAAATAAATGTTAATCGTGATTTCATAAAATCTAATGTTGGTGGGAAGAACCACCATATTCCAAAAATGGATATGAGGAAGTTTGATGGAAAGGATCCTGTAACATGGATATTACAGATGGAGAAATATTTTGATCTCCATAATGTGGAAAACACACAAAAGGTACGAATTGCAGCTTTACATTTAGAACAAAATACATTTGTATGGTATCGATGGCTTTGCTTCTGTAAAAAAAATGTCACTTGGTCAATTTTTACAGAGGAAATGATAGCACATTATGAGGATACAAAAAGCAACACCTTTAGCCAATTGATAAATCTAAAAAAAAAGGGTTTAGTGGGGAAGCACATTGAGGACTTCCAAAAATTGAATATAAGGGTAACTGATATTCCAGAGGAACACATGATTGATCTCTTCATAGGTACTTTAAAGGATAACATCCAACATGAAGTTCGCATTTTGGAACCTGATTCATTGGAGAAGGCATTCAGGTTGGCAAGAAAAATTGAATGTAAAATTATGGCGACAAGGAAGCCTGCCACTCACTTCTATAAAGAAGGAAGTGTTTCTACGCCTAGATTTCCACAACCTACAAGGTTGACACCACAACAATTGGAAGAAAAAAGAGCAAAAGGGCTTTGCTACAGTTGTGATAGCAAATACACTAAAGGTCATAAGTGTGCTGAGAAGAAATTAATTTACATAGATTGTGAAGAGGAAGAAGAAAATGAACAAGAAGAGGATATACACCAGGAACCAGCCCTAGAAGAGGAAGAAATGAATCCGACCATATCGTGTAATGCACTGGCAGAAATTACCACTCCTCAAACTCTCAAGATAGAAGGACATATCAAGAAGAAAAAGGTAATAGTGTTGATTGATTCAGGTAGCACCCATAATTTTATTCATTGTAGGGTAGCCAAGGAATTAAATTGTTTCCTATACCCAGCACCAGAATGTCAAGTGATGGTTGCAAATGGAGGAACTATAAATTTCTCTGGAAAATGCCATAATATCAAGCTAACCATGGGGGAATATGTATTAAATAGTCCAATTCTTTCCATTCCTATGGGAGGTGTTGATGTTGTACTAGGAGTACAATGGTTACAATCTTTGGGGATCGTAGCTTTTAATTTTCAAGAAATTTTCTTGAAATATTTTTTCAGAAGGAAAGGAAGTCAAATTATGGAGTATTGCAGGGAAGCCGAGAAAGATAATAAGCTCTAATGTCATGAAAAAGCTTCTAAAGAAAGAACAACGAGGCGTAATTGCACAATTATTCTCACCAAAAGTTCCAACATCAAAATCATCTATTTCTATAGATCTCCAAAAAGTCTTGGAAAATCATTCCAAGGTTTTTGAAACTCCCAAAGGACTCCCACCTATTCTTGATCATGATCATGCTATTCATTTGATTCCAGGAAGTGTTCCTCCAAACATTAGGCATTATAGATATCCTTATGTCCAAAAGAGCGAAATTGAATGTATGATTGCAGAAATGTCAGAGGCTAGTATAATTCAACTGCGTCAAAGTCCTTTTTCTACTCCTGTAGTATTGGTACACAAGAAGGATGGATCATTGCACATGTGTTCGGATTATAGGGAGCTCAATAAGCTCACCATTAAATATAAATTTCCCATTCTTGTGATTGATGAATCATTGTATGAATTACATGGAGCAATTTATTTTTCCAAGTTGGATCTTCATTCACAATATCATCAAATTAGAATGAACTGAAGATATTCCGAAAATAGCATTTCGAACTCATGAGGGTCATTAGGAATTTTTGGCCATGCCTTTTGGCCTTACCAATGCACCTTCTACATTTCAAGGGTTGATGAATTCCATTTTCAAACCCTTCCTTAGAAAATTTGTGCTAGTATTTTTTGATGATATACTAATATATAGCAGGTCTTGGAAGGATCATGTTCAACATGTTGACAAGGTGCTCAAAAGATTGCAGGAGAAACAATTATATGAAAAAACATCCAAATGTTTCTTTGGAGTACAAGAGGTGGAATATATGGTGTTATCACTATTCAAATTTTCTAAACTTGGTTAGTTTATAATTTATCCTAAGTCATGGTATTAGATAGGGTTTGAGTCATTTTTATGTTTTATAGGGTCTAAGCCATAGGTTACAAGTCTCATTTCATCACCAAATAAACTTCATAAACCTTGTTTTACTTTTTAGAAGTCTCATACCACGTTTTGAAAACCATACTTTAAGTCTTTTTCAGAAAATTTTTGAATAATCCACGAAACCACGTTTTCGTAGCACGCTCAATGTAAAAAAATGCTTTTGCGCTACGAAAATGCTGGTCTTTTCATAGCACAAAATCCCGAAATCATATTACCAACACTACAAAATCGGGGATTCTAAATTTTCGGTTTAGCTGTCACATCCATCAATTTGGGTTAAATTTTCATGAATATGGTGCCAATCCACGAATCCTCCCTCACGCATGCAACCATCCAAAGCTATTATGAAATCATTATGAGAATTTTTAAGGGTCATTTTTCATTGGTCCTTTGCAAATTTGAAAAGGGGTTGGTTATCATTGATTTTATCTCATGCAAAGAAAACACTGCATGCATATCTATTATTGAAAGAGAAGCTCATGATAAGAAACCAGAGCTCTCCTTTAATTTTCAAGTGAGCCAGTTCATCCAACCAGGAGATTTATTACATATTTTCTGAAGACACAGGGTTTTCAAGAGGAAGATGACAGAAGAAAAAATAAATCACAGGTCTAGTCACTGTCTGAGAACAAAACCTGAAGGTTTAGAGACTCTCACAAGAGATAAATCTGTTAAAGAAGGCTTCAAGAAGGTAGGGTGTTGGAGGTTCTGTGAAAATCTTCAAGGAGGGCATAATCAGGTTACCAAAGAGTTTGCCATTAACTTCACAGGGTCAAACATAAAGGTTGGTTTCCTCAATTTACCAATTTCTCCTGAAGTTATATCAGCAGTCACATAAATTACAAGAGGGGAGGAGAGATGGTTCAAGAACTTTAGGTTTGAAATGCAACCCTGCAAAATATTTTTGAAACCAGAGTTTATGGATACTGATTTGAACAAAGCTGTGCCAAGAAGTTATGTCAAGGATGTATTTGAAAATCTACTCTATAACATCCAAACATACTTCACTTGTAAAGGGAGATACCACAAGGTGTACACTTACCACTTTAAACTCTTATTTCATTTCACAGGAATAATCTCTCTAGATTTACCTTTATTTCTATTTCGAAATCTGGCCAAGATGGCAGACAAAGTACAGATGAAAACTCAGGCATGTGAAACCTCATTATTTCATCATGGTCTAGTCAAGTTAATAGTTTTGCATGAGCTTTAGAAAGTGAATGGAGAATGGTCTGCATTTCTATTTTTGAGTGGAATAAGGGTTGAAGGAACAGGTGGTAGCCCTCAAGTCAAAGAAACATCTTCATCAAAGACTACTGAACCTGTAGAAACAAAATTAAGGAGGTTTATCAAGCTTCAGCCCAAGAAACATGTTAAGGAACCAATGATAAACACATCACTGAATATCCAAAGGACTCCTAAATTTGCACAGAAGAAGAGAACTCATGTCAAAGAGACAATTCAGAAACAGTCAACCAGTAAAACAGGTCAGAAGAAATTGACTAGGAGTCAGAGGTCAAAGGAGAAGGGTAAGGCTTTGATCATAGATGAAAACTTGGAATTAAGAGGTAACTTGAATGATATATTACAAGCTATTGACATTGAAGAGTCTCCCCTGGTTCAATAATATTTCATCAAACTGGATACAGGTGGCAAATCAAAGAAATTGAAACATAAAAAAATTAAATTTTGAGGATGAAGTGTTAGAGTTTGTATTTAAGCCTAGAAAGCCCTTGACGAGGAAGTCTAATAAATTGCGGCAGCCAGACATGGAGATAGACCAAACAAGAGGTGAGGATGCATATTTTTTTGAAGAACCCATAAATATATCATCTCAACTACTTGAAGAAGATAGAAACATAGTTTTTAATACTCAGAGAGAATAGAGTAGTTATGAGGAGGTTAAAGAAAAACTCAGAATTCAAAACATTGAAATTGATAAATTGAAGAATAAAGTGAGAATGCATGCTGTAGAAAGATCAAACTTTGAGAGGTTGAAAGGTCTGTGGGAGTTGGAAAAGGTTTCAAAAATTGAGTCAATTAGCAGTGAGGATCAATTCTACATATGGACCGTCCCTGCAATCAAGTAAGAAAAGTTCATAAGGATGGTTAATACCAAAAGGAGAGCTAATAATAGAAGGCTTAAAAGGTAGATTTAAGACCTTGAAATACAGCTAGCAAAGCCTGAAGATCAACCACAGAAAAAATGAGTGCAAACAGTAAGTGACATCTCCTAACACATTTTTGGAGTTATGTGGAAAGATCTCATTTTTTGAAAGCAGTTCAGAGTTGATTTTTGTTGATTATGAGAGCTTATATATAAATCGAAGGATGGCAGTAAAGGTTTGAAGCTTAAATTTTTGGAAAAATCTGTGAAAAGATAGACACAGTAGTTTCATAGCGCGCTACGAAACTGCTATAGGTGTCATGCACAGCAGTTTCGTAGCACGCTACAAAACTGTTGTAGGATGTAGTTTTAACAATTTTGCAAGGTTTCAAAGGGTGAAAAAGGCATGATTTTTAAATATTGATGATGCTAAAGAATGTATAAATATCACAAGTGAAGATCCAATTGCAAAAAAAAGAAAAATGACGATTCCAAGTGAGGTTTTCAAAGGTAAAGTTCTGCGCTACGAGAACAACAGATAGTTTCGTAGCACAGCAATGTTAACAGTTTTTGGCACTTCCTCAAAAGTTTGGTTTGGGCACAGCTGGAAGGGTGAAGTCACATGAGTTTAGTAAGACATTGCCACATGTTTTTTAGCACAATTTGGTCAGCATATGGTTTGAAGAAACATAAATGAAGCACTATAGCTATTTTGCAGGGAGCATGTTCCTATCTTTCAGGGCAGATAAGAAGCAAATCAATACTATCTAAAATCAAGGAGATGGACATCATGAAGGTTGATGTTTAGGAGGAGCAGCTATCAGATATAAGATTTAATTTTTAGATAAGTTTGTTAAGTTATAATAAATATTTTTAATACTATTCGTATTAGGACTCTAGAACACACAGTTTAACTGTCAGATGTAATTAAAAGTTTGTTTAAGAAGTTGATAGGTGTCAAGCTTGAAAATTCAATTTTTTCTCAAGTGTTTGGTGAGAATCCAAGAATGTAATGATGACTCTATAAGAGACAAGAGGTCAAATTCCATAGGGTTGGCAATTTTCATTAACAAGCATACTATTTTGTTGTAGCAGAAACTGTGTTTTTATTTTAATACAGAGATATTGGTTTCATTACTCAGGATTCAGAAAGGGTTATTGATGTTTGATATTCTCATGGTTTTCCTATTTCAATTACTTGCAGTGGCATGAATGTATGTTACTTATAATTCACTAAAGGTGCTCTAAATACCTTCATATGTTCATGAACTATGTTTATTTTTTGTCCTACTCTTCTGTTGATGCATCTAAACCCTGAAATGCCCTGACTTCCATATGAAGCTGATACTCATGTTTTGTGAAAACACACTTGAATCCATAAGCCCAATAGATGTTTGTTGATCAGCATTACATCCAATTATCCATTTTTATCCATTTTACTCATAGATTTAGCCATCTAATCCTTATTTGAAAATCATAAACCTATTGAGAGAGCCCTCTCAGGTTGAGGAGGCTAAGCCTTAACTAAAAGTCTGGTTTGAAATAGTTACTCAGAGTCTTCTTGATCAACAGCCTATAAGGGTCTGATTTGAAATAACATTTTGGTGCGTCTGTCGGGAGCCTGAAGATTATTCATTCCCATAATCAATGAGCTGAACTTATGAAGGTAGCAGGAGCTCAGGAAGTTGTTCGAGGCTGCAAAAATACCATTGCAACTCCACACATCAAATAATAAAATTGGAAGGTGAATCCACTGCTAGAAGATCAGTAGCTTGATGGATTTTCAATATGAGTTCTATTGCAAGAATGAATGACAGGTATGCCCCTATGAATTGTTCTCATATCCCTAGTTTTCCAAATCCTATGAAAAAGGTTGAATGGTTAGCTAATATTCCAATATTCAAAGATGAAAAGAAAGACAATGTTGCTCTTCATTTGGTTAGGTTTCATCTACATGTACATAGTCTTAAGGTTCAATTCCTTGAAGACTGACTTATGAAGATGTTTATGACCACTCTAGAAGGAAAAGCATGGTCTTGGTATAAAGGTTTAGCAAATGGTTCATTATATTCTCTTGCTAATTTTAATGATGAATTTTATGAGATGTATAAAGTGTGTCATCCCTCCTTATTGATAGTCAAAGACTACTGTAAACACTCTGAGAGTTTTTTTGAATATTTGGATAATTTTTATGAAGATGATGAATTCATGGATGAGGAAATTTTAGAGGCCCTTCATGACAATACCTTTCATAAAAAAGAAGAACACCAAGAAGAAAGGATAACATCTCCCTTGGATGAAAATGAAACCCAACAGGAATTTACTGATGAAAATCATGTCATATCCTCTCAGTTTGAGGAAAATTTGCAGCAGGTTTGTCAATCCCTTGATCATCAGGAGAATGAGAATCAGTTCAAACAACAAGAGGAAATATTGGAAAAAAATTTCTACAATCCTCAGGTACAGGAAAAGGTTGATTCTTCATGTCATTTCTTGCATCAGCCTATATCAAATGATGATTACATTAATGAAGAAGTGGGTAAATTTTTTTCTTTACCATTGTCTTCTAATCTAAAATCATTTTAGTGCAAGTCAGAGGATAAGTTTCAGTTTGTGGATGAAGTTGCAGAGAAATTTGAAATGGACATTCAAGTTTTAAAAGATAAAATTAAATCTCATAGTATTCATTATCAGGATCAGTCTTTTCAAATGATTTTAATGCCAAAACACAAAGAGGGGGTGTTGCTACCTTTCTTCTTAAAGATGGAGGAAGAATACACTGTTTTTGTATATCAGTTTGAAAATTAGTTTAAAAGAACACAACTAAAGTCTTATGTGGTTGATCAAAGTATGGGTGAGTTGTCCAACGCTGCAAAATATCATGAGAAGCATCAAACTGACCATGTTTTCTTTGACCCTATAGCTGAATATATGGCAAAGTTTTGCACCACAGTGTTTCATTTTCATTTGCATTATGAAGATCATATACATTATAAGTTGTTTTGGTCATCTCAACATCATGTTCACTTTTGGTTCAAGCACAGTCAACATATTCAAGTGTCGGATCATATTGATGATTGGCTTCATTGGAAATTTCATATTGATTGAGTTAAAATGAAGTTTGCAGCTGCTAGGGTAGGTAGGAGTATGTGAATAAGCTCAAGGTTGACTAACTATTTTAGTAGGTGCAGTTTGAGTCCTTCTTGCAGAAATCATTAAAGCTTGGGGTGTATATTGGGAAAAATTTCAAAGTTTTATTCTAAAGAATGGATAGCAGCACTGGAGCTACTAGTTCTTAGTGTACCACAGGGGCACACTATCCCAAGTGGAGCCACTATTATCACTATTAAAATTTTCTAAACTTGTTCAATTTTCTCTTAAGTCATGGTATTAGATAGGGTTTGTGTCATTTTTATGTTTTATAGGGTCTAAGCCATAGGTTACAAGTGTCATTTCATCACCAAATGAAGCTCATAAACCTTGTTTTACTTTTTAGAAGTCTCATACCACGTTTTGAAAACCATAATTTAAGTATTTTCGAGAAAAATTTTGAATAAGCCATGAAAACACATTTTCGTAGCACGCTCAGTGTAAAACAATGCTTCTACGCTTCGCAAACGCTGGTATTTTCGTAGCACAAAATCCCAAAATCACATTACCAGTGCTACAAAGTTAGGGATTCGAAATTTTTGGTTTAGCTGTCACATCCATCAATTTGGGTTAAATTTTCATGATTATGGTGTCAGTCCACGAATCCTCCATCACGCATGCATCCATCCAAAGCAATTATAAAATCATTATGGGATTCGTTAGGGGTCATTTGTCATTGGTCCTTTGAAAATTTGAAAAGGGGTTGGTTTTCATTGATTTTATCACATGCAAAGAAAACACTACATGCATATCTATTGTTGAAAGAAAAGCTCATGATAAGAAACCAGAGCTCTCCTTAAATTTTCATGCAAGCCAGTTCATCCAACAAGGAGGTTTATTACAGATTTACTGAAGACACAGGGTTTTCATGAGGAAGATGACAGAAGAAAAAATAAATCACTGGTCTGGTCACTACCTAAGAACAGAACCTGGAGGTTTAGAGACTTTCACAAGAGATAAATCTGTTGAAGAAGCCTTCAAGAAGGTAGGGTTTTGGAGGTTCTACAAAAAGCTTCAAGGAGGGCATAATCAGGCTACCAAAGAGTTTTCCATTAACTTCACAGGGTCAAACACAAAGGTTGGTTTCCTCAATTTACCAATTTCTCCTGAAGTTATATCAGCAGTCACAGAAATTCCAAGAGGGGAGGAGAGATGGTTCAAGAATTTTAGGTTTGAAATGAAACCCTGCAAAATATTTTTGAAACCAGAGTTTATGGATACTGATTTGAACAAAGTTGTGCCAAGAAGTTATGTCAAGGATGTATTTTCCAATCTTCTCTATACCATCCAAAGGTACTTCACTTGCGAAGGGAGATACCACAAGGTGTACACTTACCACTTTAAAATCTTATTTCATTTCACAGGAATAATCTCTCTAGATTTACCTTTCTTTCTATTTCGAAGTCTAGCCAAGATGGAAAACAAAGTACAGATGAAAACTTAGGCATGTGAAACCTCATTATTTCATCATGGTCTAGTCAAGTTAATAATTGTGCATGAGCTTCAGAAAGTGAATAGAGAATGGTCTTCATTTCTCTTTTTGAGTGGAATAGGGGTTGAAGGAACAAGAGCTAGCCCTCAAGTCAAAGAAACATCTTCATCAAATACTACTGAACCTGTAGAAACAAAATTAAAGAGGTTTGTCAAGCTTAACCCTAGGAAACAGGTTAAGGAACCAATGATAAACACATCACTGAATAACCAAAGGACTCCTAAATCTACACAGAAGAAGAGAACTCATGTCAAAGAGATATTTCAGAAACAGTCAACCAGTAAAACAGGTCAGAAGAAATTGACTAGGAGTCAGAGGTTAAAGGAGAAGTGTAAGGCTGTGATCACAGATGAAAACTTGGAATTAAGAGGTAACTTGAATGATATATTACAAGCTATTGACATTGAATATTCTCCCCTGATTCAAGTAGATTTCATCAAACTAGATACATGTAGCAAATCAAAGAAATTGAAAACATCCAAAAAATTAAATTTTGAGGATGAAGTGCCAGAGTTTGTCTTTAAGCCTAGAAAACCCTTGACTAGGCAGTCTAAGAAATTGCAGCATCCAGACATGGAGATAGACCAAACAGGAGGTGAGGATGAAAATTTTGTTGAAGAACCCATAAATATATCATCTCAACTACTTGAAGAAGATAGAAACAAATTTTTTAATACTTAGAGAGAAAAGAGTAGTTATGAGGAGGTTAAAGACAAACTCAAACTTGCAAATATTGAAATTGATAAATTGAAGAAGAAAGTGAGAATGCATGCTGTAGAAAGATCAAACTTTGAGAGGTTGAAAGGTCTATGGGAGCTAGAAAAGGTTTCAAACATTGAGTCAATCAGCAGTGAGGATCAATTCTACATATGGACCGTCCCTACAATCAAGGAAGCAAAGTTCATAAGGATGGTTAATACCAAATTGAGAGCTAATAATAGAAGGCTTAAAAGGTAGGTTTAAGACCTTGAAATACAGCTAGCAAAGCCTGAAGATCAACCACAACAAAAATGAGTGCAAACAATAAGTGACATCTCCTAACACATTTTTGGAGTTATGTGGAAAGATCTCATTTTTTGAAAGCAGTTCAGAGTTGATTTTTGTTTATTATGAGAGGTTATATATAAATGGAAGGATGGTAGTAAAGTTTTGAAGCTTAAATTTGTGGAAAAAGCTGTGAAAATATAGACACAACAGTTTCGTAACGCACTACGAAATTGTTGTAGCTGTCATGCACAGCAGTTTCGCAGCGCGCTATGAAACTGCTGTAGGATGCAGTTTTAACAATTTTGCTAGGTTTTGAAGGGTGAAAAGGCATGTTTTTTAAACCTTGATGCTGCTAAAGAATGTATAAAGATCACAAGTGAATATCCAATGGAAAAACAAAGAAAAATGAAGATTCCAAGTGAGGTTTTCAAAGGTAAAGTTCTGCGCTACGAAAACAGCAGACAGTTTCGTAGCGCAGCAATGTTAACAGTTTTTGGCACTTCTTCAAAATTTTGGTTTGGGCACAGCTGGAAGGGCGAAGTCACATGAGTTTAATAAGACATTGCCACATGTTTTTGAGCACAATTTGGTCAGCAGTTGGTTTGAAGAAACATAAATGAAGCACTATAGCGATTTTGCAGGGAGCATGTTCCTATCTTTCAGGGCAGATAAGAAGCAAATCAATACAGTATAAAAGCAAGGAGATGGACATCATCAAGGTTGAAGTTTAGGAGGAGAAATTTTCAGATAGAATATTTAATTTTTAGATAAGGTTGTTAAGTTATAATAAAGAGTTGTAATCCTAGTTGTATTAGGACTCTAGAACACAGAGTTTAACTGTCAGATGTAATTAAAAGTTTGTTTAAGCAGTTGATAGGTGTCAAGCTAGAAAATTTGAATTTTTCTCAAGTGTTTGGAGAGAATCCAAGAATTTAATGATGAATCTATAAGAGACAAGAGGTTTAATTTCATACGGTTGGAAATTTTCATTAACAAGCATACTGTTTTGTTGTAGCAGAAACTGTGTTTTTATATTAATACAAAGATATTGGTTTCATCACTCAGGATTCAGAAAGGGTTATTGATGTTTGATATTCTCATGGTTTTACTATTTCAATTACTTGTAGTGGCGTGAATGTATGTTACTTAGGATTCATTGAAGGTGCTCTAACTTCCTTCATATGTTCATGAACTGTGTTTATTTTCTGTCCTATTGTTCTATTGATGCATCTAAACCCTGAAATGCCCTAACTTCCATATGAAGATGATACTCATGTTTTGTGAAAACACACTTGACTCCATAAGCCAAATAGATATTTTTTTATTAGCAGTACAACCAATTATCTATTTTTATCCATTTTACTCATAGAGTTAGCCATCTAATCCTTATTTGAAAATCATAAACCTATTGAGAGAGCCCTCTCAGGTTGAGGAGGCTAAGCCTCAACTAAAAGTCTGGTTGGGAATAGTTACTCAGATTCTTCTTGATGAGCAGCATATCAGGGTCTGATTTTGAGATAAAATTTTGGTGCATCTACCGGGAGCCTGAAGATTATTCATTCCCATAATCAATAAGCTGAATTTCTGAAGGTAGCAGGAGCTCAGGAAGCTGTTCGAGGCTGCAAAACTACCTTGGCGAATCCACACATCAAATAATCAAATTGGAAGGTGACTCCACTACTAGAAGATCAAAATCTTGATAAAGTTTCAAGATGAGTTCTATTGCAAGAATGAATGCTAGGTACGCCCCTATGAATTGGTCTCATATCCCTGCTTTTCCAAATCCTATGCCAAAGGTTGAATGGTTAGCTGATCTTCCAATATTCAAAGATGAAAAGAAAGAAAATGATGCTCTTCATTTGGTTAGGTTTCATCTACATGTAAATAGTCTTAAGGTTCAGTTCCCTGAAGACTGTCTTATGAAGATGTTTATGACCACTCTAGAAGGAAAAGCATGGTCTTGGTATAAAGGTTTAGCAAATGGTTCATTATATTCTCTTGCTAATTTTCACGATGAATTTTATGAGATGTATAAAGTGTGTCATCCCTCCTTATTGATGGTCAAATACTATTGTAAACACTCTGAGAGTTTTATTGAATATTTGGAGAATTTTTATGAAGATGATGAGTTCATGGATGAGGAAATTTTAGAGGCCCTTCATGACAATACCTTTCATCAAAAAGAAGAACACCAAGAAGAAAGGATAACATCTCCCTTGGATGAAAACGAAACCCAACAGGAATTTACTGATGAAAATCATGTCATATCCTCTGATTTTGAGGAAAATTTGCAGTAGGTTTGTCAATCCCTTGATCATCAGGAGAATGAGAATCAGTTCAAACAGCAAGAGGAAATATTCGAAAATTTTTGCTACAATCCTCAGGTATAGGAAATGGTTGATTCTTCATGTCATTTATTGCATCAGCCTATATCAAATGATGATTACATTAATGAAGAAGTGGGTAAAATGTTTTCTTTACCATTGTATTCTAATCTGAAATCATTTGAGTGCAAGTCAGAGGATAAGTTTCAGTTTGTGGATGGAGTTGCAGAGAAAATTGAAAAGGACATTCAAGTTTTAAAAGATAAAATTCAATCTCATAGTATTCATGATCAAGATCAATCTTTTCAAATGATTTTAATTCCAAAACAAAAAGAGGGGGTGTTGCTACCTTTCTTCTTAAAGATGGAGGAAGAATACATTGTTTTTGTAAATCAGTTTGAAAAGTAGTTTAATAGCACACAACTAAAGTCTTATGTGGTTGATTAAAGTATGGGTGAGTTGTCCAAAGCTGCAGAATATCATGAGAAGCATCAAACTGACCATGTTTTCTTTGACCCTATAGCTGAATATATGGAAAATATTTGCACCGTAGTGTTTCATTTTCATTTGAATTATGAAGATCAGATACATTATAAGTTGTTTTGGTCATCTAAGCATCATGTTCACTTTTGGTTCAAGCACAGTCAAGAGATTCAAGTGTCAGATCATATTGATGATTGGCTTCATTGGAAATTTCATATTGATTGAGCTAAAATGGAGTTTGCAACTGCTAGGGTAGGTAGGAGTATGTGAATAAGCTCAAGGTTGACTGAGCATTTTAGTAGGTACAGTTTGAGTCCTTCTTGCAGAAATCATTAAAGCTTGGGGAGCAGATTGGGAAAAATTTCAGAGTTTTATTCTAAGAATGGATAGCAGCACTGGAGCTACCAGTTCTTAGTGTACCATAGGGGCACACTATCCCAAGTGGAGCCACTGTTATCACTATTAAAATTTTCTAAACATGGTCAGTTTATACTTGCTCCTAAGTCATCATATTAGATAGGGTTTGAGTCATTTTTATGTTTTATAGGGTCTAAGCCATAGGTTACAAGTCTCATTTCATCACCAAATAAAGTTCATAAACCTTGTTTTACTTTTCAGAAGTCTCATACCACGTTTTGAAAAAAATACTATAAGTATTTTTCAGAAATTTTTTGAATAAGCCACAAAGCCACATTTTCGTAGCGCACTCATTGTAAAAAAATGATTATGCGCTACGAAAATGTTGGTCTTTTCATAGTGCGAAATCCCAAAATCACATTACCAGTGCTACAAAATCAGGGATTCGAAATTTTTGGTTTAGCTATCACATCCATCAATTTGGGTTAAATTTTCATGATTATGGTGTCAATCCACGAATCCTCCGTCACGCATGCAACCATCCAAAGCAATTATGAAATCATTATGAGATTCGTTAAGGGTCATTTTTCATCAGTCCTTTGAAAATTTGAAAATGGGTTGGATATCAATGATTTTATCTCATGCAAAGAAAACACTACATGCATATCTATTGTTGAAAGAGAAGCTCATGATAAGAAACCAGTGCTCTCCTTAAATTTTCAAGCGAGCCAGTTCATCCAACAAGGAGGTTTATTCCAGATTTTCTAAAGACACAGGGTTTTTAAGAGGAATATCACAGAAGGAGAAAGAAATCACAGGTCTGGTCACTACCTGAGAACAAAACCTGAAGGTTTAGAGACTCTCACAAGAGATAAATCTGTTGAAGAAGCCTTCAAGAAGGTAGGGTGCTGGAGGTTCTATGAAAAGCTTCAAGGAGGGCATAATCAGGTTACCAAAAATTTTTCCATTAAATTCACAGGGTCAAACAGAAAGGTTGGTTTCCTCAATTTACCAATTTCTCCTGAAGTTATATCAGCATTCCCAGAAATTCCAAGAGGGGAGGAGAGATGGTTCAAGAATTTTAGGTTTGAAATGCAACCCTGCAAAATATTTTTGAAACCAGAGTTTATGGATACTGATTTGAACAAAGTTGTGCCAAGAAGTTATGTCAAGGATGTATTTTCCAAGCTGCTCTATAACATCAAAAGGTACTTCACTTTCGAAGGGAGATACCAAAAGGTGTACACTTACTACTTTAAACTCTTATTGAATTTCACAGGAATAATCTCTCTAGATTTACCTTTTTTTCTATTTTGAAGTCTGGCCAAGATGGGAGACAAAGTATAGATGAAAACTTAGGCATGTGAAGCCTCATTATTTCATCATGTTCTAGTCAAGTTAATAGTTTTACATGAGCTTCAGAAAGTGAATAGAGAATGGTCTACATTTCTCTTTTTGAGTGGAATAAGGGTTGAAGGAACAGGTGCTAGCCCTCAAGTCAAAGAAACATCTTCATCAAAGACTTCTGAACATGCAAAAATAAAATTAAGGAGGTTTTTCAAGTATAAGCCCAGGAAACAGGTTAAGGAACTAATGATAAACACATCACTGAATATCCAAAGGACTCCTAAATCTGCATAGAAGAAGAGAACTCATGTCAAAGAGACAATTCAGAAACAGTCAACCAGTAAAACAACTCAGAAGAAATTGACTAGGAGTCAAAGGTCAAAGGAGAAGGGTAAGGCTATGATCACAGATGAAAACTTGGAATTAAGAGGTAACATGAAAGATATATTACAAGCTATTGACATTGAAGAGTCTCCCCTGGTTCAAGAAAATTTCATCAAACTAGATACAGGTGGCACATCAAAGAAATTGAAAACATCCAAAAAATTAAATTTTGAGGATGAAGTGTCAGAGTTTGTCTTTAAGCCTAGAAAACCTTTGACTCCACAGTCTAAGAAATTGCAGTAGCTAGACATGGATATAGACCAAACAGGAGATGAGGATGCAAATGTTTTTGAAGAACCCATAAATATATCATCTCAACTACTTGAAGAAGACAGAAACAGAGTTTTTAATAGTCAGAGAGAAAAGAGTAGTTATGAGGAGGTTAAAGACAAACGCAGACTTACAAACATTGAAATTGATAAATTGAAGAAGAAAGTGAGAATGCATATTGTAGAAAGATCAAAATTTTAGAGGTTGAAAGGTCTGTGGGAGCTAGAAAAGGTTTCAAACATTAAGTCAATCAGCAGTGAGGATCAATTCTACATATGAACTGTCCCTGCAATCAAGGAAGAAAATTTCATAACGATGGTTAATACCAAATTGAGAGCTAATAATAGAAGGCTTAAAAGGCAGGTTGAAGACCTTGAAATATAGCTAGCAAAGCCTGAAGATAAACCACAACAAAAATGAGAGCAAACAGTAAGCGACATCTCCTAACACATTTTTGGAGTTATGTGGAAAGATCTCATTTTTTGAAAGCAGTTTAGAGTTGATTTTTGTTGATTATGAGAGCTTATATATAAATGGAAGGATGGAAGTAAAGGTTTGAAGCTTAAATTTGTGGAAAAATATGTGAAAATATAGACGCAGCAGTTTCGTAGCATGCTACGAAATTGCTATAGGTGTCATGCACAGCAGTTTCGTAGCGCACTACGAAACTGTTGTAGGATGTAGTTTTAACAATTTTGCAAGGTTTTAAAGGGTGAAAAGGCATTTTTTTTAAACCTTGATGCTCCTAAAGAATGTATAAAGATCACAAGTGAAGATCCAATGGCAAAACAAAGAAAAATGAAGATTCCAAGTGAGGTTTTCAAAGGTAAAGTTATGTGCTACGAAAACAATAGACAACTTTGTAGCGCAACAATGTTAATAGTTTTTGGCATTTCTTCAAAATTTTGGTTTGGGCACAACTAGAAGGGCGAAGTCACATGAGTTTAATAAGACATTGCCACATGTTTTTGTTATAGCATCATTTTTCATCCTTTGGTGATTCATGATTGTCTTTATGGCTTTGGGCACCCACTCCTACAGACTTGAACAAAATTCACTAAAAAACAGTGTTAAAATTCCCATACGCGGATATGCCCAGACTTTTCCGCGTGTATACGCGAGTCCACATGTACTTTTCCGTGTATGCAGTTAAAATCATTAAAAAATATATATTAAAATCCCTATTTTCGGGCTGGGTTGATGGTTACTCTGGTAGTTCAACCACCCCAGCACGTGGCCAACTGTTTCCAACTGATTGAAACTACTCTGAGGGAGTATAAAATCCCCTCATGTGCATGGCCTAAGGGAGAGAGAAATTTTATAGACATTATACTCTGTTGGAATCCCAGTTCAAGTATGAATCCCCATGCCTCCTGCACTTTCCCAGATTTATACAGGAAACCCTTGTTTCCTGGAGATGTTCATCCATTTATATGCCATCTCGAGTGCACAAGTCTTGGAAGAATCTTAGCGAGGCAAGGGCGGGACGAATCCGGACGACGGTCTGCTCGAAGATCGTGGAAGGATTCAGGTTATCTCTCCACTCTTTATTTCTGTACATGTTGTTCTTAATAATGAAGAACCATCTTGTTCCTGAACTCGTGTGTTAATATCTATTTGTATATGTGAAAAGATTGATTATTAAGCATTTATTGTGGTTTATATAATGTTTCACATGGATTGCACTAACGTTTAGAAGAAGTATATGCTGTACAACTAGGTTTCCGTGCACGTTCTTTCTTGTTTTCCAGGTTGAAGGAGGAAGAAGGGTTGCTGGGGGTTTTGAC
Source organism: Pinus albicaulis (assembly GCA_034641835.2). NCBI lineage: Eukaryota > Viridiplantae > Streptophyta > Pinopsida > Pinales > Pinaceae > Pinus > Pinus albicaulis. The sequence continues at coordinate 433,872,595 of CM076576.1, read as the reverse complement.
CTCGCAGGATCTACATCGAACGTAGGACTACGGGTGAGTTCTACCATCATTATTACCTAGTTTTTAGCATTCAAGTATGGTTGTGTGTGATTCCTTCTGAATAGCATGCCCTGATCTGTGGAATTTTTAACCCAACAAACCTCTAGGGTGATTTTCCCCGAAACATAACTGGCGACTCCGCTGGGGACCACATTCTTGTGATTCCCTTGTTGGGTGGTTTTAGCTGTGTTGTGTCTCAATCTAGTCTCCTAAACTGAGTTCATTTAATTGTCAACTAGGATTTGTAAACTGCTGAAGTGAAGTGTCCCATATGTACCTAGGTGCTTGTTTCCTAGTGCGTTGTGTGTAGTGTTTTGTGATGTTTTGGTCTTTTATGTTGATTTATGATGTTTTTGGTCTTTTGAAGTTTTGTGTTTACAATGAAAATGCCTAGAAAAATAATGAAAATAAATTGGTGGTCAAAAACACAGTTGAGCCTAATGTATGGAATGGCAAATGTAATCAAAAACACTGAAGCAACATCTGAACTATGACTAAATAGAAACAAGAGCTTGATGATGACTTCTTAAACAAATGACACAAACTAGACTTTGAGAAATGATCACTAAATATGCAAGTTTTCTAACTAGACAGTTAGACATTAATCATGATGCAACATTCTATTCTAAGCTCATCTATTTCATGACTAATTCCTAGTTCTATTCTGCAATTTCAATTGAATGTCACAGAGCCTATACTCAAAGAGTTATTGGTTTCTTTTCAAGGTAGTTCTGTTGAGGAAGAGCTCTGTTATGGTGAGGAATTTGCAGAGATATTTCAGACCTTGTAATGATGTTATCTTCTGTTCCTAAGGTTATGGATCACTGGTGGTTTTCAGAACAAAAAGATATTTGTAGATAATGAAGGCTGTCTTGTGGATCCTATCAACTAAAGTAATCTACTGTGCAAAGGGTGACAGTGTGACTATGAGATGCAAGTGCAATGAATTAATTTAAACATGAGCTTAAGATGCTTCTAAACTAGAACAATGTTAAACTATAAGTCATCATCAAACTTGAAACGAAGTAGCTGGACATGAATTAAATGCAAAATGAAACTTCGGAGCATTCTAACTAACATGCATTATTCTATGAAGTTACACAATCTGTTTGTTCATCATTAGTGATGTTTTGGAAGAGTTCCTTCTTGTGGAAGAGGTAGAACAGTTCTGACTGTGTAATTGTATGCAATTGAAAGCAAATGAACTGAAAGCAAATGAAAAACTAAATTATCACATCACGTTCATATCTTGAACTTCTTAAGGATGTATTGGAAGAATTTCTTCTTGTGGAAGAGTGATTAGAACAAGTGCAACTGTGATAGTGAAGAGCAAAAACTACAACTAATTCCTACAGTACTATAGCTATTCATCATTCATCATTATAATATGTTGGAAGAATGTCTTCTTGTGGAAGAACTGGAATGAATATAACTACAGTATCTAGTTAAAACAAATACAAATTCAACTCCTATCTTACAGTACCATATTCATTAAACATTCATCATTTTAGTTTATTGGAAGAGTGTCTTCTTGTGGAAGAGCTGGAACGAATATGACTACAGTAGCTAGTTAAAAACAAATACAAATTTAACTCCTATCCTACAATACCATAGTCATTAAACATTCATCATTTTAGTTTGTTGGAAGAGTGTATTCTTATGGAAGAACTAGAATGAGTACGACTACAGTAAATAAAACAAAACAACTACTAATTCAAATGCAGAACGTAAAGACAGCTAGGAAAAACTTATCTAGTTTACGCAAAAGAAATCCGTGCAAGGGGCAGGGGCCCTCTACCACTTGACGGCATTCAACTCCAAATTAAATCACGCCTTCAAGATAATTTTGTCTTCTCCATTAACGATTCAATAGTTTGAACATAATGCTCTGTGTCTTTAAAGACGTAACACAGAGTTTACACAAAATCTAGCAGCAAATCTAACACAAAATTTCTCTAACTCCGCTCTCGGCCTACTCAAGAGTTTATAAAGTAAATTCAAGTAACAATAATTACAATAATTTAGGAATGATGTCTTTCCTTATCCAAATCATCTTAGGAGTCTTTGAGGTGGCTGCGTGAAGGAGAAAAGACACCTGGACTGAGACAGTCCTAGTAGGAGTCTTCCTTCACAAATGTGTTCCCACGTTCATAACCGTACCCAGAATTCATTTCCTCTTCCATGACGAGCAACACACCATGTAGGCACGACGTGGATCATGCCCATATGCGTTTTTCCTCAAGAGGCCACCCGGAACATACTCAAACATAAAGGTAGCTGCAGAATCGCCGGTTAGCTACGGAATGCCTGCATTCTGCAGCTAGTTCCGGTCAAAATGCTTAACAATGGCACCAATCACAAAATTCAACAAGTCAGTCATGTAAACCATTCTAGAAGTAATTTTAACTATTTTTATTGATCAATTGGGTTTAAAATAGAAATGGACAAGGAAGAATGAGGTAAAATGAGGTGAAGGAAAGCACAAATTTGAGGCTCAACATACCCCCACTGCTGTCTCTTTGCATGTCCTCATGCAAATTATCCTATGAATTTTGAGGCTTCTGCAAGGACATCTAATCCCCTTCTTCTCCTTTGTCTGAAAGCTAGAGGTCTTCTGGGTTTCCTGATCACAAGTTTGAACTTGAGGTTTGTGAGTGCCCTGATCAACTTTTTGTTCCTTGTCTTCATCTTCTCATTGGTCCTCTCCACTTTGTCTATATGCAGGGATAAGGTTGAGTTCATGTCAGTCTTGAGCTTGATTTGGTCTTTGAGAATTTCATTCTCATTTTTGATGTGTCTATTCAATAATTCCAACTCATACCTATCCCTCCTTAATATATCAATTTCAGTCAGTGGAGGACTGGGGGTTCTCTCTTCTCTTTCTGAAGCTGTCCTTTCTAAAGTTTCCACATAATCATAGATTTCCTGTTGAGCAGGATCAATCTCAGGGGTGCCTTCATAAAAATCTTCATCATCATACTCTTCCATGGATGTTTCTTCATCTTCAATATCGATTACCCCTGTTTGTTTGATTGATGTTTTCTTCAGTTTTCCTTTTAATCTGTGGCTTCTCCTAAGTTGAGAGGACCCCTCTCCTTTCTCTATAACAGATTCCTTGATTATCTTCTTTTCCTTTAGTTGTCTCTTGATTCGAGTCAACTTCTCCAAAATGACTTCCTCACTGCTTTCTTGAACTGGTTTGTCAATTTTACCTTTTGAAGTCCTCCATTTCCTACTTCTCTTTGTGGGCTGTGGTTCAGGTGATAGTTCTTTTGCTTCTTCAAAATGATTTCTTATGAAGAAATCATCCCATGTATCATTTGTTTTAGATAGATGATGCTCAATCAAAATTTTGACCAACCCATGATGATACAGGGTTGTCTCTAAAAACTGAACTCTTCTCTGAACACATGAAGCCATTTTCTTCAGACTTTGATACAAGAAATATGGTAGATTCAAATCTTCTCCTAGAAAATGCAACATTAGTCTAATATGATAGACATAAAATGTCCCATATCTACCCTCACATGTAACAATTTTTTGTAAAAGAAGTAGTATATTTCTCCATTTGCTTTTCAATGCTGTACTGGGAATTCCTTTCTTGAACACACTAACATCCATATTTGGTGATTTTAAAATTTGTTTCCAGGAGTCATTGTGGAATTCCCTATTTTTAAACCATCTTTCTCCAGTTCTGGATAATCCTGTAGCCTCTGCTATAAAAACTTCAGTAACAGTAAACTTGACATCCCCTATTTCAACTTCAATACCTTGGAATGATCTGGCAAATGTTTTGGTGACTTCCTTATGGAAGCCATTAAATTTTTCCAAGAATTGAAGCCATCCTATTTGTTGTAACATCTCCTTGCATTGTGGGTAACCTTCTAAATATTTTGATCCCACAGGCTCAGTCCTTACGATGAAACCCATGATTTTTCAATATCAAATTAACACTCTTCTCTACCCACAAAACAATGTCTTTTACTTTCGGATTAAAATGGCTTCAAGTTCTAAATGAAAATGGCTTCAATTTTGGAATGACATACCTTTGATTTATAATAGCAACAACTTCAAAACCTCTGGCTGGTATGCCTCTGTTTGATAATGAAAAATGCCTTCGAAACCTCGGACTGATGTACTTCTGTTGAACTTTGGAGTGATATGAAAGCAATTTCAATTTTCGAGCTAATATATCTCTGATAGACAGTGGTAGATGGTTTCAAGTTTCTTTTTGTGCAATACCTCCGTCTTTGGTAACAGAAAGACTTCAAACTCAATCACTGATAAACACTTCTGTTTCTAGTAACAACAGACTTCAAACTCAACCTCTGTCTCTGATAGCAAATTGTATGCTTCAAATTCAACACTACAACATCTCTGTCTCGGGTAACAACAGGCTTTAAACTCTACACGGCCACAATTCTGTGTTGACAGTGAAAATGCTCCAAACTTCGTTCACAGTGATATGCTATCTGTTCACGGAATCAAGTGGTTTTGAGTTCTCACACCGTTATACTTCCAATTTTACCTCTTCTGATCTGCTCCTGATGATAATGATGCCTCTGTCTTCGGAATGGAATACTGGCTACGGAATGAAGTTATGGCAAATGGTCACGGCATAGAGTGGTGGAGTGAGGTGGAGGATTGTATTAATGATTGAGGAGACGGCGGAGGATTTACAACGGCAGGAAAAATCTTCATCATTAAATAACTTGGTTAAGAGTCGTGGGAAATTCAAATGCTTTGGCCGTTTCACCGCTTAAATGCTATCGGATAGAAAATTTGAATTGGAAGATTTTAATACAAAGTCTGTAGAGGGTTTGTTTGGTGTTTGATCAATAAAACAATTAAAACAACTTTTCGAATAATCCACAACTAAACTATGCTAAACTTTTATGAAGTGCCATCGTAATTTAAATTTGTTACCTCTGCCCTTTATTTGATGTTCTTGTAGCCTTTGTCTTCTCTGCTCATCTTTGGAGGAATCTTTCACAATTTTCTTGATATTTTTGATTCATGAATTCACTGGATCACTTTGTTGTAATTCTGATCTCTGATGGTTGATGCCTTCAGGGTTCATAGCTGTGAAAAGACTGTCGGGCTGCAGAAAGGCTTATCAGCTGCAGAATGTCCACTGAGCTGCAGAATTTTCCTGTAGAACACTTTAATCATGAAAATGAAATGTTTCTGGAGGATGGGTGAAATGTTATGAAAATGGATGAAAATGGATGATGGATTATGATATGTATGAAGTGGATAATGGAATAAAATGGATTCAGTTCATGGAATGAAGGAACATAAGGGCTGTACTGCAATTCATGACATATTTTATTCACTTGCAGCAAGATATCAAATTCTATGTTTTGACGTGAAAATGAAGTGAATGGAAGATGGAGTGAAATGAATGAGATGTGGAATGGAGTGAAATGTGAATGATGGATGAGATGAAGTATGGATGGATAAGTGAATGGAGTGAGATGAAATGAATCATAAGTACTATGGCACTGAACTTATGATTTTTATAACAGCTGCTTAGAAACAAAAATGGGAAAAGTTAGAGTGTCAGAGAGACTCTGATTTTCACCCTATCTTTTCTGTATAAAACATGCCAATCAGTGATTGGTTTTCATGTTTATACCTTTATTTTTATTTTTTATTTTTTATTTTTTAAGAGAGAAATGCTTCAGAAAATTTAATCAAGTTGATGAAGAAGAGAGACTCTTCTTCATTAACTTCACATCATTGTCTCCTTGGAACTTCTTGACAAACTCTTCTCTTAAGAGTGGCTTGTGGTATAGCTTCAGTCTATGGCCATTCACAAGAAAAGTGACCTCCTCTTCATCTATAGTTCTGATTTTTACTGCCCCATTATCAAAAATTCGAACAATTTCATATGGCCCAAGCCAATGTGTCCGAAATTTCCCTTGAAAATCCTTGAATTTTGAATCAAACAAGAGAGCCCAATCACCCTCTTTAAATTTCTTCTCTTTGATGTACTTGTCATGCCATCTAGCCCTTTGCTGTTGGACTAGACTTGTTTTCTGAACTGCATCTTGTCCGATCTCATCCAATTCATTAATTTGCTCCAGTCTATGCTTTTGTGCCTCCGTTAGATCAAGTCCTAGCTGAACTGCCATCTTGAATGTTTGAATTTGGAACTCTATAGGAAACAAAACTTGCTTTCCATAAACAAGCTCATAAGGAGTATGGCCTATTGTGTTTCTCCATGTAGTTCTATAGGCCCACAAGGCTTCAGGAAGCCTATCTACCCAATCTCTTCTATGTAGATGAACAGTCTTTGTTAGGATTCCTTCAATGACTTCATTAGTGGATTCCACTTGACCATTTGCTTGTGGATGATAAGGAGTAGATGTTCTATGTCTGATTTTGTACTTCTCCATCATTTGCTCCACTAGCCTTGATATAAATTGAGCTCCTTGATCTGTAAGTATTTCCCTTGGGACACCAAAACGAGTAAAAATATCCTCAAAAAGAAAAGTAACTACAGATGATTCATTAGCAATAAGTAATGGTTTAGCTTCTACCCACTTAGTAACATAATCAGTGCAAACTAATATGTATTTCTTTTGTCTTGATGGAGGACTAATAGGTCCTACAAAATCCAAGGCCCATTTTTCAAAAGGTTCAATGTGTACCTGAGGTTGTAATGGCATCTCACCTGAAGGAGAAGGTTTCCCTACCCTTTGGCAACCGTCACACGTTTTGACATATTCCCTTGCATCTTTAAACAAAGATGGCCAATAATATCCTAAGTTAAGGATCTTATAGGCTGTCCTCTTATCTGCAAAGTGTCCGCCACAAGGTTCATCATGACATGCCTTGAGAATTTCAAGCATCTCATCTTCACGAACACACCTTCTAATGATCAAATCTGAACCTGTCTTGTACAACTCATTAGCGACCCATGAATATCTTGCACTATCATTAATGATTTTTCTTTTATCCCTTGCATTCATGATTGAAGGAAATTTTCCTGAAACTAAATAATTAGCAATATCAGCAAACCATGGAGTTTGAGCAGAAACTGCAAAAAGATATTCATCAGGAAATTGATCTTCAACCGGAGTGTCATCTTTGATATTTTGAATTCTAGACAGGAAGTCAGCCACAGTGTTTTGTTTTCCAGGCCTATCTAGAATAGTAATGTTGAATTCTTGCAATAATAAAAACCATCTTATAACTCTACCATTAGTGATTGATTTATTCATTAAATATCTAATGGCAGAATGATCAGTGTGAATAAAAGTTTCATAGCCGGTTATATAGTGTCTAAATTTGTTAATGGCATGAACAACAGCTAAAAACTCTTTTTCAGTTACAGTATAGTTTAACTCTGCAGGAGTCAAATTTTTACCGATATAATAGATGGCATAGGGAATTAAATCTTTCTGTCCCAATACTGCTCCTAGAGCTGTATCGGAAGCATCTGTCGAGATATGAAAAGGTAACTTCCAGCTAGGTCCCCTTAATATAGGTGCTTCAGAAATTTTGGTTTTCAGGGTTTCAAAAGCTAACTGGCAATCAGAAGTCCACTTAAATTCACAATCTTTGGTGAGTAATTTGAAGAGAGGAGATGCTATTTTGGTGAAGTTTTCTATAAATCTCCGATAGTACCCCGTAAATCCTAGAAAACTTCTTACATCTCTTTGACAACTTGGAATGGATAGGTTAGAAATGACTTCAACTTTCGCCTCATCAACTCTAATCCCATCCCCTGAAATGTGGTGCCCTAAAACAATACCTTCAGTGAACATCATAAAACATTTTTCATGACTAAGAGAAAGGTTTGTTTCTTGACATCTTTTTAAGACCTTTTCCAAGTTTTCTAAAGCCTCTTCAAATGTATCCCCATAAACTGTAAAATCATCCATGTACACCTCTACACAGTCATGTATCAGATCAGAAAAAATTCCTAATACTTCCCTTTGGAATGTTGCAGGTGCATTGCACAATCCAAATGGCAATACTCGGTAGGCATAGGTACCCTAAGGACAAGTAAATGTGGTTTTATCTTGTTCTTCAAGTGCTACTTGGATTTGATTGTAACCACTAAATCCATCCAGGAATGAAAAGTACTTTTTACCTGCTAATGTATCTAATACTTGATCTATGAAAGGTAAGGGAAAATGGTCTTTAAAAGTAGCTTTATTCAGTTCTCGGTAGTCAACACACACCCTCCATTTTCCATTTTTCTTAGGTACAATTACTAAAGGGGAAACCCACTGACTATCTGAAATAGGATAGATGAAGTTAACATTTAACAATTTTTGTAATTCTTCCTTGACAATTTCCTAAGATTTGGATTCATCCGTCTTTGAGGTTGTCTGATTGGTTTGCAATTTGCCTCTATATAGATGTGATGAGTACAAGTCTTGGGACTTATCCCTTTCATGTCAGTGTATTCCCATGCATATGCAGAAGAATGTCTCTGTAATACTTTGACTAGCTCTTCTTGTTGAGATTTTTCCAGGTTTTTGTTTATATTCAAGGTTTTTCCTGGAAAAATTTCACTTGTAGAACTGCCAAATTTGTCCATAGAATGAAGAGACATCTGTCTAGATGACAAGAACTCAATATTGGATCTCTCTTGAAATGATTCTTGTTTGTGCTCCGGAGAAGATTCAAAATTTTCTAGAGTATTCAGAATTTGATTATCTTCACTAATTTCTGAAATTGTGAAGAGTGGTTGCAAATATTCTTCATCCTCTATCCATTGAGTGTCATCTAGATCTGTAATTGTCCTAGCCGGAGGATATAAAGTGAATTTCTTTGTTGAACTTCCATCAGAAATATACATATCACCGGACCTACAACTAATAAAAGCATCAGCTGTAGCCAACCAAGGTCTTCCTAGTATAACAGGATGGCCTCCTAGATTATTCTTGGGTGTCAGGATCATGAAATCCACAGGGTACTCCCAAGAGTCTAGGGACACCGGAATGTCTTCTATTACCCCATCTGGTCTGATCACAGATCTATCTGCTAATTGTAATAGTGTGGGTGTAAAGAGAAGATTAGGAAGTTTCAGTTTGTCCATGATTTGTCTACTCATGATATTTATTGCTGCTCCTAAGTCAATGAGTGTGTTCTGAATTTCAATTCCATTGATGTGAATTTTGACAACTGCATTTCCTGGGTCAAGGTACTTTGGAATAGTAGTCTTACCCATCATAATGTCTGCTATTTGTCCTACCAGTTGAATTTTCTTGGTTTCTCTTATTCTTTTCTTTGTTGTCTTCATACTCAACTCCTTTATTGTTTTGGCTAAAATTGGGATTTCCTCGATGGCTTGCAATAATGGAATTTTAATGCAAACATTTCTCAATTCATCCAAGAAATCATAATTAGGCACCATTATTTGTTTTTCTACACCTTTGTCAATTTGTAATCTTTCCGGAAAGGGAGGTATAGAAGTAGATGTGGATGGTTGCTCTAATACCGGAGTTGGGCTTATTGGATCTTTTTGTTTCAGTTTTTCAATGTTTTGGCCTTGAAAGGATGTTTCTTCCTCAAGACTTTTATTAACCCGTAGGGAGTCTTCCTCATAATTATCTTGTTCTTGTATGATCACAGAAGGTTTCCTCTTCTCAAGTATCCTTCCAGACCTAAGTTGAACATCACTAAGGTCTAGAGGAGTAATTAAATAAGTTGGAAATTGTTGTCCTTCTATCATGTATGTATTCTGGGGGTTCTTATTATTGGGGTTTGGTATGGGCTGAGCTGGTAATTGATTGGATTTTGAGGGAATGGTAATGGAAGTGGTTGATTTTGATGAGGTTGGTTCAAATGATGTTGTTGTGAATTTTGTTGAAAATTTTGTTGAAGATTTTGAGGAAAATTTTGTTGAGGATTTTGAGGATAAAATTGTGGATATGGTGGATAGGATGGTGGATACTGATAATATGGAGAGTATATTCCATAGGGACCTTGTGATCCTTGTGCCCAAGCTTGAGATTGATTTTGGAATTGGGGCCAAGGTTGTTGCCAAGAATTCCAAGGTGGAGGTTGATTATACATTTGATCATGAAATCCCTGTGTCTGAGATCCCTGCCAAGGTCTTCTAGATACAAAGTTAAGAGATTCTGTGGAATCTGTAGGAGTTTCTTCCTGAAAAACAGCCTTGAGACCAGGAAGAGAAGGAAAATTCTTGGTCTCATGTTTCTTAGAACAAATAACACAGGTTTCTACAACTTTTACATCTAAAGGACACTCTCTCAAGGCATGTTTCTTCCTACATTTGGGACAAAAGATTGCCAAGGCATCAAATTCAGCCTTTTGCTTGTTTTGTATCTTGAGGGTGTCTATTTGTTCACTAAGACTCCCTAAGATGTCAGATTTAAAATCATCAAGCATGTGTCCTATTTCTGATCTACTTACTGTCCCAGAAGCAGATTTACTTGCTCTTGCAAGAGCAAGATCTCTTGGACCTTTGACAGTTTTGGATTTCCCTCTGGAAAGGTTGATACATAACTCAGATATTTCAAGTAATGTGAGTTGTGATATATCCCCTTTTCCCATCATGTTAAGGATATCCAACCATTCATCCGTAATGGTTTTCAACAAAAGAGCTTTTAAAGTGTCTTGATCTAGGTTTTCCATTTGTGCCCTTTTTATGTTGTATTTAAATCTTTCCAACAAATCTTCTAAGTTTTCATCTTCTTTTTGTAACATCTTGAACAATTCTTCCTTATGATTAACCGGCATACAATAATCCAAGTATCTCTCTAGAAATGCTTGTTTCATGTCTTCCCATGTCCTAATGGAACTACTGTTTAAGCTCATAAACCACTTCAATGTTGCTCCTTTCAGAGTTGAAGGAAATAATTTCAATTTTTGAGCATCTTGAAGGTAGTCATAAGTCCTACACAGCACTTCAAATTCGAATAAGAAAGTTTCAGGATCCTCAGTTTTAAGTCCATAGAAGTTCGGAAGGACAGAAGGTGAAATGTTTTTCATGGTTGTATTGGTCTCTTCATCAAGTATAGGGAATCCAAAAGAGCTTCCTATTCTACCTCTTCCTCCATCTGCACCTCTACCTCCTCTTCCTCCTTCTCCTCTACCTCTACCTCTACCTCCTCCAATTAATGTGTGTTCTCCATTAACAACTCCTCCTCCTCCTTCTTCTGCCATGGTTGAATCTCCTGTGGAAGTAGAAAAGTTTGTATCCTCAACAAAAGTTTTTGGATCCTCTTCTATGGCAGGTTTAGTGGATGAAGTGGAAGGTTTCTCTAATGGAATAGGTGACCTTAGATCTTCTAGAAGTCTAGGATCAGTAAAGGATGGAAGATGGGTTTGAGTTGAAGGTGTACTAGCTCTGGATCTAGATGAAACAAGTGGTGTTCTAGATGTCAAACTTCTGCCTCTGCTGCTTATAAATCTTCCCTTTGAATCTCTCTCCCTACGCATAAAATTGTTTTTGGATGCTAAGAAACAAAGGTTACCTAGTTTTCACTTCCCCGGCAATGGCGCCAAAATGTTGTGTCTCAATCTAGTCTCCTAAACTGAGTTCATTTAATTGTCAACCAGGATTTGTAAACTGCTGAAGTGAAATGTACCATATGTACCTAGGTGCTTGTTTCCTAGTGCGTTGTGTAGTGTTTTGTGATGTTTTGGTCTTTTATGTTGATTTATGATGTTTTTGGTCTTTTGAAGTTTTATGTTTACAATGAAAATGCCTAGAAAACTAATGAAAAGAAATTGGTGGTCAAGAACACAGTTGAGCCTAATGTATGGAATGGAAAATGTAATCAAAAATACTGAAGCAACATCTGAACTATGACTGAATAGAAACAAGAGCTTGATGATGAATTCTTAAACAAATGACACAAACTAGACTTTGAGAAATGATCACTAAATATGCAAGTTTTCTAACTAGACAGTTAGACATTAATCATGATGCAACATTCTATTCTAAGCTCATCTATTTCATGACTAATTCCTAGTTCTATTCTGCAATTTCAATTGAATGTCATAGAGCCTATACTCAAAGAGTTATTGGTTTCTTTTCAAGGTAGTTCTGTTGAGGAAGAGCTCTGTTTATGATGAGGAATTTGCAGAGATATTTCAGACCTTGTAATGATGTTATCTTCTGTTCCTAAGGTTATGGATCACTGGTGGTTTTCAGAACAAAAAGATATTTGTAAATAATGAAGGCTGTCTTATGAATCCTATCAACTAAAGTGATCTACTGTGCAAAGGGTGACAATGTGACTATGAGATGTAAGTGTAATGAATTAATTTAAACATGAGCTTAAGATGCTTCTGAACTAGAACAATGTTAACTATAAGCCATCATCAAACTTGAAACGAAGTAGCTGGACATGAATTAAATGCAAAATGAAACTCCGGAGCATTCTAACTAACATGCATTATTCTATGAAGTTACACAATCTGTTTGTTCATCATTAGTGATATTTTGGAAAAGTTCCTTCTTGTGGAAGAGGTAGAACAGTTCTGACTGTGTAATTGTATGCAATTGAAAGCAAATGAACTGAAAACAAATGAAAAACTAAATTATCACATCACGGTCATATCTTGAACTTCTTAAGGATGTCTTGGAAGAATTTCTTCTTGTGGAAGAGTGATTAGAACAAGTGCAACTGTGATAGTGAAGAGCAAAAACTACAACTAATTCCTACAGTACCATAGCTATTCATCATTCATCATTATAATATATTGGAAGAATGTCTTCTTGTGGAAGAACTGGAATGAATATAACTACAGTATCTAGTTAAAACAAATACAAATTCAACTCCTATCCTACAGTACCATAGTCATTAAACATTCATCATTTTAGTCTATTGGAAGAGTGTCTTCTTGTGGAAGAGCTGGAACGAATATGACTACAGTAGCTAGTTAAAAACAAATACAAATTTAACTCCTATCCTACAATACCATAGTCATTAAACATTCATCATTTTAGTTTATTGGAAGAGTGTCTTCTTGTGGAAGAACTAGAATGAGTACGACTACAGTAGATAAAACAAAACAACTACCAATTCAAATGCAGAACGTAAAGACAGCTAGGAAAAACTTATCTAGTTTACGCAAAAGAAATCCGTGCAAGGGGCAGGGGCCCTCTACCACTTGACGGCATTCAACTCCAAATTAAATCACGCCTTCAAGATAATTTTGTCTTCTCCATTAACGATGCAATAGTTTGAACATAATGCTCTGTGTCTTCAAAGACGTAACACAGAGTTTACACAAAATCTAGCAGCAAATCTAACACAAAATTTCTAACTAAGCTCTCGGCCTACTCAAGAGTTTATAAAGTAAATGCAAGTAACAATAATTACAATAATTTAGGAATGATTTCTTTCCTTATCCAAATCATCTTAGGAGTCTTTGAGGTGGCTGCGTGAAGGAGAAAAGACACCTGGACTGAGACAGTCCTAGTAGGAGTCTTCCTTCACAAATGTGTTCCCACGTGCATAACCGTACCCAGAATTCATTTCCTCTTCCATGACGAGCAACACACCATGTAGGCACGACGTGGATCATGCCCATGTGCGTTTTTCCTCAAGAGGCCACCTGGAACATACTCAAACATAAAGGTAGCTGCAGAATCGCCGGTTAGCTACGGAATGCCTGCATTCTGCAGCTAGTTCTGGTCAAAATGCTTAACAATGGCAACAATCACAAAATTCAACAAGTCAGTCATGTAAACCATTCTAGAAGTAATTTTAACTATTTTTATTGATCAATTGGGTTTAAAATATAAATGGAAAAGGAAGAATGAGGTAAAATGAGGTGAAGGAAAGCACAAATTTGAGGCTCAACAAGCTGTTTGATAGGTTTCCAACAGTTTTAACTTTTATTTCCAGTCCAGTTAGTCTTTTCTCAGTCAGACTGAAGTCCTGGTTTCTTATCCAGGCTTGATATTTTTTAATTTTCATTATTTACCTTTGAATACGTGGGTTTGTCTGCACACAGACGTGTATACACGCAGTTGTTGTTAAAGGGAGTCATGTATACGTGGGTTTCCTTTAGCACAGTCGCGTATGCACGCATGTTTCATAACTGTCAAGTCACGTATATCTGGGTCAATTTTGAAATTTTAGGTTTCTTGGATTTTTAGTCCTGTCTGCCTATGGAGACCTATTTTTGCAGTGTCTTTGTATCCTCTAGATTGTGTAGAAAGTGGTCTTTGGTCTTTTCTCTCTCTTTTTCGGTTGAAAACTAGCTTTTTGGCAAATCTTGTTTCTTGTGTTAGCATTTCTAGTTCGAGTACCAAGATCTCTTCCTCGGGATTCTTGGCTGTTCTGTTTCAATAGAACAGAGAGCTTCTGCTCATTTACTCTTTCCTACCTTTGTGTCTTGCTTTGCGCTTTGATTTTTTCCCATTGTTTGGTTGGTTTTCTTGAGTTCAGTTGACTAGCTCTTGTTGCAATTTTTGAAGAGTCTTTCTAGGTTCTTTGAAGTTTTTGTTTGCTGCAAGGTTGTACTATTCTTCTAGGATGAGTGTTTGAGTTTCTTGTCTTCTTTTTCTCATATAAATCTTGCTACTAGCTAGCCCGATAAGGTTTAGAGAATTTTTGAAGTTTTTGGTTGAAATTCAGAGTTGTTTGGCTTGGGATTTGATAGTTTTTCTTGGTCTTTTCGAGCTCTTCCTTTTTATAAAACTCAAAAGCTCAAAAAACATTTTTTTTTGTCATTTGCTTTTGTTTTTCATTTTTGTTTTCGTTTTGTTATATTTGTTGAAGCTTTGTTGAAGTTTCTTGCCTTTGGTTTTTGACTTGATTTTGGAAAGGAATTGTTATTGGTTTCTTCCTCTTATTTCAAGCGTTTTTGGTGTCTTTATATTAAGAGTTTCTGATTTTGGGAACTAGCTTTCTGGACAACCAAAAAGAGATAAAACTGAAGGATCTTTGGGAAATTTCTCTCTGCTTTAGTAGATTTTGCATCTTAGAATTTGCATGCTCTTAGTGATTTGCATCAGGTGCACTTAATCATTTAGTCATTTTCATAGTTTTTGTGAGTGTGAAGTTTGTTATCTGGAAAGAAAAATAAAATTTTTTAGTCTCGTAGAACCTGTGTAGAAGTTTCTTTTCATCGAAAGACAATAACTGCATTTGCATGTAGTTTGGTTTTTATTAATTTCTTTTTATGCGTCAAAACACCACAAGTTTCATTTCTGTATCCCTTTGACTTAATATAACGGCCAATTAAAATAAGCGATATAATTTAAAAGAAACTAGCAAGTTTTTTAAGTGTCATACACCAACTAGCTAGGTTGTAGGGCCTTGGATTAGGAGAGTGAAGAGTTAACTCTCCAAGGCCGCTCAAAAAAAACATAGAAGTTGATTAATTGAGCGAAATCCAACTCCGTAAGGTGGAGCGGGAAAGATCTCCTCCAGAGATTCAAGCGCGAGGGGAAGTGAAGGCTAAGAAGAGAGATACCCCCTCTCTGATTTGCTGAATCTGACCTCAAAACCATTCCGCCCGGCTTCTGACACGGATTGGTGCCCATAGTTTCCACTCCTAGGTTCCACATAGGTGACTGCGGGGGGGAATACCCGTGGTACCTGAGGCAGACGTCGCATCACTTCCAACAGTACTTCTGGGGGGTGCCCTTGCGAAGCTTGGGTACTTGAGCCGGCAAAGGCTGTTGTTAGGAGGTCGGCATAACTGTTTCTGTTACCTTCGCTAGTAGTCCTGGGCCGTAATTATCCCAGACTACTTTCGAGAGGTCCTATATTTCGCTTTCTTGTATTTTGGTGTCCGGTCCTAATCACCCGGAGCGGAAATACCTGAAGGTTGTTTGCTTGATTGTATCTCAGGGATTTCTTTTTTGTAGTGAGTGCTCTTTTCTCCTAGCTTGCCTAGCTTTATATTTTTTGAGTCTAGATAAAATTTGTTAAAGTGGCTGATCAAGCGCCTCGTCGATCGAGGAGAATCCGGGGGTTATCTCCCTAGAGTTCAGAGCCTTCTTCAAGAAGGTGTAGGAGTAGTTTAGCAGGTGAGCATCACCCTGTGGAGTCTGACGCGGTGGAGAGAGATCATCTGCAAGGGTCTGAAGGCTTCATAGCTGATTCTGGTGTTGGTTCCGAGAGGAGCGCTCCGCTCACCTTGCGAGTTTTATTTCCGCAGGAAGAAGAAGTTCAAATAGAGGAAGTACCTGAACCATCAGTGTCACTTCCATCTCCTCTTCCTCCTGATTATGCGTTCATTGTTGAATACATCGGACCCGAGTCAGAGAGACTGGAAGATCCTCCGTATTATTCGTACCTTTCGATGACCACGACTGGGAACGCAGCTTCTGCTGTGAGTGCTGCAGGCATTCAGACTCCTGCTTCTGTTGAAGGAGGGGGCACTATTGCTATATCTTCGATTGCTTCTAGTACTACTATGTTTAGCTCTGGTTTCACCCAAGCACATGCTTCTCAATCTGGTCCCTTCTGTTTTGGAATGCCCACTAGTGGGATTCCTTCTTTTTCCTTTTCCGCTGCTGCAGCTGGATCTACATCCATGTCTTCCATGGCTAGTGGATTAGCTTTTTTTCAAGGGTTCCCCTTCGGAACTGGACATATTCCTAGTTCAAATCCTTCTTTAGGGTCCTTTCCATTTACTTCTCAGACTCAGAGTTTCAACCCTTGGTCTAGAGATCAGAATTCGACTACTTTTATAGGTTGGAACCCTGTATTCACTATAGTGGGGGCAAGGAATCAGTTTTATGCTGGTCACCAAGGGAATACTTCTTTCCCTCTATCGAGTTCTTATCAGAATTTTTCCCCTCTGTCTAATGCCTGGAACCCCCTATCAGGGGCTTTCCTCTTCATTTCATACTTCAGTGGGGAGAACTGGTCTGGTCTTTGGTAACTCTGCATTGGGAGGATGTTCTTCTCCTTTTTCTTCGAGTTCTTTTTGGAAACCTGGTGCCTCATCAAATCCAGGGTATTCTTTTCAGAATGTTGGGAATTCATCCTATCAAGGATGGAATGCTCAGGCTCCACCTCGTTTACCTTTTCTGGCAACGTTAAACTTGCCAGATCTGTTGAAATTGACTAATGATCCAATCCGTTATAGTCCGGGGTGGCCTCCGGTCCCGACCAAACTTCCTTCAGACATTCCAAAGTTTGAAGGAAAGAATGGCAAGGATCCAGCTGATCACATCACCACCTTCCATTTATGGTGTTCTTCTAACTCCCTGATCGATGATTCGATTAGGTTGAGATTGTTTCAATGCACCCTAACTGGAAACGCTGCCAAATGGTATATTGAGCTAACTGGGGGGAAGTTTTGCTACATTTGGAGAACTGGCTGTTACATTTCTAAACCATTTCCAGTTGCTCGTCCGTTACGACGCTGGGACTGAACTCCTAGCTAATTTTAAACAGGACGATGCAACCCACATTTCTGACCATATTCAGGAATGGAGGAAGAGGCTTATTAAAGCTCATATTCCAGGTTAATTCCTTTTGGAATGGTTTCTGAAATCTCTGCAGTCAGATATTTCGAAGGATGTATTCCTCTCAGGGGTATTTTCCAAGGAATAGGCCATTTTTAGGGCCCAACAGCTGGAACTGATATATTCTCAGTCTGGGGTCCTTCATAAGTATTTTCCCAATGCTCCTCGCTCCAAATTAGATTTATCCAAAACTAAACCTGGTCCTCATGGTGACGAACTGATTGGATCGATCAATAGTGGTGCAGCCAGCCTGCTTACTCAATTGCAGCAGTTTTCTTTACAATCTACTCCTTCTGGTCAGGTTGTGCCTGCTGAGTCATTGCCTTCCCAATCCTTTTCCATAAATGTTGTCCAAGCTTCTGATCCCAAAGGAAATCAACAATCTGAAGGGAAGAAGAAGGGACGAAATAATAAGAAAAAGGGCAAGAATGGGAAGGGTAATGCGAATAAAACCAACGAGCATGTTGGTGAGGCTCAAAAGGATAAAAAGAAAGTGAAGTTTCCATGCAAGCTGTGTGCTAGAGACCATCTCACACACCTTTGCCCTAAAATTCAGGATGCGCAGTGCCTGTTAGCTCAGTAGGGTTCTTCTAGTTCCCAGGCTGTGTTAACAAACCCTTTTCCCCAAGGGCAACAACTAGTTGTTGGCGTGAATCAAAATCCCGGGGCTTCCTCTGGGGGCACCCAGAAAGGGGAAATTCCATTGAACATATTCATGATGAGTGCTCACGTGGATGTCGCTACGAGATCCCGTGATTATGGCGGAGAAGAGTCTTCGAAAGATAAGGATGCTCCTGATGCTACTGAGCCGCCTCACATCACAAGGCCGACTGTTGAGCCTATACCTCGGATGCCCAAAGCATCTACCAAGCGGTTGACGATTAGGGCTGCCCAGAACTACTCTATTGTGGAAGATCTAGTGCAGAGTCCTTATGCCATGTCGGCTTTAGAGGTGCTCCAGTCTTGTCCAGCTCAGCGCAGTGCTTTGCTCACTTCCATTGGGGCTATTGATCTAAAAAATTCTCTTCTGATTACATTTGATATGACTAATTTTAATAAGAGACTCCCCCATCATATGGCTTTTCATATTAAATCATCGTACCGGAAGTGCAATATCTTTTGGACGGTTGTTGATGAGGGTGCTTCCACATGCGTGATGTCTCTCACATGTTGGAAGACGATTGGATCTCCCAAAGCTGTTCCATCTACCGCTTTTTTGACTACGTTTGATGGTCATTCTCACAGACCCCATGGTATTGTCCCAGCCTTGCCTATCTGTGTTGGGGGAAAAACTGTGAATATAGAGGTTGAGGTAGTTGATGCAAGCTTGGACTACAACCTTCTGTTGGGGAGAAACTAGATTTATGAGATGGATTCCATTGCATCCTCATTATTTCGGATTATTTGTTTCCCTCACGAAGGGAGGATTGTTACAGTGGACCAACTGGACTGTCCTCCTGTAGACCCGAATGTGTCCACTGACTCATCTGTTCCAAAGTTGGATAATACTAAGGTGCCTGTTGAGAATTTAGGAGTTGGAATGTATTCTTCCTTGATGGGTACTTTTGATATTCCTCCTCCTACGGTTCATATAAATGCAATTTCATCCTCCAAGGCTCCTCTTCGAAGAGAGTTCTTCAGAACTCATTATTTTTCGAACCCTTGGACCTTACCTTCCCCTACTGCCACATTAGCGGAAGGTCAAGTGGGTGGAATGGAATTTCTAATGTCTGCAGCTGAGATTGCTTATCAGTCTATTGTTGAATCTGCAGAGTCCATCCCAGCTCCTTTGTCACTGGAAGAGTTGGATGGCGATGTGGCTCCGGCTTGGACACTTAGTTCTTCTTTGGCCTAGGATTGCCTTGATACCACTCTTCCATCTGAAGAGGCCATCCTGGAAGCTATGATTGGTATAGATAGACCGTGGGATGATTTTCATCATCGGTCTTACTTTTTACCTGATTTGAGCGAAGTTGAAACAAGTTTTCCAAGTCCCCCGTCTCCTGGTCCTATTCGCCCAATCCCGAACCCTTTAGCACCAACACAGGTTTATGCTGAAGGGAACATGGCTGTGATTTCTCCTACTATCCCGGTGAAAATTTCTAGGGATCCCAATATTATTGAGAATGTCTTCATCGAGGCTGAATGTTCCCGTGAAGAGATTCAGATTTTCACCGAGCTCTTTAAAGAGTATAGGGATGTATTCACTTGGTCTTATGAGGAAATGCCTGGTATAGATCCATCTATTGTCCAACATGAGATCAAGACTTACGAAAATGCTAAGCCTATGAGGAAAAAACTTCGTCCGGTCAATCCTAGGAAGGTAGCAGCTATCAAAGCTGAGGTTGAAAAGCTGCTTAAGGCGGGATTCATTTTCCCTGTTCCTTTGACTGAATGGGTTTCAAACCCTGTTCCCGTAGATAAAAAACAAGGAACAATTTGAGTTTGCATTGATTTTAGAGACCTCAATAAAGCATGTCCTAAAGATAATTACCCCACACCATTTATAGATCAGATCATTGACGAGTGTGCCGATGATGAGATTTTCTCCTTCATGGACGGTTTCTCTGGATATAATTAGATTACTATCCATCCTGAAGATCAACATAAGACTGCCTTTATTTGTCCCTGGGGTCATTTTTCATACAAGAAGATGCCTTTTGGTCTTAAAAATGCTGGGGCTACGTTTCAGTGGGCCATATCATATGCCTTCCACGACATCAAGAAGATTATCGAGGCGTATTTGGATGATTTAGCTGCTCATTCTCGAAAGAGGATGGATCATCCTACTCACCTCCATCAAATATTTGAACGATGCCGTTTCTATAAGATTAGGCTGAATCCAAACAAGTGCATTTTCGCGGTTACATCCGGAAGGCTATTGGGATTCATTGTGTCTAGAGAAGGGATAAGGATAGATCCCTTCAAGGTTGAGGCAATACTTCGGTTGCCTCCCCCGTCCTCTGTTCGTCAACTTCAAAGTATACAAGGAAAGTCTAATTTTCTTCGGAGGTTTATCGTAAATTATGCTGAACTTACCAAGGGATTTATGAGATTGTTGAAGAAGGGAGTTCCATTTCTTTGGGATGACTTCGCTCAACGCTCGTTCGATGCTTTGAAAAAAGTATTGACCTCTGCTCCTTTATTGAGTCCACCTGATTATAGTAGGGATTTCCTTTTGTATCTAGCAGCAGCAGAATCTACTATTGGTATGGTTCTGGTTCAGGAGGATGATGCTCTCACAGAGCATGTTATATACTATCTTAGTTGAGGCTTGGTAGGACCTGAACTCTGGTATACTCTGATAGAAAAGTTAGCTTTACAGTAGTTCATGCTGTGCAGCGACTCCGGCATTATATTATTCTACGAAAAACTTATGTTTTGGCAGCATCCAATCCATTTCAGTTTGTCCTCAGTAGGTGAGTGATTGGGGGCAAATACAATAGATGGATTGTGATTTTGCAGGAATTTGATCTTGAGTTTATGTCTGCCAAGTGCAAGAAATCATTGGTTTTTGCGGAATTGATCTCCGAGTTGCCCTATGGGGATGAGATAGTCTATGATGAATCCTTCCCGGATGAACATTTTTTTCTTATCTCTCCACGGGATCCTTGGTATGGAGATATAATTGTGTATCTTCAGACTGTGAAGTTTCCCTCTACTTTTTCGAAAGATGAGTGTCGTAAGTTGCGTCACTTGGATAGGAATTACTTGATCATTGGTGATGCTTTATACCGTTGAGGGATTGATTCAATCCTGAGATGCTGCTTAACTTTCGAAGAAGCTGAGGCTGTGCTGAATGATTGCCACAGTGGAGCTTATGGTGGTCATTTATCTGGGCTTGCTACAGCCCAGAATATCTTGCGTGCTGGGTACTTTTGGCCTTCGATTTTCAAAGATTGTATGGAGTCGGTAAAAAAGTGTCATCCGTGTCAAGTTTATACTCGAAAAATGCGCGCTCATCCATCTCTGCTTTTTCCAGTCATTACTGTCGGTCCCTTTACAAAGTGGGGTATTGATTATACTAATTGTAACCCGCCTTCGGCTAAAGGTCACAAGTACATTATTGTAGCAGTAGACTACTTTACGAAGTGGGTCGAGGCTATGCCTACTTTTGGGAATGATGGTGAGACTGCAGCTCTTTTTCTTTTCAACCAGGTTATCGCTTGTTTTGGTATTCCTAGAGAGATTGTCACTGATCATGGCAGTCATTTTCAGAATAGCATGATGGCTGAGTTGGCTCTAAAATTGGGTTTCCGGCAGGAGCATTCATCTCTGTATTATCCTCAAGCCAATGGGCAAGTGGAAGCTGTGAATAAATCCTTGAAGACAATTCTTCAAAGGACAATTGATAAAGCTCAATCCAACTGGAATATTATGCTATATCCTACACTTTGGGCATACAGGATGTCAGTGAAAACTGCATCTGGCTTTACTCCGTTTCAGCTAGTGCACGGGTTGGAATCTGTATTTCCCATTGAATGTGAGATTCCTTCCCTTAAATTAGCTGTTGAACTTCTTCCTGACACTTCTAGTCTTGAAGAATGGCTCCTTCATTTGGAACATCTCAATGAGCAGTGTCGGGATGCCACCACGATGAATGAAGCGCATAAAAATCGAGTTAAAGTTCAGTACGATAAGGCGGTCAAGCCTAGGGTTTTTTCGGAAGGTGACCTTGTTTTGGTCTATGCCCAAGAAAAAGATGCCCTGGGGGCAGGAAAGTTTAAGTCTATGTGGTATGGCCCCTTTATCGTTAAAAAAGTCCTTAAGAAAGGAGCATATACCTTGGTTGATTTTGAAGGGAACGAGTTGTCGGAGCCCAGAAATGGGCTCTACTTGAAAAAGTATTATGCCTAGGCTTCGGCCTAGCATGTTACTTTTGTATATAGTAGTTTTTCTTTATACATATCTGGTTGTTTTTCGATCTTTGATGGGTTGGTGATGTTTTTGATCTGCTTTGGCAGGTTGTGTCGGATGTCATGAGTCATTTTGGTTTCGCCGATGGTGCTAGTAGACACACCCGGAATTTAGCTTTTGCGGCTTGGGTGCTTCATTATCCATCCGGTCAGCTGTTAGTATCAAGGGGAGTCTGCATTGGTCCTGCTTCCAATAATATAGCAGAATACACTGCAGTTGTTTATCTACTCTCGGAGGCAATATCTTTGGGTGTTGATTCGTTGGTAGTTTTCTTGGAATCTCAGCTGGTGGTGTCGCAGTTGAACAATAATTATCTGGTTCGAGATCCATTTTTACTCTGGTTGTTCTTGAGGGTACGTTTTTTACAAAAATCATTTCATTTTTTAACTTTCATTCATATTCCTCGAGCTGACAATTGGTTGGAAGACTCATTAGCTAATCAAGCAATTGATTGGCATATTAATCATTCCATACAATAAAATTTAATCATCAAAAATATCATACATTTTCATAAATTTGTTACACTTCATCAAAAATTTAATCCATATATCTGTCGGATGTTCATTTTATAACTATACAAAAATTTGGATCCATAAGTCATACAAAAACTTCGGCTTATGCCCGATCATGTTCAGTCTCAAGAAATATACAGTCATCTGATACATCATATCTATCTACTACTGAGGTCCCTGCCCAGAAGTTGTGTTCCTATAGAACACAATCGCGGTGGCAACTCGGCGGAATAACCGTACCCAGTCACGTGGTACTCCTACCACTCGTCTCTGGATGGCTTCAGGCAGATCTTCCACTGCAGCCATAGGTACTTGGTGGGTTAACCCCTCCAAGTTCCTCTGTACAGCCCCGGAGGGTTACCCTGCAGATCTCTACATATCCAGCTTAGCCTGCAGCGCTTATGTCGTGGGCATCCCTCAGGTCGAACTGGTCCAATATCTGTTTCATGATCATTTTAAAATTGTAATTCATTTGAATCCAATCAAAAACATGTTTGTTTTTCATACATATTGAAAAAATCCCAAAAAAATATATAAGTCAAAAATTGTAAACTTACCGACTATACCCCATGCTGTGCCTGGTGGAAGGACAAGATCTGGATCGCCACGAAAGTCCATCCTGGCATAGGGATAGTCATCCACAACGATGATTTGTTCTCTCCACCATTGGAATAACTCATCATCCCAAGTGGTCCGGGGAACTTCACTTCCCCTCATTCTCTTCAAAATGTCTTCCCAACAGGAAATTCTTGGGTCTCTTGGGCTGCTGATGGTAGAGATCACTCTGGGTCTTAGTACTGGAATCTTCTCGAAGAATAATGTCATCAAAATTGTAACATATCCAAAAAAATTTGTCTTTGCTTGGCGGATAGAGATCAATTGTTGCTTCATGTTCATCAATAGAGCTGTGCACCAATCATATATATGAGTTAAGGATTCCACTACTATGCTCATTTGCATCCTGGATGCCTGGTGTAGAGAAGCTGATCCTGCTACTCTCCCAATGGTAAAAAGGAGGATTTTCATGTGCAAATCGCTTAAATCTTTGATTGCAATTTGAGTTCCAACTTTCTTGGAACCCTCTACGCAGTACATGTGGACGTAATCTTCCACGGTGAGCCCTCCCAAAGGCTTACCGTGCAAGTCTACTGGCTCCCCTCTCCGGGATAGTCCAGTGATAAAGTATATGTCTTCCACTTCAATGCGTATTGGCATCTGATCTATCATAAAGCAGTCCTCTTCCGGTTCCCAATAGTTCACAAGTATTTCAAGCAACCGGACATTGCTGTTCATATTTGGCATTTTGAAAAACTTGAGTAATCCACAATTCCGAAGAATATTCAGTGATACTTGGTCCTGCATGACTTCATTGTCTATTGCACTGTGTTCGCGCTCTCTCCATGATATGGTCATCCTGTAAAATTTCAATAATCCATTCATTAGCTATGCATTTTCATATTGGGATGTGCATACACGACTTTATTTGTGCACAGACGCATGTATATGCAACTTGGTCATTACCAACCCATGTATGCGCAAACCCGTGATTTTTAGCAAGAGATTCTACGGTGAAAATTCCTAAATTTTAATTTATGAACGGAAAAAATGAATAGCAAGGATGAATTAAGAGCTAACCTGACAAATTCGGTGGAATTCGACGGTCGGTTTCTCCTATTTTGACGAAAGAAGCTTTTTTCTCCAGAGCACTTTTTTCAAAATTAGCAATGTAATAATGAACCAAATATGAGGTAGTTTGTCTATTTATGCCCAAAAAGTTGAAAATTTTCACAAAAATTTGTTATGCTTATTTTTTCAATCTGTATTAAGCTGCATAACCTGGATGCTTGGAAGTTCCCAGATTGGTATTTTTTCAGGTACATTTTGACGAATTTGAGATTTTTCCTGGTTTTTGATCCATGACTGTTGACCCGTCATGGCAGGTATATGATCTTCACTGGCATATAGGTTAGGGAATCCACTTTCCATTGCATTTTGCATACTAGTCTCCATTCTGATCACTTTCCATAGGGTCGATCCCATCAGGTCATGAGTATTACACCCATTTCACTCGCCGATTATTTAATCATGACTTGGTGGTAGAGCCTTCCTTTACATGGGCTTCCTAGTTAGTTACTCGCTATCACTTGTTGCCCATGCTCGTTTTATGTGAGCTGAGGTCCTGTTTAGTCTGCCATGTGACTTATGTCTTTGAAGCTTATTCTTCTTCTTCCTCGATATCATTTTTCTGGCTATTACCCTAGAGGCTCCCTAGTGTTGTTGAGTTGTATTACTGCATTGCATATTGGCTACTTGTTTATCCTAGCCTTTAGCCAGCTTCATTTCTGGACTCGATGTTTAAGCCAACTTTTGACCTTGACTGTCTGTACAAGTTAACCATTGCATGCATTTAGCTATCGCGACTTGACACCCTTTTACCCATGGATGGAACATTCTTCTGAGTATCGCTTACCAGTTTCTTCCACCTTGCATTGAGCATAGGATTGTTCCTATCCCAAGAACTAGTGCATCTGTTTTCTGATACTCATTCTATCCATTGTACTATAGCATTCTTTTATTCTTTTTCAGGCTTATTATATGAAAAGAAAAGAAAAATCAAATATAATAAAAAGAGTGGGAACGGGATGTAACTTCATAATTTGATGGCAGTATAGTGTCAGTTTGTCGCCCTTGAACAAAGCACATACACATATATTTCCTTCATTTGGGATGGTTTTAGTTTTGACCTAGGTTCAGCTTTTGCCTTGTTTCACTGGTCGGTTCTCCCCCGGTTGAATTTATCTCTTCCAATCTTATGGAGAGTTTGACGATACACCTCTGCCTGTGAACTTATCTGGGGTGTCACTTTTTACGCCATGGTCCATCACGAGGTCATACTTTTGTTCAGGAAGTCTATTAAAGTAAGTCGTGCAGCAGGTGTCTCTTCGACTCATTATTGATCGGCCTTCCCGGACTTGTCAATGTCTTGTTCTATCACATCAGATGTTTGGTCCTATGCTCATGCTAGTTTGAGAAGGTCTCCATTGACTTCTTGCTGGCGGGTTTGTCTCTTATTGACTACGACATATTGCTCTGAGAGCAAACCTAGAGTTGCACCATGGCCCTATTTACATCATTGATAGGTGATCTTGTGCTCAGAATTTTATCATCATCATGGGTATTTGGTGATGGTTCCTATCATAGAACGTCGACGTGTCACATGGGATTCATGCGGTCACCTTTATTTCCATTTGACCTATCGGTGGATTTCTCGCCTACATGTCACCTTTCATTATGGGTTGGTTGGAGACACTGTGTGAGCTAGCTTCATCTTGTGCATGTCGAAAACCTACTTCGGTTTTGGTTAAAATCCTCTCTTCATCCGATTCTTCAAATATTGATGCGGTTTACTACTTATTTGGGTGATGTGGGATGCCCTAATGCCTTCCTTCCAGAAGACCTTTTCCCATCAACTCTAACTCATTGCTCTGGGAATAAGGTCTAGAGTCATTTTTTCAATACCTTAGGGTTTGTAGTCATCAATGGCAGACTCCTTCGCTATCGATAGTGAGAATACATCAATGTTTACTGATTGGTAGATTCTCTCAAGTGTTTGAATTCAAATCATTTATTCACACTTGTTAGATTATACTGGTGCACCTTAATACTCATTATCATTATTGGTGGGTTGTCTCGCATTTGTTAATGATATACATCGATGACCGGTAATCAAACGATTTCTCACATGGTCGACTTCAGCTCATTTATTCCCATTATGTAGAATTGTCATTGTATTCGGTGAGAACCTCGGATGCCATCCAACATTTCCGGTTCACTTTTGACGATCCGATGATTTCTTCGATGATATGCGTTCACCTTATGTTGCGATTAGCCGATGGCAGCATCTTATATGTTGGCTCCTGAGTTGCGTGATTGTACCATGAGATCTACCCTTTATGATTTGGTACTTGGAGATTCAATTACTTATATGATCAGACATCCAGTTTCAGCATCATTGATCAACTTTCTATATGTGATACTTAGACATTGATTCAGACTTGTACTTCTGGGCCATGCTCAGATGATTCATTGTGTACTTTCAGTTCAGCTATACTTGTATACATTTTGGATCTATTCTGTACTTTCTATATGATGTATTTTCTAAGCACATGCAGTGTACCACACTTCATAAATAATGATTGAATCTATGTTTCTTTCATTGGTTTTTAGAAATTTCTAAAAATCTTTGGTGAAGTCCTCTCTTGTCCTTGCGAAGTTCTTTCTGTGTGCATAATACATTTCGGCCATCATGTACCCCTTCTGACCTCATATATTAGGGGGCATCTGTTATAGCATCATTTTTCACCCTCTGGTGATTCATGATTATCTTTATGGCTTTGGGCACCCATTCCTACAAACTTGAACAAAATTCACTAAAAAATAGTGTTAAAATTCCCATACGCGGATATGCCCAGAATTTTCCGTGTGTATACGTGATTCCACATGTAATTTTCCGTGTATGTCGTTAAAATCATTAAAAAATATATATCAAAATCCCTATTTTCAGGCTGGGTTGATGGTTACTCTGGTAGTTCAACCACCCCAGCACGTGGCCAACTGTTTCCAACTGATTGAAACTACTTTGAGGGAGTATAAAATCCCCTCATGTGTATGGCCTAAGGGAGAGAGAAATTTTATAGACATTATACTCTGTTGGAATCCCAGTTCAAGTCTGAATCCCCATGCCTCCTGCACTTTCCCAGATTTATACAGGAAACCCTTGTTTCCTGGAGATGTTCATCCATGTATATGCCATCTCAAGTGCACAAGTCTTGGAAGAATTTTAGCGAGGCAAGGGCGGGACGAATCCGGATGACGGTCTGATCGAATATCGTGGAAGGATTCAGGTGATATCTCCACTCTTTATTTCTGTACAAGTTGTTCGTAATAATGAAGAACCATCTTGTTCCTGAACTCGTGTGTTAATATCTATTTGTATATGTGAAAAGATTGATTATTAAGCATTTATTATGGTTTATATAATGTTTCACATGGATTGCACTATTTAGAAGAAGTATATGTTGTACAACTAGGTTTCCGTGCATGTTCTTTCTTGTTTTCCAGGTTGAAGGAGGAAGAAGGGTTGCTGGGGGTTTGGACCCCGCGGGATCTACATCGAACGTAGGACTACGGGTGAGTTATACCATCGTTATTACCTAGTTTTTAGCATTCAAGTATGGTTGTGTGTGATTCCTTCTGAATAGCATGCCCTGATCTGTGGAGGTTTTAACCAACAAACCTCTAGGGTGATTTTCCCCGAAACAGTTTTTGAGCACAATTTGGTCAGCAGATGGTTTGAAGAAACATAAATGAAGCACTATACCTATTTTGCAGGGAGCATGTTCCTATCTTTCAGGGAAGATAAGAAGAAAATCAATACAGTCTAAAAGCAAGGATATGGACATCATCAAGGTCGAATTTTAGGAGGAGCAGCTGTCAGATAGAAGATTTAATATTTAGATAAGGTTGTTAAGTTATAATAAAGAGTTTTAATCCTAGTTTTATTAGGACTCTATAACACATAGTTTAACTGTCAGATGTAATTAAAAGTTTTCTTAAGCAGTTGATATGTGTCAAGCTAGCAAATTCGAATTTTTCTCAAGTGTTTGGAGGGAATCCTAGAATGTAATGATGACTCTATAAGAGACAAGAGGTCGAATTTCATAGGGTTGGAAATTTTCATTAAGAAGCATATTGTTTTGTTGTAGCAGAAACTATGTTTTTATATTAATACAAAGATATTGGTTTCATCACTCAGGATTTAGAAAGGGTTATTGTTGTTTTATATTCTCATGGTTTTCCTCTTTCAATTACTTGCAGTGGCTTGAATGTATGTTACTTAGAATTCGCTGAAGGTGCTCTAACTTCCTTCATATGTTCATGAACTGTGCTTATTTTCTATCCTATTATTCTGTTGATGCATCTAAACCCTGAAATGCCTTGACTTCCATATGAAATATTAAGTCTTCAATTTGATCATATTACATTCACACATATGCCAAGAAATAAAAACTAGAGAACTGATCACATAGCTAATCACATTCTATACTAGAATGCATCTCGTATAAACCATCGTCCATATAAAAGAAAAAAACATGAAAAAAAAGATATCCATCATAGGTACATAAAATTCATCAATAAAATAGCCACAAATACATCATCAGAGACGCAAAAATACACATCTCTCATAAATAAATCAAAAAATATATGAGTCACAATATACAAGCCATGTCCCTAATGAGAATTTCAGTAAAAACATATTTCTACATGTCATGAAAATATATGGAATCATACTCATATCGGGTGCTTTCCTTGAGCATACAAAATCTCTAGGGCTGAGCCCTGCTAGGTGGGTTCTTCGGACCCACAGCTACACCCGTGCCAGTATAGGTGCAACATCCAAAAGTGCAAGTTCCACACAACGCAATGTCTGGTGATGTGCCCTCTCTCGAGCCATCAATGTGTCGAGCCATGTGTTGAGCCCTAAAGATGTCCTTTCCTTTCACCAAATTTCACTCCATTCCATTTTTCCTTTATCAGTTATAGGCTTAAAATATCAATAGGAATGATTAAAGTCACTTTAAGAATGCATACAATGACTGACTTATTATACTTTTGTGGTTTTGTTGTTGTAGTGATTTTTTATCAGACTTAGCTACAGATTTCAGCCATTATGTAGCTAGTCGCATATTCCGTAGCCATATTTATGTTCACATAGGTTACAGGTGTCATTTGAGGGAAAAATGCATATGGTTAAATTCCAGAACACTCCTACATCATTCCTTGCACTCTACAAAGGTTGAGCAAAAATCTGCAAGTGGTTATGCACGTGGAGAAAACCAAAACTAAGAAGTAGACTTCTACAAGGATAAGGACTCTGCAGGTGTCTTCAGAAAAATATGAGTCCTCAATAGGATTTCTAGTTTGATTTTGATTGTAAAAGACACCTATGCCTATTTCTCCTCAATGACAGTTATGTATTTTCTTATAAGAATAACTCAGTGAACCGAGAAACAGTTAGTTAGTTGATGTTTTGTTTTTAGTCCTCCAAGACTATAATACTCTGTTTCTGAGCATTTTCCTTTAATGAAAGAAGTACAACTTTAATGCATGATCTGAAGCAATTTTAAGGAGTTAAGGATTCGTGTGCCAATTTAGTGGTAGAGGGCCCCTACTGTCTGAAAGGCTTTGTGCATATTTTCTAGATAAGTGACCTTTAGCTCTGTTTTGTTCTTAATGTTGGATGTGTGTTATATTCTTTCCATGACTAGCCCCATGGGTTGTACGTTGCGCTGGGCACAGTGGGGGGGCACGACAGCCCCCCTTGTCGGGGTCTGGGGCAACGCCCCGACGGAATTTTTTTTGGTGTGCGGTCCCACTCATAGGCGGACCCACCCATTTTTTCTGCATGAGTTTGCACATGGTTTTTTGGGGTACGATGGTTTTCAACCCCTGGTATTTTGTAGATCCGGTCAAGGGAACTACGGTTATGTTCTAATCTAGGGTTAATGGATTGTGTTTTATGTATGCTTCAGCATGTATATATATATGTGTTGTAACACTAAAAGGAATATAATGAAAAATCAAGCTGCTTGTCTCGATTTGGGATCTAGGGGAAAATCTCTCTGTTTATTTGTTTTATGTTTTTTGATCTCGCTATTGTTTATTTTCTGTTATAATATTTGTGTGTAGATAATTTTTGTTCAGGGTTAAAACCTACATTTGGTATCAAATTTTTTTTGGCTTCAAGCGGACGCCTTTGCTGCTGAGGGTTTTTTTCTCGGGCCTGAGGTAGACCCTATTCAGTGGGAGATCTGTGGGATCAATTCTTGCGATGAAAGAAGATGGTGAGCAGCGGAAAGATAGAGATCGAGAAATTTAATGGTCAGAGCTTTGAGTTATGGAAGCTCAAGATGCAGGATCTGCTGGTGGATAAAGATCATTGGATCGCGGTAGATCCAGGTACTAAACCAACGGCAATGTCAGATGAAGACTAGAAGAAACTGGATCGAAACGCTAAGAGCACAATATGATTGTGTGTCTCAGATTCAGTATTTTTGAATGTATCTGGGGAAGCTACGACGAAGAATTTTTGGGAAAAACTTGGGACTTTGTACCAATCTAAGTCTCTAGTGAATAATTTTTTCCTATGGAAAAAGCTGTATAACCTGAGGATGAAGGATGGAGACTCAGTGACAGAGCATCTGAACGCCTTCAATATTGTCGTAAGTTAGCTGTCATCTGTTGATATTAAAATCTCAGATGAAGATAAGTGCATCAGTTTTTTGTGTTCTCTACTGGACTCGTGGGACAGTCTGGTTATTGCAATAGGTAGCAATACAACTACCTTGAATTTCGATGACATTTTCTCATCCTTGCTGTTGGAGGAAATGAGATGAAGAAATATGGAGGGTCAAAATGGAGATGCCTTATCTGTATGAGGAAGATCCCAAAACAAAAACAAGAATAAGGTTTCGAGTGGGAGATCTAAATCTAGAGGGAGATCTAAATCTCATGGAAATTTTGTAAAGGTATGCTGGAAATGCGGAAAGGAAGGGCACTACAAAAGGGAGTGCGGATCTAAAGCTCCTAAGAAAGGAAAGGGATCTGATGATGCTCCTTCTGCAGAGGAAAAAACCACCTCGGAT
The DNA here is from genome assembly GCA_034641835.2 of Pinus albicaulis. NCBI lineage: Eukaryota > Viridiplantae > Streptophyta > Pinopsida > Pinales > Pinaceae > Pinus > Pinus albicaulis. Next base: position 433,840,991 of record CM076576.1, on the reverse strand, counting down.
GAAGGTGGGGATGTGTATTTGGCTTCTTCTTCAAGTACACATGTAGATCATGAGTCATGGCTGATTAGATGAGTGCATCCTTTCACTTCACTCCCCGTAGGGAGTGGTTATGTGAGCAATGTGATGGTGGTGATGTCTTTACAGGATGATAGGGAAGGCCGGGAATAAATGGGACATTAAGAAGGTCAAGGTGACCTGGTGGAGAATTAGAACATAGGTGTTCCGTATTTCTTCGTTGGCCAGAAATCTAATTTCTGTAAGCAAGATGGATGATGCGGGTGTAAAAACAATGTTTGAGAAAGATACCTGCAAGATGGTTTGGGGAGAAATAGTATTAATGCGGGGAGTTCGGATTGAAACTCTGTACAAGGTAAAAGGTAGCACTTTTATTGATGGGTGTAACAGTTCTGTGGTTCTTGAAAGTGGAGCGGAAAGCCTAGCTGTCTCTGGAGAAAAGACCATGCTATGGCATCAAAGGCTTGGACATATTGGAGAGAAGGGCCTTCGGATACTACATAGAAATAGTATGGTAGAAGGTATGTCTAATTTCTCTCTGGATTTTAATTTCTATGAACATTGTGTATATGGGAAGCAGAATCGGGTGAGTTTTCCTTCTGGTGCTAAGAGGGTGAACAAGATATTAGAAATTGTGCACAGTGATGTGTTTGGACCTATGTCAATTCCATCACTGGGAAAGTCTGTGTACTATGTTTCATTCATAGATGACTTCTCAAGGAATACATGGATATATTTCTTGAGGAAGAAATCTGAAGTATTTGACAAATTTAAAGAATTTAGGGCACTAGTGGAAAACTAGATAGGAAGTAAAGGCAACGGGACCAGGATAATGGTGGGGGGTTTTGCAAGAAGGAATTTGAAGAGTTTCGTAAGAAGTGTGGTATAGCATGGGAGAAGAATACTCCATACACACCTCAAAAAAACGAAGTTGCAGAAAGAATGAACAAAACGTTGATGGAAAAGGCAAGAAGCATGCTCAGTGGTAATGGGTTAGGACAAGATTTTTTGGAAAAGGTAGTGGAGACTGCATGTTACTTAGTTAACAAATCACCTTCATCAGCGTTGGAGGATAAGACTCCACATGAGGTATGGACTGGTAAGAAACCCTCTCTTTCACATCTAAGGTTATTTGGATGTGATGCATATGTACATGTTCAAAAGGAGAAAAGAACCAAGTTGGATAATAAATCTGAAATGTGCTTCTTTATTGGGTATAAGGATGGTTTAAAGGGTTATAAGCTTTGGAACCCGAAACAAGGAAGGGTTGTGTCACAGTCGAGATGTGGTGTTTAGAGAGGTGAAAGATGTTGTTACACATGAAGTCCTAAGGGCTGAGAAGATAGGTTGAGCTAAAAAGGGTATGAATCGGACTCTACAACAAAGAAGATTGATAAGAGGAAGAGCACAGACGGCTTTGAGGAAGATCAGTTCGGGAAAGAAGGCAACCAGAAAGGTACAGTCCATCTGCTTTCTGTTCAGGTTTTTCCTTAACTATAACTAATGATGATCCCAAAACTCTCAGGGAGGCACTAGATTCAGAGGATGGAAAACTCTGGAAGGATGCCATGGTCGATGAAATGGCATCCTTGCACAAAAATGAGGCATGGGAGCTGGTGGAGTTGCCGACTGGAAGGAAACCCATCGGGAGCAAATGGGTGTTTAAGAAGAAGATGAATGTAGAAGGAAAGGTAGAGAAATACAAAGCTCAATTGGTAGCAAAAGGTTATTCCCAAGTGCTGGGAATTGATTTTGGTGATATTTTTCCTCTTGTTTCCAAAGTTACTTCTATTAGATTACTTTTATTTGTTGCTTTTGCATTTGATTTTGAGGTAGAATAGATGGATGTGAAGACAAAATTTCTTCATGGGGATCTTGAAGAGGAGATATACATGAAAGAACCTAAAGGCTTTATGGTGAAGGGCAAGGTAATAAAGAACTAATTCATGCGGAGTTGAAAGTCTCGCCTGAGTTAAAACGGTCACCAGGATGTGGTATCAAAATTTGATACCTATATCACAGGGACTTGGCTTCAGAAGCAGGGAGGATCAACATGTTTATTTTAAATTAATTTTTGGCCAGTATTTATTTATTTGAACAATATGTGAATGATATGTTGTTGATTGGAAATGACAAAGAAATTATCAAGTTTAGAAATCATTTGTTCTCCCAATTCGACATGAAGGATCTCGGTCTTTGCAACTATATTTTGGGCATGGAAATTAGAGAGATCGGAACGGAGGCTCTAGTTAAACCGGAGGAATTATGTCAAGACTATGTTACGAGTTCAATATGCGAGATAGTAAACAGGTGAGTGCTCCTATTCAATAGGTGCAAAGAGTTATGCAGTAAATAGTGTCCCCAGACACCAAGAATAAGGAGGATATGTCTCGTGTTCCATATGCAAGTGTATTTGGTAGCCTGATGTATGCAATGGTCTGTACTATACCATACATTTCACATGTAGTGGGAGTATTGAGCAGGTTTATGTCAAACCCGGGGAAGAAGCATTGTACAGCAATGAAGTGGGTTTTCAGATATTTACATGGCACTAGTGATTATGGCTTGTGCTACCAGGGAAGACCAGGATTGGAAAGAATGTTGGACATTTGTGGTTTTGTTGATGCAGAATCGGCTAGAGATCTGGACCAAATAATATCTACAATTGGGTATGTGTTTAGCCTATTTGGATGCGCAATTAGTTGGATGAGTAAAAGACAGTATGTAGTGGCTCTTTCAACTACAGAGGCAGAATACATAGCAGCCACTCATGCAAGCAAGGAAGCAGTTTGGTTGTAGAGATTGTGTTCAAGTATGGGGTTGGTACAACAATATATAAGGATAGACTTTGATAGCCAAAGTGCAATTTTCTTGGCTAACAACCTTGCTTATCATTCAAATACAAAGCACATTGATGTTCATTATCACTTTGTTAGAGATATGGTTGAGGCTAAAAGGGTGTTGTTGGTAAAGGTGGACACTTTGAAGAATGTTGCAGATGCATTGACGAAGTCTGTAAGCACTCATAAGTTCTCTTGGTGTAAATAAACAATGGGTGTTGAAGAATTGGCCAAATGACTAAGCTCTCATGTGGCCCCCTGTGGAAAGAAAACAACAAGTGGGAGAGATGTTGGGTGTGTGTTATATTCTTTCCACGACTAGTCCCACATGCTATACGTTGCGTCGGGCAAAGAAAGGGGGTCACACAGCAGCCCCCCCTGTCAGGGTCCGGGGCAGCGCCCCAGTGAATTTTATTTTGGTGTGCGGTCCCACTCATAGGCGGACCCACCCATGTTTTGTGCATGAGTTTGCACATGGTTTTTTGGGGTACGATGGTTTTTGATCCCTGGTATTTTGTAGATCCGGTCGAGGGAACTACGGTTATGTTCTAATCCAGGGTTAATGGATTGGGGTTTATGTATGCTTTGGCATGTATATATATGTATTGTAACACTAAAAGGAATATAATGAAAATCAAGCTGGTCATCCCGATTTGGGATCCAGGGGAAAATCTCTGTGTTTATCTGTTTTATGTTTTATGCTCTCGCTATTGTTTATTTTCTGTTATAAGATTCATGTGTAGATAATTTATGTTCAGGGTTAAAACCTACACTTAAGTTAGGTAGTTTCTGAGTTTGTTCTCTTTCATCATGCTTATGTCATTTACTTACATCGAATATTACAGTCAATCTTTTTCTCATGAGTTGTTCCAATATATCACTAACACGTGAATGAGAAAGAGTTGTAGTACTCTTGAGTTAATTGCATTTTAGTTCAGTTCTGTTCATTGTATTTAAAGTTTTATTAGTTAACTGCATTCTAGTCCTGTTAATTAGACTTAAAAGATCCTCATTATTTTACAAGCTTCTCTTGTTCTTAATCTCTTCTAAGGACAAGAATTAGTTACATCATTTTGAGTTCTTGACTGTTATGCAATTTCTCATAATTTTACAAACAACCTTTTTCCAAAGTTATTCCAAGAGATCTCTAACCCTTGAATGAGGCTTAATACTAACATTTTGAGTTGAATAATGGGTTAATTTTAGTGTCATAAGTTATTTTAGCATAGGGTTCCTTACTATGTTGCAGATAATATTTTCTCAAAATGTTCCAACAAATTTCTAACAATGGATGAGATTTTTCTTTGTGATATTTTAAGTTGTTGTTTACTAAAGAGAACCTCATTACATCAAACTTATCCTTTTTCTCAAATTGTTCCAACATACCTCTAATGAATTGAATTGGACTGAGTTTAATGTTATGAGTTACTTTTCTTGTCAAGCTTTACAATCTGTGGATTAGCATTTTCTGTTCTTAGGCGCCATACATAGTTTAGAGTAGATTTCGCTCTGTTTTAGTGTGATCAATAACTTATCTTTGCCAATAATTTATTTCTTTTCCTCTTAACATAAAAACACAAAACAAAAAAAACATTAGAAAAACACTAAACACAACGAAGTAGGAAGAAGATACCTAGGCACATACAGTGCACTTCACTTCAACAATTTACTAGCCCTGGTTGACAATTTATGACATCAATTTAGGAACACTAAGTTGAGTAAACACCATGTGTCATCCAAGTCATAAAAAAAATGTCGGGTCGACATACCCTGGGTCAACCTATCTAATCGACTCCATGATTTGGCTAAATATGCTGCACGTGTGTCCACAACTTGGACCCGAGCCTCAGCAATAGCTAGGTGCTCCGTGATTGATGATGCCCGAGCCTCATCTACCTTAGCATGGGCAAGGAGGGCAACATCCCCTCTAGCAGCTGCATCACTGCTTCCCTCCCCTGAAGGGTCAACACCATCTCCCTGCCCCCGAACCTGGGCCTGAGTAGCCCCACCTGGGCCCCTCCTCGGTGGCTGATGCCCCACCAAGTAGACAATAGGATGCCCTGCCACCCCCACATTTGCATGACAAACAATGATAGTGTCAGTGTCACAATAATAGACATATAACTATACACATCATAAAGTCCTAAAAAAAATGTAGGAAAACATCAAAGGTCATACCTGCTGAACCCCATACATAGCCGACAGGAAGACCCATATGCGGGTCTCCCTGGAAATCCATCACCAAGTATGGTTAATCTGGGAACATCTTTGAGTTCTCCTGGAACTACGCCTTAATGGTCACATCCCAGTAATGACCAGCCTCCCCTCCACCACCACTAGGCATCATAGGTGCCCATCACCACATCTACGTATCCCTACAAGGACTAAATGGGCATTGGCAAAATATGTCAGAGCATTACTAGTCTCTCAAACATGATGCTACATAAGATGCTCATGTAAGTAAAAACCTTGGAAGATCCTCCCTAGACCTTCCCTAACTATGATACCATGCCATCGTACTCATGGCACACCCAATCGTAAAAGTGGCCGACACAGAGCCAACGTAAGACACCAATATGAGGTGCAGACAGCCTACTGGGCGACGATGACCCCATCAGGTGAACTACCATTGCCAGGGAACACCTCTAATCCAAGTTGGCCACTGAGTCAATGGAGACACATGCTTCTGTAAGTAGCTCACCACCGCAATTCTTCTAAGCCCAATGTTGGATACTCACCCTCCCAGGAGGGAGTGGGTGTGGTAGAGCCTCTCCCTGAGGTAGTAATCTAGTCAAAAAGTTAACATATGTCTCTACGCTGCAACACCATCACTCGTCCTCTCCTGTTCCAACAGTGGACCAGGAAACCAAGCAGACTATCCTAATATCTCAAGATGTTGTTCTATAGAAGTTTCAACAAACCCCAATGCACCAAGAGCCTCCAAGCATTGGTGTCATGTGCCATATCTATGCGAATATTAGGAAAATCCTGCTCATGCCACAACATCTTATTACCAAAGGAAAAGGCTAAAAATTAGTGGCTAAAATTAGGAAGCCAATTTTTTTTCAAACTTTTTCCCATCATCGTGCTTGTTTTCTACACAAGTGCGATGACCGCACATCTTCATAAAACACAGACATAATGATCGTGCGTTTGTATCAAACACAGATGCACACTTCTTCGTGAAAAATATTTTTCGAACATGATGACCACGTGGGAAATAATCCTTCTTGACGAGGTCTGCACAGCATAGCCTTGATATCCCACACGATCAAAGAAAAAAATAGGTAGGCAATCCATAAAAACCACAATTTTACACCCCCCCAAGGAAAAAAAATGAAAAAATTGAAAAGCAAGACATTCATGGCCCTACCTAATAGTGATGATGTGAATCTCAGGTACTCAGGCTAACCACAATGGAAAGAAAGACTCGGTAGGAAGGGATCAACTCTGACCTCAGACTCTCAAAGAATAAAAATTAATTGAAATAATTCATATTGGCCTATATATCGCCCTTTTCTCATTATTCCACAATCCATAACTGGAGCTCAGAGCACCTAATTGTAAAACCGCAAGAAACACAGTGATCATCACCCCATCACGTTTAAAATATGCTTCATACATCCATGCCTTAGAAAAAGTAATTTTTTTTCAGTTATGACATGCATGTCCTATCTTATCACTTTCCATTCAATCTTATTTTCAATATGATTGAATGGAAAATATTCCTTTACTTGGGGTATTGGTTGCAGGTATTACAAACACGCCAAGTCACCTATTTCCCCAGCCACTAAAGGTACATTAAGAGCAGGTATCATTCTATCACTAGCATGATAGGCTCCCCAAAGAAGCTTTGCATATCCTGACATTATTTCTCCATAGAAATAAAACATAGGTTCTAGTCACCCGACCATGTTTATTATCACCTCACCTTGCATGTGATAAACATTCTCACAGGTCGATAGAGCCTCACCCTCCATGGAATCTGTTGGCTCTCTGTAATTGGCAAGATGGGCAAGAACAAGCAGCAGGGAACCACATCAAACCACTTTGGAGTCCAAGGACCTAGCCTTCCTGGGCTCAGAGAGGGCTCTCTCTATGTTTATGATTAATTTTTTTTAGCTTTATGATTATGTTTTCTCAATTTAGGCTAGTTTTGAAGTTTTGGGGGTTGTTTGTTTTGATTCATTGATTGATTATTTGTAGGTTGGACATATAGAATGTGAGAAGCTTAATCCATTGGGCTATGGAGTAATAAAAGGTTTAAATTGTACATCAACTCTTCAAGGGATTTTCATAGGGCAATATAACTATATCAAATGGATCTTCTTAGGTAAGATGAATATGAAATGACAACAAGTTTGTGAATTCAGTAAAACTAAAGGGAAATTAAGAATCCTTTAACTATACTTCAACAAGAAAAGCCTTTAAGATACACAGTTTAGGATAAACTAAAGAGCAGAACGCCTCTGAAATCTTTAGTTAAACTTTTCTAAAAATACCTTAAGAAAACAATCTAGTAATACTAAAGGGCAGTTAAGAATTCTTTAGGAATACTTTCAGATAGAGAAAACATGAAAGATAATAGTTCAGTGAAATTAAAGAGCATAACACCTCTCAATTCTTTAACTAAACTTCAAAGAAGGTCTTTAAGATAAATAGTTTAGGATAAACTAAAGAGTAGAACACCTCTGAATTATTTAGTTAAACTTCACTAAGAAAACCTCAAGAAAATAGCTAGGTAAAGCTAAAGAGCAAAACACCTCTGAATTATTTAGCTATAATTTGTAGATGAAAACATAAAGATAATAATAACAAAGATATTTAAGGTGCCCAAACAACATATCTCAATCTAAAATTCCTGTTCTATTATCATAGAAATTGATGTACAATATGGAAAACAGAGGAGAAATATTAACAAAGAGGGATAACATCACGATTAACATAGCTCAAGAATCTTGTGAATGTGCTTGTATTACTGATGTCCAACTAAAAAACAGTTACACTATTCCAGTGCAATAATCTTTGCAACTCAGAGTCTGATAAAAAAATCCAGCTTAGCAACCAATCAACCAACAATAATAATGAACAATATATGTAGGATTTAACTACATATGAGGAGGTTTCCCTAATCTAGGGTGATAGATTTGTATTTACTATGGAGTAAGTGATGTTTGACAATTGAGACCATGCAAGGCCCAATGCCAAACTATCTTTGACTGACCTACTGCAGTAATAAATTTCTAATTTACTATTGAGCTAAATTTAAAATATCTTTGAATTATTTTCCTTAAAACATTAAATTTAAAATAAATTATAAATTGTTGCTAAAATATCTCTAACTACAGTATTAACTGGAGTTGGTTTCATTAAATCAAAATCTGGCTATAAGTGGCCAATGTGATTGGGAGGAGTTAAATGTTGAGTGGCCTTTTCATTTGGCTCTTTCTCCTTCGTTGATTCATTTCTAATTTGTATTTAAACCTTTTTTTGTCCTTTCCATAATTTTTTTTTCTTTTACTGCCTTTTTGGTCGTTGTTCTCTTCTCCAACCTTCTTATATATTTGATCTGCTTTCTTCTTTTTCATTTTTACCTCTGACAGCTGGGTTTACCTCTTTTACCTTTAACTGTTGTATTTCTCCTTAATCCTATTCCTTTAGCTCTTTATTTGAACTTTAACTTTTGACTGATCTTTTGTTCCTTTTACCTTTCATTTTTCTATGACTGTGTTCTTCATTTGTCTTCATCTCTACCTGCGCAGCCACTATAAAAAAATTTCCTTTTTCTTTACCTTGTCTTTTGGAGACACCTCACTGTATAATCTTGATTGCTCATGATCCATTGCTTCTTCAGATTATTCTTGTGCTCCTAATATTTTGATGAACAAGGCTTCTGAATCATCACTTAGAGAACCTAGTTTGAATAGTTCTTGGAATTTAGAAACGCGTTTTAATTATCGCATTTTTTCGATACGTTGATCACCTGCAGAATAAAAACAATTTGTTAATTTTAAAAATGGGATCACACAGGGTGGGGAGAAATGGTAACTTGTAGGTAGTAGGGAAATTTATGGATAGAGTCTAGATAATGGAGGTTTTTGGTTTCTGCATTTAGTTGTGACCTTCTGAGTTTTTAGAGACGTTGCAGGGGTTACATGGTGGCCCAAGGCTTATCACAGTGACACAAGGCTTCAAAATATTTAAAAAGGGTGGATGGTTTCGTCATTATAATGCAGGGGTATTTTAGTGGTTTATCGCATAGGGTGTAAGCGGTTAGCCGGTATATGTTGTGGGGATGTGATAGAACACTAGAGTGATACGTGGCGGATGGGATGGTTTTCAAACCACCCATTTTGCAAGCCCTTCAAGGTTATAAACCTCTGGAAATTGGGGTTGCGATAATGATTGTGGGCCATTTGATTTGGTGGAGCGGATTGGATGTCGGTCAAGTGATGGACCAACCGCGGGTTTAAATGATAAAGTGGGGCTGGGGTCACTTTTAAAGTGGTGGGGGTAAAATATAAAGGCGAGTTGGGTATTTTGAGATAATGGGGTCGGTTATTTTAACAAATGGAGTTTATCGAAGTGGGACCTGCGGTCAATATTTGTTTAGAAACCTTATAAAGATTGATTTTCACATTTGTTTTCCAATGGAAGGATGGGAAAGAATAGAAGGGGAAGGTTTGTTTGAAAATGGGGAATGGAGTTTTAGAGGGGGAAGGGGCATTTTCAGGGAATGGGAAAGGGGTTTTAAGAAGGGGGAAAAGATAGGAATGATGGAATTAGGGGTAGAAAAGGTATTTCAGAGTATGAGAGTATTAGAGAAGGTAAAAATGAGAGATAATGGATAGGTTAGATGAAAATAATGAAGGCACTGAGATTTCTGAAAATAAATGAGAGTCAAGGAATATTATTTTCAGTAGAATGTAAAATATACACAGTCATCTAGTGATACTATAGAATACAAAGACTAATAGTGGCTCCAATTGGGGAGGGCAGCTCCTTTGTGAGGTGTCAAGAACATTTGTAGATCAATAGCCTATTTGTATTTCGCTGATTTTCATTCTATAATTGTTGATCTGCTGCAACGTTTTGTGTCTTTGACCTTCAAAACTTGAAGACCATGCTTTCTGCAAATTAATTCTTCCTACCCATCACCTACTCTAAAACGTTTTCTTCACTTATTGGGTGCATTTAGACTTGCAAACATTGACATCATTCTTATTTTGAAAGAAAACTATTTAAATCTAACCTTATAACTTCCAAACGCTCAGATTAGACTGATGAGCTCTTTTATTCTCTACCTAACTACATAGCTGCCAAGATTAAACAATTTGAAATATTTTTATTCACTAACTATCAACATGAAATTTAAAGCATGAATGAATCAAGATTAAGCAGTTTGATTGTTGTGTAACCAACTCCAAAAAGAGAAGAAAAGAGATATGAACGCCTTAGAAATAAGCCACTTCGAGGGGGCAACCTCCAATACATTACATAAATGAACAATTATTGGATGATACAAATCAACAAAACCTCCTTCTATATATAGGAGTCCATGGGGCCATAATATAATCCTAGTGGCGCCACAATGTAATCCTAGCCGACCTAACAATAATAATGTAAGGGAATAATAATAACAATATGGGGGTTACAGGGGTACAATAATAACAATAAGGGGGGCTACACTAACATAATAAGGGGCTACACTATTAATATAGGGACTTAACATGCCCCTCTCCTTCAACAAGTGTTGTCCTCAACGCTTGATTATTTCTTGATGCTTCTGTATAAAATTCTCATCCTCCCATGTGAAATATTCTACAGGAAAGGTCTTCCACTTGCTGAGATACTCTAAAATTGATCGTATTTGTTGAGTTCTCGTTTCTATGACTGCTTCATAACTTCTTTCGATATGATGTTGATCTTCCTGTTGTTTCATTATATTCCGCACCAAAGTTGGGTTATCCTTGGAGAGTTGGAGAACTTGTTGTTGATGCTCGCTGTGATCTTCCACTAATTTATCATCCATATTAGCTATTATTTGATCCTTCAAGCCATCCAACTTATCCTCCATTTCTTCTTTTAAACCATCTATTTCATCTTCGGTTGCTCTTTGTAAGATTGAAATTTGTTGCACTTGGTACTGTAATTTTGATATCTCATATTGCAATTCTTCCTCCTCATGCATCATAGTATAGCTTTCTGAGGGCTTAATGGGTATGGAATTATTTTTTGGAGGCATAATAGAACCCATTACTGACAAAAATTCTTCAATATGTCCTTGGAATCAATTCAACTTGATTCTTCAAACAAGACTTATGCAATTCGGAAAAAAACAATACACACCTTTTTCTTGCTTTTGATGAGCTCTATATTGAAATTGTATTATCTCCGTGATTTTGGCTCTTCTATATCTGAAATTCATCATTGAAGTATCCCTATGAATTATCTTTCGAATGCCACAGGTTTGACCTGATTTGGATTCTCCAAGACAAAGTTGTGTCCAATCTCCCACAATGACCTAATTATGGACTGGTTCAGTAGTGCAAACTTGTACGACTTGCCACGTGTCACTGTTTCGTCCTTTCTCTCTAAAATTGATAGCCAAGAAACTACAGGCTGTGTACTTGCAACCAATTTTTACGGCATTCCAATCCAATTCCCAGAGAGAGAGTTATTGAACTTTTCCCACGATCACTTCTTTGAGATGAAATTCAGGAGCCTGAAAACGCACTACCTTGCACAGATCATATCTCCAAAAATATTGCGAACCAAGATCTGAAATTTTTTGAAAAATTTCCTCAGAATTTCAGCTTCACACCATATGAATTTCAGATTTTGAAACTTCATATAAAAAACATTATAGTGAAAATTCCACGATGACCTGTTTATGAGCCTAAAAAAATACCTGACTTCCACAGATCATATCTCCAAAAATATTATGAACCAAGCTCTGAAATGTTTATACAAGCTTCCTCAAGATTGTAGCTTCGCATCCTAAAAATTTCAGCTTCTGAAACTTCGTAGAAAAAAAGTTATAGCAAAAATTCCACGATGACCTGTTTGGAGCAGCGAAACCCTAGAATCCAAAGCTCTGATACCAAATGTTGTGTAACCAGCTCCAAAAATAGAAGAAAAGAGATATGAATGCCTTAGAAATAAGCCACTTCGAGGGGGAAACCTCCAATACATTACATAAATGAACAATTCTTGGATGATACAAATGAACAAAACCTCCTTCTATATATAGGAGTCCATGGGGCCATAATATAATCCTAGTGGCGCCACAATGTAATCCTAGCCGACCTAACAATAATAATGTAAGGGCACAATAATAACAATATGGGGGTTACAGGGGTACAATAATAAATATAAGGGGGGCTACACTAACATAATAAGGGGCTACACTATTAATATAGGGACTTAACATTGATCATCATGAATTGTGGACAAGTTGTACACAATATTATTTTGCAAAGAGTAAACTAAAATTGAGGGCTTTGATCTTAAATCTTTCATTTATCACCTATCCCTCACTTTTCTTATTGGTTTCAGATTTAGGCTTTGGAACCAATGTCATTTTCTATATATCTACTGATAAGCCAAGTTTAAATAGTTTGGAAAATCTTCATTTTCTAACTTATCAGCAAAATTTCAAAATTTGTACAATCATGTTTAGGTTGTCTGATTGAAAAATACCTTTGAAAAGGTAGTGGCATTTTGACTTGCACACTTTCATAAATATTCATTTTTTGGTATGGGGATTACCTTTTCTCTTTTTATCTGCCCTATTTTCTTCTTTCTTTCTTTATTTTTTTGGATTAATTTTTTCTAAGATTTTGTTTAAGCAATGTTATATAGAATGAAGAAAAAATAAACTAACATTCTTAACTGAAATAATGCTTCAGCATCCTGCCATTGACAAGACCTCCAAACAACTCTGTTCCATCCATTTCTTGTAAGAAAAATGCATTATTACCTCTTGCAGAATGAATGGTGTATGGGCCTTTCCAAATGTTATCAAACTTTTTATGCTTGCATTTGTCCTCTCTTCTTGAATCCCACTTCAACACTTTGTCTCCAATGCTAAAATCATTTTCCTTGGTCCTTTTGTCAAAGATTTTCTTGATGTTTTCTTATAACAGTTGTGTTTTGTTGTATACTCCTTCTCTAGTTTGGTGCAACTGAATAGTTTGGTTTATTCTTCTTTGCATATCATTCTCTTCAGACTGCACCTCTTGAATGAGGTTCATTACTAGAACTCCCAAGGCTGCTGGGAAAACTTCCTCCATTCCATACACTAGATGATAGGGTGACATATCAATTGAATTCTCATTTTTTAACCTGTCTTCCCATAGTGCATGTACCAATTTTCTGTGCCATGATTTCTTGTTTTCTTCCAACAACTTTTTAATGATGTTTACCAAACTCTTATTTGAGGATTCAGCCAACCCATTACCTTGACGGTAATAGGCTGTAGAATGTCCCAAAGTAATGTGATATTTGTGGTATAAATCCACCATTTTCTTGGATTTAAAGACAACAACATTATCAATAATGATTTTCCTAGGACAACCAAATCTAGATAGAATGTTGTTTTGAAGGAATTTGATAATTACTGAGTTTGCGACAGTCGTGGAAGGAATGGCTTCTATCCACTTAGTCAAATAGTCAGTTGTAGTAAGCATCCATTTATTTGGGCAGAGGAGGAAAGGTGGATTTCTCCAATGAAATCAAGACCCCATTGTTGGAAAGGAGCTTCAACAGAAACTGATTGTAATGGAAAAGGTAACAAATTTCTTTTACCCTAAAAAATTTGACATTTATGACAGACAAATACCATTTTGCGGATGTCTTAGAAGAGGGTAGGCCAATAGAAACCAGCCCTAAGGATTTTATTAATAGTGGCCGTCCAATAAAGGTGAACTCCACATTCTTCTTCATGGAATTCATGCATAATCTTGTCTGCATCTTCTTCAGGAAAACATTTAAGCAACACTCCACAAGAAATTTTCCAATATAAAACTTTTTCCAAAATGCAGAAATTTACAGCTTTTAACTTCAATAACCTGGCCTTTGTTTTAGACAAACCAGGAGGAAAATCTAGATTAAAAAGCACATATATAATGTCTGCATACCAAGGATAATTTAGGAATTCTTCCTCAATAGGCGGAGTCGCTAGCTCCTTTTTTTCATCCAATGAGTTAACCATATTGATGTCTAGGGCTTGAAAAATTGTTTCAACCATTAGTTTATCTAGTTCTTGTCCTTTGATTAATTTGGTGGGCTTGATTTCCAGGTCGTATTCCAAAATGACAGCAATCCACTTACCTCTTTTGCCATCAGGAGCTTGTGTTAGGATGTCTTTAACCACTGTGTGAGGCACAAATGCAATGATGTGTGAATGAAGAATGCAGACTCTGAAATCCTTTAGTGCTTTGACTAAGGCAAAAGCTTAATTTTCCATAATATTATATTTCATAGGTGCATCTCTTAGATTTTGGCTAAAGAATTCTATGGGTTGCTCCTGCCATTTCGTATTTTTCTGCAGTAATATGACAGCCACTATGTGTTCTGATGCAAAGGATAATATAAAGAAATCCTTTGTAAAATAAGGGTTGATCAGAATTGGTGTTTGTGTAAGAGCTTGCTTCACCAAGTCAAAATATTTATTTTCTTCTATGGTCCACTTGACTCCTGATTCTATTTTTAGCATGTTAGTGATGTTCCTTAGGAGTTCTGCAAGGTTCAGTATGAACCTTCTTAAAAATATTATCTTTCCAATGAAATACTGCAGCTCTTTGATATTTCTTGAGTGACTGACTTGCAATATTCCCTCAATCCTCTTTGGGTCAACCTTGACCCCTTATTCAGATATGATGTGGCCTAGAATTTTCCCTTCTTGAAGGCCAAATAAGGATTTCTTGGGATTCAAAGACAGGCCATACTTTCTGCATTTCTCAAAGACCTTTCTTAATTGAGCTAGATGTTCTTCATTAGTTTTTTAATAGATGGTTATATCATCAAGATATATCACAATGAAGAAAACTATTTATTCTGAGAAAGAAATATCCATTGCTCTCTGGAAAGTAGCTCCAACATTCATTAACCCAAAATGAATTTTTACATACATGAAGGTGTGCCCCCAAGGTGTGGTGAAAGTTGTTTTTTGTTGATCATCTCGATGTACCAGCACCTGATTGTACCCTGAAAAGCCATCAAGAAGAGATATCCTTTTGGAGCCTACTACCCTTTGAAATATGTGATCCATTTTTGGTAAAGGGTAGTTGTCCTTCAGGGATGCTTTTTTCAAAATTTTGAAGTCTATGCAGAGCCTAATCTCCCCTGTCTTATTCCTTGCTGAAACAAGATTTGAAACCCATTTTGAGTACCTGAGTGGGACTATTATTCCAGCATCATACGTTTTCTTTATCTCTTTCTCAGCCAGTGGCATTTGGACAAGATTTATTCTGTGTAGCTTCTGTTTAAAGGGCTTCTGGCTTTCTTTGAGTGGAATCTTGTGTTGTATGATATCAATATCATATGACTTCAAGTCTTCATAGCTCCAGACAAACACATCACTTAATTCTGAATAACTCAATATATTTCTGATTTATAGGTGCTGGTAGTGTGTTTGACAGTTTTACCATTTTGGGCTCTTGCTCACTGCTTATATTTAATTCTTCTAAATTTGTTTTAGTGGATTCCATCTTTGGATTTTTAGCAACATCATCAAAATCAAAAAGTTCCTCTAGAGGTACCAGTCCTCTTGGCATGGTATTATCTCTAAACTGAAGCACTTCAAATTCTTCTTTTTCTGGATCTCCATAGAGTTCTACCCCATGTGGGTATTATTTTGCTAACAGATTTATATAAAAATTATGTGTGGACTCCTCCTTGCATGTTTGTTACTCAGTAGAGCATTCTTCTTCATGATCTAAGTCTAAATCCAGAAACTCAAACTCATTCTTGGACTGCAGGAATTATTCAATCTATTTGTCACATTCAAAAAATTACCAATATCTTTTATTATCAAGGACTGCTGGTCTATATTTAACTTTTACTATGTATTGTTTGTTAGCATGAGGTAGTTGAAAAGTGCTGGCAACAAAGGCTATTCCATTGGCAAGGATATTTTGATTTCTAGGGACAGAGGCAAGGCCATATTCTTTGAATTTTTTTAGGAGGTCAAGAGAATCATTTCTGTAGGCTCTTAATCTTGCGTGTTTAGATGAATATTATCCCTTAACCTGCCTAATGACTAGCTCAGAATCCCCATGGACAGAGATCCTTTTGGCCTCTATTTTTTTCAGAAGTTGTAATCCTAGAAGGAGGGCCTCATACTCAACTATATTATTTGTACATTGAAAGTTCAGTTTATATGAATGACCCTCTGTGTGGTTGTTCTCAGCTTTGTGTACCTAAACACCTGCTCCTGAACCAGTTTTTCCACAAGACACATCAAAGCTCATGCTCCATAGAGGGTCAAGTTCAGACTTATGCTATTCATTTTCTATTTGGTTTGACTGTTCTTCTTTTTATTCCTCTTCTTCAGTTGTTTTTTCATTTATTTCTACTTTTTCATTAATGTTTTCATCATTGTAGAGGATAAATGAATCAAGGTCTCTGTGCACAAAATAGAGAGGGGAGCTATAAGGATTTTCTTGACTACTGACCATTTATTTCATATGAGTCTCCCTATATAGTCTTCTTGGTTTACTAAAGACTAGTATGGTCGCATAGGTCATATCCATTTGGAGGGTGCCCTAAAGTTTGGCTCCCCCTGAGCATTATAGGAGTATGCCATATTTAGGAGGAACGTCAGCCACTATAATATCCATTACTAGGATTTTGGCTGGTATTTGTGCTAGATTAACACAGAGATCTTTGATCAATCCTAGACATTTAACTCTACTAGAGTCAAAAGAGTACAAGTCTTTGTATGATCTACTTATCTCAAGGCCTAGTATTTCCATAAATACCTTTGGAAGGAGGTTATGAGATGCTCTTGAATATAACATGGCATTGTGGAGGATTTTATCGTGGGTGTTCAAACTGACATAAAATGGAGGTACACCACCCTCTTGGAATTTACCTTCTACTTCAAGCCCAAACAAAAGTTCAGGTTTGTCATCATTTAAATTTACAGAATCAACATTTTCTCCTATGTTTAAAGCTTTCAAAACTTGGGATCTATATACATCTTGGCCAACTAATTCAGTGAGAGGTATGGAAATTTTTATCGTGGCAATTTCATTCTCAATAATGAATGGTGTTAGAGTTTTTGGTAGATTTGCTTCAGTTTTATTAGACATTGTTTTTGTAGCAATTTAATCTTGCTGATTTGTACTAGAGACATCAGATGGATCAGTTTTGTTTGGGATACTATTCGATTTACTAGTGCTACTTTATGTACTATTTTTTTTTTTATTCTTATCAGAACTTTTAACCATTATGTTGGAAGTTTCTGCTATCTTTTTGGGATCAATTTATGGGATCTTCTTAGTAGAATTTTTAGAGCTCTTTCTTTTGGAAATGTCTTGGGATTTCTTGCTTCTGAGGTCATATTGCCTATGTACTTCTATGATAGCATTTTCGAATCCTTTTTTATAATCCTCGGATTCTTGGCATTCTTCTTCATTTGGGGAAAATATGCCTTTTTCTTCCTTAGTGAGGAAAACAATATCCTCATTACTAACTCGAATTATATTTATTTGAATTTCCTCTGGTTCTTCAATCACCCCCTCATCCTCATCAACATAGTTTTCTTAGAAAGGAGGCATGATTTGCTGGTCAGGTTCCCTTTGTTCTCTCTGTCTTATTTGAGGGGGGTTTCTTCTAAAGTTTTGGTTTTGGTTTTGGTTTCTATTCTAAGGAGATGCTTGGTTTTCTCTAGGGAAAGCTCTCTCATTCATGTTTATTCTCTCCATCATCCTCTCCATGGTTTTAGCTAGGTTATCAATATTAGTATCAGATGTGGAGGCTACAGCTTCTTCCCAATATGTGACTCTCTTTTCATTCTTCATTCTAGCCCTCTTAGCAATCAGATTTGCTTCTACACTTATTGCACCCCTCTACATGTCTTCTAATGTGAGAGGGTCTCTTTCTCTTAGTTGATAAGCCATCTCTGAGTCAAAATCATCTGGAAATTTCATTAGGGCTAGACCATGTGGGGGTTTTATGTGAGGAGGGAGGGTGTTATATATACTTTTGAACCTAGTGCAGTAATCTTGGACACTTTCTCCAACATTTCTCTTAATTTTTTCATATTCTGATAAGATTTGGAGAGGGTTTTTCTTTACTTCCCATTTATTTAGGAATAGTTGAAGAAAAGCAGGGAGGTCATGTATACTATTAGGGGTTATGCCTTTAAACCATTTTGTTGCTTCTCCCCCTAAGCTTTGGGAAAAAATTCTTATCTTAATAGTTTCATCATCTATCTATTGTCTATCAAAAGAGTCATCCATTTTATCCACATGTTGCTGAGCAGTTGTACAACCACTTGCATCAAATAGGGGGATTTTATACTGATATTCTTGTGGTAGAGCTACTAAAGTTAAGGGTAAGAATAATGCGGCATACCAGGTTTCCATGGTTGATGGTTGGGGAAACAAAGGGGGGTTAACAAGTGGAGGGTTGACAAAAGGAGGTGGAGGGTTGAAAGGGGGAAGGTGAGAAGTGCGCGTATGAGTGGGGGTAGAGGTTTGAACAACAGGATTCTACTGTAAGATGGATGGGTCTAAAATTATTTGGGTTATCCAACTCTGGGATTTAGTCCTAAACAATCTTTATTATAGGTGTGAGTCAAATAGGCTATCATGCACATCTTTAGGTTTTTCAGGTAAGGAACTTGCCTTGTGAACATGTTTGCTAATAGTTGAGTTCTTAGACCTAGGAGTTTTCCTTAGGACGTGCTCAAGATTATCAATTATTGCAGAAGGGTTTGGGTCAGGATGGGATCTGATACAAATTATTCTAGAAGCCAGAACTTGGACCCAAGGCACAGAGAATTTTGACTGGGTTTCTTTGAGTTTAGATAATCTCAGGATTTCTCAATAATTTCCCAGTGGAGTCTGTAGGCCTACTGAAACCTAGTGGAGTCACAAGGTGGATGATTTCAAATTTCTTGAGGCTATTTGTTGTCCACCATCAGCAACCAGATACCAGTCTTGGGTAATATTTGAGTCATCTAAATTTGAGTAGGGTTTCTGAGTTCTTGAGGAAATATTAAGATTTTTAATAACTTAGGTTCCCTAGTATGGTCGCCATTATGTTGGCTCTCTGTAATTTGCAATATTGGCAAGAAAAAGCAGCAGGGAACCACATCAAACCAATTTGGAGTCCAAGGACGTAGTCTTCCTAGGCTCAAAGAGGGATCTCTCTATGTTTATGGTTAATTTTTTTTAGCTTTATGGTTTTGTTTTCTAATTTTAGGCTAGTTATGAAGTTTTGGGGGTTGTTTGTTTTGATTTATTGAATGATTGTTTGTAGGTTGGAAAAATAGAATGTGAGAAGCTTAATCCATTGGGCTATGGAGTCATAAAAGGTTTAAATTTTACATCAACTCATCAAGAGTTTTCATAGGGAAAGCTAACTATATAAAATGGATCTTCTTAGATAAGATGAATATGAAATGACAACAAGTTTGTGAATTCATTAAAACTAAGGGGCAATTAAGAATCCTTCAACTATACTTCAACAAGAAGAGCCTTTAAGATAAATAGTTTAGGAGAAAGTAAAGAGAAGAACGCCTTTGAATTCTTTAGTTAAACTTTGCTAAAAGTACCCTAAGACAACAATCCAGTAATACTAAAGAGCAGTTAAGAATTCTTTAGGAATACTTTCAGACAGAGAAAACATGCAAGATAATAGTTCAGTGAAATTAAAGAGCAGAACACCTCTGAATTATTTAACTAAACTTCAAAGAATGTCTTTAAGATAAATAGTTTAGGATAAACTAAAGAGCAGAACAAATCTGAATTATTTAGTTAAAATTCACTAAGAAAACCTCAAGACAATAGCCAGGTAAAGCTAAAGAGCAGAACACCTATGAATTCTTTAGCTATAATTTATAGATGAAAACATAAAGATAATAATAACAAAGAGATTTAAGGTGCCCAAACAACATATCTCAATCTAAAATTTCTATTCTATTATCACAGAAATTGATCTATAATATGGAAAAAAAATGATATACATTAACAAAGAGGGATAACATCACCATTAACATAGCTCAAGAATCCTGTGAATGTGCTTGTATTACTGATGTCCAGCTCAAAAAATAGTTACAATGTTCCAGTGAAATAATCTCTACAACTCAGAGTATGATAAAAAAATCTAGCTTAGCAACCAATCAACCAACAATAATAATGAACAATACATGCAGTATTTAACTGAAGATGAAGATGTTGCCCTAATATAGGGTGACATATTTGTATTTACTATGGAGTAAATGATGTTTGACAATTGAGACCATGCAAGGCTCAATGCCAAAATATCTTTGGCTAGCCTACTATAGTAATAAATTTCTAATTTATCACTGAGCTAACTTTAAAATATCTTTGACTTATTTTCCTTAAAAAATTAACTTTATAATAACTTCTAAACTATTGCTAAAATATCTCTGACTGCAGTATTAACTATAGCTTCTTTCATTAAATCAAAATCTGGCTGTAGGTGTCCAATGTGATTGGGAGGAGTTAAATGATGAGTGGCCTTGTCATTTGGCTCTGTCTCCTTCAATGATTCTTTTGTGATTTGTCTTTAAACCTTGATTTTTCCTTTCCTTAATTCTGTTTTCTTTTACTACCTTTGTTGTTGCTGTAATATCTTCTTCAAACTTCTTATCTATTTGATTTTCTTTCTTCTTTTGCATTTTTACCTCTGACAGCTGGGTTTACCTCTTTTACCTTTCACTATTCTGTGGCTATGTTCTTCATTTGTCTTCATCTCTGACTACGCAGCCACTGTAAAAAGTTTCCTTTTTCTTTACCCTATATTTTGGAGACACCTCATTGTATGATCGTGATTGATCATGATCCATTGCTGCTTTAGATTATTATTGCGCTCCTGATCCTTTGATGAGCAAGGCTTATGAATCGTCACTAAGTGAACCTAGTTTGAATAATTATTGGAATTTAGAAACACATTTTTATTATCACATTTTTCTGATACATTGATCACCTGCATAATAAAAAAAATTCATTAATTTTAAAAAGATGATCTCGCAGGGTGGGGAGCAATGGTGACTTCCAGGTAGTAGGGAAATTTATGGACAAAGTCTGGATAGTGGAGGTTTTTAGTTTCTATGTTTAGTTGTGACCTTCTGATTTTTTAGAGACGTTGCAGGGGTTACATGGTGGCACGGGGCTTATCGCAGTAACAGAGGGCTTCGAAATATTCAAAAAGGGTTGATGGTTTTGTCATTATGGCGTAGGGTTAATTTATTGATTTATCGCATGGGGTGTAAGAAGTTAGCTGGTATATGTCGTGGGGATGTGATAGAACGATGGAGGGATGCGTGGTGGATGGGAAGGTTTTCAAACCGCCCATTTCACAAGCACTTCAAGGTTCTAAAACTCAGGCAATTAGGGTTGCGATAATGATCATGGGACGGTTGATTTGATGGAGCAGATCGGATGGTGGTCAGGTGATGGACCAACCACGGGTTGATTTGACATGTGGGTTCAGGTTTTAAATGATGTGGTGGGTTTAAATAATAAAGTGGGGTTGGGGTCATTTTTAAAGTGTGGGGTGGGGGGTAAAATATAAAGGTGAGTCTAGTCTTTTGGATTTTATCAAAGTCGGACCCGTGGTCAATATTTGCTTAGAAACCTTATAAAAATGGGTTTTCGCATTTATTTTTCAATGGAAGGATGAGAAAGAATAGAGGGGAAAGTTTTTTTTGAAAATGGGGAATGGAGTTTTAGAAGGGGAAGGGCATTTTTAGGGAATTGGAAAGGAGTTTTAAGAAGGGGAAAAAGCTAGGAATGAGGGGACTAAGGGTAGAAAAGGGATTTCAGAGTATGAGAGCATTAGAGAAGGTAAAAATGAGAAATAGTGGATAGTTTAGATGAAAACAATGAAGGTAGTGAGATTTATGAAAATAAATGAGAGTCAGGGAATATTATTTTCATCAGATTGTAAAAAATACACAGTCATTTAGTGATATTGTAGAATACAGGAGACTAATAGAATCCATCCCTCAAGTAGACCATACACCAAAAATTTGGGCCATGGCCATAACATCCAAGTCTAGGAAGCACTTCATGTTCAGTCATCCATCATACATCAAGTCAAGTTTACCCATGTCACAATAAAACCTATTTCCCGGACTACCATTCTCATAAGCAGATCGAATACACACCACCGCATCTCGCACTTGGCCTACCACACACCCATCAACATAGCCCATCTGTGAAACTTTTCATCTGATTCATCACCCTCGCATTGATACCAACCAATGGGTCTCCCCAAACTCTGCAAACACCCTCCTCACACCATAATGATGGATTATTTTCATGTTTATTGGGGCACCCATCTCTGTGCTTGTAAATCCAAACCCATTTTATATTCTTTTGGAAAGTGTAAAAATATTTTTTAGGAGAGAAATCCCACACATCCACCCACATTTCTCACTTGGTAACAACCCCTAATCACCCTTGGTAAGAGCTTCACATTCTTTACCAAACCCCACCATGAAATTCATAACAACCACACACCCACCCTGGACATCTTACCAAATCTAGGGATTTCCTCACCAAAAATTGTTTTGTCTATCACCACTTGCATTTACAAGCTCCGACCTCGGGCCACTGAACTACCATCATTAGTTATAGCCTTTTCTTGTCATCATGCCTGAGTTAACCTATCACACCCCGCCCTGCGACATTACAGACATTGGTCCCTTACATCAGTTATCCTCTCGAGCAATTGATGCTTCCTTCTTGTCGACTTCAACAACCATTTTCCAAGGAGAAATTACCTTGGATGGATCTTCACCTCACTAGGGGCATCCTCGGATGGCACTACGGGATTCATCATTGCCCATTAATGTCATCAATCCTCTTTACATTTGAATTCAACATAAACATTCATGTCAAGATGGTATCATACTTCATAACTGTTGCACTCTGTCTGAATTCGTCGAAGACTCGTGCAATGATAAGCATATCTTTCGGAAATGCTTACAAAGGAAGGTTCCCAACACTTAGATACCCATGCATACAATGAGATTTTTTCTAAAAACAATCATTCCATACCAATATTATGCATGTGGGCACCACATTCAACCTACTGTCGAAGAAAAAACGCCCCTGAGGGTGTCAACAACTGTTGTCATTAACCAACAGCAGGTCACTACCACAGAAGTGACACAAAAATAACCTTTATCTGTCATATAAGATTAACTATTCAAAACATCATGATCATGGGACATACCCTCCTCATAGAAATATTTTATTTATTTTATCTCTTGCAGATTTCCAACAAAGCACAATACCTCTTTTACTCATGCCAAGGGGTATCCAACTTCAGTTTTCAAGAAATTTACTCTCTCGCTCTATCTCGAAAGGATTAAAAATATAAATAAACTATAATTTATTTCAGCTATAGATTTCTTCTTAGACATCATAAATTAGGGGGCAATAGTTAACACTGTAAAATTCTACAAGAAAAAACACATTATAAAATGTCACACAGAAGATACAAATAAATATTTTTGGGGAAGAAATACATTACAGGAGCTGAAAATTTTAACTTTTCCTAAGGTCAAATGGGAAAATTTATTGAACTGCACACAAGAAGAACTAGCCACAGGCAATCATTGCAGTTTTTTCTTCGATAGCTGCGAAGATTATCATGACTATCCCTAAAAGAGATGCGTGGTCCTGAGGATGTGGAAAGTCACCATCTGTGACCACTTGGAATGCTTGGAGAAAAATATTCTCACTCAAGCTAGCCAAGTACAGCCACCTTTAGGCTTTAGTGCAACACAGAAAGGAATCATACCCCCACTCTTGTGTCAACAACCATCTTGTACCAAGAAAGGGAGGGAAAATTTGAATTTTTTCTATAAAAGCCAGCCATGGGAAGAGAAACATGAGAACACATTGTTATGTTGGCCAAGTTGCTTAGAAGAAAACCAAATTGTGTAGTCCACCAACAAGAGGATTGGAAGGATTCAGTTTTTGGCCATCCGACACCTTAATCCGAGAGAGAAGAGTTCACCATGTGTCTGTAAATCTACCATCCTTCGAGAGGGAAGAGAGGATTTTTGAAAGGTTGAGGGGAAGATACCCCCTTGTCTTGGATAAAGGAGCTGCATAGCTTTAAGGATCCCCTACAATAGATTTATCATTCTATCTTCTACTACTACCAGCACCTAATAAAGGGAGATAGCTCTCCATTTTTGAGTTATTGGTTTGTTTGCTTGATTGAGCGTGTTCTTGTACATGTTATTTTTTTTTTATTTCTTTGTTTATGTAGCATGATATTTTTCCATTTAACTTATCTTATTACATGTTGAACTTGTTACACTAACATTTGACAAACCAATTGACCTGCGACTTGCTTGTAGGAAAGAAACCTACTGATTAAGCATAATGTATATCATCCGCCCATGCATCAAATAGACTACAAAAATAACAAAAAGGGTCCATTTCATAGCTCATCATAATACCCCATACTGTTCTTGATGCATGTCCTCATTCATTTTCATTCTCCCCTTCAAGAATTCCTACATGAAAATCACTCTAGTAGTATAATGGATGACCAAATTCTCCCAAATAATAATACCCAAGGAAATATTCCAGTTCTCGCCAGCGTGTTTTCTCTTCTATTTCTCCTAATGGAAAAGGGCTTGGTAATTCTTGGTGGGGAATGATCTGAAAATGGGTTGGATAACTTGTTATTCTTTTCAAGGACCTCCCACTCAATTAAACACATAAATATCTAGCTTATTCTTGGCTTGTGAAGAAATGAATACTTGAAAACAGGTGTATGTTTTTTAACTATTTAAGTGCTTTAAGAACATTTTTTTTTGCTGATATTAATCATGTGCAGCAACCATATAATGCAGCGAATTAACATCAACACATAACAACAAATTTAATAAAGGAGTTCATCCGAATATCGTAGGCTACGTCTCCTTGAGCCTTTGTCAACTGACTTGGCTCTTTGGGATTAGGATGGAAAAATTATTTTACAAGTTAGAAAATCAACTCCACTGGTTATCTAAACTAAACCAATGGGTTTATAATAACATTTATATCCCTAGAATTCCTGAAATATCTCTGAAGATGAACCTCGGCTCCCTTATACTAGTCTCCTTGAGTTGGTGTTCTTGATCTACCCTGAGCTTCTATATGGCACTAACTCCCTTAGAAATTATTTTATGTCCCTGAAACCTTTTATAATGTCTCCAACATACATCATACATCCAAAATAGGCTGATCATTTTCTCAAAATGGGCATTGGCTCCCCAATCTAGACCTTCATCCACTGTTGGCCCTAGACTGCACAAAAATTCCCTGTGGCTTCTAGAGCTCTATAAGTCTCCAAATGACTCTAAAATTCCCTTCAATGGATTGAAATGTCAAAAATAGTTATAATAGACTGTTGGTTTTCTGAAATTGGCCTCCTGCTGCTCCGGTTTTGCCTCCAACACCTGGTGGCACCCACTGGCTCTAGGGTCACTGAAAACTTCTCTGAAGCATCTCGGCTTTCAAAAGTATTCAATATATTATGAAAAATCCATCAATGGATTTATAAGTATCAATACAGACACAAATGACAATTGGATTGCTGATAATGGATATTGGCTACTCTAGATAGGCCTGATTGTCCTACTGGCACTAGATGGCCCTAGTGGTCCCTGGAAATTCTCTGAAGAAAATCAGCCTTCAGAAGTACTCTAACGCCTATAGAAACCAAAAAATTAGTTCCATAATGTATGAAACATCCAAAATTTACTATTTTATTACTGAGAAAGGCCTCTAGCTACACTGGCTAGGCCTCAAACTGCTGCTGGCCCATGGTGGCCCTGATGGCTCCTAGAACTTCTTTAAAGAAAGAAATAGCTCAAAAGTCCTCTGATGGCTCTACTACCCTCACCAATGAGATTTGAATGTCAAAGATAGTCGAAATTGACTATTCACAATCTCAGAGTGGACGAATCTAGCTCCAGATAGTGTAATGTTCCCAAATTGGGATTGCACAGCAGGCTTGGAAAAATAACGCACTCCTTGGGATATTGATGTACAGAAATGAGTTTTCAGCCCTTATATCCCTTATATAATCATATCTGGAGTCTAAATCCAAGAGGGGAGCAAAAACAAATCAAACTAGGTGTGGTAAATAGGTCTCCCACAACCTAGTCTAGTTGGAAAACACCCTACAAGAGGGGCTGTAGCTATGCACAAAAAGCAGCTTCAGGAATAACGCAGTCTTTGAAAATTTAAGCTGGAAGCCATAAAATATAATTAATAAAAGAATGTATAGCATAAAATCAGAAGTAAAGTGAATCCCTTTCAATATACAGTAGATTACATGAGACAAGAGAGCAAGATATCTTCATAAAAGAGAGCTGCAACATATATATATATATATATATATATATATATATATATATATATATATATATATATATATATATAGATAAATGGCTCAACAGTGTTATTTTCAGGAGCTATAGCAGCTTCATATTACAACTCAGATCTAAGACATATCTGTGGAAAAAACATTAGATCTATATCAGATCCGAGAACTAGATAGTTTTCTCTACAATATCCCCTTGGGGATTTGACCAAATCATGCATAAATAAGAGTAGATCTGAGATACAAGTTGCAGATCTGTAAAATACTGCAGTAATTTCTAAATATATCATTACATTATAAAACATTATGTCTAAACATAACATGGATCAGCAAGCTAATCTATGGATCACCAAAGTGAAAGGAAAAGCCGAGCACCAGAGATCTCTGATCAAACTGGGATCAAAACACCATAGAGAAGCTCATATCAAAATAATGTAGTCTATCAATAGAAACAACGCTGTAGCTCAAGATGACATGGATGGCCACTACCAAGTTACATCTCTGAAGTAAAAACAGGAGAGGCACTCTTCCAGGAGGTTAAAAGACACACTCCATGAGAAGAGGCTCCCAAAATACACTAAATCTTTGCAGATCTAGACTCCCACTTGCTGCAGCTTGCAATAGCAGCAAAAAACTCAATGGATTAGCACTACAATTGTAAGTAGAGCTTGGTCTCAAGCCTAATAGTGGATCAATTCATCAAATACTCCTCCAAGAATCCTCAAAGGAAGAGGTGAAATCACTACATAGGAATCCCAAGCACAATCCTCCACTAAACAACAGAGAATAGTATTTGTCTAAGCAGACAAAATACTTAGAAATATGATCAATCAACAACCTTCTCTTGCTGCCTTCCCTCTCATTTTATAAGATGAGAGCCTTTGCAAACCCTAAACCACCTTGATGAGTTAGCTCTTTTCACATGAGGAGCCTCCTTCTAAAACTGTGTTGTCCCTTTAGGAGATGCATTGAACCTAGACAACACTGTAGATTTGGTCAAGGTTGACTCAGTCTCACAGCTCAAACCCCTTTCACACCTTCAAGTGATTATTTACATGGCCCTGATTTAACTGTGTTCACATGGGAATTGATTTATTTAGTCTTCTTAGGAGTTTTACATGTCCTCCTTTATTCATTTATTCATGCAACTTAAAATAGAACAAAAATGAATATTCCTCTTAGCTTAGGCTAAGTAGGAATATTACAGTCCTCCCCTCCAAAATGTTGCTTGTACTCAAGCAACTGATAGGGTAAGAGCTATAGTACTTCTCCTCCTTCATTGTTGGCATCATCAAGGATCAAATCTTCATCATTCCCCAAGTGCTCAGCAAGCCAAAGCATCATGAATTTCTCCTCCAAGGCCAACATAATATGTGCATAGTCCATCCCTTCAAGAGTGAAAAATTCAACAGAAATAAACATGGCTGGAGCAATACTACATCTAAAACATGTATCATGAAGTACAAGTTGAAGTTCCAAACCATGTGGTACATACACACTGCCCATCCTCTGTCCATAAAATCCCATAAAAAATACAGCTATATCATCAATGTATGGAAGCAAGACTACATAGATGAAAACTGAAGTCTGAACTTGAGGAGGTGGGTCAAAATCCTACATGTGATGCCAGCGCAATGCGCCTCTTGTCTTCATTAGATCCTAGTGTGGTAAGTCGCATTCCCACCATACTTTTGCTGCATAAGTCACCTTAACATGGCTGAAGGTGTTACATAAGTTTGGTGCCTTTGGGAAGCACCCATCATGAAAAAGAATCTCCCTTTGCACATCAAGGAAGTGGCCAAGTTCAGAATTTTCATTAGCCCCCAACAAACTATGAGATCCATATGACCTCTCACTCCCTTTAGGAGTCATATCCTGCAAAAACATGGCAAAGAAATGTAATAGATCAGAAAATACAACTTGTTTATCATGATCAAATCCTTTACCATCATAGTCCTTCACACACATGAAGTTGTGCATGAGCATTCCCTTCCTCTCAAGCAAAGGAAGAGCTGGCTAAGATGACTCTTGCAAATATTCCATTGGCTGCCCCAATCCTCCATAGCTATTGCACTCTTGAAAGTGCTGATTGTTAGCACCTTGTAATTAGCAAGATTGGCAAAAGTCCAACTGCAGGAAGAACATTATTTCAACCACTTTGGGATTCTAGGATCTAGCCCTCCTAAATCCGGAGAGGAATCTCTCCAATAAGTGAAAATATTGATTTTTCTTTGAAGTTTTGGGTAATGATATTAGGCTAATTATGAAGGCATAGGGTTTTTTTTGTTTTTTGGATGGTTGAGCATGATTACTGTTTGAGGTGGATAGTTCCAAATGTAAAGAGTTTCAAAGGTGTGAAGTTGCAAGCAATCAGAACTAGCTTTGGCCAAGAAGATAGATAATTGGAAGTTTTAGTCCATTAGGCTATGGAGTCATAATAGGGTTTAATTGAAACATCAGGTTCAAAAGTGGCCCATGGGGCAAGTCATCTATGTCTAAGGATCTCTTTGAATTTTGATTTATGGAATGGAATGAGACAAAAAGAAGGGGAATTAAACAGATGAAGAACAAAGAGTAGCTTAGGATCTGGTAAGTACTTTGAAACTAGCCAGCCTTTGATATACATTCAATAGAAAACATAATAAAATATAGGGAAACTTGAAGGCAACTGTTAGAGTAGAAACTAGCAAGCCGGGCTCACCACAAATCCTCTCCTACCTCTGCTTTACTTGGTTACTTTCAAGACAAACACAAAGATAACACAGAATGGCCTAAGATCTGGTAAGTACTTTGAAACTAGCCAGATTTTAACACATTCCAAGGGAAACGTTCAGACAATATTTGGGATAAAAATAGGACCAGGGCTCACCATATATTCCTTAGTTCATATTTAATTAACATGAAATGAAAGTAACATCCAAGAACAATATTAAGCTAAAACAATAAGACGAGGGAACGCCAACATTCCTATGCTTAAACTGAATTAAATCATTCCTAAATAACACAGATTGGAAGAAAACATTCAGATCAAGATTTTCGGTTAGAGAATGGTACTGATAAAGAGTAGGTCCTAACTCTATGCATGCTATTATTTATAAGATAATATGAACACAGTGAAAACATAAATGAAACAACAGTTCACAATAATAAATAACATCACCGTCGACATAGACTAGGATCCCATAAATCAGCTTGTATTGATGCTCCAAACTAGTTACAACTTTAAGTCCAATGCTTTAGTGTAGCAGTCATCTATACTTCCCAGGCTAACTTATCTATCACAAGCAGAGCTCCAAGAGCCAGTGAACACTATTTACAGTTAGAAGTCTCAAGTTCAATTACATTTCAAAGTTCAGCAACCAACTCAACCAACCCCTCTCTCATCTTCTCCAGTAGTATTTATAGAAGAATGAGGAGGTGAGATTTGATAAAAGATCTCCAAAGATAATTAATACAGACTTAATGGCTTCTCGACCTTTGGGGGGCTTGATGAAGAATCTTACATAGGTGTCCTCTGTATTAAATAATTTACATTAAGATTTAAGCTCGGTGGGAGCTCTTTTTGACTTTTGAGGCTCTCTATTATGTTGAAGTAACTCTGCTGATATTTTTTTCATTAAGTTCATTTGTAGAATTAACTTCTTTGGTTGCGCTGAGGCAAATACATGATCTTGATCAATAACTATGGCCTCTGTTTGAATGCTTTGAGGCATAGGTGGCACTGTGGTAGTTGGGAGGAATCAATTTGCCTCAGATGTGGTGGTGGAGGCTTTCTGTCTGATGAACCTTTATGATTTACCTTTAAACTATGTTTTAATAGGGGGATTAGGATTTTGATAATCCATCTTAGCCGTAATCCCCACAGATCCGTCTTCAATCTCATGTTCTGGTGTGTTCTTGTCTTCGACACTTATGTTCATTGATTTGGGCCTGATTCACTGTGTTTGCTGGTGTGCAGGGCTGCACAGGGGTGATATGGCATCAATGCCTCATGAAACACCAATGAAACATGGATTTTAAACCCTGCAAATGATTCTCTTTGATGAACTGAAGGCAGGAGGATCATCACCCTCAGGCTTTGAATTTTCTTCAGCGTGGCGGAAAAACCATTTAAACCCTGCAAAATACAAAAACATTATGAAATCTTGAATATATAGGTTTACTGCTTTGAAAGGACATGTGGGGAGAGTGTGGTCGTTGGATGGCATCATCCAATGGTCGATATTGATCAGAAGAAGTCAAAGGGAAGGCGGAAGAAGAATTTAAATCAGATCTATCGATCGTGCAAAGATCGACGGTCGGGAGCGGAGGTGAATAAATATCGTGAAGGAGTCACATTATTCGAAAAAATAAAATAAAAAGTAGAGAAAAAGGTTTTAAAACCTTTGTTTTGGCGAAAATTGGTTGAAAAATGAGTGGGGAGCCTGGGACGAATGTGGGCCATCGGATGAGAACGGCCTACGTGATCAACGGTGGAGATTGGGTACCACAAAACCTTAGAAATATGCCTCGGACTTCAAAACCTTTAATTAAACCACATTGTATAATTATTTCGAGTCACAACACAGGCTTGCTGACGTCGGGGAAACAAAGAAGAACCACCCCAATTAAATTCTACCGTGTGGATGCTGATGTGGCGCTAGGGACCACCGGCTCTACGGAATTACTGCTGTGGGTGAAGGGACCGGGGCGATCGAGTGTGGACCGTCAATCTGCAGATCAGATTGATGACGAAGATTCTTATATGCCTGTGCCGTACCTTCGCTTATTGCATGGGATTCTTCAGAGTGCGATCACTGTCTGATGAGCTGGCCTCAGATCAAACGACGTGACTCGATATCGTGCTCACTCCACATCCTACCTTTAACGCCCGAGGAAAATGGTATCGACATACTGCCCAAGGCCACGTGTCGGCCGACGGCATTGATTGCTGCCGAACGAAAAAAACCACCTCCCTCTCAAAAGTGGTGCGATGAATTTCGCCCGATTTTATTTTAATATAATGATGATAAAACATTAAGAACCCAAAAATTAAATATACACAAAGGTGTGTGTCGGGATGGTTTTATACACAGGGCTAATCGGTCCTCGGAATTTGGTTTAAACAAAGAAAGTGTGCTCGGTGAGTTGCTCCGATGCGATAAGTGCTTAAAGGTTTAGCGCCTGGTTCCAGCACCAGGGCGTATGGAGGGGAAGGGTTTTGGACTTAGCCCATGGGGACTTTAAACAAAAATATGTATTTTTTATGTAGTTTTCAATGTTTTTTAAGGGTTTTGAGGATTTTTCTAAGGCAAAGAAGGAGTCTTAAACCTTATCAATGGGGGTTTCGATAGGGGGAAAGGGGAAAATACGAAAATGAAATATTTTATGGGAAATGGAGGGGTAAAAATGAGGTTAGTTTTAGAAGAGGAAAGGAAGGGGAAAGTGGAGTTTGCAGCAGTATTTTGTCTTGGAAATCCGCAGGACTTTTGAGTGTAAAATGAGCACAACATTGAAGATTTTGGACAGAGGCATGAGGCCTTCAAGAGTTTTCAAGAGCCAACACTTTTTTGCAATAAAATTTGTTCCTTGAAGATTCCAAAAATTATTTAGCCACCTTTTGGTATAAAAAATTTCATAGGTGGCTAATAGTGGCTCCACTTGGGGATTGTGCCTTCTTGAAGGAATCAAGAACTTCAGACTTGCTTTCTTTGGGAAGCTGACCTGTGCCTCATCCATTGGGCTATTATTCCTTTGCTGGGATGATCTTGCTCTGAAAATATATTAGCAGCCATAAAAACAATGGTTCTTTCATCAACAAGCTCTCTACCTACCCAATCCTACAGATCTAACATTTCTTCTTCTTTAGAGTGCACTTGGATTGGCAAACTCTTTTACAACATTTTATTCTTTTGAAAGCAGGAAATATAATCTAGTTCTACTCCTTATTTCTCCATGGACTTAGATTAAATAGTTGAGCCCATATGATTCTCCACCTAATCTACTATATGTTGGGATTAAACTATCCAACAGATTTTATTCACTAAATTCTACAAAAAAAATTTAAAAACAGCCAAGTCAAGATTAATCTAATTGACCTGCTATGATCTATGGCATAAAAACAAGCTACACATAGGCATTTATTCTACAGAAAATTTAAAACAAAATGGAAGGCTTAGGATCTAAAATTTCAAAGCATTTACTTCATCTCTTTTATAGCTCTATTTTTACCTTTGCTTTGAGCTGTCTTTCCTTTGTCAACTGGCTCAGATTTTAAGCTAATTAGAACTAGATTTACCTCTGTTTCGACTCAAAAATAAAACAAATTTGAGTCACCTCTCTTCGGAAACTTAGGTTCAAATTTTGAGCATTTTTTAACCTTTAATTTCTATCCTAAACTATCTATTGATAAGCCAAGATTAAACAGTTTGGAAAATCGAATTCACTATTCTCTCAGTAGAAAATTTAAAACTAATTAGTCAAGGTTAGGCTGTTTGACTAACTAGAAGTTTTTTCTCTAGGAGTGGCATTTTAGCTTGCACACTTTCAGATTTGTTTCTCTTTTTGGTATGGGGCTATACCTTTCTTGTTTTCACAATCTGCCCTCTTTTCTTTCTTTTCTTTGTTTTTGTGTTTTTTATTTTTATAACTTTGAATGCAATGATGGGTGGAATATTTTTAATGGAAAAATATAAAAAATCTTTCAGAACATGAGATGTATCAAGAGAAGTAATGCTTAAACATTCTGCCATTGACAGGACCCCCAAACAATTCTACTCCATTCAACTCTTGCAAAAAATAGGCATTAATACCAGCAACGGAATGAATAGAGTAAGGGCCAAGCCATAAATTGTCAAATTTTCCATGCTTGCCCTTGTCTTCTCTCCTTGAGTCCCACTTTAAAACTTTGTCCCCAATATTGAAATTGTTGGCCTTTGTTCTTTTGTCAAAAATCTTTTTAATGTTGTCCTGTTTCTACAATGCTTTGTTATAAACCTCCTCTCTAGTTTGCAGAAGATGAATGGTCTGATTTATTCTTCTGATTATGTCATTATCTTCAATTTGCAACTCTTGAATCAACTTCATCACTGGTACACCAATGTTGTTTGGAAAAATTGCATCAGTAACATACACAAGGTGGAAAGGTGACATGCCAATAGATTTCTTCAAGATCAATCTGTCAGCCCAAAGTGCATGAACTAGCTTTGTGTGCCAAGACTTTTTGTTGTCTTCCAATAGTTTCTTGATTATGTTCACTAAACTCTTGTTTGAGGATTCTACAAGTCCATTACCTTGAGGGTAATAGGCCATGGAATGCCCCAATGTTATCTGAGTTCCATAACAGAATTCAACCATCTTCTTTGATCCAAATGCTGCTACATTATCAGTGATGATTTTGGTAGGAAAGCCAAATCTAGAGAGAATATTATTCTCTATGAATTTTATAATAACGGAATCATTGGCTTGCCTACAAGGTATGGTTTCTATCCACTTAGTGAAATAGTCCGTGGCTGTAAGAATCCATCTATGCTGGGCAGAAGATGGTGGATGGATTTCTCCTATGAAGTCAAGTCCCCACTGTTGAAAAGGGGCTTCAACAGTGATTGGATGCAGAGGTAGGGGTAGCAATTTTCTTTTGCCTTAAAAAATTTGACATTTATGATAGGCTATGATCATCTTGTGCACATCATGAAAAAGAGTAGGCCAATAGAAACCAGCCCTCAAATTTTTTTTGGCTGTTGTCTTCCAGTACAAATGACCTCCATACTCTCCTTCATGGAACTCGTGCTTAACCTTTTCTGCATCATACTCAGGAAAACATTTAAGCAATACGCCAATTGCATTTTTCCAATAAATACATCTATCTATAATGCAATAGTTTACAACTTTTAACTTTAGGAACCTTGCCTTTGTTTTTGTCAAACCAGGAGGTGTATTCAAATTAAGCAAAACATAAATAATATGAGCATACCAAGAGGAATTCATAAAATGGTCTTCAAAAATGGGAGTTGAGATTTCCTCTTGATCATCCAAAGCATCAATCATATTAATATCAAGAACTTCAAAATTTGATTCAGCCATTAATATAGCTAGACCTTGGTGTTGGAAATATTATCATTGATGGAAATGGAGGCAGCAAAGATAGAGACAGACAAAGAAGGAAGCAGATGCAAAGTTAGGCAAAGAACAACAGCAGGTAATATGTAAGGCGAAGGCAGAGGCAGAGGTCGAGTAGCAGAAGCAGCTAAAAGTAGAGGCAGAGACAATGAATATAGAGGCAGAGCTGTTATATCAGAGGAAGAGGCAGAGGCAAAGCCATTATCACAACAGGTTATCAGAAGCAAAGGTAGATGTAGAGTCGTTGTCACAAGCAGAGGCAGAGTCATTTTTTAATTCCGAGATTTGCTACCCTAGCTAGAGGATACATAAACACAATTCCGGGAATCGTATAACCCAAGCAACAAGTATATATATATATATACAAAAAAATTCCGAGAATCGCCTCCCTTGATGGAAGATACACTAAAGATTGGAGCAGCAAAGTATATATATATATAGATATAAATCTCATTTTGGGAATCATTACCCACGCTGGAGTATATATGCAACGCATTACATATATTGCGCCTTATGCACAAAGGTCCAAAGCATACATATTAATCTATATGGAGTGCCTTTTTTTTTAACAAAGAATCAAAGTACCATAAGGTGGGACCCTCACCCAATCGCATCGGAGAATATAAGGGTAGCGGAACAGGTTATCAACAGGAAGTTGCGATTGTGATTAATCGCAATCGGAAGAACTTAACGGTGGTCAATCACATCGGAGTGAAAGCAGGGCAGCGAGAATTGCAACTAAAATTTGCGATTGCGATTGATCGCAATCGGAGTAATCGCATCGCATCAAAGCAATCACATCAGAGCAAGGAAGCACAACGGAGCAAGTTAATGAAGTTTGCGATTGTGATCAATCACAATCAGAAATCATTGAAGGAGTAGTATATCACATCGGAAAACGTGGCAGGTGGGTCCGAAATGGGTTTTTATATGTTTAAACAGGTTTTATTATTTACGTCGAGAATTGATTTAAGGCATATTAAAAGGTGTTGTTATATATATGAAACATTGTTGTGATTGTATTGAAATGTGCTGCGTGGTCTGTGGACCCACGGGCCTCAGCTTAAGGTGGAGGGCGATTGTCAATATAATATGATTGCAATGTGTGCAATCACATTGGGCCATAAAACAAAGGCGTGGTGTATGTATGTTCCACTTGCGGAACTCACCACATCAACAAGACACTTACTGGGTAAAGCGTTGGAATTCGCCCAGATTTAGAGTCAGCATTTATATATATAAAAGGGGCTGATATAAAAAGCACAGTTACAAAGGTATGGAATATGGCCGTTACCCTGTGACAGCGAATAAGGAAACAAATAGAGCCGAAAAGGGACAAAGACATAGTCAGAGAAAAGACAAATGCGCAGCAAGCCAAGAGACAAAACGAGTGAGCTGGAGTTCTCATTTGTAATTTGAATGTAAATGTTTTATTTAATTTACATTGTTGTGATGCATTGGCAAGACTCCAGAAGAGAAAAAATATCCCACTGTAATGTTAAATTGATACCTACAGCTATATTTATTGAATGAGCAGATAAAAGGAATGAGAAGATAGAAGCCAAAGAGTCATGACTGTTCACTCTAAATTCTTTGTGAAATACAAACAGTCATGTGAGGAATTTTATAAATAATATCAACTGGATATGCATAAAAGAGGTTAGAGAGAGTAAATATAGAGAAGCAGAGTATAGAAGAGTGAGTCAGAGAAGATTAAGAAAATAAGAGCAGAAAGAGATGCTACAGAACAGAGCTAATATCTAAGGTAAATCAGCAAACATTCAGTTTGATAAATTGAGGAAGTTGGAGCTTCCCTATCAAGTTGTAGCTTGATAGCTGTCAGTTGTAGCTGACTGAGGTTGGAGACTGCTGTAGGTTGGTGCCTATAGAAAATTGAAGAGAGTTGGTGCTTCCTTGCAAGTTGTAGCTTGCAGAATTGAGGTTGGAGCCTGCTGTAGGTTGGTGCCTGCAGAAAAATAGTGGTGAGAGGGATTTGGAGCTTGCCTTTGTATCACAACAATAATAAGATGTGGTTTTCTCCCTTTATGGCTTTCCACTTATATCTGGTGTCTCTGTGCATGATGTTTATGTGTTGATCTGATTTATATCATCTACTTAATACCTACCGCTTTCATATTAAGCCTACTGTTATGTTGTATTAATACTTGCTGCTCACATTCTAAGATTACTCACATATTAAGTTGGACATGAAATGAAGGTGTAAATAAGGTTTAATGAAATTTTTTAAAAGTCCATGAATGTGTTAAACTGATTCACCCCCCTCTCTCAGTTTAACTAAGGGTTCAACAATTGGTATCAGAGCCAAGTTCCTTTGTACCAGTTTAACAACTGAAAGGAGATTCTAGGTTCTCAAGATGGCTAGTAAAGAAGGATGCTCAACCAATAAAGCACCTTTATTTACAGGTGAAAATTATGCCTGAAAATCAGATGAGGACATATAATGTCTCTAGGAATAGAAGTTTAATGCAGAATTAGGATATGCCCCAAAGGCAATCTACGAGAGAATAATCCAAACAAGATTTTGTAGCTAACACAAAAGCCATGAATTCCATCTTGAATGGATTGTGTGAAGTAGAGTTTATCAAAGTAATGCACAAAGACACTGCCAAAGAGATGTGGGATACTCTGGAGAACATCCATGAAGGAGACAAGAAAGTAAAGACTGCCAAACTTCAAGTCTATAGAGCCCAGTTTGAGAACTTAAAAATGAATGATGATGAAGACATTGATAGTTTCTTCCTAAAAGTTGCATAAATTTTTAACAATATGAAAGCTCTTGGAGAAACCATGCCAGAAAGTATAATTGTGCAAAATATTCTAAGATCTCTTCCATCCAGGTTTAATACCAAGGTGTCTGCAATAGAAGAAACAACTGATTGGGAAACCTTGACCATGAACCACCTACTTGGAAATTTAATAGCATATGAGATGAGATTCCCATAGAAGAAGCCAAGTACGAGGGAGGCAGCCTTTAAAACATAAAAGAAGAAAGAAGAAGAGGAAGACATATGCTCTTGCTCGGATCAAGAAGAGGAAAATTTTGTCAAGAAAATGGATAGAGGTTCAAGTAAATACAAAGGTAAACTTCCTTTCAAATGCTTTAACTAGGGAAGAGTTGGACACTATGCTGCTAAGTGTCTTCACAAGAAAGTAAAGAATCAGGCTCAAGAATCAGAGAAAAATACATCAAAGAACTGGCAGAAAGGAAAGAAGTTTAGCAGAAAATCCTTCTATGCTCAACAAGACAATAGTACATCTGAAGACTCAGATGAACCTTCAGGCGAAGAAAGAACCTCTGAATTTTTATTTATGGCCATAGTAGAACTTGGAGGTCTCCTGCTAGAATATGAAGAAGAAGAAGGTGAAGTCGACCTTGAGGGGGAGCTAAGAAGTGCTCTGGAGTAGATTGACAGACTCAAACTGAAGTGTAGAAAACAAAGGACATTCTCCTCAAGTATGTAAGAGAAGAGAAGAATTCAGAAGCCCTCATGCAGCTGAAGGTAGATCTCGAAGAGGCCAAGAAGATAGAATACATATTACTTCAGCAAATTAAGGATAAAACTCGAGAACAAGAGAAGCTGGAAGAAGAAGTTGTATGTCTGAGGAAGAAAGTAGAAAATTCTCAGAGGAAAGTATCTACAAATTTCTCTCAAACAACAAGCTCTAGTAAGTTGAACAAAATTCCGGATGCTCAAAGATCTCCTATGATAAAAATGGGAATAGGCTATGAAAGATAATCAAGTAAAATCAAAGAAAAGGAAAACAAAGAGATTATTTTTGTAAAAGCAAAGAAGAATGATGAAGCAACTCAAGAAATTCCTACAAAAGAAAAAACATGTAATGAGGAAGACAAAGATCAGAAGAAACCTCTAATAACAAAGAAGGCAATAAATACTAAGACAACAGAAAAAGGATCATATGCCTTTGAATATGTCAAATTTGGAAGCCATCAAAGGAGATTCTTCCCTCCTATGAAGAATGCCACCTGTTATGTCTGCCACAAGCTGGGACATATTGCTGCATATTTTTATACAAGGAGGAGTAATTCAAACCAGCAAAAGATGCAAACATTGAAGAGACTGCCTCAAGCAAACAAATGGAAAAGACAACCTTACATTAGGTATGCAAATAGTTTCTATGGTTACTATTTTTATTGTAAGGAATTTGGACATAAAATTATTGAATGTAGAAAGTATGGACAAATATTGATGCTCAACACCTCAAGGAGGTTTATGAATCAAAGAAATTTTGTTCATACTCACAATTCTGCAAAAACTATGATCAAATGTTGTATATGCAATCAAGTTGGACATATGCCTTCCAAATGTTCTCTGAAAGGAAGTGATTCATCATCTCACAAAAGATATCAAACAAAAGGATGCCTCCAATGGAAAAAGAAGGAGAATAAGTGTGACCTGGCTCTAACTGCTCAAGACCTGAAAAGCCAGTGGTATTTAGGTAGTGGTTGCTCACAACACGTGACTAGAGACAGAAGCAAGTTTATAACTCTTGATGAAAAGAAATCTGGCAATGTTACTTTTGGCAATGATAAATCAGGTAAGTGTTTGGTCAATTTAGTGTGTCCTAAATTTCTAACATAAATTATCAACCAGGGATTCGTAAGCTGACGAAGTGTGGCGCACTATATGTGCAAGATAACCTATCTCTTACATTTTGTCGTTTTTGGATTTTTATTGATCTTGGTTGGTTTCCTAATGTGAGATGGAAATTCTAAAAGACAAGTATGGTTATGAATATTCAAGGCAATGATGTCCTTTATAATGATTTACCAAACTTCAAACTTCAAAAGGAATTTGAAACATACAATGACAAAACTTGAAAGGAAATGCAAATGTGCTGCTAGCCTAATAAATCAAATAGTGAACTATTGAGCATGAAAACCAAATTATCCTTGCTGCTGTCTAAACACAAAAGAAACTATGCTTAAAGAAATCCAAGAATTGCAACAAAGTAAATATAAATCAAATTACATCAACTTATATTCTGATCCCTCGCCATTAGTCCAGCTATGGCTTTCGGAGGTAACCATAAACAACTTGAGCAATCTGATATCTAATTTGCAGAAAAAAGAAACTAATATCAAACTACACACTCATACTTCAATCCCTCACCATCAGTCCAGCTGTGGCTTTCGGAGGTAACTGAAAATGACATGAGCAATTTAATATATCTAACTTGCGGAAAGTAAACTAATATCAAACTACACACTCATACTTCAATCCCTCACCATCAGTCCAGCTGTGGCTTTCGGAGGTAACTGAAAATGACATGAGCAATTTAATATATCTAACTTGCATAAAGTAAACTAATATCAAACTACACACTCATACTTCAATCCCTCACCATCAGTTCAGCTGTGGCTTTCAGAGGTAACTGAAAATGACATGAGCAGCTTAATATATCTAAATCTAACTACTGAAACAAATGTGCAAGACTGAAATAAACAAAGCAGTGCTGGAATTAAACAAAAAGTAAATTAGCAGCAGAACAATATTGATTCCATGTCATTAGTCAAAAGCTATGCAAATGCCCAGGCTGCCATGAAAAATTATGCTAAAAGCTATGATTTCAAAAAGCAATCTATGTAAGGAAATATGACAAAACAGAATTG
Source organism: Pinus albicaulis (assembly GCA_034641835.2). Lineage (NCBI taxonomy): Eukaryota > Viridiplantae > Streptophyta > Pinopsida > Pinales > Pinaceae > Pinus > Pinus albicaulis. The sequence goes on along the minus strand of CM076576.1, from coordinate 433,800,788 downwards.
AAAGCAACTTATCTAGAAAACATGTAAAAGCCTCCTTGGATAGCAGGGGCCCTCTGCTACCAATTTGGTGAAGTCCTTCAACTCCTTAAAGTTGTAATCAAAACAGCATCAAAGAACTGAATTTCTCTATTAAAAAGAACTCACAAATCTACATCCCATTCCATCTTGAACTTTGTTACAAAAGAATTCTCTACTACTTTTTCATTACTTCCTCATTACCTATGATAGGAGAAAGCTTCTCCTATTTATACAAAATATGAAGAGTCATCTCATTAATGGGAGTCCATGAATCTCTCCCTCCATCTCTAGAGTTACAATCAAAATAGGAAATGATAAGACACATGTCTTTCTAGAGTTTCAACACAACTTGAGGAATGAGACACATATCCTCTTAGGGTTTCAATACAACAAGGAAGTGAGACACATATCCTCTTGATCCCATAATCTTCTCCAACCAAATTCGAATTTGGCTTTAGAGTGCCACATAAGGGTCTTCTAGAAGTCTCCTTTTGACCTACACATGTCAAAAAACTTATAACACATATATAGATATATGAAACTATGTTAATTTTCTAGTTTCTAATCATAAATTCACTTAAAATATATAAAATAAATAACTTTGGAAAACAAGGATCCTAACCCATATATTTATGAAAATGGTTACTTGATTTAGGGTTTTAGGTCAAATGGCTATGAAATAAGAGCTAAATGGTTATGACATAATGGAAATATGTATGAATATGGAGAACACTTTTGAGACTCAACATACCCCCCAACTGAAGTTGTTGCATGTCCTCGTGCAACTATTGCAATGATTCATTTGTCCATGAGTTGATCTTTTATGAGTTTTGACTCATATATATTCATTCCAAACTTTGCTTCTTGATATTTTCCTTTTTTGGCAAAGTATAATACATTTGATTGCAACATTTTTTTATTTTTATTTTTCAATGGTTGGTTCTTGTGTGACAACCATTTTTTTTTTTTTGAAGCATTGGTTCTTGTGTAACAATGTTTTATTTTCTTTGTTGCATCAAAGTTCATGAAAACATTTAGAATCAATTACTTCATCAATGAATTGATCATTTGCAAGGCATATAATCTTTTGGATCATGTTGCAACAATAGTTGGTTGGAAAGTATATGTGGGTGGAAATGAAATGAAAATGTGTGATGGTGTATGACATGTGGATATGAAATGATGTCCCTTCCCCCCAACTAAAGATATGACAATGTGAAAAAGGGAGTGAGGAATTTTTCCAAAGTTACAATTTTAGCATTCTAATGAATTACATGACTAAAAATTAGAAAACAACATACCTTCACTTACCTTAAATGTGGATGAGTTGTGTATGTGTGGTGGCTGCAAAATTCTGATCATATTCTTCTTCAAATGGCTGAACAAGAGGAGTCATGGATAAAGAGATGAGATGACTTTTTATTGCTCCTGCTAAAACTTGCTGAATCTGCTCCAAAATGCTGAAAATAATAGTCTTCATGTCTTCAAAACTCATTGGCATAATTCCTACTATGTGAAAAGATGTTCTGATGTCGAACATAGTAGGAAATTGTTGACTTAATGGCCATTAATGGATGCCACTAGTCAAAACGAGAACTCTCACCATTGATGACAATGAGAGTCAAGATGCCCAAACACATCTTGCTAGGTACGAATGATTTTGCTGATGTCGAGTCACCTAGAAGATCTGACGAACAAGGGACATTAATGTATTCCCATTGTTTATCAGCATGAGAACTTGCCATTAAGGCATGCAAGCCTCAAGGTGTTTTACAAATAACTTAGACTCAAAGGACTATAGACTCAATAGTTTGCATTGAAGCAGGGCTTATTTGCGGAATGAAAATGACAAGAAATGGAAGATGGAAATGGAAGATGAAAATGGAAATGGACAATAAGCATGTGAATGAGCCTCTTGCTTTTATTTGTGGGTTATGAATGGACAAAAAGAAATGGAAAGTGGATGTGAATGTAAATGGAAAACATGAAGTGAAATGAGGTGAATGGTTTATTATGAGGTATGGATGTGATGGAGACAATAGTATCTGAAAGTTTTTCAAGTGTTTGGATCTGATTTTACATCAGCATATTTCCTCTTTGTTGCTGATCATCTTCTTGTGAAACAAATTGGTCTCTTAGAGAGACACCATTCTCTTGTAGTCATTTGTCTTTCCTCCTGGAACCTGCAAAAAAAACTAATACTTCTTCTGCAATGGAATGTAAGATTATCAAAGGAGAGAGGTGATCAATCTCTCTAGTTATGATATTTACATACAAAACTAAGAATTTGTATTAATGAAACAAGTTCTCAAAGGAAAAATCAAAAGAATTTATACCTGTTTTGGAATTAGTGCCTCAAGTTGAATGTAGCTTCTTTTCAACAATTTATTTCATTATTTACCATTTCAAACTCTAATGATGGATTTCTCATTGTGTAGATCTTGTTGAGACCTTTCCAACGATACTTGAATAATCAAAATCTGATTTTGTATGAGAAAGTTAGGCCGGTGGTATTAAAGTTTTCAGTTGCGGAATTGGACTTTAGCTGCGGAATTGGAGAACAGCTGCGGAATTGGACTTTAGCTGCGGAATTGGAGAACAGCTGCGGAATTGGACTTTAGCTGCAGAATGTCGACGATTTCTGTAGCTAAAAATCTTGAATAAAAAAGTTAGCCATTCATCCTTCATCATCAATCCAAAATTAATCAATACTTTCAGAAAAAGTGAGGAAATAACTTATTCATTTCATTAATTCAAAATTATTGATTTTTTTTTTTTTTTTTTAAAACAACAAAAGAGAAATACAATTTTTTTTTTAAGTTTCAACAAATGATGCTAAATAAAGCAAACTCAGATACATTGACCAATCGTGACCTTGCAATGACAATAGAATGGTCAGTGAAGATCACATCAGATGAAAAATAATATACTGGTAAGCATTGAAGAACATAAAAGGTATGATTGCTATTTCAAAATATAATCTTTTATCTCTTCAAAATTTATTTTTGTATCTGTTTGATCCTTGAGGACTATCACAATCAGTAACCGTTCAGGACCACCCCCCTCAGTTGGAATTCCAATTGCAGCAGTTGCCATTACAGACACGTTCAATCTCAATTGAGCTTACCTTTATGCTACTAAGGTTCATTGTGTCATCTGCACGACCATGTGTTTGATAATATCCTCCTGTAGTTCGCTCAATTCATCCCCATGCCCTCTTAATGTCTTTCCATAGTGATGTGGTATCCCTTTGAAATAAACATCATAATGGTTGGCGTTTAATAATGTTGTTGAAGCACCAAAAATTGCTGGGCAGATGATAAAGGAGATGTGAAATCCAACATTCAGAAAACGAAATTGAATTGAATTAAAAAATGAGTGGAATGTGGATTGAATGCCACGATAAGAGTTTGATTTTGATTAGAATTCCTCTTCTTGGATTTAGAAAACCGGATTATCAATGTAGAGTGCCGTTTTCAAATTCTTCACTCAGAAAAAACCGTTTTTCCTCACGCGGCAAGCAAAAATGGGCTTCAAAGAACCGAGAACTTCTCCCAGACCGCTACGAAATTCGTAAAACGATTTTTGGGTTATCTAATTGACCACGTTGGCAAACAAACCCATATTTTATTTTTTCCAAATTCATCTCCGTTTGGCCAAATCGTGCTTTCAAAGTTTGACGTTTTTATCTGTTTTGCGTTTTCCTGAATTGCTACATTCGGCTGTGAAATTGATTTTGAAATTTTTTTTAAGATTCGATCACAGCACAGACAGATGACTGAACAATACAATCATGGTATCCTCCTCTGATTTCAACTTGCCACTATTATCAACAGGGACAGGCATGAGAACAACAAAATTAGGAATATTGGGATCAGTGGCTAAGGCTTCTACTGCCAGCAGATTCTTTGTGTTTCAATCTAAGAATGTTGTTGATGATTTCGTTGATCTGCAGATGATTATCACAAGCTTCTTTTCTGAAACCTTCTCTCTCAAAAGGTTGAGGACAGGTTCTCCATATTGTGCCCAATATGATGCCACAAGTGCTTGGGCCTTTAACATGATTGCCTCAGCTATATCGAGAGCCTGTTTTGATGCCAAGACTGTCAAGAGCAGCTTCTTATGAAAAGCTTCGAGGGTATTGATTTTTGTTATTGATTTGTTACTGTTTTGTTTTTCAATTTTTTTTTTATTTTTTATTTTTTATTAATTTGTTTTTGTTAATAAAACTATATGTTATATTTTTAAAAATTAAAAATACACATATATGTTTTACTAAACAAAATGATTTTTATTTATTTATTTATTTGTTTTGTTAATAAAATTACACATGTTATATTTTGAAAAATTAAAAAATATACATATGTAATTTACTAAACAGAACAATTTATTGATTTTTTTTTTTTTTAAATGATTTGTTATTAAAATTATATATATATTTTCAAAAATAAAAATATACATATATATCTTAGTAACAAAACAATTTAATTTTTATTATTTATTATTTTTATTTTTTCATTTTTTTTTAATTGATTTGTTTAATAAAATTATGTATGTTATATTTTCAAAAATTTAAAAATACACATATATATTCATTAAACAAAACAATTTATTGAAATCAAAATTTTTCATGAAAACAAATTTTTTTTTAAATTGTTGAATCAATTGAAATGATGAAGTTTTATTTTGTCTCCTTTTTTTTTTTAACATAACAATTCTTTTTCTGATCCTCCAGATCACACAAAGTGCAGGAGGAGAGCATACTCAAGAATTATTAATTTTTTTTTTACATAACAATCATTTTTCTGATCCTCCAGATCACACAAAGTGCAGGAGGAGAGCATACTCAAGAATTATTAATTTTTTTTTAGATGTAAGAAATAAGGCTACCTAGTTACACTTCCCCGGCAACGGCGCCAAAATGTTTGGTTAATTTAGTGTGTCCTAAATTGCTAACATAAATTATCAACCAGGGATTCGTAAACTGACGAAGTGTGGCGCACTATATGTGCAAGATAACCTATCTCTTACATTTTGTCGTTTTTGGATTTTTATTGATCTTGGTTGGTTTCCTAATGTGAGATGGAAATTCTAAAAGACAAGTATGGTTATGAATATTCAAGGCAATGATTTCCTTTATAATGATTTACCAAACTTCAAACTTCAAAAGGAATTTGAAACATACAATGACAAAACTTGAAAGGAAATGAAAATGTGCTGCTAGCCTAATAAATCAAATAGTGAACTATTGAGCATGAAAACCAAATTATCCTTGCTGCTATCTAAACACAAAAGAAACTATGCTTAAAGAAATCCAAGAATTGCAACAAAGTAAATCTAAATCAAATTACATCAACTTATATTCCGATCCCTCACCATTAGTCCAGCTATGGCTTTCGGAGGTAACCATAAACAACTTGAGCAATCTGATATCTAATTTGCAGAAAAAGAAACTAATATCAAACTACACACTCATACTTCAATCCCTCATTATCAGTCCAGCTGTGGCTTTCGGAGGTAACTGAAAATGACATGAGCAATTTAATATATCTATCTTGCAGAAAGTAAACTAATATCAAACTACACACTCATACTTCAATCCCTCACCATCAGTCCAGCTGTGGCTTTCGGAGGTAACTGAAAATGACATGAGCAATTTAATATATCTAACTTGCAGAAAGTAAACTAATATCAAACTACACACTCATACTTCAATCCCTCACCATCAGTCCAGTTGTGGCTTTCGGAGGTAACTGAAAATGACATGAGCAATTTAATATATCTAAATCTAACTACTGAAACAAATGTGCAAGACTGAAATAAACAAAGCAGTGTTGGAATTAAACAAAAAGTAAATTAGCAGCAGAACAATATTGATTCCATGTCATTAGTCAAAAGATATGCAAATGCCCGGGCTGCCATGAAAAATTATGCTAAAAGCTATGATTTCAAAAAGCAATCTAAGTAAGGAAATATGACAAAACAGAATTGAAAGCAACTTATCTATAAAACATGTAAAAGCCTCATTGGATAGCAGGGGCCCTCTGCTACCAATTTGGTGAAGTCCTTCAGCTCCTTAAAGTTGTAATCAAAACAGCATCAAAGAACTGAATTTCTCTATTAAAAGAACTCACAAATCTACATCCCATTCCATCTTGAGCTTTGTTACAAAAGACTTCTCTACTACTTTTTCATTACTTCCTCATTACCTATGATAGGAGAAAGCTTCTCCTATTTATACAAAATATGAGGAGTCATCTCATTAATGGGAGTCCATGAATCTCTCCTTCCATCTCTAGAGTTACAATCAAAATAGGAAATGATAAGACACATGTATTTCTAGAGTTTCAACACAACTTGAGGAATGAGACACATATCCTCTTAGAGTTTCAATACAACAAGGAAGTGAGACACATATCCTCTTGATCCCATAATCTTCTCCAACCAAATTCGAATTTGGCTTTAGAATGCCACATAAGGGTCTTCTAAAAGTCTCCTTTTGACCTACACATGTCACAAAACTCATAACACATATATAGATATATGAAACTATATTAATTTTCTAGTTTCTAATCATAAATTCACTTAAAATACATAAAATAAGTAACTTTGGAAAACAAGGATCCTAACCCATATATTTATGAAAATGGTTACTTGATGTAGGGTTTTAGGTCAAATGGCTATGAAATAAGAGCTAAATGGTTATGACATAATGGAAATATGTATGAATATGGAGAACACTTTTGAGACTCAACAGTAAGATCAAAGGAAAAGGCTTAGTTAGCATAGACAATGGAAGAGGAAAGGCCCAAGATGTACTATTTGTAGAGGGGATGAAAGAAAATTTACTAAGTGTCAGTCAGATGTGTGAAAAAGGATGTGAAGTTCTTTTTAGAGCACAAGATTATGAATTCAGATCAAGCACCACTGGTAAGACTCTGCTCAAAGGAGTTCGAACAGAGAGTAATGTTTACATTGTGAAAGAGGAAGATGAAACATGTCATCTTAGAAAACTAGAAGAGTCATGGTTATGGCATAAAATATTGGGACATCTCAGCTTCGATCACATAATCAGACTAAGCAAGAAGAAAGCGGTCAGAGACATGCCAAAAATAAAAATGCCTTCTAATACCATATGCAAATCTTGTCAATTGGGCAAACAGACCCGTTCATCATTTAAGGCCAAAGATGAGTTATCAACAAGAAAACCTCTCCAGCTTGTGCACATGGATCTGTGTGGACCTGCAAGAACTAAAACTCCAAGTGGAGAATCCTACTTCATGCTGATAATAGATGACTTCTCCAGAATGACATGGGTTGAATTTCTCAAGAATAAATCAGAAGCTCTGGAAAAATTTAAGATCTTCAAAGAATTAGCAAAAAATAAATTAGGATGCAAGATGAAATGCATCAGATCAAACAGAGGAGGTGAATTCACAGATTATGACTTTGCTGACCTATGCAATGAACATGGGATAAAGCAACAATTTACTATTGCAGGAACACCTCAGCAAAATGGAGTAGCAGAGAGACAAAACAGGTATGTACAACAAATAGCCAGAGCCATGATGCATGAAAGTAATATTGCTCAAACCTTCTGGGCAGAAGTAGTACACACAGCGGTGCATATCCTCAATAAGGCTCACTTAAGGCCAAGCAGTGATAAGACTCCCTATGAACTATGGCATGGGAAACCATCTTCGATCAAACATTTTAGAATCTTTGGAAGCAAGTGTTACATAAAGAATAATAATGAAAATATTGGGAAATTTGATGCATGAGCAGATGAAGGGATATTTCTAGGATATGCATCCAAAAGTAAAGCGTACAGGTGCTACAACAAGACTCTTCAAAAAATAGTAGAAAGCATTGACGTGAGATTTGATGAAGAACTTCCAAACGATACAAGAGATACAGACTGTTGCAGTCCATCAGACAACCATGAAGAAGAAAACCAAGATGATGAGGAAACAAGCAAGACAACAGAAGATACAGAGATGAAATCTAAAGCTCCCTCAAGATATACTCAGAAGAACCATCCTGAAGATCAGATCATTGGAGACAAGAGAGTAGGGGTCCAAACAAGAAGGCAGCTAATAGAATAAATTGAAGAGGTATACATAGCCATGTTGTCACAAATACAGCCAAAGAAATTTGAAGAAGCCAGCAAGGAAAAGTCTTAGCTTCCATGCCAGCTTCCATGCCATCCATATTAGCTTCCACACCTTTCTTCAAACCATCCATCTTCTCTTCCATGCCTTTCTTCAAAACATCCATTTCATTTTTTGTTCCTCTTTGCGAGAGTGAAATTTGTTGCACTTGCTCTTGTAATTTTGATATATCATGTTGCAATTCTTCATCTTCATGAGTCATAGTAGACCCTTCTGAAGGCTTAATGGGTGTTGAATTATTTTTATAGGGCATATTTTAGAACCCAATACTGATATATATTCTATAATATGCCCTTGGAGTCAATTCAAATTGATTCTTCAAACAAGACTTATGCAATTCGGAAAAAAAAAACACACCCTTTTCTTGCTTTTGAGGAGCTAGATATCGAAATTGGATTATCTCTATGATTGCAGCACTTCAATATCTAAATTTTGGTACCAATGTAGCCCTCTGAATTATCTTTCGAATGCCATAAGTCTGACCTAATTTGGATTCTCCAAGACAAAGTCATGTCCAATCTCCCACAATGACCTAATTATGGACTGGTTCAGTAGAGAAAACTTGTATGACTTGCCACGTGTCACTATTTCATCCTTTGTATCTGAAATTGATATCCATGAAACTACAGCTCATGTACTTGTGACCAATTTTTACGGCACTCCAATCCGATGCCCAGAGAGAGAGTTATTGAACTTTTCCCACGATCACCTCTTTGAGATGAAATTTAGGAGCCTGAAAAATCACTACCTTCCACAGATCATATCTCCAAAAATATTGAAAACCAAGCTCTGAAATGTGTTGAAGAATTTTCTCAGGACTTTAGCTTCGTACCATACAAATTTCAGATTCTGAAACTTCGTAGAAAAAACGTTATAGTGAAAATTCCACGATGACCTGTTTAGGAGCCTAAAAAAATACCTAACTTCCACAGATCATATCTCCGAAACTATTACGAAAAAAGCTCTGAAATTTTTAGAAAATATTCCTCAGGATTTCGTCTTCGTACCCTAAAAATTTCAGCTTCTGAAACATTGTAGAAAAAAGTTATAGCAAAAATGCCACGATGACCTGTTTGGAGCAGCAAAACCCTAGAATCCAAAGCTCTGATACCAAATGTTGTGTAACCAGCTCCAAAAATAGAAGAAAAGAGATATCAACGCCTTAGAAATAAGCCACTTTGATGGGAAAACCTCCAATACATTACATAAATGAACAATTCTTGGATGATCCAATTTACAAAACCTCTTTTCTATATATAGGAGTCCATGGGGCCATAATGTAATCCTAGTGGGCCACAATGTAATCCTAGCCGACCTAACAATAATAATTTAAGGACACAATAACAATAAAATGGGGGTTACAAGGGTACAATAATAACAATAATGGGGTTACACTAATAACAATAAGGGACTATACTAGTAATATAGGGACCTAACATGCAATGAATGAAGAATTGGACCAAATTGAGTAAAACAATACCTGGGAACTAGTTCCTAGACCCACTGAGAAAAATGTCATAGGGTCAAAATGGGTATTCAAAAATAAAATGAATGAGGAAGGACAGGTAATCAAGAAAAAAGCTATACTTGTCTGCAAAGGATATTCACAAATCGAAGGACTTTATTACGATGAAACATTTGCCCCCATAGCCAGAATGGAAGCTATCAAAATGTTCCTGGAATTTGCTTGCTACAAAAACTTCAAAGTATATCAAATGGATGTAAAATATGCATTTCTGAATGGATACTTAGAAGAAGAAGTCTACATGGAACAACCAGAAGGCTTCTCATTAACAGACAAAAAAGACTATGTGTGCAGACTGAAGAAGGCTCTATATGGACTGAAACATGCTCCTTGTGCCTGGTACTCAAGACTGGATAAATATTTGCAAAAATAAGGCTTTAAGAGAGGCAGAGTAGACAAAAATCTATACACAAAAGCCCATGAAAATGAACTCCTGATTGTTGTAGTATATGTTGACGACAATATGTTTGGAAGCAGCAGAGAAGAACTAGCAAAAGGGTTTGTTGATGAGATGAAAACAGAGTTTGATATGTCTATGATTGGAAAGCTTAGTTTCTACTTAGGACTTCAAATTCAGCAAAAGAACACAAGTACATTCATCTCACAAGAAAAATACTTAAGAGAAATTGTTACACCATTTTTTGGTCATCTAACCTTTTATCATTAGATGGACCCAAGTACACCATGTAAGACCAGTTTTACCCTAAGTAAAACTGCTTTCACTATGTTAAAATAGGAAACCCCAAAAGGAAATATTAAACAAACCTATATTTGTTTGATTTTCCTCATGGAATAATTAATTAAACCATAATTTAATTATTATTCTCAGTCATGTTTAACCCAAAAACAAAGAAATTAATTAGATAAACCTTTATTTATCTTATTATTTTCTAGGAATAATTATTTAAATATTATTTAGATAATATTCCTTGTTAAATATGACCAAATCACCCACAAATAATTAAATAAATCATTATTTATTTAATTATCTTTCAACCACTTCCTTAAAAAGATAAATAAATCATTTGTTTATTTATTTTTGACAAATAAAGGGATTTGACCCAAGTCAAATACTTTTTCCCTCCAACAAATATAATAAAATATTCCATAAAAGGTGGATCTAGACTTGGTTAACATTATTTTAATCGTGCACCAAGATCTAGAATGACCCAATATTTTGTTATAAATAGGAGGGTTTTCCCCATCATTCTTCACCTTTTGTTGCCTACTAGATCACTCTGGATCTATACACTTGGTCTCATTTTCTATCATTTGCTCCCATTGAGCTCTATTTTCTGCATTGGGTTTTCTACATCTACAAGAGAGAGAAGGCTTAGATCTGAAGTGCTGAGGACTACAAAGAACCCATCCCATTGAGGAGATCTGGATACACCTTCTTGTTTCCTCCCAGGTGCCCTGTAATATAAAAATTCATTCAAAAATCGTGTTCTTGTCTTGTCTGTTGGATGCATGGAGCAAACTCTTTACTTTACTGCGTAATGTCTTTCCATTTATAGATTTGTTTGTTGCAGCACTTTAACTACTAATTGCAGATCTGAAGATGTTTTGCAGCCATTATTGTTGTTAGGGCTATTAGTTATGCGTAGCTAAAGTGGTTCTTTTCGTACACTTCGACGAAGAATTCATACTAACAAATGGCGACTCCACACGGGTTTTAAATTACGACCGCTGTCGTTTTTCATATTCCTGCATATCCAGCTACTTCAGGCCCTAGGGCTTCTTTTCAGCTGCTTAGTTTTCCTCTTTTTATGTCATTTTCTCACATAAAACCCTAAAAACTTAAAATTTCTAACTTCCGTGTGTTTCTGGCCCTATTGCGCAGGTAAGCGACACCAGCCGCAACTGAGACGGCAACTTTTCTGAAAATCTGCCGCCGAGACAACCGGAACGGGGGGTCGCACTTTTTGGCCCATAACCTGCGACCTGGAGCTCTAGGTCGCACTTTTCTGCCCATTTTCTGCGACCTGCACTGAAAACAGGTCAGAAACTGCGACCTGCCAGTTTTTCAGTGATTTTTCTGCAATTTTTCTGGGTTCTGCTGCAGCTTCTGCCAGGGTCTTCCAGCCTCTGTCTCAGCCCGCCTTGACCAAGATCTGATCTGTTTTTACTCATCTAAGTGGGAACCCAACCCCTTAGGGCTTTAGTACCCTCCACTTTTTGTGGAAGAGTTTTAGCTGTTTCAGCCGTCGGTTTCAGAGCTTCAGCCCCCTCTTTTCCAGATCTGTTACCTCCTTTTCAGATCCATTGAAATCAGCCTCTTTTCCTTTCAAATCCCCTCTTGTCGTTTTTTTTGGACCTCCTCTGAAGGCCTCCGCCTTGCCCCTCCGGTTTTTTGCTGATTTCCTTCCCTTTTTCCAGCCACCTTGCCTCTGTCTCTTGGCTGTGATCTGCACCTCTTGCCTGCAGCTTTATTCTCCAGATCTCTGTCCCTTTTGACCCTAGATCTGTTGAGCTCTCTTTATGTGTGTTTTACATAGTTTTTCCCTTTCTTTTCAGCATAGTTGTGAGAGACCCACCTTCTTGGGTTAGATAGATGCATACGTAGCTGTTATTTTTCTGTTATTTCAGCATTATATTATGTTCTCTGTAGGTTTATTTTCAGCTACGCAGCACACTTTTTCTTGCTCTCAACAACGGAAAGGGTTTAAAAATTAAAATTAACGCACACCACACACTGACCCTAAGTGAAGAAGCGCCTGGTTAACACCGCCTGGCAAAGACTCTAAAATCAATTGTCACTGCACCTTATCTGCCCTTGACCTTTCTTGATTCTGTCCCTTCCTGCCCTTGTCAGTTTCCTTCTTCCTGTCATCATTGCGCCCCCAAGGCGCCTTTCCCGGAGAATTCTTGGCCTTCACCCTCAGTTTCCGGTTGATCGACTTGCTCCGCACCGCCATCGTCGAGCCAGTCCACCTTCGAGTCCGCACTCCGACTCCTCTCCTGATTCATCGGGTCCCCCTTCTCCTTCTGGTTCTCCCCCTGTTACCTTCACTATGTCTGGTCCAGGACCTAACGCTAGCTGTTCTCCCGGCCCCAATGCCGGCCCTACTTCTAGCGGAACCGCCACAACCACTACCCCGGCCACCCCTGTGCTGCCGTACATTGCAGGCCTCAGCCTCCCCGATTTCCATTAGTTGATTAATGACCCCATTCACCACAATGCTACCTGGCCCGCTATGCCCACCAAGTTGCCCTCTGATATCCCTAAGTTCGAGGGCCTTAATGGAGAATATCCAACCAATCACGTCCGGTCTTTCCACATGTGGTGTTCCTCCAATTCCATTACCGATGACTCCATCCGTCTTCGTTTGTTCCAACGCACGCTTACCAGAGAAGCTTCTAAATGGTATGTCGAACAAGCCACCTCTTCCCATACCACGTTCGAGACTCTTGCCCAAGCCTTTTTGTCATACTTCCAGCTCCCTCTCCGATACGACACTGGCACGGAGCTTTTGACTTCCTTTAAGCAATCCTCTTCCACACGCCTTTCTGCCCATGTTCAGGAATGGCGACGAAGACATAGCTTATGTCGAGCCCCTCCCTTTGAAGATCGGGTTTACATGGACTGGTTCCTTCGCACCCTTCCGTCTCCCATCGGCAAAGATGTCGCCTCTCACTTTCCTCAGACTGAAGAAGCCGCCCTCCAAATAGCCTTAAAATATGACCTGATCTACGCTCAATCCGGTTATGTTTATACCGTCCTTCCTGACATCCCCAGGCCCGGTGGCGCTAACGCCCCGGGGGCATCTCATTCCGCCGACGGTATCGTTGGATCTCTTTCCCATCCATCTACTCATCCTCCTATGGGCTATGGTCTCCCTCAGGGAGTGGCCAGCACCTCGAGCACTCTTCCCCCTCCCGGCAACATGTATCCAGGATACGGCATGCCTCCTCCTTTTGCCCAACCTCCTGCTTACCTCAATGTTGCCCAACCCAACCCTTACCTTTATCCACAGCCTGGTGCGCCAGCTCCTCCAGCATATGCGCTTCCACCTCCCTTGCCTCCTCACAACCCGCAACAACACTTACAGCCCCCTCCAGGGCAAGTATTTGCACAGCAGGGCGCGACTAATCCCCCTTCTTCTCAAAGAAGGCGGAGAGGCAACCAAAACCAATCTGCCCCCGGTAATCACAGACCCAATTCTGGTATGGACCCTAACACTAGCAACCAGCAACAGGGCATTCCGCCCAAGCTGGACAGGCCGCTTCGCACAAACAAGCCCTATTCGTGTTGCGGTGTTTATGGTCATTACACTCACGATTGTCCTCTCTTACCCCAGATGCGGCAGATGTGGGAGTCTCAAGCCACATTGCGCGGACAGCACGCCTCCCCTCATGCTCCTCCTAATGTGGCCACTACCCAGCCAGCTGTGTTCACTGATCCTTTCCCTCAACAGGGATTCGTGGCTACCCAACCGCCCAACAGCCAGGTAGCCGCCCCCCCGTCCATTTCTGGTTCCTCTGATTACCAGATCCTTATGATGCACTCCGATCCTACCCCCTCCGTCGATCTTCACCTTCAAACTCGGTCTCGCCAGTACCCCAAGCCTCCCGCTCAGTCTGCCTCCGAACCTCCTTCTTCAGGTTCTACAGAGCCTCTTTCGACATCCAATGGCCCCTTACATATCCCTCAACCCAGAGTTGAGGTTCATACCAAGATTCCTAAGGGACCATTACGTCGAAACGCTGCTTCCGGTCGAGCTGCCCATTCATATAGCATAGTAGATGATTTGGCGCAATCGCCTGCTGCCATTTCCACACTGGAACTCCTCCAGTCGTGCCCTTCCCAAAAGAAGGCTCTACTATCTGCCGTGGCGCGCTGTGATCCTGCTGATGACCAAATGATTGTTTTCGACGCCACTCAATCGGACCACCCTCCTCTTCCTCCTTCTGTTGCTTTCCAAATCCCAGTCAAAATCCGGAACGCCACTGTATCCCGGTGTATAATTGATGAGAGGGCATCCACCTGCGTGATGTCCGCTTCGGTTTGGAAGCAACTCGGATCCCCTGAGCTGGCCCCTTCCACGATCACCCTTCGAGCGTGGGACGGTCATGCCTCCCAGCCTATTGGCCTGTTTCGTAACTGTCCCATCACCCTCGCCGGTAAGACCGTTTGCGTTGATGTCGAAGTCATTGATGCCCCTCTAGACTACAACATCCTATTGGGGCGAAGCTACACCTATGCCATGTCTGCTGTCCCATCCGCGGTTTTCCGCAAGATGTCTTTCCCACATAATGGGAAGATAGTCACCATCGACCAGCTATCTTATCATGAGCCGTCGTCTCAGACCTCCTCCGAGACGACCATCTCTTCTGTAGCCAACAAGCAAACCGTCGATTCTTTGACCAGTGTCTCCCCCGGCGTCTATAAAGATTCCACCCTGCTCGGTACTTTTCCTCATCTTCCCCCCCCTCCTGTTACTGATCCCAGCTTGTCGAATGTTTGCATGATGCAATCGTCTCAGGCTGCCCATAAGCGGCCTTCCTCGGCTAGTCAGCAACCTCCCCCCCGCCCTCCACAACCCGCTCCTAGCCATTCCTCTCAGCCATCCGGACCTCCTCCTTCTGGCCCTCCCCCTACAGCTGGTATCCCTGAACCTCTTTATTCTCCCGGATCGGTTCCTCCTGGCCTTCACCATCTTGAAGCCGTCCCTCCTGGTCATTTCCTTGCTGGGCAGATCCCCTTCCTAGTTCCCCCTCCTGGCGTATATTTTGTCCCCGTCATGGCCACCCTCTCCCTCCCTAACTTGACCTTGGGCATTCCAGTCTGGTACCTTGATCCCCCAGCCGCCACCCCTCCTGGCCACCCCAAAACTTACATGGCTTTGACACCGGTTCAACCGGTTCCCCTCGCTTCCTCCATAGCCACTGTGCCCCCAGCACCTCCACAGGACCCTTCTCCTGTTGTGACGGCTCCCGGGAAGAAAGGCAAAGCTCGCAAGGGGGCAACCAAAGACCAGACCACCACAACCGACCCGGCTCCTCTTCCGCCCGCGAAGCCTTGCGCCTTATGTGATGTCACTGGTCATGCCACCCATGCTTGTCCCGAGTTACCCCATATCCGGCCCATGGTTAAAGTCGCGTTCCCCGACACTACGGTCCCTGAAGCCCCCACTCCTTCTGCGTCCGTTCCCAAGAACCCCAAGACTCTCCGCACCAACAAACCCTGTGCCTTGTGCGGTGTTCATGGCCACTACTCCCACCATTGTCCTCACCTGACGCATTACCGCGCCTCCCTAGAGGTGGTCCGCGAGTATGAGGTTGAACAAAATCAATCCGCCTCTCCCATTCTCGCGTAGTATGCTTCAGGCCAGCCTGAGGATCCCTCCGCTCCCATCGACATTCCCCCCCCTGATGTTCAGAGGAAGGAGTCTACGGTCACCATCCTTTACCTATCCTCCTCTGCACGACACTCGGAGCCTAGCCCATCTGCATCCTCCCCTGTTTTGTCCCTTGATCACCCTATTCCCCCTCATACTCGAGATCACTCCACTTGTGTCTCTGTTGACCTCCGCAGCCCGAGTCCTCACCATGTTTCCGATGGCTCTCATACACCACCTTGTTTGAGTCTTGATCATCCTGCCACTTCCCCCTCCTCCCGCCGTTGCCGCCCGATGACTTCTGTACCCTTACGCTACCGTCATTTCCTTTCATCACCTCCTTTATTGTCTTGTCACACCATTCTGCAGGACCCCCCGTCCACACCCTTTATCGGTTACGCCGATGGTGCAAGTCGCTACTCCAGGAATCTTGCCTCGGCAGGTTGGGCCATCTTCACCCCCTTGCATGACCTTGTTCTTTCTAACGGGGTATGCATTGGTTCTGCCACCAACAATTAGGCCGAATATGATGCAGTGCGTGGCCTATTAGCTGATGCCCTCTTTCATCGCATCCTCCATCTGCACGTTCGTTTGGATTCCCTGCTTCTTGTAATGCAACTAAATGGTGTTTATCGTGTGCATAACCCTGTGCTGTTTAGACGTTATTTACGAGTGAAAGTCTTAATACGTGCGTTTGAAACCATAACTTTCAACCATGTACCCCGAGACCAGAATCACTACGTAGATAGTATTGCAAACCATGTTCTAGATTGGCATTTATCACACACATTTCATACAAGACAATAACATTAAATCAACCATCAAAAGACGATACATATCCATAATATGTGTCACAAAGCATATATTTAGAGTCCATCTACTCTGATACATACGACATGCCCATAGCATGTTACAAACCAAAATCCAAAAATAGGGGGCACCACATGCCCCTACATACATCATAGGGGGCACCACCTGCCCCTACATACATCAGAAGGGGCACCACATGCCCCTACCCCTAATCACTATCTGGAGGCTCCCGGGCCAATGGCTCTGCCCCTACAACATGTATATTACGCATAGCCTGACCGGCCATCGCCATGCGCCGCATGATACCTCGCCACTCCGAGGGGAGACCAACACATGGCTCTATGTACTGGTCGTCTAAATCCTGCCACCCGCGCTCTGATACTCCAGTCAACAACTGCTCACATCTATGGCGGATGTCCTCCAGCAGGGCAGCTGCATCCTCATTCTGCGCTGCTCTCGACCCACTTGGACCTGTAGCTCCAGACGCTGCCGGTCGTCCCATATATCCGGCCGGTTTTACCGGTGCTATATCTGCATACCAAAAGTACATGAATCAGTATCATTAACTAATATTCAAACACTTTAACATGCCCACACAAGAATAGCAATTTGTCACTTACCATCGGGCCCCCAGACTCGACCAGGCGGAAGTGGCAGATCCGGATCCCCACAGTAGCTCA
This sequence comes from Pinus albicaulis, assembly GCA_034641835.2. Classification (NCBI taxonomy): domain Eukaryota; kingdom Viridiplantae; phylum Streptophyta; class Pinopsida; order Pinales; family Pinaceae; genus Pinus; species Pinus albicaulis. Next base: position 433,783,243 of record CM076576.1, on the reverse strand, counting down.
TCCCACTATAAGGGTAGTCGTCTATGTACAATGGCATCTGATCCCAATGGGAAAAAAACTCCGGTCTAAACACTCGCCCGACCGCCCCTCCTCCTCCCCTGCAGAGTAGTCGTCCCCAACGACGCATCCTAGGCTCTCTCGGGCCCCCATCTGGAAGCTGCACTCGAGGCCTCAAGGTCAGGATCTTCTCAAAGAAGAAGGCGCACAATAAAGTCCCATATGAGCAATCATGATTCACCTGCCACCTGCATAGCGACAACTGTCGCTTTAGCGCCACCAACATCATTTGGGCCCACCCAAAGTAGGTCCCACCCAACACACTCTCCACTATCGTCATCTGCCCTCCGGTGATGTGATGGAACGCCTGGCTGCCCAGGATTCGCAGCACAGCTGCGGCCACTGCACGGGTTTCTAGCCTCTCTAGATCCCCGATCGGTATTCGAGTCCCCTTGACATGGAGACCCGGTCGACAATGGCGTTCCACGAACTCCATAATATGCCGCCCCCGCGGCAGCACTGGCTGTGTGTTTCCCACCATCCCCAGTGGTGGGAGGCCGGTCAGGAAGTACACGTCCTGGACCGTCAGTTCGATCCTGTGCCCCTGCACTACAAAGATCTCCTGATCTGGATCCCAATAACTGATAATCCGGGCCAGTAACGGTTCCCCTGCTCTCATCAACGGGTTCTCCAAAAACTTGAGAACCCCAAATCTGGCCAATACACGGCGAACGCCCTGATCCGCCTGGATCTCTGTCCGAAGTGTTCCCAGATCCCTCTCTCTCCAGTTGACCCACAACTCTGCCATACCTACACAAACACATCATTTTTTTCAGGGTACAGATCGGGAAAACCATAACCAAACACCAAAACCCAACTCCCAGCCATAAAACAGCACCAAAACCCCCCTCATCTCCCAGGTCGCAGTTTTTTGCCATTTTCTGGACCAGGTCGCACTTTTTGCCCTGATACCTGCGTCTTGGGTCGCACTTTTTGCCCCAAAAAGTGCGACCCGGCCGTAGAGATGAAGGAGGGGCTGTTTCTGGGATTCTGGGCCCTAAACTGCAAATGTAATCCATCAAAATGCAAGAGCAAGGTTAGGCCTCTTACCTCCAACTGACAGATCTCGATTCCAACGGTCGGTTTGCTCGCTACGTTCGCCGCAAGATTTAGGGCCTTCCCTCCTCTCCACATTCACCACAGCAACAATAGCAAATGAATGATTTTGGAGGGAAAACTGCCTTATTAAAAGAGAACCCCTGTTTCTTCTTTCGACTGCTGCGACCACACCGTAGCCCCGTTCGACGAACCGTCAGCACCGCTAGAATGATCTCACCGAGCTCTCAAATGGGTTTCTATTAGTTTTTGGTGATTTGATACTTCACCCGGACACATTTTGTCCAAGAAGGGTCACTTTACCGCCCCTTAAAATCGAATTTCCTCAGTTACGACACTTGTACTTGGGGCACCATAATGCTCCCTTACTTGTCCATGTTCGTGACGATTTTCGTCATGAGTGCCCACCTTGTACTCATGTTTCCATGGTCCCCCATTGGGGCCTTTACTGTGTGGCAGCACTATCGTGTCGCCCTTGTTTAGAGCATCCAAGTTGAGTCATCATCACATTCATGGAGTCTATCCTGCGTACCTTTGTACCCCACCATAACCCTCCTTCCGTTATTGCTTGGTTCCTCTCTTGTGTCGCATATCATGACCTTCAGCCTCACTGTCCCCTATCCCTTCTGATATTGTGTCAGTCGCTGCCATGTCATTCATGCCCTTTATGCTCTAACAAGGGAAGTCTTCCATTCGCCACCCCATCCTTTCCATTCCGCCATCATCATTAGTGTCAGTCTGTCCGTCGCTCTACTATTTTCTCTCGTGCCCTAGTTGAGGATCTCTCATTGCCTCACCTATGGCGGACCTCCTTCTGTCGACATCAGCTCATTCATTCCAGAAGCCAGGTCTAGAGGGCGGTGTACCTTGGTTCCATCTTCCACTTTTGTTCGGTGCCTCGGATCAGGCAAAGGGATCTCTTCTTCCCCTTTGACTTGATTGTTTCTCCAGCTCCTTTCAGCACGATCGAGATCCGTATACTCGATGGTTCAGTGATCCAGCAGCAGCTCTTGATGATTCCCGGGTGTGTGTGAGATGTCTCAGCCCTCATGAGGGGGTGGCCCTATAGGTAGCCCCCCACATGCCCGGATGACCTCCTCCTTGCAGCCTTTGATGCCGCTCCAGATATTTGATGATGTTGGCCGTCGCCACTTGCAGCGCCTCTTTCGATTTGCATGTATCAGTCAGATTTTGTGAGCCCTTCCCCATTCACAGGGGGCATTTGGGTTGTATTTGTATCTCATGTACTCAGATATTATCGTACCAGTCTTGGCTGTTATCCCAGGCACAGCATGTATGTGGGATTCCTTATTGTATTTTTATCTGGCTCCTGATTATGCCAGCTGTATCTTATAGTTCGGTCCCTTGTTTACTGGACACACTATTCTTTTGTACTTTGTCTCGGCGGGCATAGGTATGCCTCCCCCGCCGCCTTCAGCACAGGTACCCTCTCATAAAAAGAGACTTGTTGCACCCGCGAGTCTCGTCTCCTCAGGGTCTAGTCCTTCAGCACACTATCTACCTCACATTTCTCTCTCTGACATCCCTTTTGTTGTCTAGTGATTGTGTTCTTACAACGTACTTCGGTCATACGATTTGCTCCCGACACTCGCACGCTGGGGGGCAATCTGTTACACCATTTTTTGGTCATCTAACCTTTTATCATTAGATGGACCCAAGTACACCATGTAAGACCAGTTTTACCCTAAGTAAAACTGCTTTCACTATGTTAAAATAGGAAACCCCAAAAGGAAAGATTAAACAAACCTATATTTGTTTGATTTTCCTCATGGAATAATTAATTAAACCATAATTTAATTATTATTCCGAGTCATGTTTAACCCAGAAACAAAGAAATTAATGAGATAAACCCTTAGTTATCTTGTTATTTTCTAGGAATAATTATTTAAATCTTATTTAGATAATATTCCTTGTTAAATATGACCAAATCACCCACCATTAATCAAATAAATCATTATTTATTTGATTATATCCCAACCACTTCCTTAAAAAGATAAATAAATCATTTATTTATTTATTCTTCACTAATCAAGGGATTTGACCCAAGTCAAACACCCTTTCCCTCCAACAAATAATAATAAAATATTCCATAGATGTGGATCTAGATTTGATTAACATTATTTTAATCATGCACCAAGATCTAGAATGACCCAATATTTTGTTATAAATAGGAGGGTTTTCCCCATCATTCTTCACCTTTTGTTGCCTACTAGATCACTCTGTATCTATACACTTGGTCTCATTTCTATCATTTGCTCCCATTGAGCTCTATTTTCTGCATTGGGTTTTCTACATCTACAAGAGAGAGAAGACTTAGATCTGAAGTGCTGAGGACTACAAAGAACCCATCCCATTGAGGAGATCTAGATACACCTTCTTGTTTTCCTCCCAGGTGCCCTGTAATATAAAAATTCATTCAAAAATCGTGTTCTTGTCTTGTCTGTTGGATGCATGGAGCAAACTCTTTACTTTACTGCTTAATGTCTTTCCATTTATAGATTTGTTTGTTGCAGCATTTTAACTACTAATCGCAGATCTGAAGATGTTTGGCAGCCTCTATTGTTGTTAGGGCTATTAGTTATGCGTAGCTAAAGTGGTTATTTTTCGTACACTTCGACGAAGAATACATACTAATAGAAATGTTGAAAAAGTTCAAAATGGAGGAATGAAAACCTGTGTCAACTCCCATGATCACGAGATGCAAGCTGTGTGCTGATGATGGATCTGCTGATATAGACCAAAAACTATACACATCCATGATAGGACGCATGCTGTATTTAACATCATCAAGACCAAACATCATGCTAGCAGTAGGACTAGTGGCTAGATATCAAGCAGCACCTAAAAAAAATCATCTTCTTGCAGTCAAAAGAATATTCAGATATCTACAAGGAACTGCACAGTATGGGCTTTGGTATCCAAAAAGCAACAGCTTCACCTTGACAGCATACACAGATGCATATTGGGCCAGCTGTGTGGATGATAGGAAAAGTACAAGTGGAGGTGCATTCTATTTAGGAGAAATTCTGGTGGCATGGTTAAGAAAGAAACAAACATCTATCTCTTTGTCTACAGTAGAAGCAGAATATATAGCAGCAGCAACATGTTTCACACAAGTCATGTGGATGAAGAAAACCCTCCAAGACATGAAGGTAAGCATTGATGAACCTATCTTAATCAAATGTGATAATACAATTGCTATAAGTATATCTAAAAATCCTGTGCTTCACTCAAAAACTAAACATATCCCAATCAAGTATCATTTTCTCCGAGAACAAGTGGCTCAGAAGATAGTAAAACTAGAGTATGTACCAACAAAATAACAAAAAATAGATATATTTACTAAACTGCTTGCCAGAGAACCATTTGAATATTTGAGAGACAGATTAGGGGTAGTATCTGTAGATGCTACTCTCTAATATGAAGAGAAAGCACAGTTTCTGGGGGAGAACAGAAACGAAAATATCATTCCCAGGGGGAGATCAATTAGCAAGGGAAGCATGAAAACAGGTCCTCAGGATCAAAAGGATTATGGCAAGAATACATTTAGCTTAAAAGAATCAATGAAAAGGCAAAAGGGGCAGTGGTACAGCGGAAGAGTGGTGAACCCGACGTGAACCGAACACGGAAGAATAGTGAACCCGACATTGAAGCAGCATCGTACAAAGTCAAAAAATTCCAGAGAAAGAAAATGCATGAAATATTGAAAAAGGATAAAATCGTAGGATCAAAGAATAGAAGCTACACTAAGAATTCAAACCCCTTGCCATTGATGTCAAAGGGGGAGGAAGAGAAAGCAACAGGAGGAAGAATTGCCACAGAGAAAGTGCATTTCCATCAATGCCAAAGGGGGAGACTGTTGGAAATATTGTCATTGATGGCAATGGAGGTAGCAAAGACAGAGACAGACAAATAAGGCAGTAGATGAAAAATTTAGGCAAAGAACAGCAGCAGGTAATATGTAAGGCGAAGGCATAGGCAAAGGTCAAGCAACAGAAGCAGCTAAAATAAGAGGTAGAGACAACGAATATAGAGGCATAGCCGTTATATCAGAGGCAGAGGCAGAGGAAGAGCCGTTATCACAGCAGGTTATCAGAAGCAGAGGCAGAGGCAGAGCCATTTTTTAATTCCAAGATTCGCTACCCCAGCTAGAGGATACATAAACACAATTCCGAGAATCATATAACCCAAGCGGCAAGTATATATATATATACAAACAAATTATGAGAATCACCTCCCTCGCTGGAAGATACACTAAATATTGGAGCAGCAAAGTATATATATATATATATATATATATATATATATATATATATATATATATATATATATATATATCATTCCGCGAATCATTACCCATGCTGGAGTATATATGCAGAGCATTACATATATTGTGCCTTATGCACAAAGGTCCAAAGCATACATATTAATCTATATGGAGCCCCTTTTTTTTTAACAAATAATCAAAGTACCATAAGGTGGGACCCTCACCCAATCACATCGGAGAATATAACGGTAGCGGAACAGGTTATCAATAGGAAGTTGTGATTGCGATTGAGTTCCAGACTTGATGGATATATGAACTATGATTCAAATGTATTTGAATTACAGCCTAATCGCATCAGAGTACCGGAGTATGGGCATCAGAACATGCAAACACAAGTTGCGATTGCGATTAATCGCAATCGGAAGAACTTAACGGTGGTCAATAGCATCGGATTGAAAGTAGGGCAACGGGACTTGCAACTAAAAGTTGCGATTGCGATTGATCGCAAGAGTAATCGCATTGCATCAAAGCAATCGCATCGAAGCAAGGCATCACAGCGGAGCAAGTTAATGAAGTTTGCGATTGCGATCAATCGCAATCGGAAATCACTGGAGGAGTAGTATATCACATCGGAAAACGTGGCAGGTGGGTCTGAAAGGGGTTTTTATATGTTTAAACAGCTTTTATTATTTACGTCGAGAATTGATTTAAGGCGTATTAAAAGGCGTTGTTATATATATGAAACGTTGCTGCGATTGTATTGAAATGTGCCGTGTGGTTTGTAGACCCACGGGCCTTGGCTTAAGGTGGAGGGAAATTGTCAATAGAATACGATTTCAATGTGTGCAATCGCATCGGGCCATAAAACAAAGGCGTGGTGTATGTATGTTCCGCTTGCGGAACTCACCACATCAACAAGACACTTGCTATGTAAAGCGTTGGAATTCACCCAGATTTAGAGTCATCATTTATATATATAAAAGGGGCTGATATAAAAAGCACAGTTAAAAAGGTATGGCATATGGCCGTTACCTTGTGACAGCGAATAAGGAAACAAATAGAGCCGAAAAGGGACAAAGACATAGTTAGAGAAAAGACAAATGCGCAGCAAGCCAAGAGACAAAACGAGTGAGCTGGAGTTCTCATTTGTAATTTGAATGTAAATGTTTTATTTAATTTATATTGCTGTGATGCATTGGCAAGACTCCGGAAGAGAAAAAATATCCCACTGTAATGTTAAATTGATACCTACAGTTATATTTATTGAATGAGCAGATAAAAGGAATGAGAAGACAAAATCCAAAGAGTCATGATTGTTCACTCTAAATTATTTGTGAAATACAAACAGTCATGTGAGGAATTATATAAATAATATCAACTGGATATGCATAAAAGAGGTTAGAGAGAGTAAATATAGAGAAGCAAAGTATAGAAGAGTGAGGCAGAGAAGATTAAGAAAAGAAGAGTAGAAAGAGATGCTACAGAACATAGCTGATATCTGAGGTAAATCAACAAACATTCAGTTTGATAAATTGAGGAAGTTGGAGCTTCCCTATCAAGTTGCGGCTTGATAGTTGTCAGTTGTAGCTGACTGAGGTTGGAGCCTCCTGTAGGTTGGTGCCTGCAGAAAAACAGTGGTGAGAGGGAGTTGGAGCTTGCCTTTGCATCACAACAATAATAAGATGTGGTTTTCTCCCTTTATGGGTTTCCACTTATATATGGTGTCTCTGTGCATGATGTTTATGTTTTGATCTAATTTATATCATCTTCTTAATACCTGATGCTCTCATATTAAGCTTACTGTTATATTGTATTAATACTTGCTGCTCACATTCTAAGATTACTCACATATTAATGGACATGAAACGAAGGTGTAAATAAGGTTTAATGAAAAGTTTTAAAAGTCCATGAATGTTTTAAACTGATTCACCCCCCCCCTCTCAGTTTAACTAAGGGTTCAACACTTGGCCTTTGATGAGTTTAGTGGATTTTATCTCTAAATCATATTGAAGAATAACAACAATCCACTTACCTCTCTTACCATTTGGGTCCTGCGTTAGAATGTCTTTCACAACTGAATTTGGGACAAAGGAAATGATGTGTGAGTGCAAGATGTATACTCTGAAGTCTTTCAAAGCTTTAACCAAAGAAAAAGTTTGCTTCTCCATAATGTTATACTTCAGAGGGGCATCCCTCAATGCCTTGCTAAAGAATGCAATAGGTTTCTCTTGTCCTTGTGGATTTTTCTGTAAAAGGACAACAACTATGGTATGTTCCGATGCAAATGAAAAAATATAAAAATCTTTTGAGAAATCAGGACTTATTAGAACCGGTGTTTTGGTTAACGCTTGTTTCACCAGCTCAAAGGACTTCTTTGCTTCCAAGGTCCATGTTACCCCTTGCTCCTTCTTCGACATGTTTGTGATATTTCTAAGAAGCTCAGCTAAGTTGGGGATGAACCTTCTCAAAAAGTTAATCTTTCCAATGAAAGATTGCAACTCCTTGATGTTTCAAGGATGAGAGATTTGCAATATGGCTTCAATCCTCCTGGGATCTATCTTAATACCCTCTTCTGATATGATGTGCCCAAGAAGTTTACCTTCTTGGAGCCCAAACAGTGTTTTCTTAGGGTTTAAAGATATCCCAAATTTTCTGCATTTCTCGAGAACTTTTCTTAAGTGTTCTAAGTGCTCTTCACCTGTTTTTGAAAACACAGAAACATCATCGAGGTATATAATGATGAATAATCCCAGTTCTTCCGAGAATGCTATGTCCATGGCTCTCTGAAAAGTTGCTCCAGCATTCATTAGACAAAAGGGCATTTTCACATACATGAAAGTGCCCCATGGTGTAGTAAAGGTTGTCTTTAATTGATCAACAGGGTGAACTAAGATCTAATTGTACCCTGAGTAGCCATCAAGTAAAGAAATTATTCTAGACCCCACCACCCTTTGTAAAATATGATCCATCTTAGGTAAAGGGTAGTTGTCTTTTAATGAAGCTTTGTTTAAGTCTCTAAGGTCTATACAAAGCCTAATATATCTAGTTTTCTTCCTAACCGACACCAGATTAGACACCCACTTAGAATATCTAATAGGGACAATAATACCAGCATCGTACATTTTCATGATCTCCTTCTGTACCAAGGGAAACTGGATAGGGTTTATTCTGTGCAGTTTCTGTTTGAATGATTTTTAGTTTTCTTTGAGGGGAATTTTGTGTTGTATTATCTCAGTGTCATAGGATTTAAGATCTTTGTAACTCCACGCAAAAACATCAGAAAATTCTTTAAAAAACTCTATGTATTTGAGTTTAATGTGAGCTAGTAAAGTTTTAGACAGTTTAATAATTTTCAGTTTAGGTTCACTCCCTATATTGCACTCTTCTACTTCAGTCTCTACAGGTTCTAGTTTTGGCTTTTTGGCCACATCGTTAAATCAAACAAATCTTCCAAAGTTGCCAGACCGCTTGGCAAACTTTCATCTTTAGAGTGCAGAGTTTATAAATCTTCGATTTCTAACTCTGCATTCAATTCTGTTTCATTTTTAAGTTTGTCAGTCAAAAGATTAATGTTGCAAGTTCAGGAGACGACTCTTCTTCACCAAGAAAATTTTCTTCACTGCAGTCTATTTCATAATCTGAGTCCAAACTGTGTAGTTCGAATTCATTTCTGAATTGCATGAAGTCTTCTATTTGTTTGTCTCCATCAAAAATCTGCCAATACTTTTCATTATCAGGCACGACTAGTCTAAATTTTATTTGAGTTGTGTAGTCTTTGGTTTCATATGGCGTTAAGCATGTTCTAGCTGCAAAGGCTAAATTGCGGGCTACAATGTTTCTTTTTCTTGGGACAAAAATCAGTTTGGACTCCTCGAATGTTTTTAAATGGTCCATGACATCATTTCGGTAGGCCCTAAGTCTGGGATGGTTTGCGTTATACTCCCTATTGACTTGCCTAATGACTAACTCTGAATCCCCATATACATTGATTCTTTTGGCTCCTAACTTTTTCAACAAACATAAGCCTAAGAGAAGGGATTCATATTCTGCTATGTTGTTATAACACTGAAAATTTAATTTTTAGGAAATGTTTTCTGTGTGATTGTTCTCAGTGTTGCATATCTAGACACCTCCATTAGTGTTGGTCTTAGTGCAAGACCCATCGAAGTGCATACTCCATAGAGGACTAGTCTCGAGTTTATCATTTGGGTTACTATGGTCTTCAATAAGTGTGATATTGAATTTTTCTTGGAGGTCAGCACACTGTTGAACTTGTTTTAACTCAGATTTCTTATTGGGTTGAGGACTGCTCTCTTGACTCTCAATGTTTAAAAGCAAAGGACACATGATTTGTAGCTCAAGACCTGTGTTTTGTTTGCTAGATTTTACAAGTTCATCCAACTGTTCTGACACTCCTACGTTATCTTCATCCTCCTCTCTATTTATCATTGAATCAGACAAGGTCATTGGTTCACTAAAAATTTCATCATTGAAAAGGATAAATGAATCCAGGCCTGTGTTTATGGAATAGAGAGGAGAATTTTGTGGTCTGTCTTGACTTGTGACTATGTATTGCATATGAGACTCCCTGTAAAGTCTTCTAGTCTGATTGAAAATAGGGATAGTCGCATAGGTCATGTCCATTTGCATAGTCCCTTGTAACTTAGCCCCCCAAGATCTTGATAATAACATTCCATACTTTGGGGGCACATCAGCCACAAAAATATCCATGACTAAACATTTGGATGGAATTTGAGCTAAGTTGACACAGAGGTCCTTAATTAATCCTAAACATTTTACTCTGCTTGAGTCAAAGGAGTAAAGTTCTTTGTAAGGTCTGGTGATTTCTAGACCAAGGCTATCCATTACAGCTTTAGGAACTAACTTATGAGAAGCCCCGAAATCATGCATAACATTGTGCAAAATTTTGTCATGAATTTTTAAACTTACATAAAAGGGAGGAACAAGTCCCTCTTGATATCTACTTTCAATCTTAAGACCAAAAATAAGCTCTGGCTGGTCATCGTTAAGATTGACTGTATCCTCATTTTCTTCTATATTTAAAGCGTTCAAAATTTGGGTCCTATATACATGCTGGGAAGCTAACTCAGTGAGGGGAACATAAATTTTAATCTTTGAAATTTCCTGCTCTAGGCTGAAAGGAATTTGGTTCTTTGAAAAACCTATTTAAGCCTTACTAGCTTTTAGTCTATCAGCAACACCAACTTGCTAATTTGTTTTATTTACATTTGACAAAATTGTTTTCACAGGAGTACTAGATGAAGTGTTAGTACTACTAATGTCCGCACTCTGTCTTTCATTGTTTGGAGTGCCTCTCTCTTTACCTTTATCAGAATTAACAGCCACTATTTTTTCCTTTTGTTTGACAACTTTACGCTTGGTTGCAGTGTTGTTTTGTGAAGATTTTTCAGAGGTTTTGGTGTTGGGAGTTTGTTGACTGGTTTTGTTTCTAAGGTCATATTCGTTTTGAGACTCTATGATGACATTTTCCATGTCTTGATAATAACTTTCATCATCATCTCTTTTGTCATCGTAAGGTGTATAGATACCTTGCTTTCTATTGTAATGAATCTCAAAGTCGTCATCATCTACCCCCAGCATGTTGATATCATCTTCCTCTGTTATCTCATCTGTTTCCTCAACCTCACTTACATAGTTTTGATGAAAGGGAGGAGTGATCTATTGATCATCTTCCCTGGGTCTATTTGGAGGTTGGTTCCTTCTAAAATTCTGATTCTGGTTCTCGTTTCTATTTTGAGGAGCATTTTGGTTTTGGCTAGCTTGTGCTCTCTTAATTATGCTCATCTCTTTCATTATCTCCTCCATCATTCTCTCCATATTTGAGTTGGAAGTAGAGGGTGTAGACTCCTCTCTAAATGACACTCTCTTTTCATTTTTCATTCTTGCTCTCTTCTCCATCAAGTTGACTTCCACAGAAAGAGCACCATTTTGCATCTCTTCAAGAGTTGCAGGATCTCTCTCTCTCAGCTGATAGGCCATCTCAGGGTCAAACCCTTCAGGAAACTTGATTAGGGCTGAGCCTTGTGGAGGTTTTAGATTTGGGGAAAGTGCATTATATACACTGTTAAATCTGGTACAATAAGCTTTTACACTTTCCCCGGTGTTTCTATGGAGGTTCTTGTAATCAGAAAGGACTTGGAGAGGATTCTTCTTTACTTCCCATTTGTTTAAGAATGTCTAATGGAAAGCTTGGAGATCATTAATACTATGGGGGGTTAAGCCTTTAAACCATTTTCTTACTTCTCCCCCCAAAATTTGAGCAAATAATCTAAGTTTGATATAATCATCATCAATTTCATTTCTGTCAAAGTATTCATTCATCTTATCCACATGTTGTGATGTAGTTGTAGCATTGCTAGCATCATATAATGGAATTTTGGATTGATAGTCTTGTGGAAGATTGACTAATGGTACAGGAAGGACTAAGGGAGCATACCTTGTAGCCATGGTAGGAGGTGGAGGTGGATTTACAAGAAGTGAATTAACAAGAGGGAAAGTGGGTTGAAGTGGATTGGTTTGAACAGTGGATGTAGGGTGCGTAGAAAAGGATGGAACAGGAGTAGATTGCTGAGTTGATCTTGGACGAGAGACACCTAAGTTAAGAAGGAAATGTAAATCAGGAGGTGTTGTTTCTCTAGTACCAAGATGTTCACTTGTTTTAGGAGATGAAGGTGAAGACTCAGAATCTGACTGATCTAAATAATCAAGAGACCTAGTTCTAAAGGGATTTACCAAGTCAAATTGTGATTGTTGTAGAGCTGAAAGATTTTCAGGAACTGAATTAGCTCTCAAGGGTAATCTGAAAACAGCTGATAATTTAATCCTAGGAGACTTCCTAAGTATGCTTTCTGGGTTATCAACTCTCTCAGGTGGATCAGGGTCAGGGTAGGCTCTAGTGTGAATCTTTCTAGGAGCCACTATGCTGCGTTTTTCAGACCCAAATAAACAAGAAAAGTTCAACCAAGTATGACAGTCTTTAAATGGTGAACTAATTTGTTTGCAAAAATTTTAATCCTACATTCCTCTAACTGAGTTTGAATGATATTACAATGATAAGGGTTCTTCCTAGTGGATTCTTAAGGTCTATTTAGGATTATGGAGTCGCCAAGTGGAATTTTTTAGCTCTAAGGAGGTAAAAGGTTTTATGCGCCACCACCATGTTTATTTGATACCAATCTGAAATGTTTTTGGATTTTCTGAGTTATTTTCCAGTTGTGTAGTTTCTAATAATGTCCTAGCTCTGTTTCAAAACTTAGCTACGGTTATGAGACAAAGACATTCCAGTCTTATTGCTAAGCCAATTGATCTTTCAAGGTTAGATAAAGTTTTAAGAGAATCCTAGGGTTTACCTAGTTTGTCACTGATTCAAAAAAGTTTCATCATGATTACCATTTCTTGGTATTGCTTGAAAAGGCTGCTTCTTACTCACAAAGTTTTATGAAGTTTTTAAGGGAACCTAAGGTGAAAATTCAACTTCGAGTCCCTAGTGGAGTCACCAGAGATGTTAGTACCTTGTAATTAGCAAGATTGGCAAAAGTCCAACTACAGGGAGAACATTATTTCAACCACTTTGGGATACCAGGATCTATCCCTCATGAATCCGGAGAGGGATCTCTCCAATAAGTGCAAATATGGATTTGTATTTGAAGTTTTGGGTAATGATATTAGGCTAGTTATGAAGGTTGAGGGTTTGTTTTGTTTTTTGGATGGTTGAGCATGATTACTATTTGAGGTGGAAATTTCCAAATGTAAAGAGTTTCAAAGGTGTGAATTTGCAAGCAATCAAAACCAGCTTTGGCCAGGAAGATAAATAATTGCAAGTTTTAGTCCATTGGGCTATGGAGTCATAATAGGGTTTAATTGAAATAGCAAGTTCAAAAGTGGTCCATGGGGCAAGTCATATATGTCTAAGGATCTCTTTGAAGTTTGATTTATGGAATGGAATGAGACAAAAAGAAGGGGAATTAAACAGATGAAGAACAAAGAGTAGCCTAGGATCTGGTAAGTATTTTTAAACTAGCCAGCCTTTGACAAACACTTAAGAAAGACATAAAAGCAATCCAGGATCTGGTAAGTACTTTGAAACTAGCCAGCCTTTGACATAATTTAAATAGAAAACATAATAAAATAGAGGGAAACTTGAAGGCAAATGTTAGAGTAGAAACTAGCGGGCCGGGCTCACCACAAATCCTCTCCTAGCTCTGCTTTACTTGGTTACTTTCAAGACAAACACAAAGATAACACAGAATGGCCTAAGATCTAGTAAGTACTTTGAAACTAGCCAACTTTTAACACATTCCAAGGGAAACATTCAGACAATATTTGGGATAAAACTAAGACCAGGGCTCACCATATATTCCTTAGTTCATCTTTACTTAACATGAAATGAAAGTAACATCCAAGAACAATATTCAGCTAAAACAATAATACGAGGGAACCCCAGCATTCCTATGCATAAATTGAATTAAATCATTCCTAAATAACACAGATTGGAAGAAAACATTCAGATAAAGATTTTCAGTTAGAGAAGGGTACTGATAAAGAGTAGGTCCTAACTCTATGCATGTTGTTATAAATAAGAGAAGATGAACACAGTGAAAACAGAAATGAAACAACAGTTCACAATAAGAAATAACATCACCGTCGACATAGACCAGGATCCCATAAATCAGCTTGTATTGATGCTCCAAACCAGTTACAACTTTAAGTCCAATGCTTTAGTTTAGCAGTCATCTATACTTCCCAGGCTAACTTATCTATCACAAGCAAAGCTCCAAGAGCCAATGAAGACTATTTATAGGTAGAAGTCTCAAGCTCAATTACATTTCAAAGTTCAACAACCAACTCAACTAACCCCTCGCTCATCTTCTCCAGTAGTATTTATAGAAGAATGAGGAGGTGAGATCTGATAAAATATCTCCAAAGATAATTAATACAGACTTAATGGCTCCTCAACCTTTTGGGGGGCTTGATGAAGAAGCTTACATAGGTATCCTCTATATTAAATAATTTACATTAATATTTAAGCTCGATGGGAGCTCTTTTTGACTTTTGAGGCTCTCTATTATGTTGAAGTAACTCTGCTGATATTTTGTCATTAAGTTTATTTACAGAAGTAAATTCTCTGGATGAGCTGTGGCAAATACCTGATCTTGATCAATAACTTCGGCCTCTATTTGAATGCTTTGAGGCACAGGTGGCACTGTGGTGGCTGGGAGGAATCAATTTGCCTCATATGTGGTGGTGGAGGCTTTCTGTCTAATGAACCTTTATGATTTTCCTTTAAATTGTGTTTTAATAGGGGGATTAGGCTTTTTATAATCCATCTTAGCCATAATCCCCATAGATCCGTCTTCAATCTCATGTTCTGGTGTGTTCTTGTCTTCGACACTGATGCTCTTTGATTTGTGCCTGATTCACTGTGTTTGTTGGTGTGCAGGGCTGCGCAGGGGTGATATGGCATCAATGCATCATGAAACACCAATGAAATGTGGATTTTAAACCCTGAAAATGATTCTCTTTGATGAATCGAAGGTAGGAGGATTTTCACCCTCAGCCTTTGAATTTTCTTCAGCGTGGCGGAAAAACCATTTAAACCCTGCAAAATACAAAAAACACTATGAAATCCTACATATATAGGTTTACTGCTTTGAAAGGACATGTGGAGAGAGCGTGTCCGTTGGATGGCATCATCCAATGTTCGAGATTGATCAGAAGAAGTCAAAGGGAAAGCATAAGAAGAATTTAAATCAGAACCATCGATCACGCAACGATCGACGGTTGGGAGCAGAGGTGGATAAATAATGTGAAGGGGTCACATTATTCGAAAAAATAAAATTAAAAGCGGAGCAAAAGGTTTTAAAACCATTGTTTTGGTGAAAAATGGTTGAAAAATGAGTGGGGAGCTTGGGACGAACATGGGCCGTCGGATGAGATCGGCCCACATGATCAACGGTGGAGATCGGGCACCACAAAACCTTAGAAATATGCCCCGAACTTCAAAACCTTTAATTAAACCACACTGTATAATTATTTCGGGTCACAACATAGGCTTGCTGACGTCAGGGAAAAAAAGAAGACCCACCCCAATTAAATTATGCCGCGTGGATGCTGATGTGGCGCTAAGGACCACCGGCTCTACGGAATTTCTGTTGTGGGCGAGGGGACTGGGGCGATCGAGTGTGGACTGTTGATCTACAGATCAGATTGAAGACAAAGATTCTTATATGACTGCGCCGTACCTTTGCTTATCGCATGGGCTTCTTCAGAGCGTGATCACCATCCAATGAGTTGGCCTCAGATCGGATGGCACACCTTGATATCGCACTCACTCCACATCCGACCTTTAACGCTCGGGGAAAATGGTATCACCATACCGCCCAAGGCCACGTGTTGGCCGATGGCATTGATCGTTGCTAAATGGAAAAAACTGCCTCACTCTCAAAAGCGGTGCGATGAATTCCCCCCGGTTTTATTTTAATATAATGACGATAAAACATTAAGAACCCAAAAATTAAATATACACAAAGGTTTGTGTCAGGAGGCTTTTATACAAAGGGCTAATCGGTCCTCAGAATTTGGTTTAAACAAAGATAGTGTGCTCGGTGAGTTTCTCTGACGCGATGAGCACTTTAAGGTTTAGTGCCTAGTTCCAGCACTAGGGCGTATGGAGGGGAAGGGTTTTGGACTTAGCCCTTGGGGGCTTTAAACAAAAATATGAAAATGAAAGATTTTATGGGAAATGGAGGGGTAAAAATGAGGTTAGTTTTAGAAGAGGAAAGGAAGGGGAAAATGGAGTTTGCAGTAGTATTTTGTCTTGGAAATCCACAGGAATTCTGAGTGTAAAATGAGCACAGCAGTGAAGATTTTGGACATAGGCTTGAGGCCTTCAAGAGTTTTCAAGAGCCAACACTTTTTTGCAATAAAATTTGTTCCTTGAAGATTCCAAAAATTATTTAGCCACCTTTTGGTATAACAAATTTCATAGGTGGCTAACATTGATATAAGTCCTCTCTCATGCCTTCCCAATCAAAACTCTTCATGATCAGGGAATAGATCTTCATTGCATACATATGGTTGAGGAAGAATTCTTCATATGCTCCTTGTAGGATCTTCCCCTTAAGCTTGGAATCTCTAGCCAAAAAGACCTTACCATGATAATAGATGACCCCTCCTTGGACCAAGTAGCCCTCTTCTTGATGCATGCCATCTAGTATCATACCTATGTGGAGATATTTGGAATACTCTACAAGTAGTTGAGATTTCCAATAAATATCCACACTGCTCAAAAATGACAACGTTGCTGATACATCCATGGAAGTGCTTTTCATGTTGCTGATTTCTCTTTTTACATTACACATGCCAAAATGGTTTTTTGGAAGGATGATCCTCCCATTCCTCTCCTCCCACAGTGAAGATTCATAAAAGTGAGAGGGGGATAGTAAAGCAGGAATAAGATCTACCTCATTCTTGGTTTGTCCCAAGCCTCCCAGCGCTGTAACTTGGTCTCTCATTGCTCCAATCCTTCCTAGATCTAGACTTGGAGCAACACTTTGTGGAACTTTTCCCACAAGATCTGAATCTGATGGCATTCCAGGTGGCTTTCCATGAGTTAAGAATGTCCCTTGTAGCATCCTCATGAACATGAGAGAAGGAACCGTGAGATCCCTACTTCCATTGCGCAAATCCATCTCTGTTTTTTGTGTGGAAACATTAGGTGAATGATAAGTGTGCATGCCTTGAATCATTTGTGGTTTTCCACTCTTCAAGTCCACCCAATCCATTTGCAAATATTTCCAAACAGTGGTAACATTCCCCAAGGTAATCAACCATTGGACACCCAAGATGATGTTGGTGTCTGGTATGTCAACTACAAAGAAGTGATTGACCAAGGTGTAGGATCCCATAGTGACAGAGAGTGATAGAAAATATTTCATGCACTGCATGGTCCTATCTCCCGGATCCAAGACAGAAAATCCCTCAAAAGTATTAATGGGGATTCCTCTCTTTTGCACCAGATGAGCATCAATAAAGTTGTGGGTTGCCCCACTATCAATCAGTACCGATACTCTCTAATTCTTAACTAAACCTTGTACTCTTAGGGTCAAGTACTTAAACACTCCTATCAAGGAAGAAAGAGTCCCACTGGTTGGAGTAAAGTCTCCCTTCCCATCTCTAGTGGGTGTTTCATCTTCCTCATCATCATCAGCTCTGTCACCCCTCCTAGGTTCCTCATCATCATCTTCCTCCTCAAAATCAGAGAAGACTTCTATGTAGTGTGCTCTTCCAGCAGCACACCTATGTCCTGGTACCCATGACTCTTGGAAAGTGAAGCACAACTTCTTCTTCCTCAATTCCCTCCTGAGATCAACATTAAGAGGCTTCTTCAAAGAGCTCTCCTTGGGAGGAACAACTTTTCCTTCCTTCCCCTTAGAGGAGTGAGGGACCTTGCTTTGGAAATTTGCCTTTGGTTTTGTCAAGTCATCTTGGAGATCTCTAGCTCTCTCGATGGAATCATGCAAAGTGATGGGCTTAGTAGATTTAACCAACCCATGCAAAGGTTCCTCCAGGCTATCAATGAACATGTAGACCCTCCTAGCTACAGATAGATCAGGGACCATGACTGATAATCTCAAAAAATCAGAGATATAAGTCTTTGCGTCTCCTGACTGCTTCAGATTTGCAAGGCTTATAAAGGGTGCTTTAGGATCATTCCTGTCATACCTCTCCACCAGTCTTCTAGTAAAATTAGAGTAGGAAGTCACATTGTTATGTCCCAATGTAGACAGCCCATGGAACCACCAATTGTGTGCTTCTCCCTCAAAGTGTAGCACTGCAATCTTGATGGCTTTAGTTTTAGGGACCTTATTCAACTGGAAGTATATATCCAGCTTCTCTACCCATGCTTTGGAAGAACTAGAGGAGGATCCATCAAAATTTGGAAAAAATAATCTGCCCATAGTGTGGTGTCTACTATGAAAGAAACCACCATCTCTATATTGTTTCCCTGGTCTTCTTTTGTCCTTGAGGTGACAAAAGTCTTGGAAACTCAAGTGATACTTGAATCTCTGACTCTGAGAATAATACTCCACAAATTAATATTCAAGGGAAGCTTGCTCATGTGTTCCTTCATTCTCCACAGCTAATAAGGTAGGCATAGTGGAGCATTGTGAAGCTTGTGGGGCTAGTGGTAGATTCACTGGTTGACCGGTCCCATGGTGAGACATATCTGAGCTCTCTCCCAACTAAAACCTCCCAGGAGATTCCCTCATTTTTTCCACCCTCATCTCTTTTATCTCCTTGGAAAGATCTTTCATGGTCTCCAAAATATTTTTTGCAAACTCCTCTGCTTCTTTATCATTCACAACTTCAGGGGCTTTCCCCTTGTCTTGACCCTTCTCAGTATCATCAGTAGTGTAGTCATACTTCTTATGAATCCTGTTCTGGTACCTATTCTCCCTCTTAGTAAGAGGATCATCTTCTTCTAAATGCAACATTACTGGTGCTCCAAGGCAAGCATAGGTTGTGGCAAGAAAGGAGCTCTGATACCACTGTAATGTTCCCAAATTGGGATTGCACAGCAGACTTGGAAAAATAATGCACTCCTTGGGATATTGATGTACATAAATGATTTTGCAGCCCTTGGATCTCTTATATCATCAGATCTGGAGTCTAAATCCAAGAGGGGAGAAAAAACAAAACAAACTAGGTGTGGTAAAGAGGTCTCCCACAACCTAGTCTAGCTGGAAAACACCCTACAAGAGGGGCTGCAGCTATGCACAACAAGCAACTTCAGGAATAACGTAGTCTTTGAAAATTTAAGAAAGAGGCCATAAAATATAATTAATAAATGAATTTACAATAGAAAATAAGAAGTAAAGTGAAGACCTTTCAATATACAGTAAATTACATGAGACAAGAGAGCAAGATATCTTCATAAAAGAGAGTTGAAACATATATATATATCAGCAGAAATGGCTCAACAACGTTATTTTCAGGAGCTGTAACAGCTTCATATTACAACTCAAATCTAAGAGAAATATGTGGACAAAACATCAGATCTATATCAGATCTGGAAACTAGATATTTTTCTCTACAAGATTCCCTTGGGGTTTTGACCAAATCATGCATAAATAAGAGTGGATCTGAGATACAAGTTGCAGATATGTAAAATACTGCAGTAATTTCTGAATATATCATTACATTACAAAATGTTAGATCTAAACAGAACATGGATCAACAAGCTAATCCATGGACCACCAAAGTGAAAGGGAAAGCTCAGCACCAGAGATCTCTGTTACACCATTTTTTGGTCATCTAACCTATTATTATTAGATGAACCCAAGTACACCATGTAAGACCAATTTTACCCTAAGTAAAATTGCTTTCACCATGTGAAATAACTTATTTGTGTATATTTCCCGGTCATATTTAACCCAAAACAAAGAAATTAATTAAATAAATCCTTATTTATTTAATTATTTCCTAAGAATAAGTTATTTAAATCATTATTCAAATAATATTCTTTGTTAAATTTGACTAAATCATCCATAAATAATTAACTAAACCTTTATTTATTTAATTATATTCCCATCATTTCCATAAAATGATAAATAAATCATTTATTTATTTATTATTTATAAATAAAGGAACTGACCCAAGTCAAAAATCCTTTTCCCTCCAACAAATATAATAAAATATTCCTAAAGGGTGGTTCTAAAATTTGATTAATAATATTTTATTCATGGATAGAGTTCTAGACCGCCCGAATATTTTGCTAAAAATAGAAGGGTTTTCCCCATTCATTAGTCACCTCCATTGCATTAGATCACTCTGGATCTATACTAGGTCACATTCTCCATTTTTGCCTTATGAGCTCCCATTGAGTTCTATGTTTGTCTGGGTTTTCTACAACAATAAGAGAGAGGAATTTTAGATCTGAAGCGCTGAGGAATTTCAAGAACCCATCCCATTGAGGAGAACCAGAAAACACCTTTCTTGCTTTCCTCTCAGGTGCCCCCTTTTTAATATAATATAAAAATTCTTTCAAATACATTGTTCTTGTCTTCTCTATTGGATGCATGGAGCCACATTTTACTTTATCTGCTTAATGTCTTTTATGCTTACATCGAGATTTGTGTAGCATTATTTGGATCACCTAATTGCAGATTTAAAGATATTTGGCAGCCATAATCGATGTTAGGGCTATTTGTTATGCGTAGCTAAAGTGATATTTTACGAAGAAAGATTCATACTAACAATTGGCGACTCCACACGGGTTTTCTTTTGCGACCGCTATCGTTTTATATATTCCTACATATCCAGCTATTTCAGACCCTAGGGTTTCTCTTCCATTTTCTGCTTTCCCTATTTTTATGGTGCTTTTCACCTATAAAACCCTCAAACATTAATATTTTTAACTTCCGTGTGTTTCTGGCCATATTGCGTAGGTGACAGACATCAGCCGCAACTGAGATGACAACTTTTTCTGAAATTTTCTGCCGAGAGACCTGGATCTGCAGGTCACACTTATTGGCCCAAAAACTGTGACCTGGCCTTGAGGTCACACTTTTCTGCCCCAAATCTGCGACCTGGACTTAAAACAGGTTAGAACCTGCACTTTTTTCTACAATTTTCCAGCACTTTTTCTGGGTTTGTCTGAAGCTTCTGTCAGGGTTTTCCAGCCTCTGTCTCTGCCCGTTTAGACCTGTTTCTAATCTGTTTCACTCAACTAAGTGGGAATCTTGCCCCTTAGGGCTCTAGTACCCTCCACTTTTTGTGGAGAGTTTTTGCTATTTCAGAAGTCTGAATCTCCAGAGTTTCAGCCTTATTCCTTTCAGATTTGATACCTCATTTTCAGATCCCTTTAGATCAGCTCTTATCCCTTTAAAATCACCTCATATAGTTTTGTTTGGGTTCATTTCTAGGGCCGCTTCCTTGTCCCCTCTACTATTAACTGATCCCCTCCTTTTTAGCAGCAACCTTGCCTCTGCCTCTTTGTTGTTCTCTGCACCTCTTTTCAGCAGAGTTCTCCTTTAGATCCCCATCCCTCCCAACCTTAGATCTATTGGCCTCTTTTTCACATGCTTTCCTTAGTTTTTTCCCTCTTATAGACTAGTTTTGAGAGACCCGCCTTCTTGGGTTAGATTGATGCATTATTAAATGTTAATTTTCTGTTCTTTCAGTCTTATGTACTGCATATTTATTTTCAGTTACGCAACACACTTTTTCTTTTACTCTCAAAACATCTGGGTTTAAACAATTAAAATTAATGCACACCACAGACTGACCCTAAGCGAATAAGGGCCTGGTTATCACCGCCTAGCAAAGACTTTAAAATCAATTGTCACTGCACCTCTCTACCCTTGACCTCACTTAATTTTGTCCCTCCCTGACCTTGTCGGTTCTTCTTCTTCCCGTCATCATTGTGCCCCCATGGCGCTTCTCCCGGAGACTTCTTGGCCTTCACCCTTAGTTTCCGGTTGGTTGACTTCCTCTTTCCCATCACCATTGAGTAATTCCTCCCCCGAGTCCACACTCCGACTCTTCTTCTGATTGTTCGGGTTCTCCCCCTACTCCTGGTTCTCCCCCTGTTACCTTCACCATGTCTAGTTTAGGGCCTAGTGCCAGCAGCAACCCCAGTTCTACTGCTAGGTCTGTTTCCAGCGGAACCACTATGGGACCTACCTCGACTGCCCCATTTCTCCCTTATATGGCTGGCCTTAGTCTCCCCAACTTCAATTAGCTGATCAATGATCCTATCCACCACGATGTTAGTTGGCCTGCTATGCTAACCAAGCTCCCCTCTGACATTCCCAAGTTTGAAGGCCTTGCTAGTGAAGATCCCTCCAACCATATCTGATCTTTCCATATGTGGTGTTTATCCAATTCCATTACTGATGACTCCATTCATCTTAGATTTTTCCAACGCACGCTTGCTGGCAAAGCTTCTAAATGGTATGTTGAACAGGCCACCTCCTCCCATACCACTTTTGCGACCATTTCCCAAGCCTTTTTATCTTATTTCCAGCTTCCTCTCCGATACGACACTGATACTGAACTTTTAACTTCTTTCCATCAATCCTCTTCGACCCACCTTTCTACTCATGTCCAGGAATGGTGGCGAAGAAGAAGCTTATGTCGCGCTCCTCCCTTTGAAGATCTGGTTTATATGGATTGGTTCCTTCATTCTCTCTTACCTCCCATTGGCAAAGATGTCGCCTCCCATTTCCCTCAAACTGAAGAATCTGCCTTCCAAATAGCCTTGAAATATGACCTTATTTACGCTCAATCAGGCTATGTTTATACCATCCTTCCTGACCTCCCCAAGCCCGGTGGCCCTAATGCCTTGGGGGCATCTCACTCTGCCGATGGTATCGTTGGAGCTCTGTCACATACCTCTGCCCAACCTCTTCAGGGCTATGGCTTCCCTCTAGGAGGGGCCAGCCCCTCCGGCACTTTTCCCCCTCCAGGTAGCATGTATCTAGGATACGGTATGCCTCCTCCTTTTTCCCACACTCCTGTTTACCTCAATGTTGCCCATCCTACCCCTTATCCATACCCATAGCCTCGTGTCCCAACTCCTCCAGCATTTGGACCTCCCACTCCCTTGCCTTCTCCACCCCCACAACCACACTAACTACCCGCTCCAGGGCAAGTATTTGCGCAGCAGGGGGCAACTAATATTCTTCCTTCTCAAAGAAAGCAGAGAGGGAATCAACTCGCTTCTGGTAATTGAAAATCTAATCCTTCAAGTCTTGACTCTACCACTGCCAACTAGCCACAAGGCTCTCAGCCCAAGCTGGACAGGCCGCTTCGCACCAATAAGCCCTATTCGTGTTGCGGTGTTTTTGGTCATTACACTCACGATTGTCCCTTATTACCACAAATGCGGTATATGTGGGAGTCTGAGGC
Source organism: Pinus albicaulis (assembly GCA_034641835.2). Taxonomy (NCBI): domain Eukaryota; kingdom Viridiplantae; phylum Streptophyta; class Pinopsida; order Pinales; family Pinaceae; genus Pinus; species Pinus albicaulis. The sequence continues at coordinate 433,759,887 of CM076576.1, read as the reverse complement.
CACTGTGCAGGGACAACACTCCTACTCTACTGTCCCTCCCAATATGGCTACTTCTCAACCCGCTGTGTTTACCGATCCTTTCCCTCAACAAGGATTCATGGCCACTCAACCACCTCATGCCCCGGTAGCCACTCAACCTTCCCCTTCTGGTTCCTCTGATTACCAGATTCTCATGATGGCCGCTGACCAACCTCTCACTGTCGACCTTAACCTTCAAACTCAGTCTCGTCAGTACTCCACGCCTCCCATTCTGTCTGTCTCCAAGTCCCCATCCTTAGGTCCTACAAAGCCTCTATCAACACCCAATGGTCCCTTGCAAATCCCTCTGCCCAAAGCTGAGGTTCATACCAAGATTCCTAAGGGCCCATTACACCGAAATGCTGCCTCTGGTCGGGCTGCCCATTCATATGGCATAGTAGATGATCTGGCACAATCTCCTGCCGCCATTTCAACACTGGAGCTCCTCCAATCATGTCCTTCCAAAAATAAGGCTCTACTATCTGCCATGGGTTCTGTAGATCCTGTCGATGACCAATTGATTGTTTTCAATGCCCGTCAGTCAGACCATCCCCCCCTACCTGCTTCTGTTTCTTTCCAAATCAGAGTCAAAATATGAAATTCCAACGTTGCTCGGTGTATCATTGATGAGGGGGCATCTACCTGTGTGATGTCTGCTTTGGTTTGGAAACAACTTAGATCTTCTGAGTTAGCCCCTTCCACAATCACCCTTCATGCATGGGATGGCCATGCCTCCCAGCCCATTGGCCTATTCCATAATTGTCATATCACCCTTGCGGGTAAAACTGTTTGTGTTGACGTTGAAGTTATTGACGCTCCTCTTGACTACAACATTCTTTTGGGGAGTAGTTACACCTACGCCATGTCTGCCGTCCCATCTGCAGTCCACCACAAGATTTTTTTCCCTCATAATGGCAAGATTGTCACCATTGACCAATTGACTTACCATGAACCAAAATCTCATACCTCCCCTGAGTCCACCATCTCTATTTTCACCAATAAGCAAACTATTGATTCTTTGACCAGTGTTTCCCCTGCCATCTACAAATATTCCTCCTTGCTTGGCACTTTTCCAGGTCCTCCCCCTCCTCCTGTCTCTGAACCCAGCTTAGCGAATGTTTGCATGATGCACTCATCTCAGGCTGACCTTCCACAGCCTGCTTCGGCTAGTCAACAACCTCAATCTCGCCCACCTCAACCTGCTCCTAGCCCTTCACTTTAGTTGACCAACCCTTTCCCACCTGGACCTTCCCATCCCCCTCACACTCAGGAACCTCCCTACCCTCCTGAGTTGGTTCCCTCAGGTCTCCACCATATGGGAGTCGTCCCTCCTGGCCATTACCCCACCGGTCAGATACCTTTCGTTGGTCCCCCCCCCCCGGGAGTCTATTTGGTTCTCGTCATGGCCACACTTTCCCTCCCTAATTTAACCTTGGGAATACCAGTATGGTATATTACTCCTCTATCTAAGATCCCACCGGGCCACCCCAAACCATACATTGTTGTGACACTCGTGTAACCGATTCCCTTCGCTCCTTCCACCGCTACAGTGCCCCTAGCCCCTTCGCAGGACCCTTCTCATGCTGCGACAACTACAGGAAAGAAAAGAAAAACTCGGAAGGGGGCATCCAAGGACAAGGCCACTGCACCCGACCCTACCCCTCCCCCACCCACCAAGCCTTGTGCTTTGTGTGATGGTACCGGTCATGCCACCCATACTTGTCCTGAGTTGCCCCGCATCCAACCCATGGTTAAATTCGTGTTCCCTGAATCTACGGGTCCCTGAAACCTCTGTTTCTTCCTCATCTGCTGCCATGAACCCAAAGACTCTTTGCACCAACAAACCCTATGCTCTGTGTGGTGTCCATGGCCATTATTCTCATCGTTATCCTCACCTCACACATTACCGAGCCTCTTTAAAGGTCATTCACGAGTACGAAGTTGAACAAAATCAATCCAACTCTCCCATCCTTGCTCAATATGCGTCAAGTCTACTCGAGGATCCCCCTACTACCATTGACATTACCCCCCCTGATGTTGAGATGTCAGAACGTACTGCCCCCCTCCTATACCTATCATCATCCACACGACCCTCGGAGTACATTCCCTTTGAATCCACTCCATCTGTTTTGCTTCATTCTCCTTCAGCAACATTCTTGGGCTCTTCATGCTTTAACCGTCTATTAAATTGTTCTTCTGCCATTCCCCGCAATGACCCCTATATACATCTCTCTTCCCATACTGATGATGTAGGTATATTTGCAGCGTCATGTGGTTTCCCTAACCTTTCCATTTCCTTCCATAATCCAGATCATACCATCCGTATCTATGATGTCCTTCATAGCATGAGTTCCTGCTCTTCATTCCATAGTTCTCATTCATCTCTCTCTAGTCGATCTATGCATCCTAGACTTCCCACCCGGACTTCTCCATCCCGTAGTTGTCAGTGGATGTCTACCCTCTACTCACGCTACCATCCTTATTCTCCTCGTCCCCATTTATTGTCTTGTGACACTATTCCACCGGCCCTCTCGTCCACACATTATCTTGGGTATGCCGATGGGGCAAGTCGCTATTCCCGGAATCTCGCCTCGGCCGCATGGGCCATTTTTACCCCCTTGCATACCCTGGTTCTTTCAAATGGGGTCTACATTGGTAATGCCACCAATAATCAGGCCGAATATGATGTAGTACGTGGTCTCTTAGCCAATGCCCTCTCTCATCGCATCCTCCATCTGCACGTGCATTTAGATTCCCTGCTTCTTGTCTTACAACTTAATGGTGTCTATCATGTGCATAAACCTATCCTTTTTAGACAATATTTATGAATGAAACTTTTGATACGTGAATTTAGATTTATTAATTTCAGCCATATACCTATAAGTCAAAATCACTACGTACATCAAATCGCAAATCATGTTGTAGACTGGAATTTATCACACACAAGCCAATAACATTTAACACCATCAAAAAAATGCATATAAATCATATATATCATATAACATGTGTTTTTAGAGTCCATCTACTCTGAAACATATCACATGCCCATAGCATGTTACAAAAAACAAAACTACAAAAATGTGGGGCACCACTTGCCCCTACATCGACACTGGGGGGCACTACCTGCCCTATATCTAATCACTCTCTGGAGGATCCCGAGCAAACGGCTCTACTCCCACAGCTCGTAGATCACACACAGTCTGAGCGGCCATTGCCATGCATCGCATGATACCTCGCCATTCTGAGGGTAGCCCAATACATAACTCTATGTACTGGTCATCTAAATCCTGCCAACCATGCTACGACACACCGGTCAGCAGCCCCTCGCATATACGATGGATGTCATCCAATAGAGCGGCCATATCCTTGTTCTGTGTCGTCCTTGATCCACTTGCACCTGTAGCTCCTGCTGGTACAGGTTGTCCCATATATCTGGCTGATTTTACCAGAGCTATATCTACATTCCAAAAAATGTAAATATTAGTACCATGAATAATATTCACAAACTCTAAAATGCACATAACAGATTAGTTTCTTGTCACTTACCATCGGGCCCCCATACTCTACCAGGCGGAAGCGGCAAGTCTAGATCTCCCGAATAACTCATCCCACTATAGGGATAGTTGTCTATGTACAATGGCATCTGATACCAATGGGCGAAGAACTCTGGTCGAAACACCCGTCCGACCGCCCCTCCCCCTCCTCTACATAGTAGTCGTCCCCACCGACGCATCCGGGGCTCTCTCGAAGCCCCATCAGGTAAATGTATACGAGGTCGTCAGGTCGAGATCTTCTCAAAGAAGAAAGAGAAAAATACCGTCCCATAGGCACAATCATGATTTACTTGCCGCTAACATAGTGACAGCTGTCATTTCACCAACACCAATATCATCTGGGCCCACCCATAGTAGGTCCCACCCAACACACTCTCTACAATCATCATCTGCCCTAGAGTGATGTGATGGAAAGCCTGGCTGCCCAAGATCTGCAACACTGCTGCTACCACTGCTCGGGTCTCCAACCTCTCTAGATCCCTAATTGATATCCAAGTCCCTTTGACTTGGACACCTAGTCGACAATGTCGCTCAACAAACTCCATGATGTTACACCCTCACGGTAACACTAGCTGTGTATTTCCCACCATCCTTAATGGTGGGAGACCAATCAGGAAATACAGATCCTGGACTGTCAACTCAATCCTATGCCCTTGCACTATCAACACCTCCTGGTTTGGATCCCATTAACTAATAATCCGTGCCAACAAAGGCTCACCAGCCCTCCTCAAATGGTTCTCCACAAATTTCAGAACCCCAAACCTAGCCAATGCACGATGGACACCCTGATCCGCTTGGATTTCCGTCCGTAATGTACTTAGGTCTCTCTCTCTCCACTTGATCCGTATATCTTCCATATCTGCATAAAACCATCATCTTTGTCAGTCTACATATAAACAAAATTGCATTTCCTTCCACCAAAACTAAATCTCAGCCCATAACAGCACTGAAACCACACCCATCTAACAAGTCGCACTTTTTGGCCCAATCCTGGGCCAGGTTGCACTTTTCAGGTCAAAACCTGCGTCCCAGGTGGCAGTTTTTGCCCCAAAAAGTGCGACCCGACTGTAATGATGAAGTAGGAGCAGTTACTGAGATTTAAAACCCTAATCTGAACTTTGAATCCATCAAAAACAAAGAGCAGGATTAGGCCTCTTACCTGCAATTGACAGATCACGATTCCAACAGTCAGTTTGTCTGCTACGATCGCCACAAGATTTATGGCCTTCTCTCCTCTCCACATTCACCACAGCTACACAAGAAAATGAATGATTTTGGAGGAAAAATGCCTTATTAGAAGAAAAACCCCTATTTTTTTCTTTCACCCGCTGCGACCAAACCGTAGCCCCGTTTGACACACCATCTGCACCGTTGGAAAGCTCTCACCGAGCACTCAAATGGATATCTGTTAGTTTTTCATGTTTGGATACTTCACTAGGATGCATTTTGTCCACGAAGGGTCCCTTCATCTCTCCTTCCAATTAGAATTCTTCACTTACAACTCTTGTACTTGGGGCACCACTTTACCTCTTTACTTGGCTTTGTTCGTGTAGATTTTCTTCATGAGATACCATATTGTACTCATGTTTTTATGGTCCCCCATTGGACCTTCTCTGTGTGGCAGCACCATCGAGTCGCCCTTGTTTAGAGCATCTGATTTGAGTCATCATCCATCATGGAGTCTATATCGAGCCCTTTTATTTCCCACTATAGCCCTCCATCCTTCATCGCTTGGTCCCCCTCTGGTGTTGCACATTATGGCCTTCCGTATCATTGTCACCCATCCTCCCTGATCTTGTGTCAGTTGTTGCCAAGCCATTCATGCCCCTTATGCTCTAACAAGGGAAGTCATCCATCCACTACTTAGTATCCCTCATTTCATTATCATCATCAGTGTCCATCTGTTAGTCGCTCTACTATTTTCTCCCGTGCCTCAGTTGAGATTCCCTTCTTACCTCACCTGTGGCGGACCTACTTCTGTCAACATCAGCTCATTTAGTCCAGAAGCCTGGTCTAGTGATCCAGGTGGATATTGGTGGCCACCCACCTATTCCACTTGGGCCCCCACCATTGTCTCTTTCAGTTTTTCAGTTTCGGCATAATTTACTATTTTTATCAGTTTTTCGGGTCCTGAACTTTCGGAGCCGTTTTGAGGCCTTAAACGATGTTTTTTGGGCATCATGCCTCCAGGGAATATCATTCCGTTTTGAAATGATATTTGTGGTGAAATTTTTATTCCTCGGATAGAGCTTTCTAATGATGTATCATGTGTGTCAAACGGAGATAGTATGCCAAAGTTACGTCCCTGGGAAGTTGAAACACCAATTTACCCAAACGGCCTAATGGCGCTAATCTCCTAGGTTAGGTTGATGTTTGTACCCTCCATTTTTTCGAATAATAAATAGGCCCCAGCCTCATTGTAGCTCGCCTGTAGGTTCAGAGCCGCCACATCTCTTCTTAGAGATAGCTACCAGCGCCCTAGCTAGTTTTATTTCCATTCTGTCTGTAAGCAAATTTCAGTTCTTTGATATTAATGAAATGAAGTGTTATTTCCACTGCATCTCTATATTTATGGTTATATGTTTATTATGTTGCATTCCTGCATAATTCTGGATCAGTGGTATTAGAGCGGTCTACTTTTTCTCGATCCTTCTTTGCATGTCTCCAACGAGGTCAGGGTATAAGGAGCTAGGGCTTGATCTGGTGGAACCTTTGCAAGATTAGCCTCGCAAACCTCGACGGATGCCCATGGGGGACGAAAAGAAAGACGAGGGAGCAGGAGATCCTATCAAAATATTGCTTGAGGAGGCCCTTGAAAAACAAAGGAATGCGATGATAGATAACTTTGTTTAGATCCTTCAACGGCTGCCCACTGGCGGCGCATCTGCATCCAGCAGCCACTCTGGAGGTGCGACTCCTTTTAAGGTACAAGTAAATTTTGACATTCCCATATTTGAGGGTCAAATAGACACAGATTTCGTAGATAGATGGTTGAATCTATTAGAAGGATATTTCTCTGTTCATGACTTTTCAGACCGGGAGAAGATTATTTTTTCACTCCTCAGAGCTACCCCCCATGTTAAGGACTGGTGGGAAACCTACTGTGAGAACAAGGACCAAAAAGAACCCTCTCTGTTCTTAGCCGTACCAACTTGGAATTCTTTCCGAGACGCCGTCAAGGAACAGTACTATCCCATGGGGAGCTATGAGGACAAGTACATACAATGGACCATGCTGCGACAACAAAGGGATCAAGATGTGCATGAGATGACGAATATGTTCCATACCCTGTGCACAAAGTTGGGTATCAAAGATTCAGAGAAACATTTGGTGCTAAAGTATCGAAGCTATCTGCATAGATACATTCAGGAGGAAATGGAGTTCCTTGACATCTCCTCGCTTGGTACGGCATACCGGTATGCTGCTAAGATTGAGCAGAAATTCAAACAGAAGAAGCGAGACTTTGGATCTGCGAATCAAAAGCAAGGGAAAGGTGCTTCAAAACCGCAGAACAAAGGATAGAGCCAAGGCATGGAAGCTAAATACAACCCGTCAAAGCCACAAGAAAAGAACAACACTACAAAGCCAAAAAAGGACACGGGAAAGTGGTGTGAGTTCCATAAGAGCTCCACTCACAACACAAGTGAGTGTTGGGCCAAGCAGTCGCTAGTGGCCGAGATGAGGGCTTCTGAGTCAGATGCATGCTCCGACTCTGAATCAAAACTTGAAAAGGGGAATGAAAAAGGGAAACAGATTATTGATGTGAAGCCCAATGCCACTGTTGCCACTACAAAGATCCAGAAGGAGGAACCGGAAGATCCAGAGGAGGAGGAACGTCTCTTCCACTCCCAGATGTGGGTAAAGGGCTCCCCTGTACAGTTCATTGTCGACAATGGGAGCCAAAAGAACCTCATTTCAGTAGACACCATGAAGCGGTTGGGTTTTCCGACCACAGCTCACCCACATCCATACACCATTGGGTGGCTTCACCAAGGACGAGATCTCCGCATCAGCTAGCAGTGCCGCCTTCCCTATAGCATCAAGCCCTTCACGGATGAGGTATTATGTGATGTTTCTCCTATTGATGTTTCTGATTGATTATTAAGAGAACCATACTTGTGGAAGCGCCATGCTGTGTATGAGTCTCGACCTCGTGCTGTCATTGTTACTTTGGGAAATAAGTTGTACAGGATACCAGAGGTACCACCTCCTGCGGCTATCTCTTTGGTTACTACAAAACAATGCAGTAAGCTGATTTCCCAAACCAGGAAATTCATTTTCCTGATGGTCCGCCCCCAGGGAAAGAAGAAGATTGTGGCAACGACCTCCAGATATGGCTCCTCTGCACGACAACAACAAATGGATAAGGTTGTGGAGGAGTACGGGAACATCTTCACCTCACCCATAGGGGTTCTTCTGCACTGTCAGGTCAAGCACCCAATTGATTTGACCCCAGGTGCGCCGCTACCCAATGGACCGATCTATCGGCGCTCTATTCTGGAGAATGATGAAATCAAGAGGCAGATTCAGGAGTTGTTGCAGAAAGGTCACATCAGACCAAGTTCATCACCCTGTGGGAGCCTGATCGTGTTGGTACAGAAGAAGGATGGGACGTGGAGACTCTGTATTGACTATCAGGTGCTGAACAAGATCACTGTCCGGAATAGGTACCCAATCCCATGGATTGATGACCTTCCGGACCAACTCAAAGGTGTAAAATATTTCAGCAAGATTGACCTGAAGTCCGGGTATCACCAGGTACCAATTGAACCCTCTGATGTGTGGAAGACTGCCTTCAAAGCCAAGGAAGGCCTTTTTGAATGGCTAGTCATGCCTTTCGGGTTGACGAATGCTCCCACAACCTTCATGAGGATGATGGATGACATATTGTGGCCATTCACCAACTCATTTGTAGTGGTTTACTTGGATGACATTCTGATCTTCAGCAAGACTTGGGAAGAGCACCTTCACCACATTTGACAGGTCCTCCAAACACTGCGGCAACACAAGTTGTGTGCCAATTTGTAGAATTTCATGTTTGGCATGACCTAGGTTCAGTATCTGGGATACATTATTGATGAAAGGGGGGTGCATGTGGATCCAGCCAAGATCCAAGTCATTCGAGATTGTCCAACCCCAACCACTATAACAGAGCTTCGCAGCTTTTTGGGTCTTGCTAATTTCTACCGTAGATTCGTGTTGGGATTCTCTCATATCACTTGGCCCTTGAGTCAAGTCACCAAGGGAGGAGCGAGAGAAAAATTATTTTGGTCGGAACCTCAACAGAAGGCGTTCATAGAATTGAAAAATCGCCTCTGTTCTGCCCCAGTGCTCACATTACCAGACTTGCAACAACAATTTAAGATCGAGACAGATGCCTCTGACTATGCTATTGGGGCAGTTCTTACTCAACAGGGACATCCAGTGGCATATCACAGTGAGACATTGTCTGAGACAATTTGCAAGTATCCCACCTATGAAAAAGAAATGTATTCCATTGTGAAAGCCTATCCACAATGGAAGCATTACATTTTGGGGAAGGAAACAATCATCCACATAGACTACCGGCCCCTACAGTTCATACAGACACAAGGGAAGTTGCAAAATGATCGCCATCAGAAGTGGTCCACATATCTGCAACAATTTCATTTGAACATCAAGTACAAGAAGGGTAGCACCAACAATTTTGCAGACTACCTCAGCCGACCACCGATCGTGGCGCTCACCATCGTGCTCAACTCTTGTGGGAATGAGACTTCTGATTGGTCGATTCTCTACGAGAGTGACCCAGAATTCGGCCACACTTACAAGGCACTCTTAGGGGGTATGAAAGTTCCAAATTTTCACCTCCAAGATGCACTTTTATGTCACCTGGGACATCTTTGTGTCCCTTCAAGCGAGCGTGCCAAGATGATATGGGAAGCGCACTACAGTCGAGTCGCTGGGCATTTCGGGGTCGAGAAAACAGTAGCAATACTATAGAAGTATTTCTATTGGCCGAACCTTCGAAAAGATGTCAAGAAGCACATCAGATCCTGCACTGCTTGTGCCATTGCCAAACCGACCATTAAGAAGCAAGGCCTATATACTCCACTACCTACCCCTAGTCGACCTTGGGAATCCATCTCCATGGATTACATGTCGGGCCTGCCTTCTACTAAGAATGGAAATGACTGTGTTTTCGTGGTCATTGACAGATTCTCGAAGATGGCCATTATGATGGCCTATAAGAAGAATATCACAGCAGAAGCCACTGCTAAACTCTTCTTTGAACGAGTGTGGGTGCACTTTGGGATCCCACAGTATATCATATCATATCGAGATAGCAGGTTCCTCAGCACATTTTGGTCCAGCCTCTGGTCAATGTTGGACAAAAATCTCACCAATTCCACAGCTTTCCATCCCCAAACAGATGGCCAGACAGAGGTCGTCAACAGAATGATTGTACACAATCTGCGCATGTACAATTCAAAGCATCCACGCACATGGGATGAGAGCCTCCCCTATGTACAACATAGTTATAATAGGGCTCTCCACAGTTCAATTGGCAATAGCCCCTTTTAGGTGGGCTTGGGATTCCCGCCATTATGTCCCATTGACATAGCCATGCCATTTGCAGCTGCTCAGGCCGATTCAGCTCATGTCTAGTCTGAAGTTGACAAAGCAAGTAGCTTCATCGAGCACATTCAACACATCCGCCAACAAGTTCATGATATATTTGACAGAGCCAATGCGAAGTACAAGCAGCACCATGATCAGCACCGAGAGTCGCACAACTTCCAGGTGGGCGACAAAGTATGGCTACATTTGCAGAAGGAGCGCCTCACTGGACCCCACCGCAAGCTCCGCCCGCTCCGATACGGGCCATACAATGTCACCAAGGCTATAGGGAACAATGCCTTCGAGCTTAGTATTCCTCCATTCCTTGGTCTGCACCTAGTCTTCAATGTGGATCGCCTTCGTCCTTACTTCCCACCTCTCCTGGACACCTCAGACATTGCAGAACAACTCACACCAACAGAGTTAAACCCAGACTGCATGGAACAGGCCACCACAGATTGTATCATGGACATGCAAATCAAGAACACTCACTAACATAAGATCCAACTCAGACGGTTGCCGTCGGCCAACCTCCCTCAAGAGCCAGGCAAGTGGTTCACCAGGGACCAAGTTTAGCAGAAGTTTCCTCATCTCATGGAGGAACTCAACGCAATGGGGACCATCGCTTCCTAAGGGGGAAGGAATGATCCAGTGGATATTGGGGGCCACCCGCCTATTCCACTTGGGGCCCCACCATTTTCTCTTTCAGTTTTTCGCCAAGATAATTTACATATTTTAAAGTGCTTTTCGTCCCTTGAACTTCGACGTTTTGAGGCCTTAAACGACATTTTTTGGGCATCGCGCCTCCAATGAATATCATTCCATTCCAAAATTATATTCATGGAGAAATTCGTATTCCTTAGATAGATCTTTCTAATGATGTATCATGTTCGTCAAACGGAGATAGTATGCCAAAGTTTTTTAACGTCCCTGGGAAGTTGAAATACCAATTTACCCAAACGGGGCCCATAGTTTTGGCGCTTCATCTCCTAGGGTTAGGTTTTTTGGATGTTTAGGATTCTCCATTATTTCTCAATAATAAATAGGCCCTCGGGCCTCATTGTAACTCAGTTTAGAGGCATGTAGCCGCAACATCTCTTCTCAGAGATAGCTACCAGTGCCCTAGCTAGTTTTATTTCCATTCTGTCTATAAGCAAATTTCAGTTCTTTGATATTAATGAAATGAAGTGTTATTTCTGCTGCATCTCTGTATTTATGGTTATATTTTTATTCTATTGCGTTCCTGCATAAGTCCGGATCATCTACGGGGTCGTGTACCTTGGTTTGAGCTCTTTTCAGCATGATCATGATCTATACACTTGATATTCCAGTGATGCAACAGTAGCTCTTGGTGATTCCCGGGTGTGTGTGAGATGTCTCAACCCTCATGAGGGGGTGGCCCTGTAGGTAGTCCCCCACATGCCCGGATGACTTCTTCATTTCAACCCTTGATCCATCTCCTCCCATTTTATGATATTGGCCTCAGCCGATTGCAACACCTGTTCGATTTGCATGCATCAGTCAGATTTTGTGAGCCCTTCCTCGTGTGTAGGGGGAATTTGGACATATTTATATCTCATGTACTAAAATCTTATTGTATAAGTCTTGATGGTTATTCCAGGCATAAAATGTATGTGGGATCCATCATTCTATTTTTCTGGCTCTTATTTATGCTGGCATATTCTTCATGGTTCGGTTCCTTGTTTACTGGACTTCTTATTCTTTGTACTTTGTCTCGGCGGGCATAGGTATGCCTCCCCCCCTGCCTTTAGCACAGGTACCACTTGATAAACTAGATACTTGTTGCACCTATAAGTCTCATCTCCTCAGGGTCTAGTCCTTTAGCACATTAGACTACCTTACATTTCTCTTTCTCACTTCCCTCTTGATGTCTAGTGATTGAGTTCTTACAACGTACTTCGGTCATACGATTTGCTCCTAACACTCGTACGTTGGGGGACAATTTGTTACACCATTTTTTGGTCATATAACCTATTAGTAATAGATGAACCCAAGTACACCATGTAAGACCAATTTTACCCTAAGTAAAATTGCTTTCACCATGTGAAATAACTTATTTGTTTATATTTCCCGGTCATATTTAACCCAAAACAAAGAAATTAATTAGATAAATCCTTATTTATTTAATTATTTCCTAAGAATAAGTTATTTAAATCATTATTTAAATAATATTCTTAGTTAAATTTTACTAAATCATCCATAAATAATTAAATAAACCTTTATTTATTCAATTATATTCCCATCATTTCCCTAAAATGATAAATAAATCATTTATTTATTTATTATTTATAAATAAAGGAATTAACCCAAGTCAAAAATCCTTTTCCCTCCAACAAATATAATAAAATATTCCTAAAGGGTGGTTCTAGAATTCAATTAATAATATTTTATTCATGCACCGAGTTCTAGACCGCCCTAATATTTTGTTTTAAATAGAAGGGTTTTCCCCTTTCATTAGTCACCTCCATTGCATTAGATCACTCTGGATCTATACTAGGTCACATTCTCCATTCTTGCCTTGTGAGCTCCCATTGAGTTCTATGTTTGTCTGGGTTTTCTACAACAAAAAGAGAGAGGAATTTTAGATCTAAATCGTTGAGGACTTTCAAGAACCCATCCCATTGAGGAGAATCGGAAAACACCTTTCTTGTTTTCCTCTCAGGTGCCCCCTTTTTAATATAATATAAAAATTCTTTCAAATACATTGTTCTTGTCTTGTCTATTGGATGCATGGAGCCACAATTTACTTTATCTTCTTAATGTCTTTTATGCTTAGATCTGGATTTGTGCAACATTATTTGGATCACCTAATTGCAGATTTAAAGATATTTGGTAGCCATAATCGATGTTAGGGCTATTTTTTATGCATAGCTAAAGTGATATTTTACGATGAAAGATTCATACTAACAATCTCCGATCAAAACTGGAATCAAAACACCATAGAGAAGCTCATGTCAAAATAACGCAGTCTATCAATAGAAACATCGATGTAGCTCAAGATGACATGGATTGCCACTGCCAAGTTACATATCAGAAGTAAAAAAGGGAGAGGCACTCTTCCAGGAGGTTAAAAGACACACTCCATGAGAAGAGGCTCCCAAAATACACTAGATCTCTACAGATCTAGACTCCCACTTGCTGCAGCTTGCAAGAGCAGCAAAACCCTCAATGGATCAGCACTACAATTGTAAGTAGAGCTTGGCCTCAAGCTTGATAGTGGATCAATTCAGAAAATACTCCTCCAAGAATCCTCAAAGGAAGAGGTGAAATCCCTGCATAGGAATCCCAAGCACAATCCTCCACTAAACAATAGAGAATAGTATTTGTCTAAGCAGACAAAATACTCAAAAATATGATCAATCAACAACCTTCTCTTGTTGCCTTCCCTCTCCTTTTATAAGATGAGAGCCTTTTCAAACCCTAAACCACCTTGATGAGTTAGCTCTTTTCACATGAGGAGCTTCCTTCAAAAAATGTGTTGTCCCTTTAGGAGATGAATTAAACCTAGACAACGCTGTAGATTTGGTCAAGTTTGACCCAATCTCACAACTCAAACACCTTTCACACCTGCAAGTGATTATTTGCATGGACCTGATTTAATTTTGTTCACATGGGCATTGATTTATTTAGTCTTCTTAGGAGTTTTAAATGTCCTCCTTTATTCATTTATTCATGTAATAGAAAATAAAACAAAAATGAATATTCCTCTTAGCTTAGGATAAGTAGGAATATTACAACATAGATCCAACCACTACACCAAAAGCTCGAACTTTTAGTGAGGGCAGAATCCCAAGGTGTTAAGGGTGGGCCTAACCCCACCGGAGCATCTGAGGGCAGGGACCCTTGTGCAACACCCCTCATTACATAGACCCAAACACGTGGTTGTGGGCCCTACCTGCACATGGGATATTACAACCCACCACGCTCCACGAGTCTTGACCTCGAGACCCTGGCTTTGATACCACATAGGTCCAACAACTACACCAAAAGCTCAAACTGTTAGTGAGGGCGGCATCCCAGGGTGTTAAGGGTGGGCCTAACCCCACCAGAGCATCTGAGGGTGGGGGCCATTGCACAACACCCCTCATTACATAGACCCAGACATGTGGTTGTGGGCCCTACCCACAGACAGGATATTACAGATAGAGCCTAAACAACATTTATCTAGTGATCCCTAAAGAGCTCCACTAAATGTGGAGGAGCTGAACCTAACTCTAGTTAGAATAGGAAAATTTCCCAAATTTGGGGCATGCTCCCAAATTACCACCACCCTAACCATGGAATTAAATGGATAGTTATGGGTTGGACACATGTCCCAAAACCTTGCGGTCTTGTTGTGGTTGGCGGAACTCCGTGCTAGAACTTCGAGATAAGGTTCCGATGACCATGTCATGTGACACATACAACTGGTAGAGAGTTAAACGCAGTGAAGGATTGGTTGTTAAATGACCGTAACTATTGGGGTCTAATCCGCCATGTGACCATAAAATTTAACAACCGTTGGTGGTTAGTATTAGTGCCTGGTTTTGATCCATGGCCACATGTGGAGGGTTTTGGCCTCAGATTTGGCCCCTCCTGGCCCCCCGTACATGCAATCAACACAGTTTAAATTGATGCGGGGAACTATAGAGTTAAGAAACAACTCATAGCCTAGTTGTTTAAGACGTGGGCGCGCTATGGACGTGGTCGTGAGGTCAACTCTGGTGGAGTCTAAGAAAAAATTTTAAACCACCAAACCTGGGCCACATGGCGGCCTCTGGGCCTACTACGTGGAGCCTCTGATTGGTCAACAAACCTTATGCCTAATTAAACTGTGACACATGTCCTTCTGTAATTTCCCTGGAAGGGAATATTATAAGGGATATTCTAAGAATATTCTAGGAATATTCCTTGGAATATTCTCCTTTTTTTGACTTTTCAAAACCTATTCAAACTTGGTCAAAAGCCGGAAATTATAGTTTACTGGACTATTCAAATCGCGTAACTTCTTCATACGGTGTCGGTTTTTCGAACCGTTTACGACACTGGAATTAGGAAGACGAGATATATCTGGTCGCTCAAGTTCGACACACTTCCAAACACATTTAATTTTGAGCTATCACTTAGGTCCTTAATCCAAATCTGATCAGGGCACCAAAGGATTGGAAAGTAAAACCTCACTCCTATCCATCAAGATCCATACTTTAATAGAGAAATGGCATAGAAATTAGCTCAGTTCAGTGCTAAACAAAAATACATATGCTCAATTGGAAATCTTTGTTGAAGATATTTTGAGAGAGAATTCCACATGTTTTGAGTGATAAGTAAAGCATTACAAATCTTAGCTATAGTCACCTCCCAATAATTTATAACAGTAAATTGTTAGTTATGTTGGATATTTTTTATGTTTCCTCCGTATATCCTTAACCTATTAAGAACATCACATACTAGCCCTGTTAAGGGGTATTCCTCCCCAGCCACAATATTTTATGCAACTTCCAATGTTGAATAAAAACCTTGAGATTTTTTTTGCTGCAAAAAAATCGTTTATATAAGAGATTAACCCCTAAAATTAATGTCTTCCATGAATGGATCAAGACTCCATCTAGAATTTTATGGAAAAATAAAACTTAAAAGATGTAGTTTACACAAGGGATTTTGGTTAGAAAATTTGGCATTAAAATATATATATATATATATATATATAAATTCCTATGGCTACAAAATTACATGAGGTTGTGAAACTGCAATTTGTTTTACTTGTAGGATTATGCATAATTCATGTAGGTAAATAGAATAAATTTATGAAGGGATTCAATATGTAATACCTTGCATTTCGAGGTCTCATGTAGTCACTTTCAACTCTTCCTGTTTTAAAGCAATTTCCTTTCATTTATTATTTTTAACTCCCCATTTGGATTCTTGGGCCAAATGCATGATAAACCATCACTTTATCATCTTCAATAACTGGACAATGAGTTTCCTTTTCTATTATCCCAAGATATAAAAGTTCATAGTTAGTTTTCCACTATGGAAGGTCATTTTGATCTGTAAAAATACATAAGGATTGGTAATAATATCATCCAAGATACTTTTGATAAGATGATATTCTTATATTGTACACTCGTTATAGTATTATTGAGCTCTAACCTGACGACCTTCTTCTTGGTTAATGGCTCTCAAAAGAGTGTCGATGTTTGGAATTTTTTTCCTAAGTCTCTATTGTTGAGCCTCAAAATATTGATTTTGTAACAAGAATCTTTTATTTTGTTTTAACAACATCGGATATGTAGGGCTAGAAAATATAAATGGTCTAGGAATTAAAACCTTACCTTTCAACTTTCATTTCTTCACCTTGTTGCCGAAAATTCCCATTTTAAATTGCATATCATCCTCTTCTATTGGGTAGTCGATTTCACTCTGAAATGGAAAATTTTCAACACAAGTGTTGCCTCTATCCATATCCACAGGCTCAAATTTTAGCTCTGAACTTGATTCATCATCACTAGTGATATCAATAGGAATTCCCTCAGTTTGTTTACCCTTTTCCTACTGAAATTATTTATTGGTAGCATCGCCTAGGGCTCACTTTTTTAGTGGAATCCTTCTTACGTATAGCTATGAATTTATTCATGAGTGGTAATAATGATGCTCTCAGTTTGAGTTTTCATCCTTGCAAAAATATCCCCCATAAAATCACAATTTGGCTCAACTCATCCATGACAATAATTTTGATGAGCCCTTGATGAAAAATTTCAAATTCAGGGTTCTTCCTTTTTCGGATGGTTGTGCCCATTTTAGTTAGACTCTCTAGTAAGAAGTAGGTCATATTCATAGGTTTCGTCCTATCCAAGTTCATAAGGATGTGAATATGGTAATGATAGAATTTATTGAAGTGTGCTTCACATGTAATGGACTTTTGCACAAAGTATATGACATCACACCATACAGGTTGCAAGAATTATCTTTTGGGATCCCTTGCCTCAAGTCAGGTAATGATGATGGGTCTTCCAAAAAATGATGTCAACTTTAATTTGGAATTTTAATATTTTTATACCACTTCTCACTTTTCAAAGGAAGGCTAGTGCTTGTTGCTAGTGTTTCTTCAATCATAGGAATAGTGATCATTCAAATCAAAGCTCTATATCAATTGAAATTTTTATAAAACTATAAGGTAATTTGAGTGTCGAATCCTTGGAATTTCTCCAAGAACAAGATCCACTATGCCCAAACAAAATATCCCATGTGGCCTGGTTGGTTAATTGTTGAAACATTGTCAAGTTTCATTCAAACTATGTATCCCACCATCATATTCTTTTATTATTTTAATGTTGAGTGCTTTACTATGGTTTGTATACCACCCTAACTCTAGACTTGATGCAGACTATAACCCTATTACTCTACGTTAGAAATTTTTTAAACAAATACTATGATGATCCTCCTCAAAATTGCACATAATTATCTCTTGTTGCAAATTATTGACCGTTTTGTTTGTATCATTATGATTTGGTTCTACTTTCATTGATCATGTGGAGAGGCATGCTACGAAATGATTCCACATGTTGTGAAATTGCACGAGCTACAAATTGATCTGATTGCTATGAAATATCGCTATAGTTATGATATGCCACGTAATTTTATTGTTTAAATTATGGAAACGTAATGTCAAATGGGCCAAATTATCTTAGTATAATATGTTATATCAACTTTAGGTGGTTTTAGACAAGGTATTATGTAGGTAGATATTATGTTAGGAATGTTGGAATTGTAGCATTGGCATTGAGATCAACAAGGTGTTGATGTTGTTCACCATATGCCTTATGTCTACCTAATCGTGATAGTAGTACTCATGATGTGTGATGAGTGTTTGGTATTTGTAGTATTCGGATTGATGGTCTTGTTGCTTGAAATTGATGTTAACATACTTATGACTAGACCCAATGAAAAATGGATGCTGAGTAGAGATGGATTTAAGACATGTTGTGTTGGTTGAATATGTTTTTGTTGCAGGAGATTAGATTTCTTCTACAAGTATTGTATGTGCCTCTACATGTGTTCGAAGAATTGGAGTTCTTTCTACATGTATTGAGATGTTTCTACATGTGTTGTAGGTGCCTCTATCCTTGTTGAAGGTAGGTGGATGACTTCATGCTGTTGTTGCAAGATTTGAGGATGCTGCTATAAGAGTTAGAGATGTTGTTACGGGTGGAGGAGGTTCTTGGACATGTTGTGGCTGTTTCTTGAGGAGATGGAGGTGTTGGCCATGGTGATGAGGTTGGAAGACTAGGGATTGTATGTAATTTACTTTTTGCAGATCTTATTGGCCTATATAATCATTTGTAGACTTGTTACATTGTCTTGGAGGTGTGTTTAGAATATGATAAAGGTATCACTAAATTTTGGCAGAGTATTGAGATGATTTGATTTATTTTTCCTTAATCCTCTACCCAAGTTGCATGGATGATGGGTCATTATTGTGACTGAAAGGCTCTAGTTGTTGGGAGACATGCCTATGAATGTGACCAGTCGAATTTTCACAATCTTGTGCATGAAACTGAAGAAAAACAGAAAAATATCTTTAGATTCTTTGTGCATCTCAACTTATTTTGGTATTTTGGCTATTTTCTTGATCCAAAGATTTTAGTATATGGTCAAGAAAGAAGTGGGGCCTATAGAAGCTAATAAAAGTTTAAAATATCAAAAAATCAAGTCAATTTAGTGGCTTGGTATAGTCAATGATCTGAATCCAAATCAAATCAATCATATGAAAAAAAATTGTGGACCTCAATAGTTATTGGTAATTATTGAGTTGAGCACCTCAATTCATCCATATATTTGAGAAATCTCAAAGATAGTATTTTTTATTCTCTTCATGTTTTGAGTGATTTTGAGAGTGGAGAAGAGTGTGCAAGATTTTTGAGTTGTATTGTAGAATTATGACGGAGTTTGCAGATGTTTCCACAGATAGAAGAATATGTTTCAACCATAATATTTGTGTAGTGAGTGAGAAGGTGAAGTGTGGTGGTAGAAGTGTGTGGAGAGATTATGTTTCATTTTGTGGTTTATTTAGAGATTGGATATTTTTTTTTCATTGTGTTCTTTGATGATATGTTGCTTAGAGCTCATGTTGACTAGTTCTCAGTTCTAGTTTGACATGTATGAAACAAAAAATACATAGATGTGTGGAATTGGGTGATTCCAGTGAAATCAATGTAAGTGAGAAATTTTCTCAATCCAATGGTGTTTTAATAGTTAGACATAAATTGGGTGAGGCTCATTAGTTTTGGTGGCTTCCAGTAGATCAGAGTCTGTAGAGTTGATTGATAGTTTAGTAGTAACCAAGCAATGATCGTTGATCGTGGTGCCCTTCAATAGATGGCAATCCGTAGATCCACATGAGAAAGAGTATCCCTTTGATATTAGCCATGTATATCTCTATGTAAATAATTTTCTTAACTAATAGAATATTTGAGAAGCACAACAACAACGAGTGGGTTTTTTTCCTGGAGAGGGTTTTCCACCAAGAATATTTGTGTCCATTGTGTTGATTTATTTCATTATTTCATGTTATATTTGATGCTTTGATCTCTATTTTTTTGTTTTAGTTTATGCATGGTTAAAGAATAATTAATTGGAGAAAATATTTATAAGTGCCATCACTTATGATTCAACCCCACCTCTCCCCCCCCCCCCCCCCCCCCCACCCCCCCAAGTAGTGATATAGTTTCTAATGTGAGCCTCTCAGTTGCAGCTTAATCATTGGAGGGTGGATCTTGGATTTTTTGGCAGATTATTGCAAAATTTCAAATGGATTGGCAATGAATGCCAATGCTTCAAGAAGGTAAATTTTCAACTTGGAGGATAAAATTGGATTCATATATTGTATCTCTTGATGAAAATATTTTGCTATCAATAGTGTATGGAGTTAGAGATGAATTTGATGATATGGATAAAAATATTGTTTTGCATAATATTCCAAAATATGATAGCATGTATGTGAGAAAATGTGATACTGCAAAAGATATGTTGGGTAGGTTGCAAATTTTGTATCTTGGAAGAAAATTGTAGATTTCAGGATTGGAGAAAAATGCAAGGGTTCCAACACATATTGTAGTGGTAAATCAAGTTTCTTCAGAAGATTAAGATGAAGGTCCTAGTGATAGAAATAATGATTGAGGGGATGATCTATATGGAAAATAAGAATAAATCTGTAGAAAATAGGAAGAGAAACAAAATATAATGGTGTTAGAAGTAGAGATTCAAAGGCTCATGGCTGAAAATAAAGATCAGCATATGTTGTTGAAAATGTTTAATGAAAAGGAATGTGAATTCAATGAAGAAATTTGTAATGTTCCCAATTTTAGCCTCAAGCTAAAATGGAACATTATAGTTTCATATTTTCATTTTGTTGAATAAAAGTGGGTAAAGTGACTCATTCAAGTAATAAACAGGAATAAAATCCCTTACAATGTGAAAAGGGATCATCGTGGAGCTAGATTTCACACCCTCATGTGTGGAAGAGGTTAAAATGCAAATGGACAAGGCCTAATTGACCAAGTCAAACTGCGTTGGCATGAGTTGGCAAGAACTAGGTGGGACAACGTAGTTTTAGTGGAGGAATATTACATGGGGAGGGAAAATTATAGAGGAAGGAATATGGAGAATTTGTTGTGTTTAAAAGAGGAGCAAGGAACCCATTGAGATTATCTTAGATCATTTGATTATTTGTTTATTCAGACAAATTGCTGCCTCTTGCTGTTCAGCAGAGCTGCAGTGCCCTTGGGCACGAGGGAGTCCTGTTTAGGATTTCCTCTCTTTATTGAGTAGCTCATGAAGGATTGTACTCATCCTCCACATTTCAGCATTCAGGCCATAGAGTCAGCCTACTCCATCATCGAAGTGTCTGTAACAGATTATTGTGAAGTGTTGTGAGATGTTGCTGGGAGGTTTCCTACAACACCATTTTGAGCTAATATTTTAGAGGAGGGAGATTCTCTACTTCCGAGAGGCTATTGAGGATGGTTCCAGAGCTTATTCCACTATCTTTGGCTGAAGGCCAACCACTACCATCAGTTACAGTGCATGCCCTCTCATAGACTGCGTTCTTGTTGGAGCATATTTGCAGTGAGGGTGTTGCAGACATTTTAGAGGGTGGGATCTTGGGTGTAGGGATCAGCCTTGCACTTCAAATTTCAAAAGGAGAAGGGCTGTTCATAAGCTTTATCCATTCAGCCTTCTCCATTCCATTCCATGTATTGAGTTGCTGCTGCTACCCAGCAACTCCGACATTTTTGCAGTTTTGCATATTTCATCCAATCCTTCTAGGATTGACTTGAGGTAGTGATTGGGAGCTTAGATATTCTCTCCCAATAATGTATGAGCCATATATATGCAGATCCTATGATTTTTTTCACTCAGTGTAGCATTATCCCCCATGTGACTGCGCAGTCCCTATTCATGGGAATTCTGCTATGGAGCAACACTTTGTATTTTGGCATATTTTTTCATGAAAGGCTTATTTCCTTGTTCTTTTGATGTTCTTGTATCATTTTGCTGCTGATATTCATAATAAAATGGCTCAATGTTTTTCATACATTTTGGCATAATTTTTATTCACCGCTATTTCCAGTTTATGTCTTATATTGTTGTAGCTACATTTTTGGGTTATCTTTCAAGATTCCCAATCTTGTTGTATTTCCCTCTAGGGGATATTGTCCCTTGACAACACTCTATATACAGAGTTTGATAGTGGGCCAGGAAGCCTCTAGAGCTCATCCTTCTTTATGAAGGTGACAAATCTAATAAATTCCCCTTCAATCCATCTCTGGAATAGATTTTCTTGTCGATTGAAAATGTTTCTGAAAAAGGAATATTACAAAATTTCACATCTAAAAGCTTAGCTGGAAGAAGGAAGAAAAAATATAATTGGAATAATGAAGCAATACAACGAGTTGGAGGATGAGTGCCAAAAATTGAAGGCTGAAGCAATTTCTGAAAGGAAAGAATTAGAGAGTTTCAGATATAACACTCAAGTTTCTACAAGACAATCAGAAATTGTCAGAGCAACTAGTACCAATGAGAAAATGGAGAATCATGAGAAAAATCACCATCCATTCAAGAAGTAGAATAACAATCATAGAAGGTCAAATAAGAAGAATGAAATTGGAAGATTTTATAATTATGGAATATATGCACATATAGCAGCAATTTGCAGTAATGGTGAGATCAAACCCTCCCCTCAAAAGAAGCAGCCAAATGAGATGCAATATCAAGCATGCACAAAAATAATATCTCCATCCATAAGGTATAATAGTCATTTTTATGGTTGTTGTTTCTCATGCACTGATTTTGGGCATAGGGCTATTAATTGCAGGGCACATGCAAGGAATAAAAATCAGATCAACATAATATATCAACATATTCCTTAGTTTCTTGGTCACATTAGATGTTTTGAGTGTAACAATAGTGGCCACAAGGCCAAATTTTTCAAAATTCCCTTGTGTTATAGGAGATAAAACTATAGAGAGAAGAATATGTAATGTCAACTTTGTTGGAAATATGATGCAATGTGTTGTCCTTCATGGCAACCTACTTGATGAAGTTTTCCTTGATGGAAACCTACTTGATGAGTTTCCTATGAAAGGGGGGAGATTGTTGGAAATATGTTCCTTGTATCTTACTATATTGAATTGATTATCCTTGATGGCAGCTCTCTGACAAAGGATGCAAATAATGACTGTATGACAAACTCAGAAGGAGCTTTGATTTTAGTGAGAAAATGTATGGCTCTTTAGCAGGTGTTGTGGCATGCAATCACCTTTGCACAGATCACATATGTGAATCGATCAGGGTTTATAAACAACTCTTGAATAAACCCTGTGGCAAGGGTTCGAAATTAAAATATTCAGTATATAAATTGAAGGAATTAATGGTTGTGGAGATATGATGGTTTTGAATGTAGCAAAGATTATAATTGTAGAACTTGAATGTGCAGTTAGAAGCGGAACTGTGACAGGGTAGAACTCCGAACATGCAATGGAAGGTTGATATATTATAGCATAATGACATTGTATTGTGTCGAGGTCGGAAGGCAGAAACCGATGTATGTATGCATCCTGATGGAGGATAAAGGAAATCCTGTGTATGATTGAGTTCTGGTCATACTCTATCTCTGTGCATACACAAGAATGTTTGACTCTGCAGTTAATGTACTCCATCCCTGTGTTAATTTATATAACGGTTGTATGTACTTCAGTCATGGCAAAGTGAAGTGAATTTTCATAGTGGATGGGAGCTCAATTCCTGAGGGGTAGCATATGTCGAGCGACTGGAGGAAGAGTGCATTTACAGAGAGATAGAGTACTGCGGAGGCACTCCTCTGTATGAAAAGATCATCGGGCTTGTGCTACCACAGTTAACAACAGTCGTCGATATGTGGTCAACGCCCGATGGATGGGTCAACTCCGGAGGCACCCCTCCATGTTAACCACCGGGCTGTTTTTTCTCCCGCTAACCGTTGATCTCAGATCAGACGACGAAACACAAAGTTGGATGGAACCAGGAATAGAAGGGAAAAACCACGAAAAGAGAACAGTAAAGGTGGTTTGTGGTTTTTATTGCACCGCTCTCAATAGGCAAGCGGTATTTTAATTTTGGGAGTGATTCCATAGACTATTTGACACGTGGCATAGGCAGGACCCCTAAAACCGCCAATTAATGTGCGCCATCGCATGTTAATGTTCGACCAAAGAAACCGAGAGATATTGTCATGTTCCGTCAATCTGGAGGGAAGCCATCAGATGGTGATCACTTGATGAAGAGGCATGGATGATAATTAAGCTGCATGGAAACTAACCACAGTACGGCAGGCCATCGCACGTTAACGGTCGACATCGAAGGTTGAGCGATATGAATATACGCCGTTGATCTGGAAACTTGCTAATCTAACGGTGATCGGACGCTGGACCTACACGAAGTTTACTTATGGTACCGTGCGTGCATTGGATTGGCTATTGACTATATTTGTGGGCCCGGGGTCAAAGGTTTATCGTAAGATTAATTTACTTGGAAGCGTTGGATATTTCTATAAAGTTCGAAGGGTTAAACTTTAGATATAAGCCTTGGGAATTCAAAAGTTGTAAATATATTTATTTGTCAATTTCTTTAAAATTAATAAATAAATTAAAAAGAGATCAAAAGCCCCGTGGGATAAAATAAAAGGAATACTGACAGAGGAATACCATTAGCGGTTCGTGTTTTTGACTCATGGTTTTAATAAAGGCAAAACTATATAAGGAGAAGAAAAATAGAGAACGAAGTGTGTATTGTAAGGGTGGTGAACGAAAAATTTCTCCAAGGAATATCTGTATGGGCGAGCTCTGTTCTTAACTGATAAATATGAAACTATGATGCACCCATGGATAAAATGATTTGACGATGATGAATCTCTGGTTTTGAATGACGGACGAAATCATGAAGAACTGGTGTGAGTGTACTGAATGAATAAATCTGGTGGCTTGCAAGGTATGTCATGTGGAAACTGGTGGATCTAGTATGAAAATTGATGAAATGTGGTCTGCAGTAGTGCTAAGGGTCAAAGCCTTCAGTGAGGGGGTTGTAGCTCCCTTCCAGTGGTAGTTGGTAAACGAGAGCAGGGGGTAGTAGCTCCCTTCTAAGAGAGGCTGGTAAACGAGAGCAGGGGGTAGTAACTCCCTTCCAGGAGATGCTGGTAAATGAGAGAAGGTTGTAGCTTTTTGCAGGTGGGTGCCTACGTGCTGGTATAAGTCTGCACCATCATATATTGTAAGAAGTTTTCTCTATAATAAATATTGAAGACTGAGATTATAGCAGCAGTGGTTTTCTCCCAAATTGGGTTTCCACCTTAAATCCTGGTGTTCATATGTGTTGTTTATGTTTGATGGTTTGTTCTGTTATTTATGTTCATGCTTAATGCTTATCTGATGCAATGCTCTAAGTAAAGACATAATAAGATATCTGGACATACATGTTGGATGCAGTACTATAACATATGGTTTTAAGAGAAAGAAAAGAAAAATTGTTCGGCCCTAAATACTGATTCACCCACCCTCTCAGTATTTTTCCCAACAATTGGTATCAGAGTAGGTCCTTCTGAAAAATATTAGCTGCTAGAAGGAAGATCAAACAAGATGAGCAATCAAGATGGAACAGCATCTATCAGGCCTCCGCTCTTTAATGGAAACAATTTAATCTTCTGGAAAACAAGGATGAGATCCTATCTTCAGTCTCTGGGAGCAGAGGTATGGGAAATTGTTGAAGAAGGATATCAATATCCAGCTGTAGTACCAACAGATCTGACGGAAAGAAAGAATTATGAAACAAATGCAAAGGTGGTCAATGCTCTATTGGGAAGTCTAACTGAATCAGAATTTTTCAAAGTCATGCAGTTGAATACGGCAAAGACAATATGGGACAAAATTATTCTAAGTTATGAAGGTGATGCAAAGGTAAAAAGTGCTAAACTCCAAACTCTCAGAATTCAATATGAGAAACTAAAAATGGATAATGAGGAGAGAATTGCCAATTTATTTTTACGTCTTGATGATATTGTAAATCGTATGAGAAATCTGGGAGAAACAATAACTTAATCTACTTTGGTTGAGAAATTCCTAAGATCACTAACGACAAAATTTGAGTCAAAAGTATCTGCTCTTGAAGAAAAGCAGGATCTTCAAAATCTTTTTGTGGTGCAACTTCATGGCATACTAACTGCATATGAAATGAGAAGAGGAGGACCATCTAAAGTCAAAGAAGCAGTCTTTAGAACTTCTACAAAAGGGAAGGAAGTACACAAAATAGAAGGATCAAGATATATCTCAGAAGAAGATGAGATAAACTTTGTAAAGAAAATTCAACTTGGCACAGGACAATTTAGAGGTAAGCTTCCTTTCAAATGTTTTGATTATGGAAGAGTTGGTCATTATGTTGCTAAGTGTCCTTATAAAGAAACACATAAAAAAGGGAAGGAAGTAGCAAAAAGGAATAAGAATCATTTTAGCACTAGAAAGAGTTACTATACTCATGAAGACAGTGATGGGTTATCTGATAGTGAGGAAGAATGTGAACAAGATCTTAGACTTCTCATGGCATTTGAAAAATAATCTAGAGAAGAAAAGGATACTTTTGTGGATGCTCTAGAAGACAGTGATTTTCTTGATGAAAACAATAAACTTAAAATTTGCTTAGAAGAAGTTAAAATAACAATAGAAACTCTGAAAAATCAGCTTAAAGAAAAAGAGAAACACAATGAGAAATTAGAGTGTGAAGTAGTAAGTCTAAGAAAAGAACTTGAGAAAGTAAAGACTCTGAATCTTAGATTTTCTAAAGGATCTGAAACCTTAGATGAGATTATCAAGGTACAACGTTCTCCTCTTATAAAGATAGGTCTTGGATATATCAAAGAATCATCTCAGGCTTTAGCACCAAATTATCTAAAAGCAATTACAGCTGGTTTACAACATGCTGCCACTTAGCAAGGGAATAAAGAATATTTAAAAGGAAAGCATGATCATCTCAATTCAAAGAACACTAACAGGAATGTCTTTCAAAGAGACACCAATCAACAGATAAATTCATGTAGAATATTTTATGATCGTAGAACTTTCTTCTTTAATGGATAATGTTTCTCATGTCACAATTTTGGTCATAAATTTGTTCAATGTGTTGCATATAAAACCATCATGAAAAGTGAAGCAAGAAAGAAAAGGATTGATATTGAAACAAAGAGGAATACTTATAAAAACTTTTCTCCTCTTCAAAATGAAGTTGAATGTGCTTATTACAATAACTTTGGCTATGAAGAATCTGAATGTAGGAGCAAAGTTCAGCCAAAAGAACATGTTCCTTCAAGCTCCAAAGTATGGAAAAAGAAGGAATTACAGGTTGAAAATTGTGGCATAGCATTATTTGCAGAAGATGAAGAAAGCCAATGGTACATTGATAGTGGATGCTCAAGACACATGAAAGGTGATAAAGACAAAATTCTTGCATATAGTGCTCTAGAAAAGGAAAATAATGTTACATTTGGAAATGATACTCTTGCGATCATTAAGGGAAAAGGGTCTGTTTTTCTAAAAGAAAGGGTGAAAGCTAATGAAGTCATGTATGTGGATGGATTAAAGCATAACTTGTTAAGTGTAAGTCAAATGTGTGATCAAGGAACTGAAGTTGTCTTTAGTTCAAACAACTTGTATATATTGAAGAACTGCAAAGAATAATGTTATTTGAGTAAATCTTCAAAAAATTGGCTATGGCATAGAAGGTTGGGGCATCTGAGCTTCTCTCAAATCAACAAATCAAGAAGACTTAAAGCTGTTCGTGATCTTCCCAATATTACTCTACCTGAAAATATCATATGTAAATCTTGCCAATTCAGTAAGCAAACTAGAGTACAATTTAATGCCAAGGAAGGATCATCAAGTAAACCTCTTGAACTCATTCATACTGACATATGTGGATCTATGAGGAAAAATTCACCACGTGGTGAAGAATAATATATCTTATTCATTGATGATTTCTCTAGAATGTGTTGGATTGGGCTGCTTAAACAAAAAGATGAAGCATTTGAGAAGTTTCAGATCTTCAAAGCACTAGTTGAGAATGAATTAGATCTAAAAATCAATTGTCTCAGATCTGATCGAGGAGGAGAATATACATCAGATGAATTCCTTGAATTTTGTGAACAACATGGCATAAAAAGATAGTTTTCTGTAGTTGGCACTCCACAACAAAATGGTGTTGCAGAAAGAATGAATAGAACAGTTCAAAAAATGGCTAGAGCTATGCTTGATGATTCCGGAACACCTGACACATTTTGGGGAGAAGCAACACATATAGCAGTAAACATTCTCAACAAGGCACATGTTCGTGTAAATAGTGATAAAACTCCATATGAACTCTGGTATGGTAATCCTCCCACTATAAAGAATTTTATAATTTTTGGAAGAAAATTCTTTATCAAGAATAATGATGAAAAACTTGGCAAGTTTGAACCCAAAGTAGATGAAGGAATATTTCTTGGTTACTCCTATAGGAGTAGGGCATATAAATGTTACAATAAAAGACTTCGGAATATTGTTGAATTTATTGATGTTGTTATTGATGATTCTCCTACAGCTCCAAAAGAAGAAAAGAAAACAACAGATGAAGATGATGATGACACATATCCTTCTACATCAAATAGTAATGATACAAACAGTGAACCAAGTGAAGAACCTGAAGATGATTTTTCTGAAAAGGCTCCCTCCAGATATGTTCAAAAGAATCATCCATCATTAAAATTTTGGGAGAAAAGGGATTGGGTGTACAAACAAGAAGGACTCTTGTGGGATCTTCTAGCAATCTGGCATTTCTGTCCACTATTGAACCTCACAGTGTTAGTCAAGCTAGCAAATATGAATGTTGGATTCAAGCCATGAATGAAGAGCTTGATCAAATTGAAAATAATCTCACTTGGGAATTAGTACCAAGACCTCATGACAAAAATGTCATTGGAACTAAATGGATATTCAAAAACAAGTTAAATGAGAATGGGGATGTTATAAGAAATAAAGCTAGAGTCGTTTGCAAGAGGTATGCTCAACAAGAAGGTATAGACTTTGAAGAAACCTTTGCTCCTATAGCCAAACTTGAAGCCATAAGAATGTTTCTTGCTTTTTCAAGCTTCCAACAAATCAAAGTTTATCAAATGGATGTTAAATCTGCTTTTCTCAATGGTGATCTAGAAGAAGAAGTTTATATAGAACAACTAGAAGGATTCATTTTTGGAAATGATGAAAAACTTGTTTGTAGACTTAAAAAGGCTCTATATGATCTCAAACAAGCTCCAAGGGCATGGTACTATCGTCTTGACAAATATCTTCATCAACAAGGATTTTCAAAGGGGTCTGCTGATAGCAACTTATACACAAAAAATGAAAATGACAAACTATTGATTGTGGTTGTATATGTTGATGATATCATTTTTGGAAGTAATGAAGAGTCTATGAGTCAGAAATTTGCTTCTGATATGCAGCAAGAATTTGAAATGTCTTTACTTGGGGAACTAACATTCTTTCTTGGATTGCAAGTGCAACAAGCAACAGATGGCATTTTCTTATCACAAGCAAAATACCTTAAGCAAATCCTGAAGAAGTATGGCATGGAAGATTGCAAACCTGTAAGTACACCAATGATAATCAGATGTAATCTCAGTTCTAGTGATGATTCCCCCATGGTGAATCAACCAGAATATAGATCTATGATAGGAAGTCTACTTTATCTCACTGGGACAAGACCAGACATTATGCATGCAGTTGGGATTGTTGGACGATTTCAAGCCAATCCAAAAGAGTCTCACCTTCAGGCTGTGAAAATAATATTCAAATATCTACAAGGAACTCAAGATTTTGGACTATGGTATCCAAAGAATGCTGATCTTACTCTTCATGCATACACTGATGCAGATTGGGCTGGAAGTGTTGATGATCGGAAAAGCGCTAGTGGTGGTGCATTCTATATGGGGCCCCAGTTAGTATCTTGGTTCAGCAAGAAGAAAAGCTCTATTTCCTTATCTACAACAGAAGCAGAATATGTGGCTGCAGCATCATGTTGCACTCAACTTCTCTGGATGATGCAAACCCTACAAGACTTTCAAATCAAATGTTCACCTCCTATCTCCATTATGTGTGATAATACAAGTGCCATCAATATCTCAAAGAATCCTGTTATGCATTCCAAGACCAAGCACATTCCCATCAAATATCACTTCTTACGTGAACAAGTGCTTAAACAAAAGGTGAAATTGGAGTATGTTTCCTCCAAAGAACAAGTTGTTGATATATTTATCAAACCTCTACCCAGGGAAGTGTTCGAATATCTCAAACAGAAACTGGGAGTAGTCTCTGCCATGTAGAGGACCAGGTCTACTTAAATACAAAATATTAAATTGGGTATGAGGTGCTGTTGGGCATCTCTGAATGCACAGGCTAAAGGGGAGCATTGTTCATGTGAAAAAAATTCTTTATTGGCATAATAATTATTTGTTGTAGTTTGATATCATTGTATAAGTCATTTTTGTTATCTCATCAAATACTATGTTTGAAGATTCAACATGAACTCAGGGGGAGCATGGTAACTTCAGTGCACATCAGATCTACAGAGATCTTCTTTCTACAAGGGAAGAAAAACCTTGTTTTGGTTTTTGATCTGCCCCTTGCCCTTGATGTCAAAGGGGGAGAGTATCATGGTGTTTGAATAATGGTTATATTCAATGTATCTATCTGTTGTGGTGATCAAACACCATCATGGTTTCCATCAAGTCCAAAGGGGGAGATTGTTGGCAATATGATGCAATGTGTTGTCCTTGATGGCAACCTACTTGATGAAGTTGATGGCAACCTACTTGATGAAGTTGTCCTTGATGGAAACCTACTTGATGATTTGCCTATGAAAGGGGGGAGATTGTTGGTAATATGTTTCTTGTATCCTACTATATTGAATTGATTATCCTTGATGATAGCTCTCTGACAAAGGATGTAGATAATGACTGTATGACGAACTCAGAAGGAGCTTTGATTTTAGTGAGAAAATGTATGGCTCTTTAGCAGGTGTTGTGGCATGCAATCACCTGTGCACAGATCACATATGTGAATCAATCAGGGTTTATAAACAGCTCTTGAATAAACCCTATGGCAAGGGTTCGAAATTAAAAGATTCAGTATATAAATTGAAGGAATTAATGGTTGCAGAGATATGATGGTTTTGAATGTAGCAAAGATTATAATTGCAAAACTTGAATGTGCAGTTAGAAGCAGAACTGTGACAGGGTAGAACTCCAAACATGCAATGGAAGGTTGATATATTATAGCAGAATGACATTGTATTGTGTCGAGGTTAGAAGGCAGCAACCGGTGTATGTATGCATCCTGATGGAGGATAAAGGAAATCCTGTGTATGATTAAGTTCTGGTGATACTCTATCTCTGTGCATACACAAGAATGTTTGACTCTGCAGTTAATGTACTCCGTCCCTGTGTTAATTTATATAACTGCTGTATGTACTTCAGTCACGGCACAGTGAAGGGAATTTGCATAGTGGATGGGAGCTCAATTCCTGAGGGGTAGCATATGTCGAGCGACTGGAGGAAGAGTGCATTTACAGAGAGACAGAGTACTGCGGAGGTACTCCTCTATAGGGAAATATCATCGGGCTTGTGCTACCGCAGTTAACAACAGTTGTCGATTTGTGGTCAGCGCCTGATGGACGGGTCAACTGCGGAAGCACCCCTCCATGTTAACCGCTGGGCTATTTGTGCTCCCGCTAACCATTGATCTCAGATCAGACGACGGAACGCGAAGTTGGACGGAACCAGGAGTAGAAGGGCGGAACCATGAAAAGAGAATAGTAAAGGTGGTTTGTGGTTTTTATTGCACCGCACTCAACGGGAAAGCAGTATTTTAATTTTGGGAGTGATTCCATAGAATATTTGATGCATGGAATAGGTGGGAACCCTAAAACTGCCAATTAAAGTGTGCCATCGCATGTTAATGTTTGACCAAAGAAACCGAGAGATATTTTCGTGTGCCATCGATCTGGACGGAAGCCATCGGACGGTGATCGTTTGATGAAGAGGCACAGATGATAATGAAGCTGCGTGGAAACTAACCACAGTACGGTGGGTCATCGCACATTAACGGTTGACATCAGAGGTCGAGCGATATGCATATACGTCGTTGATCTGGAAGCTTTCTAATCTAACGGTGATCAGACACTAGACCTGCGCGAAGTTTACTTATGGTACCGTGCATGCATTGGATTGGATATTGACTATATTTGTGGGCCCGGGGTCAAAGGTTTATCATAAGATTAATTTACTTCGAAGCGTTGGATATTTCTATAAAGTTCGAAGGGTTAAACTTTAGATATAAGGCTTGGGAATTAAAAAGTTGTAAATATATTTATTTGTCAATTTCTTTAAAATTGATAAATAAATTAAAAAGAGATCAAAAGCACCGTGGGATAAACTAAAAGGAATAATGACAGAGGAATACCATTAGCGGTTCGTGTTTTTGACTCATGGTTTTAATAAAGGCAAAACTATATAAGGAGAAGAAAAATAGAGAACGAGGTGTGTATTGTAAGCGTGGTGAACGAAAAATTTCTCCAAGGAATATCTGTATGGGCGAGCTCTGTTCTTAACTGATAAATCTAAAACTATGATGCACCCATGGATAGAATGATCTGACGATGATGAATCTATGGTTTTGAACGATGGACGAAATCATGAAGAACTGGTGTGAGTGTACTGAATGAATAAATCTGGTGGCTTGCAAGGTATGTCATGTGGAAACTGGTGGATCCAGTATGAAAATTGATGAAACGTGGTTTGCAGTATTGATGATGGTCGAAGCCTTCAGTGAGGGGGTTCTAGCTCCCTTCCATTGGTAGCTAGTAAACGAGAGCAGGGGGTAGTAGCTCCCTTCCAGGAGAGGCTGGTAAATGAGAGCAGGGGGTAGTAGTTCCCTTCCAGGAAAGGCTGGTAAATGAGAGAAGTTTGTAGCCTTCTGCAGGTGGGTGCCTACGTGCTGGTGTAAGTCTACACTAACATATATTGTAAGAAGTTTTCTCTATAATAAATATTTAATACTGAGATTACAGTAGCAGTGGTTTTCTCCCGAATTGGGTTTCCACCTTAAATCCTGGTGTTCATATGTGTTGTTTATGTTTGATGGTTTGTTCTGTTATTTATGTTCATGCTTAATCTTATCTGATGCAATGCTCTAAGTAAAGACATAATAATATATCTGTACATACATGTTGGATGCAGTACTGTAACATATGGTTTTAAGAGAAAGAAAAGAAAAATTGTTCAGCCCTAAATACTGATTCACCCCCCTTCTCAGTATTTTTCCCAACAAACTGCACAACAAGAAGGAGGATCATCATACGAAAGTTTGGAGGAGAAAAGAGAAGCAAGGAACTCGAGTAAAAAACTAAGGCCTCCATGGTCTCAGGGGAGTATATAGTTGCATCATGAGTTGCATGTAAATTCTTGTATGTGTAGCCATATCTAGAAGAGAAATTAAAGTAAAATATACATATTGAGATATATATATTTCTTTTAGTTTGATTATAGTTTGGATCAACTATATTGTTACTGATGGTTTTTGCAGGAGCTGCATGTTGAGTTCTTGTTTATGTTTTTTGGAGATATGAAACCCACATGGTTGTCTGATGTGCATGTTCAAGGTGTGATGGAGGATCATACATTCAAGGGGAGAATTTATGCTTCCAAATGGATCTACAGTTTGTTGGCATCATGCTCACTATGAAGGAATTTTATTGTGTTTATTTGTCATGAGTGTGTTGCACAAAATTATTTTTGTTACTGCAACCATATAGCGGAAAAATTATATGTTTTTCATGATATAGTTGATACATTGATAGTGTTCATATTGCTAGGTCTAATTTTTGTCATATTTTTCTATATATAGCCTCCATGGATATCTAATGATGTATTGGAGATATTTCTTCTAGAGTATGGACTTTATTGCTCATGTTTTCTATTCTAGATGTATCATGTTGCTACTCATGATATTTCGATGCATTATGATGGACGAGATATTGTACACTCATGTGGATGAGTCATAATGATTTATATTGATGCTCATATATGGATTATACATGTTGTTTCCAGTATTGATTCAACATGATGATATGTTTATCACCTATGATGAGGAGTTGATGAGTTTATAGCCACAAATAATGCTATAATGCTATATCCTATGTTATTGTTGCCACTACTACCTATTGATGTTATGCTCATGATTTGAGTTGATGATGTATTATGTTGATGGTTGATGAGCTTCATGATGATATGGATATATTTGTTTCTACTACTATGACATATTGTTATATTGTTGTTGTTGGATGAGCCTCATGGATGGTTTGTAATGATGAGGACGATCTTCATTTTTGGGATAGTGATGGCCATGGTGTTGAGTGGCCATGTACTAGCATATGAATTTGTTAGTGTTTCTATTGTTGTTTCTACATATTCAGAGCTTATTTCATTTCTCATGGAAGCCTTATGTTTTGATGCACATGCCATGCATTTCATTCTTATTGCTACTATTATATTGATCATTTATCATTGCTCATTGATGCCATGTACTTATGTTATTTCATGTTTTGGTAATATATATAAGAGAGGACATTTATGTGCATATGTAAAAGCCATGTCCTATCATTGTGTCATATTTTGGGTGTATTTATCATGGAGAAACTCATGGTGTATAATATTTCTTGTCATTAGCTATGTATGGGTCAATGGAAGTCCAAGTCATGTAATATTTTGTATATCATTGATATTTCCCCACTACATCGGGTGCATGATGTAAACTTGAGTCCATAGATTCATGGTTGGTGATTCGTGTGCTTATAGAAGAGTCATATCTTAGTCCTATGTAATTTTCACAACCTTGTATTTGGTCCATGAATTATTGTATGTATTGTACTTCATTGCATCTTTGTTTAAAGTCAATTAGAGTCGTGGCTCATGAGGAGTAGTCTCTTGCGCTTGGACAGGAGGATTGTTGCAACAAAGAGGACGTGTTGCTTCAACATCAAAGAGATTTTGTTTTCAAATTCATTACATACTTAGGGAGACCATATTCATTTTTAGATAATGCATGGCATTGGCTATAGGTGTTGGAAACATAATTAATTCTTGTTTTACATGATTATTTTTCAGGAGATACTTTTTGGTTTACATATGCATGGTGTTGAGTATGACAGGTGGAGCACTTCTCTCATCTGTCACATTATTTGCATTGTCTTCAGTGCTGGTATGGCCCTTTTCCACTGATATTAAAGGGGGAGATAATTTGGATGGATAGAGATAACTTTGAGAGTTACAAATTCAATTATGGAAAATTTTTGGAGATTAGCCTCACATGTTGGAAATCCAATTAAGGTTAACATCAATGCCAAAGGGGCATCTTATTGGCATTGCAGTGTTGCCATTGATGTCGAAAAGGTCTCGGTGTTGTTTATCATATACCTTATATCTACCTGATGATGATATTGGTCCTCATGATGTGTGATGAGTGTTTGATAGTTGCAGTATTTAGCTTGATCACCTTATTGGTTGGAATTGACGTCAACATACTTATGACTACACCTAGTGCAAAATGGAGGTTGAGTAGAGATGGATTCAAGACATGTTGTGTTCTTTGAGGATGCTAATGTTGCAGGAGATTAGATTGCTCCTATAGGTGTTGTGTATGCTTCTACATGTGTTGGAAGCATTGGAGTTGTTGCTACATGTGTTGAGATGATGCTACATGTGTTGGAGGTGCCTCTATCAGTGTTGGAGGTAGTTGGATTAATTAATGTTGCTTATATAAGTGTTGAGGATGTCCATACATGAGTTAGAGATGTTGTCACAGGTGCAGGAGGTGCTTGGACAAGTTGTGGTTGATTCTTGAGGAGATGGAGGTATTGGTCATGGTGATGAGGTTGGAATACTAGGGACTACATGCAATTCACTTGTCTCAGATGTTCTTAGCCTATATCATCAGTTGCAGACTCGTTACCGAGGATTGAAGTTGTTTAAAGATGATGAAGGTGACATTGAAGTTTGGAAGAGTCTTGTGTTGATTTGATCGAGTTTTACTTCATCCTCTACCCCAGTCGCATGGATGATGGGTTATCAGTGCGACTGAAAGGATCTAGTCCCAGGGAGACAAGCCTCTGTAGTGACGGGTCGAATTTTAACAGGATTGTGCGTGACACCTGAAAAAAAATGAAAAATTCTATGGATTCCTCACACATATCAAATAATTTTGGTATTGTGGCAATGTTATTGATAAAAAAAAATTAGTATATGGTTGGAAAAGGAATTGGGACCTCTAGAAGCTAATAAAAGTTGAAAATATCAAAAGGAAAGTGGAGTTAGTGGCTTGATAAATTTAATGAGTTGAATATGGATAAAATCAAGCATATGAAAAAAGTTTGTGGAGCTCAGTAGTTCTTGGTAATTATTGAGTTGAGCACCTTAGTTCATCCATATGTTGGAGGAAACTCAATGATATTGTGGTTTCTTATATTGATGTTTTGAGTGTACGTGAGAGTGGATAAGGTTGTGCAAGTTGTGTGAGTTGTATTGTAGAATTTCTGAAGTAGTTTGTAGATGTTGTTGCAGATAAAAGAATACGTTTCATACATCAACTTTTTGTAGTTAGTGAGAAGATGAATTATGGTGGTAGAAGTGTGTGGGGGGACTCTCTTGAAATTTGTGGTGTATTTAGAGATTGGATATTTGTTTTTTTATTGTGTGTTTTGATGATATGTTGTTGTAGTGCTCATGTTTAGAATTTCTCAATTCCAATCTAAAAATGTATGAAACAAGAACAAGATAGAGGTGTGGAATTGGGTGATTCTGGTGAAATCAATGTAAGTGAGTAGTTTTCGCAATCCAATGGTGGTTTTTTAATTCGACACAAATTGATCAAGGCTCATTGGTCAAGGTGGCTTCTAGCAGATCATAGTCTGTAGAGTTGATTGATAGTTCAGGAGTAATTGGGCGAGGTTCATTGATCATGGTGACCTTCAGTAGATGTTAGTCTATAGATCCACATGAGAAAGAGTCTCCACTTGATAGTAGCATTGTATATATCTATGTAAATAATTTTCTTTACTACTAGAATGTTTGAGCAGCATAGTAGCAATGAGTGGTTTTTTTCCTTGGAGAGGCTTTTCCACCATAAATATCTATGTCCATTATGTTGATTTCTTTGGTATTTTCATGTTATATTTGATGCTATGATCTCTATTTTTGTGTTTTATTTTATGCATGGATAAATAATAATTAATTGGAGAAATTTTTTTTGCATGCCTTCACTACTTATTAACCCTTCCCCCCTCTTAGTAGTGATCTAGTTTCCAACAAGGCATAGGTGGGTTGAGAATAAGGTTGGTTGGGATTTAACTGAGAAGGGTAGTTAGGGTTATAAAATAGATAATGAAGTTATGAAGGGGGTAAAAGATTATCATGTCTTTAGGAAAAGGTGGATATGATGTAAGGTAAGGAGGGAAATTAATCCTTAAGAGAGGATCAAGCATGATCATGGTAACTTTGCACATTATTAGCTCCTACATAATATAAGAAAATAAAATAAAACAATAGTCAAAAAGTACTTGGCCCATGGAGATAAGCATGCCATAGATAGTTTCGTCACCCTTTGTCTTAAGTAAATGATTTGATCTTGAAGAATAATCTCAAATAAACAATGATCATATCTTTCCTACAAAATTAATTATATTGACATCAGTTGGTGCTAAATATCATGCCAAATAAATAAATATATATATATATATATATTTTTTTTTTTTTTTTCTCTCCCTTTCTTTTTCTAACTCTACTAGCTGAATCCCAGTTTTTGAGCACAAGCTCGTCCAATTGCACCAAAAGGGTTTTCATAATTATAAGTTTCTTATTCCTAGTGATTCTAGCAAAATTTTGGTTCTCTAACATTACTAGTGCCGATAGCACCTCGAAGTTAGGTTTTCACTGCAAAATCATTTTTTTTTTCAAAATAATATGCACTAAAAAATTAAAGATATATAGAGGAGAGTGGGGTGTCCACTCACTCTATGACCTTCATATCAAACTTATTTTCCATCCACTAAATAAATTCTTCCTTAGATTATGGATTTTG
This sequence comes from Pinus albicaulis, assembly GCA_034641835.2. Classification (NCBI taxonomy): domain Eukaryota; kingdom Viridiplantae; phylum Streptophyta; class Pinopsida; order Pinales; family Pinaceae; genus Pinus; species Pinus albicaulis. The sequence goes on along the minus strand of CM076576.1, from coordinate 433,721,978 downwards.
ATATAACCTCAATTAATGTCCATTTTCCATTAACAGAGTCTGTGCCTCATCGATAGTATGAAGTCATAGAGACCCATTATCAAACATAATTTTGATCTTGTAAGGCCTCAGCTGTCAAGTGTAGAATTTATCTTTGAAATTCTTATATCTAGAATGGAAAAAAAGTGTCCAATCCCCTTCTTCAAAAATTTTCTTATTTATGAACTTATTGTGTGAATTTGGACGTTTTTGTTGTACAAAAATTATCTGATGTATGACATCTTGTCAGATCTCATCAAGCCATTAAGATGATCTAGTTGGTGTTTTTTTTCTTTGGAAAGATCCATGCCTATTTTGAATGTTTTGATCTCAAATTAATTAGGAATAACAACCTATTTCTCATACACAAGCTCATATGGAGTTGAATCTGTAGTATCCTTCCGAGTGACTCTATAAGCCCACAAGGATTTTGGAAGCTTCTCGACACAGTCATTATGATTTTTTTACAATGTTTTGTTCAATATATTTTCTAGTACCTTGTTAGTAACTTCAAGTTATCTGTTGTCTTGTGGATGGTAGGGGGTAAGCATCCAATGCTTAATCCTAAATTTCTCGGTGATATTTTGAATAATCTTTGAGATGAATTGAGTTCCTTGGTCCGTCACAATTTCTCCTATTATTCCAAATTGAAAAAATATCTCCTCATACAGGAAGTCAACCAATTCTTGTTCATTTTCCCCCGGTAAAGCCTTTTCCTCCACCCACTTGGTCACATAGTTAGTACAAATTAAGATGTATGATTTATTCTTCGATGGTGGATTGGTCGGACCCACAAAATCAAGGGTCCAATTCTTAGATGGTTCTAATAGTATTTGTGGTTGTAGTGGCACATCATTAGCATATGTTGGATTTCCCATCCTTTAACACTTGTCACAAATTTAGACATATTTCTTGGTATCGCTGAAAATGGTAGGCCAATAGTACCCCTGTTGTAGAATTCTATTCATGGTCTTCTTATTCGCAAATTATCCCCACAAGGCTTATCATGTCAAGCCTTTAAAATGTTGGAAATTTCATCCTCCCAGATACATTACCTAATTACATGATCAAGCCCAGTTCGAAACAAATGCACTTGAATCCAAGAGTATTTAGCACTATCTCTAATGAATTTTTATTGCTCTTTAGGCACAGATGTTACAGAAGTTTCCCTGCAGCCAAGTAGTTAGCAATATCGGTGAACCAAGGTAGCTTAGTAGATAAAGAGAATACATGCTCATCTAGAAAAATATCTTCTATAGAATCAGAATTATCTTCATTATGGAGCCTTGATATAAAATCAATGACAAAATTTTCTTTTCCATGTTTATATTAAAGTTAAATTCTTGTAGAAGAAGAAACTGTAATATCCAAAAAGGGAGAATGCAATAATACTTAAACACAATATAAGAATTGCAACTAATAAAACAATAGATCTAAAGACAACATCATAATATATATAGAAGCTGAGCCATTTTATTATATGGAGATGAGTCAGTTAGACAATGTACATAAAATGAGTAGATCTAGCCCAAGAGATGGCCTAGAATCACCCTACAATGATGCTACAACTAGCACTGCGTAACTGGTGAGCTTACAGGAAGAAATAATGTGTTATCCCTTCTGCTAAAGATATACATGAATTGATGCAAAAGGAAATGCAAATATAGGGAGCTTATGAGCTCTGATGATGCCAAGATTCAAGATCTGGCCAATGTGATGGGAACCCAAGATAACCCAGAAAATATTTTCTAGATCTACAACTTTGGAAAATCACCCTCCTAGGGTTTGATCCTTTGTCTGTTGGGTTTATAGATCTGAAACTAGATCTGATCTAAATATGGCTGAAATATGATGTATAAACAAATCTATGCTTTGAGGGTTGATCCCTCCTTTAGATCTACAAGTTAGGAGTTTGATATCTTCCCTTCTCTTCCTCCTCCTTCAAGTTGCAACAAATGAATATGCAGTTGCTATAGAAACTACGATGTATAAGAGAGAGAGGCTCTATGCCTATTGAAATATGCTACAATAGACTCTAGGATGATGGAAATACTGATGGAAAGGTGAGGGGATGATCCCTCATAGGATTACTAGCTGAAATGCTAGCAACTTCCTTCCTCTTTTGGATCTTCAATAATGGACAACGTAATTCTGGATGGAATTACTGCTACTAGGAGGTCAATAACTCTTGGCCTAATGAAAAATTTGAAATGAAGCCCTGGGAATGCTGATATTCAAGCCCAAGGTGATACAAATAATCCTACACCAGTTCTCCAGCTGAAATAATGAAGACAACCTCCACCTTCCAACTAATATTCAGAAATTGTGTAATTCCTGAAGGTATATGTTCTGCAGATGATGGAAAATATAGGTGGAAAAAATTCCTAATGTAGAATGAAGTACAACCCTCTTCAAAGAGATTACACTATCAAAGAGGATGGATTCCCGACTAGGAACACCATGTGCTAAACAACACTTGCAATCTTTTCTAAACATCCCAAGAAAGCATTGGAATGTCACATGACAATTCTAGATCTAAATATACCTCAAAATCTATATTCAATACCCTCCCTTATTTGTTTCCTTCGTATCCTTTATATATTTTATGAGCCTTCCCATGCCTTGACCATCATCTAAACTATGTTGTGCATGTGGACATGATCCTCCACATTTGACTGCACTATCTCTCCAAGTCATCCATCTTGTCTAGGTGAAATTTACACCCTCTGAATCATGTGTGCATTAATTTTACAACTTCCTCCATCACTTCATCATGAATGCTCTATGATCTTATGTTTGATCCCTTCCAAGATCTTAGTTGATTGTATCAACCTCCATGATCTATCTCATTAATGAGACATGATCTCCCATTCCATTCACATTAGTAGTGGCTCCACTACCTCATTATGTAGATCTAGATCTGAAATATCCACATATACATATCAAAAGTGGATTTTATTCATTTTTTAGGATTATGGGTCCCTCCACACTTTTATTTACTTAATTCATTAAGAAAATTAAGAAATCTAATATTCCAAATATCAAGTGAAAATTTGAGAATATTACAGTCCTCCCCAGCAAAATGTTTCTTGACCTCAAGCAACTGAAAAGGTAGATGCATAAGACATCCATTTCCCTCAAAATGGAATCCACATAAGGAATTCCTTCCCATCTATCACAATCTGTTATGCATGTCCAGCTCCAAAGCTGCCTTTCTAGAATGTCTAGAATGGCCTCCAATTGAAAAGTTAGATACCCATCCTCGTCAATGAATCTCCAAGTGATGACCATATGATGACCAAATGTCTCCTCTACACATGAGATACATAATATGAAGTGGTTCATTCCCAAAGTGGAAAGTCCCAACTTATCAACTATCTCTCCAATCCATGATACATAGAGTAGATTACATCTATCAATGCCCTCATCATTAGCCATGTTGGCCATGTAGGAATCAAACATCACATCATCATAGTGAAAAAAGAAGAAGTAGAGACATACGGGAAAATATAAACAATGTCAAACCATATTCTCCCAATAACAACCAATGCAACAAAGCCTTCTGCTGCCATGCTAGATCATCATGAAAATAAGTAAGAGAGCCATAATCTCTCAAAAGAAGCCACTACAACAATGCTTCTTGTTTCCATGCCAAATAAACATCAATGAGAATATGAGAGCCATACTCTCTCAGTAGAATCCAACGCAGCAATTCCTTTTGCTACCATACCACATCATCATTGTACCAAATGTAGTGTCCATACTCTTTCAAGATAATACACCTTAACAAGGCATCTTGATGCCCCATTACATCATCATCATACCATGTACAATGACCATAATCACCCAACAGAAGCCAACGTTGTAAGGCCTCATGTTGCCATCCTCCAACAATGTCATGTAATGTATGGGAAGAAGGCAACAAGGATTCTTGCTACCTCCTTACATTATCATGGTGCAAGTCATGGAGCAACAATATAGTAGTGGACATGTGAAATGTCTCATCAACATAATACAAACAAGCTCCCTTATGCCACATCATGTGAGAGTTATAATTTCTCCCAAACCCAAGTATATACATGAATATGAGATACATCCAAAATAGAAATACATGCAAATACATGAGACACATCCCAAACAAGAGTAAATACATGGACATAAGATATAACATGCGATTTCCAAGCTCTCTCATCTACAACCAAAGTAACCATGCCTTCTTCTTCTGCATTCTTCTAGTGATGTGTAAGGCATGAATCAAACAATTATGACTCCTTGACTGGTAACCATACTCACCCAAGAGCAACCAGTGCAACCGTGCTTCCTGTTGGCATGTATCACAGATCTGCAAGTGGTTTGGCAACCCTTTTCTACATACCATCAGCCATTCATCCCAATTTGGATGATGGATCTCATTATGAAAAAACTTGGTATCCTCCCATTATAGGACACCAACCTCCTCAAGCTGATGAAGAAATTTTCACTCCATGATATGTTGAAGTGCACCTCCAATGAGATCTCTCCATGAGACCTTCTTCTCATCAATGGCCCTCCAAAACCAATAAGGTTCTAGATCTGTTGCAGGTAGAAGTTTCTCTATGATATGTGAGATTCTCATTGAGAAAGTGTCATCAAGAAAGGAGAAAATATTTCTCATATCAAGATATCTGCCATTCATCATCTTAACCTCCATTGCTTCATGAGTGAAGCTACCTTCATAATGCTCCAAGAATAATGGGGCCTCTTCATTATCACTGCTACTAAGTGACAACGTTGTAGATCTGTAGGGTAATACATATGTTGTCTCAAATAAAGGTACAATACTGGTCTCATAACTAGTAATTATACATTGGATCATGCTCATCCCATTTTCTGAAAATCCACCCTTCACATTAAAAGGGTTGAATGTAGTCCATCCATGAAAAAATGGGATAGCTTTTCATCTCCTCCTTGATCAAATCAAGGGTCCTCTGCATTGTGATATGTTGTTGCTTCAAATAAAATTTTTTTTCTAACCCTTGGTTATGCATTGGCCCTGATGGAAAGTCCCCATAAGTTTCAATAAGATCTACTAAAACAATAGGTGATGAATGTGTATGCATACCTTGGATCAACTGATGTGTGGGAACCTCTTGACAGAACACAAGAGTTCCTCCAATCGGGACAATGGTGTCTCCAATTGCTGGTAAGAGAGACAACTGCTCTTCTACCAATGTACTAGTGTTGGAATATTCCTCCTCTCCCTCATGCATCTCTTGAATCATGCATGGGACTCTATGTGTCAAGAGCTCAAGACTATCTTGCAAGATCGCAAGTGTCTCTTCTCTAGATGCAAGTACTTCTGTAGCTAGTGGTGAATGTAGTGACCTCTTGTTCAAAGTGACAAGAATGACATCCTCCTTTGTTTCCTTAGGAAATGTCTCTATTTTACCCATATATGTCTTCTTCACATCATAATTCTTCCTCAAATTGTGAAAGAAATATGAATATTTAGTCACTTTTGCATGCTCCATATGACTAAACCCTCAATCATTAGCTTTAGCTAAGAGATGAAGTGTTGCAATTTGGACAGCCTCTTTCTCAACCATAGGATGTAGCATGAAAAATGTATCTATTTCTTTCCTCCAAGCCTTAACAGTGCTTGAGGAAGATCCATCAAATGTAGGCAAATAGAATCTATTGTACCTCTTCCTTCTATTGCTGCTATAGGTTCTTTATTCTTTGAGTTCAAATAATTCTTGGAGAGTTAGACTCTCTTCGAAAGATCTAGACTGTGCCTTGTACTCTCCAAGATACAAAATGAGAGTCTCATGAGCCCCAGGTTCTCTTCTTTCTTCATTTCTATACCTCTTACCTTCTTCAAAGAAAGTAGGCATAGTAGATCTATGAGGAGATCTATGATTCTCCGGTTCTCTTTTCTACTGATAGAAAGTTCTTGGATCTTTCTCATCAAATCTTCTTCTTGGATCCTTCTTTTTCCTTTTCTTATTAATTTGATAGACCTCATTGGAGATATCTTTCATGGATCTTGTTATCACCCAAAACATTTTAGCATATCATTGTGACAAGGTTACAAAATTTCGTGGTTCAAAATTGGGTTTAGAAGTCAATTTAGGTTTGGTCAAGCATAGGTTTTAGATTTTTATGGCTTAAATCTCATCCTTAGATTCAAATGAAGTCCTTTTTAAAATTCTTTCATGTCAAATATTCATTATTTTAATTTTTGGGTCATTTCCTAAAGTTTCGGGTCAAAACTCTTCAATTAGCCCAAAAACCTTTTTTTCATAGCACCACCCATTGAAAAAATTTGTTTTGCGCTACGAAAACACTGATAGTTTCATAGCGCAACATGAGAAATTGCACTGCAGGTGCTACGAAAGCATGGATTTATAACTGTCTTGTCATTTGAGCTGGAAAATGTCAGAAACCATTGGGAAAGGGTAGGTTAGTGGTATGATGATGATGAAATTCGATGTACTCACCCACATTTGTAGTCATCATTGTCATTATTGGTTATGAATGAGGCATCATTCAGTTATGAGATGACATTTTAAATTTCAAAATATTTCCTAATTGGTCATTCTCGTTTTCCTTTTGCCTCCATTCGAAATGTCTGAGCTCTAAATTATTAACCAAACCTGTGGTCGGTTCATAAAAAGGTTTTCTACACCCATATTCTAGCGAGGCTGATACAATTTAGCAAGCGAGGCTGAAAATTTTTCTGAAAAGAATGGTAGAAGATAAGAAAATACACAGAGGAGGACAGTGCTTAAGGCATGAACCTAAAGATATGAGGTCAATAATTGAAGACCTAGCAGTGATGGAGGCATTTAGAAAAGTAGGCTGCTTACGGTTTTGTGAAAATTTGCAGGGCTCTCACACACAGGTATCCAAAGAATTTTCCATGAATCTTAATGGAACAGCTACTAAGGTTGGGATGCTAAGTTTATTTTTTACACCAAAGACCATTTTTGCTATTACAAAGATACCAAGAGGTCAAGAAAAATGGTTTAAAAGCTTCAAATTTGATATTGAGAAATGCAAATATTTCATGAATCCTGAATACACAGACATGGACCTTAACAATGCTATCCCTAGAGGCTGCATCAAAGACATTTATTCAAAGTTGCTACTCAACATACAAAATTATTTTACATGTGAAGGCAGATATCACAAGGTTTACTCATATCATTTCAAGTTTCCTCTACATTTCACTGGTAAGATTTCACTCAATTTGCCTTTTTATTTGCATAGGAGTTTTGCAAAGATGGATGATAAGGTGCAAGAGAAGTCTGAAGGGAGTGAAACATCCTTGTTTCATCATGGTTTAATGAAGTTATTGATTTTAGATGAACTTCAGAATATAGGGAGGAGTTTTGGGATGTGTTAAATCAACTTCAAATAGCTAAGGACCTCGAAATAAGTAGTACATGATGGTTAGAATGTTCAAAGAATGCACAAGACTCTATGCCTATAAAACAAGGGACTATTTCCTATTTTGGTGGAGGTCAACAATATGGTCATGAAGAGTTGAAACCCATCATCCAGATTCGACCATGTAATGATACACTTGGCAATGATGTAAATTTGAATAGATAAGGTTGTTATAGATAGCAATAAGTAGTTTGAGTCCTTTTTGGAATAGGACTGTTTAAACAAATTAGGTTTGTTTTTGTAATAAATTCCATGTCTTATGGTTATGCAAGGTGTAAGTAGTCAGAAATTTGATGTATCTAGCCTAGAGGTAGATCATATGATGTTGTAAGATGTCTATTAAAGGCCAAGAGGTCGAATTAGTAAGGGGTTGGATATTTTTGGCAAAACTGTGGTTATTGTAATTGACTGGTTTTCAACTAATGCAGAGATTTTCTACTTAACCAACTTGAGATTCAAAAGGAGTTTTAGTGTGTTCCTATTCTATTTGCATCTCTTTATTATCCTATTGTAGTGGTGTTTATCTATATTACTCAGAATTCATCTTTTAGATGCTCTGACTTCCTATATAAATGAACTGACTGTGTTTCTACAGTTTCATATGTGTTTATCTCTTGACTAAAACTTTGATATGCCTCAACTTCCATGTTAAGTAGATTCGTCAGATTACTAAAGTTTTTGACTCCATAAGCCCAATGTGTACATGTTGATGTGATTCTCAACCTATATCTATTAATTATCTATTTATTACCCCACATAGAGTTAGCCATCTATATTTTTATCCAAATCATTAACCCTTGAGAGAGCCCTCTCAGGCTGAGGAGGCTAATCCTCAATCAAAATATTAGGTTTGAAATAGTTACATGAAGTTGACTAATTAAGCAGCCTATCAGATCCAATTTTGTGATAACAGATCTAAAGAGAGAAGTGGAAAAACTATCCTCCTTCATGATAGATCTCATATATCTGCTTCTTCTTTTGATGCAAAAGATGAAGTTTCCACAAGCTGAGCTAAAGATCATGCTTTGATACCACTGTAATATCCCAAAAGGGAGAATGCAGTAATACTTAAGCACAATATAAGAACTGCAACTAAGTAAACAATAGATCTAAAGACAACATCATAATATACAGAGAAGCTAAGACATTTTATTATATGGAGATGAATTAGTTACACAATGTATATAAAATGAGTAGATATAGCCCAAGAGATGGCCTAGAATCACCCTGCAATGATGTTACAACTAGAACTACATAACTGGTGAGCTTACATGAAGAAATACTACATTTTTCCTTCTTCTGAAGATATACATGAACTGCTGCAAAAGGAAATGTAGATCTAGGGAGCTTATGAGCTCTAATGATGCCAAGATTCAAGATCTAGCCAATGTGATGGGAACCCAAGATAACCCAGAAAGGATTTTCCAGATCTACAAATTTGGAAAATCACCCTCCTAAGGTTTGATACTTGGTTTTCCAGGTTTACACATTTGAAACTAGATCTAATATAAATATGGATGCAATATTATGTATAAACAGATCTATGCTTTGAGGGTTGATCCCTCCTATAGATCTATAAGCTAGCAGCTTGATATCTTGTCTTCTCTTCCTCCTCCTTCAAGTTGCGGCAACTGAATATGCAACTGCTACAAAAAATATGTTGCACAAGAGAGAGAGTCTCTATGCCTACTGATATATGCTACAATAGACTCCAGGCTTATGGAAATACTAATTGCAAGGTGAGGGGTTGATCCCTCACAAGATTACTAGCTGAAATGCTAGCAACTTCCTTCCTCCTTTGGATCTACAATAATGGAAAACATAATTCTTGATGGAATTACTACTGCTAGGAGGTCAATAAATCTTGGACTAATGCCAGATCTAAAATGAAGCCCCAGGAATGCTGATATTCAAGCCCAATGTGATAGGAATAATCCTACACTAGTTCTCCAGCTGAAATACTGAAGACAACCTCCACCTTCCAACTGATCTTCAGAAATTGCATAATTCCTGAAGATATATGTTCTAAGAATGATGGAAAATATAAGTGGAACTAATGCCTGATGTAGAATGAAGTACAAAACTCTTCCAAGAGATCACTCAATGAAAGAGGATGGATTCCCGACAAGGAATAACCTATGCTAAACAACACTTGCAATCTTTGCTAAAAAACCCAATAAAGCATTGGAACGTCACATGAAAATTCTAGATCTAACAGACCTCAAAATCTGTATTCAATACCCTCCCTTATTTGTTTCCTTCATCTCCGTTATATAGTTTATGAGCCTTCCCATGCCTTGGCCCTCATCTAAACTGCGTTTTGCATGTGGACATGATCCTCCATGTTTGACTGCACTGTCTCTCCATGTCATCCATGTTGTGTAGGTGCAATGTTCACCCTCTCCATCATGTGTGCATTAATTGCAAAACTTCCTCCATCACTTCATCATGAATGCTCTATGATCTTATGTTTGATCCCTTCCAAGATCTTAGTTCACTGTATCAACCTCCATGATCTATATCATTAATGAGACATGATATTCCATTCCATTCACATTAGTAGTGGCTCCACTACCTCATTATGTAAATCTAGATCTGAAATATCCACATACAGACACATCAAAAGTGGATTTTATTCATCTTTGAGGATTATGGGTCCCTCCACCCTTTTATTTCCTTAATTCATTACGAAAATTAAGAACTCTAATATTCCAAATATCAAGTGAAAATTTTGGAATATTACAAAAACCACCTAATCACTTTTCCATGAATGACAGGCTTGTTAATGAGATATCAAATGGCTGAGTGATCAATTTGCAAAAAAATAGGGTATCTAGTAATGTAGTGGGAACTTTTGTTGATGGCATGGATTACAACAAGGACTTCTTTTTCGATAATTATGTAGTTAACTTTAACGGGGTTAGATGTTTACTAATATAGTAAATGGCATGTGGGTTTTGTTCTTATTTTTGTCCTAGTATAGCCCTAATAGTTGTGTTTTAAATGTCAATGTTAATGTGAGAAGGAAGAGACCAATTAGGACCTCAAGGATGGGAGTGGTGGAAAATTTCTTTTTAAGTGTATCAAAAGCTTATTGACGTTTCTAATTTTGGGAAAACTCTACAACCTTTGTTAAAATATGAAAGGGGGGAGAGGATATCTTGGTAAAGTTTTCTATAACTCTATGATAGTATCTCGCATAACTAAAAAAGTTGCGAACATCCATTTCTGTGGTAGGGGTAGCTAGCTTAAGAATGAATTCTACTTTGGAAGGATCTACTATAATTCGTTCACAAGAAACATGATGTCCTAGAATGATCCCTTGATTAAAGATCATTTGAAACTTTGAATTACTAAGAGATATATTTTTTTCTTGGAAAAAAATGAATACTTTTTCTACGTTCTTTAAGGCTTCCTCAAATGTGTCTCCATAGAAAGTGAAATAATCCATATAGATCTTGAAACAGTCATGGGTTAAGTTAGAAAAAATATCAAGAAAAACCCGTTGGAAGGTAGCTAGAGCATTACACAAACCAAACAAGAGAACTTGGTGTGCATATGTTCCCCATGGACAAGTAAAGGTAGTCTTTTCTTGCTATTTGGAGTCTACTTGAATTTTATTGTAGTGATTGAATCCATCAAGAAAAGATAAAAAAAATCTTTCCATCTAGGGTATCCAAGACTTGGTCAATTAAGGGAAATAGAAATTAGTCCCTCAAATTAGCCTAATTGAACTCTCAATAATCAATGAATATTTCCCATTTTTCATTCTTCTTGGGGATGATAAGTAAAGGACACACCCACTTACTGTTAGAAATAAGGTAAATAAAGTTAGAATTTATAAATTTTTGTAACTCTGCTTTCACAATTTCCTTTAAATCATCCTTCTTCAAGGTGGCCTAACAATTTAGGTATCCTCCTTCAGGTAAATACCTTTCATATCAGTATAGTCCCAAGAAAAATAACTATTATTACTTCGAAACACTTTTATCAGTTGCTTTTTTAGGAGGGATTTAGATGGGAATTGATTTTAAGAGTATGTTTAGGATATATTTTGACAACCTTGGTTTGATTATCAATATCTGGGGAGGATAATGAGTCCAATTGTTATACTAACTCAATAGGTTAGCATGTCTCCTGAAATTTTTTCCCTAATATTTGGTTATATGGCGAAATATGGTCATCATCAAGGTTGGTTAAACTAGTATAGATCAAGTCATCTTCAATATCCTCCTTCAAAGTAGGAGTTTGCTCAAGGGTCAAAAGAGGTCTGGCGAGTTCTTGATCACTATATTCAAACCATAAGGGGTTCTTAAGTTCCAATGAAGGTTTGGCTAGTGGATACAATGTAAGATTTATAGTGGAGTTTTCATGTGAGATATTCATGTTCCTTGACCTACAATTGATATAAGCATCTACTGTGGCCAACCAAGTATCCTTAGGGTCAATGGATAACATCCAAGATTATTTTTAGGCTGAATATTAGTGAAATTATTTAGATATTCCCATGAATATATCACGAAAAAAATGATCACCTAGAAATTTCTAACTAGATGGATCTAAATACACCATATAAGTTTAATTTGACTATTGTAAAATCACTTTCACTATAGAAAATAATTTAGTAAACCATTTTTATTAAATTTCTTCTGATTAAAATTAAAAAACCACATCAAAATAATTGAATAAATAATTATTTATTTAATTTTCTCTAGGAATAATTATTAAATAATAATTTGATAATTATTCTTTGTCAGATTGGATGAAATCACCTAGGAATGATTAAATAAATCACTATTTATTAGTATTCCTTAATCCTATTTTTGGAATAATTGTAAAATCACTATTTAATAATTATTTCATTTTTGAACATATCTTAATCTTTGTGAAATAATTAATAAATCATTTTATTTATTAATTATTTCTAAATAAAGATATTTTACCATTTTGAATATTTTTTACCTCTCCAAAAAATATAATAAAGTATTCCTAACAGCTAGATCTTGATTTGGTCAATAATATTTTATTATTTCCCAATTTCACGATCAACCCAATACTTTGTTATAAATAAGAGTTTTTTCCATTTATTCTTCACCATTATCAATATCATTATCATAATCACCACTAATGTCTTCTTGCATATGATCTCCCACTAGAGTTCTACATATTGTTTTGGGTTTTTGACATATTGAGAGAGAAAATCGATCACTTAAGCATCAAGGTCATCTAAAGGACCCATCCCATGAAGGGGGGATTTATAAACCCTTTCGTAGTTCTCCTTCACTAGGTGTTATCAATCAAAATCGTTGTTCATTTTTTAAATTCTTTCCATATTGGGTTATTATATTAGATATATATTTTTTTGCTATTTTGGATCTCATATATATTTTTACCATGAGTTTTTCTTATTTTACTATTGCAAATTTGAGGCACAAACAACTACTTATTTTTGTTAGGATCACTTGTCGCCAGTGACTTAAATGAAGTGTTGTTGATATGAATTCGAAGAAATTTCATACTAACAATAATAATAATAATAATAATAATAATAATAATTTTTCAGAATGAAAACTTGTGTGATTCATAATGTTATTGAGAGAATCCTTTCGGGAAATCACATTTCAATATTTCATGTCAACATGTTTTGAACCACTCAATTATGGTTCATAATCAATATCTTGATGAATGAACTTATCAAACCATGTAATTATATACTGTAGAGAAGAAAAACAGCTACATAAATGAAGGTTAAAGCATACTAATAAAGTAATTAATGTAAACATTATAAAATTTAAAAATTATAATATAAACGTTAAACCATTTATAAAATAATTAATATAAAGAAATTACTAAATTTATTCTAATATATTGTTTATAATAATAGGTTATAATTATTTTGATAATAACAATTTCTAATTTCATGAAGAAATAATATTAAAAAATATTTTTATTTCATTGAAAATAAAAATGTAAAACTAAAAAAATAAAATAAAATGAATACCTAAAACTAAAAGGGTCATCATTAATTAAAAATAAATAAATAAATAAAGGATCATCATTAGTAAATAAATAAATAAATAAAAAGAAGGAGAACACCACCAAGAAAGAAAGGATATGAAGAAAGGCACTAACTTAGGGAAAAAGAGACGAGATCCAACAATTGTTAATCTTCCACACATCAACCCTGTTGAGTGAGACATGCCTTTTTTTCAATTTCGATAGCCTACCTAAACTTCCAATGATGGAAGTGGTCAATCCTTGCAATTAATTTTGAATCTTCCAAATAAAAATTGTGTTTAGTTTTCTGATCATGTTATGTTAAAGATGAGGAGTGTGTCCTACCATGATTGATATCAGCAACATGCTCATGAATCCTTTAATTTATAAAGTGGATTGTTTCTCTAATGTATTGGGTATGACATGAAATTGGGATTAAATAAACACCTTTCATGTCTTTTGGATCCAATGGGTCTTTGATGTATTTGAGGGAGCTACGAATGGTGTTCAAGGGTCTAAAGGTGTAAGAGATAATCTACTTCCTTAAAATCTGATCAATATTGTCGGTGGTACTTTGGATAAAGGGAAACTAAACATTGTTAACCAATTCTATTTGGTATTTCTTTAATTTTGGGCCTTTGTTTGTATTCAAGAAATCATTGAGATCTTGTTATGAAACCAACTCCAAAAATAGAATAAAAGAGAAATCAAAGCCTTAGAAATAAGCCACTTTGAGGGGAAAACCTCCTTTACATTACATAAATGAACAATTCTTCGATGATACAAATGAAAAAACGCCCTTCTATATAAAGGAGTCCATGGGGTCACAATATAATCCTAGCCGACCTCACAATAATAATGTAAAGGCACAATAATAACAATATTAGGGTTACAGGGGTACAACAATAACAATAATGGGACTACACTAACAACAATAAGGGACTACACTAGTAATAAAGGGATCTAACATGCCCCTCTCCTTAAAAAAAGTGTTTTCCTCAATGCTTCAGTAGCTCTACGTGATTCTGTATATAATTCTTATCCTCCCATGTAGAATCTTCAGTGGGTAAGTTCTTCAACTTGATGAGATACTCTGAAATTGATCGATTTCGTAGCTGTCGAGTTCTTGTTTCCATGACTGCTTCAAGTTCTAATATGATTTTTCCTTCCTCATAAATTTTTGAAAATATTGTTTGAACTAGAAGTTTTTCACCTATAACCTTCTTTAAACATGAAACATGGAAAAACAGATGCACTTGCGAAGAAGCAGGAAGCTCTAATTTGTATGCCATAGTACCAATATTTTGCAACACCTTGTAAGGACCATAGTACTTTGGCAATAATTTATTATCATTCTTAGCTTTCTTGAGGGAAATTTTTTTGTATGATTGTAGTTGTAAAAATACCAGTCTCCTACATCAAAACTTCTCTCGCTGCGATGTTGATCTACCTGTTTTTTCATTCGATTTTGTGCCAAATTTAGGTTATCCTTTAAGAGTTGGAGAACTTCTTGTTGATGCTTGATGTGATATTCCACTGCTTGAACCTTATAATTTTCTCTTAAATATAATGTGATGGATGGTGGATGATATCCATAGAGTGCCATAAATGGGGTCATTTTTGCTGCAATATGGAAAGAAGTGTTATACCACCATTCAAAGAGAGATAAATATTTAACCCATTGTGTTTGTTTATCAGATACACAACAACGAATATATCCTTCCAAACATTTATTGACTATCTCAGTTTGACCATCAGATTGAGGATGACAAGATGAGCTATGAGCTAGTTGAGTACCCTAACAAGAAAATAATTCCGTCCAAAAATTTCTGGTAAAAATGGATCTCTGTCAGTTAAAATAATCTTTGGGTATCAATGTAGATTTTGAATTGTTTCCATAAATGTAGTAGCAGTTGTACTTGCTTTAAATGGATGAGATAATGCACAAAAGTGTGCATACTTGGTAAGTCTATCAACTACCACCATAATGACACTATTTCCTTTGGACTTACATAAACCTATAATAAAATCCATTGAAATCTCCTCCCAACATTGACTTGGAATGGATAAAGGTTGTAGAAGACATGGGGTCTTAATTGTCTCAACTTATTTTTTTGGCAAACCAAACATTTTGCCACAAACTTTTGCATATCAGATTTAAGGCCATCCCAAAAAAATTCTTTCTTCACCCTGTGGTAAGTTTTTAAAAATAGCGAGTCTCCTCCTAAAGGAGAAGTGTGCAATTCCAAAAGAATCTTTTGTTTTAGTTAGGAATTCTTACAAATATATAAGCGATCTTTGTACCATAAGGAATCATTTTTCCAACAAAATGTATCAGATGTACTAGGATCTTGTTGCAACTTTTGAATGAGTTTCCACACTTCTTCGTCCTTCTTCTATTCATCCATTCCTTCAGTTATCCAATATAGTTGGATAATAGAAATGGCACAAAGCAATGCTTCCACCTCTTCATTCTTTCTTTAGAGTGCATCTGCAAAAAAATTTAACTTCCCTTTTTTGTAGATGATTTCAAAGTCATAACCCAACATCTTTGTGACCCATTTATGCTGCTCTTCTGAAGATAGTATTTGTTCCAAAAAGTGTTTAAGACTATCATGATTGGTTTTTACCTTGAAGTGTCTTCCCGTTAGGTAAAGTCACCATTTCTTTAGTGCATGTAGTATTTCCAACGTTTCCTTCTCATAAATAGCTTTCTGTAAATACTTTCCTTTGATTCGATGACTTTCAAAAGAAATGGGTCTTCCTTCTTGAATTAAAACAACACCAATTCCATTTCCTGAGGCATCACATTCCACATTAAATGTTTTTGTGAAGTCTGGCATACATAAGACGGGTGTTAGGCACATTGCCTCTTTAAGATGTTCAAAGGCCTTAGTTGCTTCAGGAGTCCTTGAAAATTCATCTTTCTTCAATAATTTTGTTAGAGGTGCTGCTATTCTCCCATAATTCTTAACAAACTTACGATAATACTGTGTTAACCCGGGGAATCCTTGCAATTGCTTTATGGTTGTGGGTACTTTCCATTCCTTAATGACTTTAATTTTGTTAGGGTCTACCTTAACACTCTCGTGAGATACAATATGACCTAGATATTCCACCTCTTGTACTCCAAAGAAACATTTGGATGTTTTTGCATATAATTGTTTCTCCTCCAATATATTGAGCATTGTGTCAACATGTTGAACATGATCCTTCCAATACTTGTTGTAGATTAGTATATCATTAAAAATACTAGCACAAATTTTCTAAGGAAGGGTTTTAAAATGAAATTCATCAACCCTTGAAATGTATAAGGTGCATTGGTAAGGCCAAAAGGCATGACCAAAAATTCTTAATGACCCTCGTTAGTTAGAAATTTTTTTTTTGGAATATCTTCAGTCTTCATTCCAATTTCATGATATCATGAACGAAGATCTAAATTGGTAAAATAAATTGCTCCATGTAATTAATCCAATAATTCATCAATCATAGGAATGGGAAATTTATCTTTAATAATGAGCTTATTGAGCTCCCTATAAACCGGACACATGCACCATGATCCATCCTTCTTGGGTGCCAATACACATGGAGTAGAGAAAAAACTTTGACTAGGTTGAATTATACCAGCCTCTAACATTTCTGCAATCATACGTTCAATTTCGCTCTTTTGGACATAAAGATATCTATAAGGCCTTGTGTTTGGAGGAACACTTCCTGGAATCAAATGAATAACATGATTATGATCACGAAAAGGTGGGAGTCCTTTAGGAGTTTCAAAAACCTTGGAATGATTGTCCAAGAATTTTTTGAGATCTGGAGAAATAGATGACTTTGATGTTGGAACTTTTAGTGAGCATAATTCTGCAATTACGACTCATTTTTATTTCTTCAGAAGCTTTGTTATGAGATTAGATATTATTATCTTTCCCGAATTCCCTGCAATACCCTGTAATTCGACTTCCTTTCCTTCCGAAAATAAAAAATCAAGAAAAGTTCATGAAAATTAAAATTTACCATCCCCAAAGATTGTGACCATTGTACTCCTTGTACAACATGAACACCTCCCATTGGAATGGAAAGAATTGGACTATTCAATACATATTCCCCCATGGTTATCTTGATATTATGGCATTTTCCAGAGAAATTTATAGTTCCTCCATTTGCAACCATCACTTGAAATTCTGGTGTTGGGTATAGTAAACAATTCAATTCATTGCCTACCTTACAATGAATAAAATTATGGGTACTACCCGAATCAATCAACACTATTACCTTTTTCTTCTTGATATGCCGTTCTATCTTCAGATTTTGAGGAGTGGTAATTCCTGCCAATTCTTACACGATATGGTCAGACTCATTTATTCTTCTTCTAGAGTGGTTCCTGGTGTATATCCTCTTCTTTTGAAACTTCTTGCTCATTTTCTTCCTCCTCTTCACAATATATGTAAAATAATTTCTTCTCAACACACTTATGACCTTTAGTGTAATTTCTATCACAATTGTAGCAAAGCCCCTTTTCTCTTTTTTCTTCCAATTTTTGTGGTGTCAACCTTGTATTTTTTGGAAGTATAGGAGTAGCAACACTTCCATCTTTATAGATGTGAGTGTTAGGCTTCCTTGTCACCATAATTTGACATTCAATTTTTCTTGCCAACCTGAATACCTTCTCCAATGAATAAGGTTCCCAAATGCGAACCTCATGTTGGATGTTATCCTTTAAAGTCCCTATGAAGACATCAGCCTTGTGTTCCTCTGGAATATCAGTTACCATTATATTCAATTTTTTGAAGTCCTCAATGTGCTCCACCACTGAACCCTTTTGTTTGAGATTTATCATTTGGCTAAAAAAAGTGTTTCTCTTTGTATCCTCATAATGTGCTATCATTTCCTCCGTAAAAATTGACCAAGTGAATTTTTTTTTACAGGAGCAAAGCCATCGATACCATACAAATGTATTTTTTTCTAAATATAAAGTTGCAATGTCTACCTTTTGTGTGTTTTTCACATTATTGAGATAACAATATTGCTCCATATGTAGTATCCATGTTACGGGATCCTTGCCATCAAACTTCCTCATATCAATCTTTAGAATATGGTGGGTCTTCCATCGAACATTAGAGTTTATGAAATCACGACTAACATTTATTTTATTCTCATCATGAGTTTCCTATACTATATTTTCACCATTAGGAAACATTTCTTGTATCAATTTTTTCAAACTTTCCAGGTCTACTTTTAGATCATTATTCATATATTCCATTTTTTCATCAATCTTAGCTTCCATGTCATCCATCTTAGCTTCCATGGTAGCTTCCATGTCATCCATCTTAAATTCCATGCCATTATTCAAAAATTCCATGCCTTTCTTCAACCATCCATCTTAGCTTCCACGCCTTTCTTCAAAACTTCCATTTCATTTTTTGTTGCTCTTTGCAAGAGAAAAATTTGGTGTTCTTGTGTAATTTTGATATGTCATGTTGCACTTCTTCGTCTTTAGGAGTCATCGTAGAGCCTTATGAAGGCTTAATGGTTGTTGAATTATATTTAGGGGGGAATTTTAGAACCCAATACTAATATCTATTCTACAATATTCCCTTGGAATCAATTCAAACTAATTCTTCAAACAAGGCTTATGCAATTCGAAAAAAAATACACACCTTTTTCTTGCTTTTGCGGAGCTCAATATTGAAACTGAATTATCAATGTGATTACGGATCTTAAATATTTGAAATTTAGTGTTGTTGTAGACCTCTAAATATTGTTTCTAATGCCACAGGTCTGACCTGATTTGAATTCTTCAAGGAAAATTTATTCCCAATCTCCCACAATGACCTAACTATGGACTGGTTCATTAGAGAAAACTTGTATGGAGTGCCACGTGTCACTTTTTTTGTCCTTCGGCTCTGAAATTGATACAAAGGGAACTACAATCCATGTAATTGCAGCCAATTTTTACATAATTCCAATCCTATTCTCAGAGAAAGAGTGATGACAATTTTCCCATAGTCACCTCTTTAAGATGAAATTAGGGAGCCTAAAAAAAACCATAACGTCCACAGATCATATTTCTGAAAAATATTGTGAACCAAGATTTGAAATTTTTACACGACTTTCCTCAGGAGATTGGCTTTGTGCTGTAAAAATTTAATCTTCTGAACCTTCGTAGAAAAAATGTTGTAGCGAAAATTCCATGATGACCTGTTTATGTGAAATTTGGGAGCCTGAAAAAAGCCTAACTTCCATAGATCATATCTCTGAAAATATTTCGAACCGAGATCTCAAATATTTACATGACGTTTCTCAAGATTTCGGCTTCGATATGTAAAAATTTTAGCTTCTGAACCTTTGTAAAAAAATAGTTATAGTTAAAATTCCACGATGGCCTATTTGGAGTAGCAAAACCCTAGAATCCAAAGCTATGATACCAAATGTTATGAAACCAGCTCCAAAAATAGAAGAAAAGAGAGATCAACGCCTTAGAAATAAGCCACTTCGAGGGGGGAACTTCCTTTACATTACATAAATGAAAAATTCTTTCATGATACAAATGAAAAAACCTCCTTCTATATATAGGAGTCCATGGGATCACAATATAATCCTAGCCGACCTAATAATAATAATGTAAGGGCACAATAATAACAATATTGAGGTTACAGGGGTACAACAATAACAATAAGGATCTACACTAACAAAAATAAGGGACTACACTAGTAATATAGGGACCTAACAGATCTTGGGACCTACTATAACGTTTATTCTCAAAAACATTAAGGAGATGGGTTTTTTCATCCACAAAGTTATCCTTATCAGAGACCTTAAGATCACGAGTAGCCAAAGTGTTGAGAACACCAAAATTTTGAGTCGGAAAATGAAGCGAGCTAGCATGGAGTTATTTATCTGTGTGGGTTTTTATTCGAAAGACCTAGTGTGAGAAGATTAATCATTTCTCTTGGAGATGCGAACATCAAGGAAGGGAAGGTTTCCTTTAATTTTAGCCTCCACGGTGAACTTGATGGAGTTCGAAATATTATTTAGATGATATAGGAATAAATCTAATTTCTCATGACCATGAGGCATGTTGATGAAGGTATCATCTACAAATCTCTTCTATAGCTTAGTTTTTAAAGGAGCATAAGTCAAGGCTTTGGATTCAAAATCTTCCATGAAAGGGTTAGCAACAAAATTGAAGAGTGGGGAACCCATAACAACATCGCAGGTTTGTTTGTATAACTCACCTTCAAAGCTAAAAAAGTTAGAGGTGAGGTATATCTCTATCAATTTAGTTGTATCAAGATCAATGTTGCGATTGATTACTTAAACACCTTTATTAATAGGGATTTTGGTGTAAAGAGAGAGCATCAAACCTGGCAAGAATCTCCTCTAGTTAAAACTTTAAACATTTTAACTCATTGACAAAAGAGGATGAATCCTTCACAAAATATTATGAATGACCAACAAGAAGCTTCATTTTCTGATTTAAATATTTAGCTAGGAGATAAGTTTCCCTAAATCGTCAATGGTGTTGATAATGGGTCTAAGGGGGGGGGGGCTCTTTATGGATTTTTGGAAGCCCATGAATTCCTAGGAGTGAGAGGGTTGCTCTCAATAATCTTGTGGATTATGGAGCTCACAAAGTTACTATATTTTATAGTTGAAGAGACTACCTTTGAGACTTTTTTTAAAGGGTTTTTTCTATATCTTTCTATAACTACCACTATTACACACGTGGTCTAACATATTTCTTTTGTATTCATCCCTATCCATAATTACAACATCACCACCTTTATCCACTTTAATAATAACAATATCGAGGTTATTATTAAGGTATTTAAGGGTATCAATTTCATATTTTCTAAGGTTATTGTTAGGCGGTTTAGGATTCCTAAGAACCACTGCACAATATTTCCTAATAATATCTTTCAAATTATCAACAACACCTTTGATGCCAAATTTTATGCTACAAATAATATCATCAAAAGGGATTTTCTTAGGAGCAAGGGCGAAATTTAATCCTTTTTCCAAAAGAGAAAAAATAGAGGAATTAAAAGAAAACTTAGAAAGATTAATTACACTTTTATTATTAGAAGAGGGGGACATCATAGCCTTATTAATATAATTGAAATTAAAACTGTTACTATTATTCTTATTATTAGGAAAATTATAATTATAATTATTACTAAAAGACAAATTCATCTTACTATTATTACTACTGATCTTACTATTATAATAATAATAATAAAAATAATAATAATAATAATAAATTTTCTGAATCCAGGCATGTGTGATCCATATTGTATATTTGAAAATATTTATGTAAAAAATCGCATTCAAAATATTAAGTCATTTTTTGAACCACCAAGTATGGTTTATTTTGGTTTATCTTAGTACCGATGATGAACCAAACTCGGTGGTTCGAAACACATCGACCCAATATTATGAATCTGATTTTCTACAGAAATATTTTCAAATAATAAGGTTATAATTTAGTTTTTTTTTATCATTTTTTAATACATGTTGAAGGAAAGTTATATTGTTTTTTATTTTGGTCAAAAAGGTTTCAATTTTAATTAGTTTTCAAATTTTTAAACGAAGTTTATTAAAAATTTGAAAATATATATATTAAACTGAACATTTTGAAAAAAAATGGAATTTTTTAAAATGAAAATCTCTTTATTTCTGATTGGTTGATGACTATTTTTATGTGGTTTTAAATTCAATTGTAATATATAAAAATTAAATTAAAAAATAAAAAATCTAAAGAAAAAATCTATTCACCAAGTGTCATAATAATTTAGGCTTCATTAAAGGGCCAATACCATAGCTTATAAATGCCACATTCCCAAAAACCATAAATCATTTCGAAATCAAAATGTTTTATAAATATTTTATTTTAATTTAATTTTAAAACATTTTTTAAAATTAAAACTTAACACTTATAACAAAACAAGATTATGAATATTTAACCATTTTAACATGGATATTATTAAATTGTAAATAGGCTTTGTTACAATACGAGAGGTCTGAGGTCTATTAATATCACTCTCCCAAAAACAATAACTTATTTCGAAATCAAAATATTTTATAAATTTTATTTTAATTTTATTTTCTAACATTTTTATATTCACTAAGTTCTTGACTAGATACACAATCTCTAGCCCTATGTCTATTAGGAGACTATTACATGAGCCATTATGTTTTTTTAAATAAATGAAAAAATTGATATGTATAAAATTAAATCCAAAATAAAATTAGATATCTATAAACTCAAAAAAAAATATTTTATAAATATTTTACTTTGTAACATTTTTATATTCACTAAGTTCTTGACGAGATAAAGTACACAATCTCTATCGTCGTGTCTATTTCTAGTCTATTATATGAGCAATCATATTTTCAACATGTATAAACTTAAATCCAAAATAAAGTTTGATATACATAAATCCAAAATAAAAATATTTTATTTCTATTTTATTTTGTAACATTTCTATATTCACTAAGTTCTTAACCTAATAAGTACACAATCTATAGTCATGCGTCTATTGCAGTCTATTATATGAGAAAATAGTTTTTTTTTTTTTTTTTTTAATTTTAAAATAGATTTTGATATATATAAACTTGAATCTAAATTTTTTTTTGATATATATAAACTCAAACTCAAAATATTTTATAAATATATTATTTTAATTTTATCTTGTAACATTTTTATATTCACTAAGTTCTTGATGAGATATAAAATCTTTAGCCCTTTGTCTATTTCCAATCTATTATATGACCAATTAGTTTTTTTTCAAATTAAAAAAAAAAATCGATAGATATAAACTTAAATCCAAAATAAAGTTTCATATATAAAAACTCTTAATTTGGTCGTGTATGTGTGAGTGTGTGAGTGTGTGTGTGTGTGTGTAGAAAATAAAAAGTGTATTTCCTTATGCTTTCTTGTTAAGTGAAACAATGACTGCTCTTATTGAAGCAATTGCTATGGTGCGAGTCATAAGGTATTTAAAAAAAAATTTAGCAAATGGCAGAGGCAAGATGACCTAAGATTTTGTTTAATGACATAGTACAAAAGAAAGAAGACTTGGATGCAGAAAAATAACAAATGGTTTAGTCAATAGGGTATTTTCTTGAGCATGTGTCCCACAAACAATAAAGAGACAAAAAGTTCCACAAACGTACTTGGGAGAAGGAGCTAGGGAGAAAGAAGAAGTGCTATATTGAAGAGTTTAATCTCACTCATAATCATTAATAGAAAGCACACATAGGGGCCAATATTTCTTGGAGAGCCAAAATTCTTAGTGCTCAATTAAGGAATAATTATCATCAACTCCGTTGTGAAACATGGTACTGGAAAATGCCAAAAGAAGTGTGGGAGGAAAGAGTATGCATTCTTTTCTCTTCCGGAGAAGTTGAAACATAAAAGCATTTCATTTTAGAATGCAGAGCCTTCAAAAAAAATCAAGGAAAGTTATGCAGACATTCTGGTAGCTTGCTCTTGGGAAAATCTATTAAGCTGCTCATTTATAGTTGGGAGAGATTATCAGGAGATTCCACATGCAAAAGGGCTTACAAAGAACCGTATGGAGTAATATGACCTTCATAGGTTATCTTTAGCCTCATGGATACAAAATAATTTCTGTATATATATATATATATGAAATTATTAATTACTTTCTCCATAAGAAGGAGGTACTCAGCAACAACATTGCATATTACACTTGTTATAGGAATGTGATATGTATGTGAGGTAATGTCCTAATGTTTACTGCGAATTGATACATATTTCAAATAACCAAACATTTAATTTATATGACTACAATAGTATAATTTTTTTTTATTTTTTTAATCATGTTGATATATGTCTTTATTTTGGAAAGGGATGCCAAAATTTTAATTCAATTATCAATAATTAGGTGGATGTAGGGATTTCACCTCCATGACATATTCTAGAATATTCTTAGTAAGAGTCATAGATCAAAAGTTCATATTTATGTAAAAAGTAGTTACAATGTTTTTATACTTTTAATTAAATTAAATAAAGTTTAATATATATAAACTCTTAACTGTCATATATATATATATATATATATATATTGAAAGTGTATTTCCTTATGATTTATTGTTAAACGAAATAAGGACTCCTCTTACTGAAGCAATTTCTATGGTGCGTGTCATAAGGTATTTTTAAAAAAATTGAGCAAATGGAAGAGACAAGATGGCCTAAGGTTGTGTTTAATGACATATTGTACAAAAGAAAGAAGACTTGGATGCGGAAAAATAACAAATGGTTTAGTAAATGAGTTATTTTGTTGAGCATGTGTCCCACAAACAATAATGAGATTTTTTTTGTTGTTATGCATAAGTTCCACAAAAGTACGTGGGAAGGAGCTAGGGAGAAAGAAGTATTATATTGAAAAGTTTAATCCCACTCATAATCATTAGAAAAAAGCACACATAGGGGCATATATTTCTTGGAGAGCCGAAATTCTTAGTGCTCAATTAAGGACTAATTACGATCAACTCCACTGTGAAACATGGCACTCGAAAAGGCCAAAAGAAGTGTGGGAGGAAAGAGTTTTTTTTTTTTATTATTCTCTTTGGAAAAGTGGAAACATAAAAGCATTTCATTTTAGAATGCGGAGCCTTCAAGGACATCAGGGAAAGTTATGTAGACATTCTCAGAGCTAGCTCTTGGGAAAATATATTCAGCGACGGGTTTGTCGCTCAAAGTTCAGAGCGCTTATTGTGAGACTTCACACCAAAAAGGCCAAATACAAGAATGAGAAAATAATTTCATTTCATATATATATATATATATATATATATATTTATTTATTACTTTTCCCATAAGAGGCAGGTACTAAGAAACAACAACATTGCATATTACACTTGTTATAGTGATGTGATATGTATATGAGGTATTGTCTTGATGTTTACTGTGAATTGATACATACTTGAATTAACCAACCATTTAATTTATATGACTACAATAGTATACTTTTTTATTTATTTATTTAATTATGTTGATATATGTATCTATTTTGAAAAGAGATGTCAAAATTTTAATTCAATTATCAATAATTAGGTGGATGGTAGGGATTCAACCTCCATCAAGTATTCTAGAATATTCTTAGTAATAATCATAGATCAAAAGTTGAGATTTATATCTAAAAAGTAGTTAGAATATTTTTTGCACTTTTAATTAAATTGATTGATTTAAAATAATGTCATATAAATATGTATTATATGAATATTAGTTATGATTTTTTAGGTATGTGATATTACTAAGTAGCCCTATTGGCCCATAGTGTTGTACCAAATCTTAAAGTTAGTTAAATCACTATGGTTAAGAATCTTGTTATATATATATAGAGAGAGAGATAATAAAATTATAATTTAGTTAATTTTATTATTTTATTTTAAAATTTTGAGACAAATGTATTATCAAAAGTGTTTTATATCTAGTTACTAGTCATATTTTTTATATTGTTGTGCTAGTCATAAATTTAGATACGAAAGATAATATAATTATTTTATGTCTAAATATATATTTTAACTAAATTATTTATGCATTAAAAATTTATTTTAAACAAATAAATCACCACATAGTCTAATTATTATTAATATATATTTTGACTAAATGATTTATATATTCAAAATTATATTTAAAAAGAAAACCCAAAATTTAAAACTGAATTGTATTAATATTGAACCAAATTAAACGTGTAGTTCTGAGATTTGTTGTGTTCTTCCTGACTTAACATCCAAAATGCCAAAATCAAACCAGTTTAGTTTTCAGATTTGTTAATCATACCCTAATTTAAACACGTTAATTGAAATGTAAGACGAGTTTAAATGAAATGGAAGCACAGCAATATAAAATATTTGAATATTAGCTCGCATTCATTCGTGGCGTATGCAACACTGAAGCATGAGATATGTTTCCGCCCTACCACCTTTATCTATTGTCACGGACCACAATGGCAGGTAAAAGAGGATTTTGTCTGCAGTTTTGTAGCGAAAAAAGTTGAGGCAAAGTAGCGGTCGTGTTGGGCATCATCTCATGTATTTTCCTTTTTCCTGTACCAAGGACTACGATTATACGCTATGCTGGGGTTCACCTGTTGGCCACTAGTTATCATCATTGAGAACGATCTTTACTGTACATGGACAATACCACAAGACTGGAATATGGCATTACTAAAATTCCTGGTAACCACTGTTCATGTTTTTCTATTTTCTTTTCTTATAATTATGATTATCAGCTTGGTTATAGACTCAGATGGTGAAGGATGGTATAATCATAGTCATACACTTGTCCTTGAAGGCTTAGGGTGAAAGCAAAAATGGGATTTGGCATTATAAGTGCCAGGAAATCTAATCACCCCAACATGAAAAATCCATGACCCCCTCGAGAATCCAAAGACTTGGAGTAGGTAGACCCTAGGAGTTATTCATCCATGTGAGAGGAGCCTGCAGAGGGTGTTGGGTATAAAAGAAAGTCAATCCCTCGAGGACCCAGCAAAGGTCCACTGCTATATCTATTTTAAAGAGGCTGCAACAGGTCTCTGTGAGGAGGAGAACAGAGAGAAAGAATCTGGTTATTGGGAGATTGTATTGAATGAAGCATATAAATAAGCAGCTGGGATTCAGGTGGTGAAGCTAGACTCTCATCATTCTAGTACAGTTTGCTAATTTAATCTAATCTACCCACCAATGGAATCTACCAACTTGGATCAGCAAAACGTTGTAGATCATTCTGGTTCTTTGTTAGATTCTTCTGTACAAATGGGGTCTTTCGGTGGAGTTCCAGACACCCATGTCTGGAACCAAGATTTCCTGCTGTGAGTATCACGAACTGAAAAGAGCTTGTCTTCATAGATTCAATACTTCTTGGTCTTTAGGATCTTAACTTTAGGATCCTCTGGTAGATCTTGTAGTACAAGCCTTTAAATTTTTTTTGCAGGTCTATGGTTTCCTTTTCTGGAGAAGATTTTATTTTTCCTTCTACTTTGTTTGTGGAATATTCTTGTAAGAAGACTATGGAAGAATTATTATAAATGTATGGGATTTGTTTTACTAATCTGCTTCATGGATTTGATCAGGGACAATGGAAGTAATGATCAAAATATGCAGAATTTGCAGAGCAACTTTCCACCGCATCTTAATGAAGTTCTGTGTACCTCAAGGCCATCGAACCAGGATGAACTGCTGAATCGACCTTCTGACCAGAGCCATGTCAAGAAAATGGAAGAGATTCCAAGTGGTTGGGAGTTGAGGAGTCAGCTAAGATCTAATTTCCATGGAGAAGACAGTATTAACTTATCCAGCAATATAACTTCTGGGAAACAGCAGATTTCACCTGTGTCTAACTACAGCTTGCAACTGATGGATGAAAGACTACATAACAGTTGTACCATATCAGATATAGGAAGTTGGTCATTGTCTCCAAATTCATTCACCCACACTGGGCTTGACATGCCATTATTGCCTCATTACCAGATGGCAAATGTAAAGGAAGAATTTATTCCCATGGCTAACTACAGTACCAGTGGTGTTTCCAATAGAATCTTCCAAGGATTTGCAGTATCAGAACCTTACAAGTCCAATGAATCAGTCTTCTCCACCTTTCTGGAATCTCATGGGAATAAGCCCATGGCAAAAGCCCAACATCTGGGGCCTATGATTGCAGATCACCATGACTATAGTATTGCTGGTCATGGATTTTTTCCCCCAATTCCCTCAAAGCATTCTCCTGGTGTTGTGACATTTGGCAGTAGCAGCTGCATGAGTATGCCAGTACTGGATTTTCTGGCATCCAAACCCTCGGATATCAGACTTCAAGGAGCACATTCTAGTTCAGCTCTCAGTTATTCTCATGATGGAAAATCAAAGCTCCACACTGGCCTCTCGAATAGAACCACGGTGGGTAATAGAATAGGATATTTTTATGGACCTTAGAGGATCCATGGGACTGAGTAAAAGTTACACTAGAATTCCTAATAAAATTCTGCAACTTATTACCATTCACCTCAAGGCTTCTTGAACAATATTTTCTGAAAAAAACTAGCTGTTTGTGTCATTTATGAAAAACTAATCTGCAACTTATCTACCATTCAACTGAAGCCTTCTTGAACAATATTTTCTTTTCTGAAAGAAACTAGCTGTTTGTGTCATTTATGAATTTTCTCCTATAATGTTTCAAAACTAATCTTCTTTCTATGTGATTGGAGATTTCCATAATTATTCATGTTGTTGGGAATTTAAGTAAGAAAACTGTGTAGAGGATTAAGTCCATCCAAAGTTTAGGGTAGACACTTAATCCTTTTTCTTTCTGATTTTCCATTTTTTTGGGGAGTATTTCTGATTTTTTATTTTTGGAGTCCTGAGTTGCAGGGTTTAGGCCATGAAGGTCCAGGAACAGCCTCTGAGGCAAAGAGGAGAAGCAGCACAGGCCATGAAAACACAATGGATGCAAGTTTCAAGAGGCCTCGAATGGAGTCTAATTCTACAATTCCAGCCTTCAAGGTTAGGAAGATAGATTATGTTACAAAACATAATTATACCTTCCTCTCAACAGTTGCACTCTAATGTCTATCTTGGATCCCCCATCAATAATTATCCCCAGCCTCTGAGATTTGACAGCCACATCTAATTATCTTTTTTAAACTGTAGGTCCGGAAGGAAAAGCTGGGGGACAGAATTACAGCGCTGCAACAGCTAGTTTCTCCTTTTGGAAAGGTATACTCATTATCCTCTAATCACTCAATAATTATACCTTTAATCCAGTTTATGCAGCCATCGAAAGGCGTAATGACATTTTATACGACCAGCAGTCCTGGGAACAAAAGTCGATAACTTTTCTCGAATATTGTTATGTTTGTGTTTCGCAGACTGATACTGCATCTGTCTTGCTGGAAGCCATCGGATATATTAAATTTCTGCAAGAGCAAGTCCGGGTATAAATATGCACCCCCGATTTGTTTTTAGCTGTTTTATTAAGCCAAAAAAAAAAAAACACATATTCCTTTGCGCATGAAGAATTATTCTGTCAGGAATGTTTCTGATAATTCTCTTTCATTTATCATTATTTTATTGCTTTAATATTCTTTTTAACTGTACCAATGCAGCATCTGAGTATGCCATACATGAAGCCAGGATGTACCAGTACAACCCAAGGGGTATGTATGTATGTATGAATGAATGAATGACTCATGGAAGCCATGAATTTTTTTTTTTTCCTTGCAGGTTAAATCTATTAAGGCTCTCTTGTATTATTTTTTCACAATATTTTGACATGGGCAGGATCAGAAAGGCTGGGGATCATCTGAGCAGCAGGAGAGCAATGAATCAAAGCCAGATTTGAGGAGTAGGGGATTATGCCTGGTTCCTGTATCTTGCACGTTGCATGTTGCCAATGACACCATTGGTGCAGATTACTGGTCTCCCTCGCTTGGAGGTACCTACAGATAGATAGAATTTGCAGTCCCTTGAAATATGACCACCACAAAATTTCAGTGTACTGCCAGTTTTTCTCTATTGTTTTTTTTTTTTTTTTCTATTATAAAGTCCCTTGTGTAGGGTAAATAATGTTAGTATGCTAATGAACCGGAGAAGTTGACGTTACAATATGCACCGATGGAGGCAGAAATTGTCCCAGGACAGTAATATTGTATTAACATATAGATCATAAACAATACAGGTCCGAATTCTGAGATCAAATCAAAGGACCAGTGTATTGATTCATAGCTAAAGCTACAGTGATCGCTGTATTATTTCGAAGCAATAATAAGTAGCCAAAACATAAATTTTCAGTCAATATGAGATGCCATTTTATTGCAGAGGTAGCAGGTCTTTGTGACAAATAATTGCTTCTGGTCCCTTCTATTTCTCCATTAATGTTCATTAAAAAAAAAACTAGACCATTTGGAGCAGGCTAGGTTAATCAACGTTATTTCGATGAGTAAAAACCCTTAATAGCAATATCGGAATATTGCATTTTAATAAGAGATAGATTAGATTTGCACCAAGCAGAATTCATTCACTGCTCACACTGGCTTACCGGTAGTTATTTTTAATCCAAATTGATTATTTTTGTTTTGTTATCCTCGTCAAAGATGATATAGATTAATTAACTGTAAAATTTGGTCTGGGTTTTCCTCGCATTAATGTATTATAACTCAGCTTCATGCTGTTTAATAGTTTTCGAACTTATCAGACATTTTAGCTCCTCATGTTATTTTTAAGATTAAGTTCATACTGCACAAATTCGTTGACCAGGTTTATCTTCCAGGCCCACCCTTAATCATCATAAAGCAAAGACAATTTAAAACGTTACAACAGGTTTGTACACATGATCATTACTGGTTGCAAACCAAAGTGCCCTGACTACTTTTGTTTACCCAACACATAAATGGCTTATAAACCAGATCAGATCAATTTTTAGCATGCCAATCTAAATACCGAGTTGGGCATTTTCATTCGATTCTTCTCATTATCTACTATATGGAGATATGCCCTTTCAAATATTCAAATTAGAGTTTGAAGAGTCATTTCTATTTACATTTTTTATAAATATTTTTTTTTACAAGGTCTAAAAATCACTTATATTTATTTATTTTTCATAAATCAGAGTTTTATAAAT
The DNA here is from genome assembly GCA_034641835.2 of Pinus albicaulis. Taxonomy (NCBI): domain Eukaryota; kingdom Viridiplantae; phylum Streptophyta; class Pinopsida; order Pinales; family Pinaceae; genus Pinus; species Pinus albicaulis. Next base: position 433,690,891 of record CM076576.1, on the reverse strand, counting down.
TATCCAGTTGTTTCAAAATGCTTTCTACAATGCCATTGTATCATAATGTATATTAAAAGAATTTTAAACTTCAAAAGATTACAATGCCATTGCATTATACTTCCTTTAAAAAAAATTAAAGTTTCAAGATTATAATTATTTGATGGTTTCTTTCTTTATATTTTTAACTATATTAATTTTATATAATTTTTTAAAATTCTATAAATAAAATTCTATTAAATTAATAGAAATAAAACTTGTTAAAAAAATATTATTTTATATTAGTAAGTAGTCATAAAACTAGTGCTGGGTGCTTGTATGGTGCCTTTTTTCAAATTAGTTATATATATCTATATTATAGATATATTGTTTATTAGGTGATTTAAACCTATTTTCTTTACCTCCAAATGAATAATTTTAATTTCCAAGTCAATTTGTTTATTTTATATTTCTTTTTTGCAATCAACCACATGAAGCATGGCAATTATTTTGATAAATTCTCTTTAGTTAACAATGTTATTCTCAAGTAACACTTGTGAAGCACTCTTAACAATGTCACTCTTAAGTAAGAAAACCTATATCACCTTCATGAGAACAATCATATTCCCCATGTCCTCTTCTTGACATCTGTCTTTTTCCTCAATGGGAGCAATATCACTATGGGTGGGCACATTCAAGACAAAGACAATTGGTAACAAAGACTTATTAGTGAATAATGATATTGCTAAGTAAATGTAGCACTACTACCTTCTACATATTAATTATTTCATTATCCATTGCATCTTCATCCTCCTCCACTTCTTCATAATGTAACATGATAGTTGTCTCTATTGCAACTCCCAAACTAACCTCAATTCATTCACCTTCATGCATGTTTCTATTTATATCTACTATAACATGATCTTTCGAGTTGCATTAGTTTGTACTGGATAAATCACCTCAATGAATTTTTTTATCTTTCCTAATTTAAATGTTTCTTGTTTCACTTCCATACATTTCTTCCTATCTACCCATTCCATATTCAACATTTGGATAGCACTAATCTTCCACAATTCTTAATCTTGCTGGAAAAATTATTTCATCATATTAATCCTATGAAAAACAAAAAAATGTTTTCCCTTCTTTTGTAGTACTCCTCAAATTTAAATTAGTAAACTTTAATGTCCAATCTTCCCATATTTTCATGTTTAGCAAATCCCATTCAAACAACCTTCTGTTGAAAAGTGTAACTAGGATTGGTCTTCATAGTGACTATGTAATTATGTATTTATGTAAAGAAGAAGACAAAGATAATAAAATGTATTTTTGGTGTACTTGCTTCATGGGTTTCATGAGCAAGATTTTTATTATAGGTCAATATAATTCTTCTTGATGTCTATTAAGGTTGTCTTCTGGTTGCAAGTGTAATTAAGTATCATATGAAGTGGCTAGAGAATTCTCCAAGACCTTGTCACAAATCTGTGGAGAAATGGCTTATGTCTGTTCCCATTCAATGCTGGAAGATAAGCTCATATGCACTGTGATCTAGTCGGTCTATAAAAAGTAGTTAAATTTGGCGTACATGTTGGCTATATGGTCGGCCTAAAACATAGGAGATGCCTCTATATATACTCAGACCTGTGGTTCATTTGGCACTCAAAATTTTGCGGATAACTCTAAAATCCAATTGTATATCAGTAAGAAGATACTTCAGACAAGCCTGTATCTGAGTTCAAGGACAAAAGAAAATACAGGTTTAAGGACATAATCATATGCGGATAACTCTAAAGTTAAGTATGCGGATCCGTGGTGCGGTTTAGTGTGCAGTTAACCTGAGATACATGCAGAGAAGTCTGAATATAAAGTCTATGTTCTGTGCATTAGAAGCATTCGGATGTGATGTAGTGCTGAGTGCTAAAATCGATGATCATGATATGATATGAAGTCTAAGGGTTAGTGCAGTGTGAGAAAAGAGGAAGGTAAATCTGTGATTTACCTTCCTAATCACAGTCTATAAGAGATAGTAATACATATTCAAGTATATGTGAAGTAAAAGATAATATCTCAAATGATCTTGTATCTAATATTTGAATTAGTGAGAAGAAGTGTTTGAATACAAACTCAGAGACTGAGTTCTCTAGTGTTGGTGCAAGTCTGTGCAGAAAAGAAGGATCAGTGTTGGAAGCAGAAAAAGAATCAGTGAAAATGTCTTGGAGGCATTCATAGGTCAAGGGTCCGAGTCTTGGTTATGGTACTTGTCATTTGAAGATCTATAAGAAGAATTCCTTATGGGCTTTCCTTTCCAAGAGGGAGAGTTTTTACCCTAGCTCGAAGAGCCTAACTTTGTGTCTCTTGTGTTTTGGTAATTTACTTGATGAAAGAATAAATACACTAAGAAGATAAGACATAAGTAAATCAAGTAAGCTCACAAGTAATTATCAAGAAGAGAATTTGAATTAATCTCTAGCCCTCAAAATTATCAACACCTTCGACCTCATCTATTTGGTTAAGATCTTCAACCTTATCAGCATAATCCTTTAAAACTAAATTATTCTCTAAGAATTTGAAATTCATCACACTAAAGTAAATATGTCATGGGGTTCCACTATGCCCTTCATAGTAATCCTCCACTAGTTAGTCATGCCCCATGCCCCTAGATGATGTATTTTTTTGCTAAAGGTACTAGCACTTGTACATTAAAATGAATTAAAGATCACACATGTGATATGATATCTTCAATCTCAATGGGAATCATTTTTCTTCTATTTTTTTTATGTGCTCACTAACTACACTCTAATTTTTCAGCCATGAAAATTGGATAAAAAATTGAATTTATGTTCAAACTTACCAGTTTGACACGGTGGTTCAACCCCTTTCCTAGCAATAATCAATTTTTGCACCTCTTCTTCAACCTCCATTACCACTTTCATATTATTAACCTCATTTTCTTCATGCATGTAATATTTTTTATTGTCATTTACTTTATCTATCTCTTTACTTTAATTCATTATAAAGATGATTCCTTATTCATATTCGAACTTCATGTCCTCCTTATGTGTACCAAAAGAAGTAATTTTCATCAATAACCAAACTCAAAATTTTCACCTTTTCATAACTTATTTTACGAGCTATATCCTTGTCAATATTTAGTCCACCAATTTGAAAGTATAATTATCATCCTCAATGTCTAATTTTGGTGGATTATTCAACATCTCCATGTTCTCTTAATCTTTATTTTCTCAATTTTTTTTCAATTGATAGGAGAATGTATTGTAATAGTTTTTCTCCATCATTTATATTAATGCTACCTTGAGGTATTTGAACAATTATCTCTCTTTCTCTTTTCTCAAATCTTATTTTTTTATCTTTATTGTTTTCCACCTTCCACATCAGTCAAACATATTCACTTGTTTTCTTCACAAAATACTTTTTCTTCAAGCTCTTCTTAGATTAAGACAATTTTACCATAATTGATTATGAAAACTCCTCAACCTTTACTTGGGTATGTGTAACAATGTATCATTCCTTAACAATGTTTATGTTTTAGCTATTCTCTATTTCGCTTCCTACAACTGAATAATAAAATCATACAATAACTCTTTTGGTCTAATACAACACACACTGGATATAAAATGTATATCTACACATACCAATACTATTTTTAGCATGCAAATGTTTCCATTTAAAACTCAATTATATAGAGGGGATTTGATAGGAATGTCTCATTCCACTTTTTCTGCAACTTTCTCTTTTTGTCAGGACACATTTTCTAATATCACTTTTCCTTTTTATGTGAGGACATACCTTCAACATGACATAAATTGAATTTCTCCTTTTTCCATTCATCAAACCATACTTATTATTCCAAAAAAAACCCCAAGGACCTCATAAAATAAAACGAGGATTTAATACCAAGTAATGAAGATAAAATAGAACAAACTTTTAATGAACAATGTAACTCAATATATATATATATAGAGAGAGAGAGAGAGAGAGAGAGAGAAATTTAATAATACTTTCAAATCATTACAATTGACTAAAAGACATGGATTTATTAGTTTTCATTAATAATTATATAGCATGAAAACATAGGAAATCTGATTGATTCATATATCAATCCAAATAGTTAAAATGAACGTAAACTTAGAACTAATGGTGACACAAATCAATATTAAATATTGTAGTATGAAATCTTGAAGGTAATTTTATATTCACCTTCTTTAACTTTTGCAAAATAGAAATATCTTGTTTATATATCATCTATATACTTCAAAAGTTCAACTTTCCAAAACTCATTTTTGTTAAGTTATTTCCCATCACTTATATTACATATATACCATGCAACTTGGTTGGTATGTACATCTAATTTTTATATCAAGCCATATTCTCTTTTTAGCATTTTTTTCTTTTAAATGTTATTGGCAAATTTTTTTTAATACTTTTGCATTAAAAAAATGTGTTAAATTTAATACCATTTAGATAACCTCAAAAAGATATTACATTTGTATTATATTTTTTTTTTTAATTTACAAATATATATATATATATATATATATATATATATATATATATATATATATATATATATATATATTTCGTTCCTCAAAATATACATATATATATATATATATATAATTCTTAAACATCAAAATTAAAATTACACTAAACACTTTATTATATTTTATTAATTTAAAATATTTTTTTATATAATTTTTAAATTAAAAGTAAATAAATTAAAATTCATTTTATATATATGAGAAAAATTAATTAATTTAATTTAGAATTTAAATTATTAACAAAAATTTCAAAAACATAAAACTCAAAACATAAGTATTATTATTTTTTAATGTTACAATTTCACTATTAACTTTACTTGAATATATTTAAAAACATATTGAGAAATTTTCCAAAATACATTTCAAAATATTTCAAAATCTATTTTAATATTTTTAGTGATCTAACTTTTTATATAAAAATAATGTTTGGATTATATTAACAATATAAAAAAAATAGTTATTGAAATATAGAATAGTAAGTTAAAAGGTGCATGGTTAAGGTATTTTTTTCAATATTATTAATCATTTCATGTTTTATATGTAGTAATATGGGGATACATTTAGAAATTATAGTAAAAATTATTAAAATAAAATCATTTTATACTATTGATTATAATTACAATTATAATTATAATTATAAAAATAAAAATAAAAATAATAATAAGAAATAAGAAATTATTTATAATATTTTATTACAATATTATAAAATAGAATATTTTCATAAAAATAAAATAAATTAATTTATATCTTTTTATATATATTAAAAAATTATTTCTAAAATAAGGTGAGATTGGATGTACTATCTGGAGGGGAGGCATGGTAGTTATCTCATTTAGCAATTATGAGAAGGGATGTATCATGACATACCCTATACATTTAACAAGGAACATGTTTTTTCTTGGTTTCCGAATACAGAGTGACTATATCTCTCAACTGTCACACGTTAACTAGTCACCTTGGTTGTGAACCAATGTTTATACTCGTGCATGTTGGTATGAATGCGAAGGAAGTTGTGTTGTAGGATGCCTTGGTGGAGAATAATCCCCTGTGCTAGCAACTACCAATATATAAGGTTGATTTACTAAGTCACTTTGGGACATTCTACTATCTTGCACTTGTTTGGAGATGTTTCCTCAACAATCTCTCTTCAATTCTAAGCACTAGCTCTCAATTCCTACCTATGGTGAAATTCCTTCAACTTCAAGAGAGTGTTAACACATGACTACTCAAGTTTTTCTGGTAAATTCTCCATCTCTCACTAAGATTTTTCCTTTCATATTGCTCTATTTCCTTATAGTTTATTCCCTAGCTTCTAGTGTCTAGTTTACTAGCCTAGGCTATTCAAACACAACTCACTAGATCATTAGGGGAGTTTTGAGGTCTAAAATGGGTTTCCTAAGAAAAATTTGCAACCAAAATAAACTTTATAAGAACCAATAGGATTCAAGATGATGATGTCAACCACGAGGGGCGATTCACCATTTTTGGAGTAAAAAAGTAAAAATATTTAAAAATAATAAATCTATTTTTTCAACTCATATTTTTAACTTATCTCCCTACGGTTTTACTCAAATTTCGAGCGAGAGTACTCCTTCGATGAAAAATTTAATTCCTCGTCCAAGGAGTACCCATGTTGCATACTTTCAATGGACCATGTTACCCGAAAAGTGGGAAATACATGAAAAAACATCATTGCAATCACGTTTTCCATGTATTTTTCATTTTTCGTGTAGTAAGTTTCATCGAAAGTATGCAACATGGGTACTCCTTAGATGAGGAATAAAATTCTACATCCAATGATTCCGCTTGAAATTTGAGTAAACCCATAGGGAGATAAGTTGAAAAAATAGTTCTTTCTTTTATCCCTCTAAAATTTGATGAAGTAATCTAATCTTATTTTATTATTTCCACTATTATTTTATAATTTCCTTAGGAGGCCCATTTTAGACCTCAAAATTCCCCTAATGAGAGGAAGATTTTTCTATATTATAGACTTAATTGAGTCATTTACCCTTATCTATGCATTTCTAGAGAGATAATATCAAAGGATGGTTGCTTAATACGTGTCTCAGGGTGGCTCAAATTCCCATTTCTGAGTAAGTCCTCAAGTTGACATTATTAGGAGTAGATTATGTTATTTATCTAGAGATTCTTGGTGATGCTTATCATGAATTTGTAGGAGATATGTGTTTCCTCATGGGTTTTGAGATTGTTGTAAAAGTTGTAGCATGGATATTCGACACGAGAAACATCAGAGGAAGATAAAACCAATATATCCAAACTATTGATCTATATTGGCATATGAAATCATTGTTGGGGAGAGTGTCACTAGATAAAAGAAATGCCAAAGATAAATTTTCCTTGTGATGGACAAGCTCCAACTTCAAATGAAGGATTTTAGTTGTATACTAGGTAAGATAGAGGCATGCCTAGTTATTCCACTAGCTTTAGAAAGTCTGCATCAATAAAGTAAATAGTGGATCCTTTAGATTCTACACCTTCTCCATGAATTTCTGGTTCCATAGCAGTTTTTATATTATATTTATTCTTTTAGTCTACTTACATTATGAGGCTTACGAAAATCAATTTTAAAAAAACCTGTTTATTTATTCTGATTTATACGCTATATTTAAAGTTTTGTTAACTAAAAAATTAAATCTTTTCCACTAGTCAAATTTCTTTTATAGCAAACTAAGAGTGTCCAAACTATCAACCATATAAACTTCTCTTAAATCATTAATAAATTTTTAACTTAATCATTAATAAATGTTTTACTTTCTAACTATTTTTAAATATAAAATAAAATAATTATTTTTTCTTCTTGTTAGAGATATAAATCCTCTTCTCAATTAAATTGAAAGCTAATTATTTAAAACTAAATATTTAAATAAAATTAGAAAAATAATAAATTTTGTTATACAAAATTTATAAAATAAAATCATAACTATTTAATTTATAAACTTCAATATATCATATATTAATAGCATATATTTTATCATTTAAATATGTGATAAAAATATATTTTTTAATTTAAAAATATTAGTTTAAAATCCAACTTTGTTAATAGAATTGAATATTAAAAGTTTTATTTTATAAAATGATTCAGATTTAAAATTTGAAAAAAAACAATCATATCTGCGACGTGACATAAACGAAATATTTCAATTTATTAAATTACAATATAGTTTAACAAAATATAAACACATTCAAAAGTATTTCCTTTTTAAAAGTTATTTTACTTTTTAATATAATTCTAAAATAATCTAAATTATTTTGGAAACATGCCTGAAAATGTGTCGTTAAATAACTCCCTAGATCCAAAATGTATGCATTTAATCCATGTCGCAACATTCATCTTTCACTGCAATTATGAAAAAAATAGGTACATTATCTATATTATCATATCAATGGAAGTTGTTTTTAAGTGTGATGTGTTTGAGTTTTTTTTTGGATTTTTTGATTTTTAGTTGATATTTGATGAAAAATTTGTGGTGAAATTTTGATTTGTGTTATTTAAATTAGTTTTTTTAATTATATATATAGATTCAACATTTTGAAAAATTTTTAAAGCACTTAAATTATGTAAAGATTAACATCAAACTTATAATTTCAATAAATTGCCACTAAATTTTAAATAAATTAAATAAAAAAATAAACCATTTTTTTTCAAGAAAATTAAATACAACTCACATATAAATATTTATACAAATAAAATAGACACTTCGTCCCATGTCAACGCTTAGTCACTATGGACCAATGTTACTTATCATGCAACCTTCCTACGACATAGATTTGGATTAATTTCCTTTATTAAATTCATGGTGCGTTTCATATTTTTCTCTTTATTAGCTAAATATAAAAACCATAAATATTTAATATGTAGAATGATTTTTATATATATACATATTTATCTTTAGGCAATAAAGGAAAAACATGAGATGCTCACTTTAATGGCAAATTTATAAAAATGACATCAATAAATTAAAGGGCATAGGTGTCAACCACAATGATAACCAATCTTCTTTTCTTTACTCTTTTCATGGGTGATTATGAAAATACACCAACGAAATAATTCTCATTATTGCTATAATTTGATGTGTATTCATTAGCACATAATTTGTTGTAACACAATATAACAAAATAAAGATACAACGATAATACAGCTTCGGTGGCATGGCATATTTGGAGATTTGACAATCTACTCATGTAGTTGATTACAAATTGTTTTTCAATATGTGAAGGTGTGTTTGGTTTGCTTGTTTTTAAGGTTTAAGGTTTAGGTAAAAGGAATATCATTTTCCTTATTAATGGACTCACTTTCTTTATCTAAGTGTATTGAATGTTAAAGTTGATAGTGTAGGCTTTCCTAGATTATGTTTTATGTAATTTTCTATATTTAATATTTATTTGTTTTAAACAAATATTTAATTAAAAAATCATTTTAATAAAATAAATAAAATAAATTAATTAATTTACATGTGAAATATTTATTTCTAACCTTGCGTGGGAGGGAAAGGGGAATCTCCATCACCATATACAGATTTGAGATCAATAAACTCATTTAAGTGTGTAAAACTATGATGCCATCAAAACTAAATCATAGATCTCATCACCAAATCCCAATGTACATTAATACATAGCTTCAATATTATCTTAATATAATTTCAAATAATTGTGAAAAATACTAAAATTATAAATATATATAATATATTTTTATAATATAACATAATATTAAAATTACAAATATATATGTAATGATATCCTCATCCTACTTTTGAGGATTAAGGTTATAAAGCAACGTATTGTGAAATGTTTCTATTCATTTTCATTTCCTATTTTATTCTCAAAGGATGAGCTATTTTTCATCTCCTCCGCCATCTCATCTTCCCATTCTCCTTCATCTCCACCATTGGCTAATCTAGCTACTAATCCACTTATTACATTAGTTGCTCAAAAAATATATCAAAGTGTCATTTGCAGAAACTGGATTATCCACAGTATCATAAAACAATTTTCAACGTTTCGAATCCCAACGGGGAACCATCTTCAGGACGAGAAATGAATGAAGGATGAAAGAAGGTCGCAAGAGGTCAAGGTATAAATAGTGAAGGCTAATGATGATGATAAGAGGAGTCGAAAATAAATTATGCTAATTAATTAAAAAAAATTATTTTATTAAAATTTTTAACTTAAATTATTTTCTTTTCCTCTTAAGCTTATTAATGAGGCCACAGATCCTGAAACAGCCAAGCTTGCTGACATTTGTTTACGATCCACCTTCTTTAACTTCCAAGGAGAATTTTATGAGCAGGTATCTGGTGTCACAATGGGATCGCCACTCTCACCTATTGTGGCCAACTTATTCATGGAAAACTTTGAGAAGAAAGCCCTTCCTTCCTTTCCCTTAAGTCTAGCTTGGTAGAAGCAATTTGTAGACGACACTAACATAAAGTGGTCGCATGGTAGGGAGAACCTCGAGAAATTCTTCGATCACCTCAACTCAATTTCCTCAGAAATTAAGTTTACGAAGGAGATGGAAGAAAATAGGAGCATTCCTTTCTTGGATGTACTGGTTACCGGAAAAGAATATGGAACATTAGGGCATCAAGTTTTTAGGAAGAAAAATCATACCGAAAGCTACCTTCGCGCTGAATCTTATCATCTCCCTGCTCAAAAATTTGGTTTCCTCAACACTCTTGCTGTAAGAGCCCTGATAATATCAGATGAGGAGCACCTAGAGGAAGAAATATCTCACCTAACATATGTTTTCTTGGGTTTAGGGTATAAGGAAAGAGAAATTAGGAAAGCCATAAACAAAGAAAAAAACATTGTCGTTTCCAAGAAACGCTAGGATCCTCAAGAGAGGGGTGGAAGGGTTTTTCTGCCATATATTAAGGGTGTGACAGATAAGATTTCCAGGGTTTTGGGGAAGAGTAACATATTTTCACAATTCTCAGCAGCAGGAACCATTAGACAAAATATGCGCTCAGTTAAAGATAGCATAAGTGAGGGTCAGCTTAAAGGTGTTTACAAGATTGATTGTTCTTATGAGAAGAGTTATATTGGTGAAACTGGGCGCTCTCTTCATAAGCGTCTGAAAGATCATGGTGTCGATATTAAACATGAGCGATCAGGAACCTCGGCTCTTGTTGATCACTCCTAAAAAACAAACCATCACTTACGCCTTGAGGATGCTAGAATCATTGCAAGGGAGGAACACTATCAGAGATGTAAGATTAGAGAAGTGATGGAGATTATAAAACACCCGCATAACATCAATGGGACGGAGGATATGAGATTAGTGATAGTTGGTGACCTCCTATTAGACATATTTGCTCCCTAGGTTCATCCTCATCCAAGGTATAATGTTGCAGGTATACTTCTCCTTCCTTTTTAGTTATCTAGTTTAGGGTCGTGTCAGCTCAGAAACTCTTATTATTCCACTTACTCGTAATAATTATTTTCATTAATTAATTTTTATTCTATTAATAAAAATTAATTAATTATTATTTATTATAAGTAAATGAAAGCTTATTAAAAATTAGAAATTTAAATGTAACTTATAATAAAGTTTTAGAATTAAAATTTATTAAGAATGAATTAATATGAAAAAAAAAAATAAAAAAATAATAATATTAGAATTGACATTTATTATGGTTTGATTAATGAGAATTGATTAAATTCATTTATTAACTTATATTTAGGTATATTATTTAAAAAGTATCATATTAGTGTTAATTAATATTTTCTCTTACATTTAATTTCACTATCTTACTTTAGAATTTAGCTAATTTGGTTACTCTATAAGTTAAATAAAATTTAGACCTTGATTTTAATTTTAGACATTAGTTATTATTTTAGGGATATTATAAATTTAATAAGGTTTTAGAATTTAAAATGTATTAGGAATTAATTAATATGAAATTTAAAATTTAAAAGTTGGAAATTTATTAGGGTTTAATTAATGAGATTTGATTAAAATTCATTTAGTAACATATAGTTAGGTATATTTTTAATATTAAAAATCATTTCATATTAGTGTTATTTAATTTTTCCCTCACATTAATAAAACTTAGACATTGTAATTATTTTTAGACATTAAATATTAAATTTATAATAAATTAGAATTTATTTTAGGTGTTTTATTTTAGAATTAGAATTAATTCAATTAATAATATAAATGACTAAAAATAAAAATTTAATTATTTAAATTTTTTTAAATATTTATTAAAACTTTTTAAATATTTATCATTTAAAATGACATTATAATAATAAGTTTAAGAGAAGAAGAAAATAATTTTAGTTAAAAATTTTAATAAAATAATTTTTTTTGATTAATTAGCATAATTTATTGTCGGCTCCTCTTATCATCATCATTAGCCTTCACTATTTATACCTTGACCTCTTGCGACTTTCTTTCATCCTTCATTCATTTGACAGATCCCCGTTGGGATTCGAAACGTCGACAATTGTTTTATGATACTGTGGATAATTTGGTTTCTGCAAATAACAACAACCACAAGAGTTTGAGAACCATTATATCAAAGTGTAATTAGCATTAGTTTATGTGTATATATTTATATTATACATTTTTATATCATAGTGACATTGTTATTTTTTTATTAATAAAATTTTTTATGAACCTTAATGATTAAGGTTATTAATTTTTTTTATTAATTATTTTAAATTTGAGATTGATATGTAATGTTTGGTTATATAGAATGAAAATCACATCTTCATCATGTCCAATATATAACTTTGATTGGAGCAAGAAATTCAATCAGTGACTTCACATCAAAGAGTATCTTAACAGAACACCCAATCACCATATATCCAAAACCCCATGTACCATGTTTAATTATGTTTATTATAAAAAATAGAAGATATTGATTAAACATTTAATTAAGTGATTTAATCCAATTACAAGATGTAATTAGTTTTAATTTTTTTTAGCTAACATTATTATTATTTTTAATTTAATGTTCTTAAAATAAATAATACTAATATTGTTAAAATTGATATTATGATTATTAATTAATTCCAATTTTATAAAGTACTAAATTTAGCATGTTAATTGTTAAAAATTAATTTGTTAAATTAAATTTTCTATTAATGATTCTATTTTTTTATATTAGATATAAAAAAGTGAGGGAAATAATATTCATTTCAAATGAATATTAACATGAATATTACTAATAATAATAATATAATGCATTTAGATAAATGTCTTTTGGATTAATCATATCATTAATATTTGGTCGACCTTTCGAACCATCTAATGTTGTTCATCCTTAGGATGAACCACATTAGATGGTTCGAAAAGTAGACCAAATACTAATGATGTGATTAATCTGAAAGACATTTATCTAAATTATGGATAACAAAAGTCTTAGATCTAACAACATAATACATATTAAATGATGAAAATAAATCTAAATATACAATTATTTAATTTGTTTGACCAATATAGTAGAGATAATGTAAATTGATGTTACATTTAACATTTTGACTTTGTCAAATTACATTAAAAAATTAGTAAAATAAAAAATAAAAATTTATAATTATCAATAAAATATTTTAAATTGGTCAAATTACATAAAACTAAAACTAAAAATAAAAGAAAAAAAACATAAAAGTAATAATTATAATTCATAATTAAACCATCCTATATCCATCTTAACTTCACATCTGTCAAGGTATAGAAGGATCAAATTTCCTGTGATGCAAACCTCTTTTAGAGTGAAAAATGATTTGATCCTTCTAGACCTTTGGTATATTTTTTGTTAAGATGGATCTAGGATGGTTTATTTACTTAAGTCTTTATTGTGTTATATCCATCTTTAATTCCGATCTACTAAGGATCTAGAGGGATAAAATTTCCTAAGATGCAAACATATTTTAGAGTGAAAAGAGATTTGATCCTTCAACCCTCGGTAGATCTTGAGTTAAGATGGATCTAGGAAGATTTATTTACTTCAATATTTATTGTGCATATATGTGTTCTCCAACCCAATATGGTAGAGATGTTGTAACATAATGCCTTGCTTAACATTTTGATTTGGTCAAATTAAATGAAAATAAACCATAAAATTAATAATTATATTTCCAATTAAAATTATTAATAAAACATTTTGAATTGGTTAAAATTATACAAAAATGAAAATAAATAAAATAAAATAAAAAACCTAAATTAATAATTATAATTAATTTTTAAACTAGCTAAGATTCATCTTAACTTCTTCCAGAGGAATCAAAGCTCTTGAAATGAAAACCTATTTTAGAATGAAAAGATATTTGATCCTTCTAAATACTTGGTAGATCTAGAATTAAGATAGATCTAGGCTGGTTAAATCATAAAAACAATCCAAGAAAATTATATTAAGTATAAAATACATTAAAATCATTTTCAAATAAAATGATCTTATTTATTAATTTAGTGAAAATGCTTTGCATAATAAAAATTATAAATTATATTTAATTATATTTTCAAATAAATATATTTAGTTATTTTTTTATTAAATTATAAAATTAATTTTATTCTTTTATATTAATATAAAATAATTTAATTAGATTATTTTAACCGTTAATAATTATTATTAATAATAATAATCAATAATTCATTAAATGTGTTGAAATTCACCTCTTTTTCTTTGGTGTATTTGTAATAAGGGTTAATTTTTCATATAAAATAAAAAAAATAAGAATTTAATATTTAATTTAATTTTTTAATTTATTTACATTTAACAATATATATGGAAGGAAGTCTGCTTTGACCTGTAAGATATCTCCCTCCCTGATGGTCTGAGATGATTCTCTGAGCTCCTGCGCTAGGGTTTTTTGCACCCCTGCTACGGCGCTGCCATCTTTCAGAAAGCTCTGCACCTGCTTCATGCACAGGCATCATCGATCACCAACGCATCTGCTGATCTACCACTAATGGATCCGCCACAGGGGGAGGCCCACAAAGCCTCCCCCACTGTTTATACTACGGCTAATCAGAAACCCTCTGCTGAACCAACAAAGCCGCCATCTGATAATGCTCAGTTTTTTGCCACACTCAATGGTTCCACAGTCCAGGCCGCATCCCACCAAACCCCTGGGGAAACGCTGAAAGAGCACTCAGACAAATACCCGGACTCGCCGGACACCACAGCTCTGCCAAAAATGACCTCTGCAACCTGCAAGCCGATAGCTGCAGAACGGCCCAAGATCGAGCTCCCAAGTCACCGAATCAATGCCCAGATCCAGTATATGAGAGACTATGCGCTGATCGGAAAGTTTGTAGGCTTTTGGCCAACAGAAAAGGCCTTGCATGGCTGGATTAAATCCAAATGGAAGCCAAAAGGCTGGGTCGCGCTGCAGCTTGGACCTAGAGGCTTCTTCACTACCATCTTCAACTATCTTGAAGACAAAAATCGCGTTATGGATGAAGGCCCATACTTCTTCAACTCCTCAGGGCTTTACCTACGAGACTGGGTCGAGCAGTTCAACCCAGACAAGGAGGATTTTAACTGGGCACCAGTCTGGATCAGGCTCTATTCGCTGCCTCTGGAGTACTGGGATGAGGAATCCCTACGAGACATTGGTAATGGGCTCGGTGAATTTGTTAAGATCGCGGAAGAGACCAAGCTCAGGCGATACACCTAATATGCTCGAATCTGTGTCTTCATGCACCTCGCGCAGGCCCTCCCTGACTCGGTAAGTCTCTTTCATGATGATTTTGAATGGGTACAGTCCATTGATTATGAACATGTACCTTTTAGATGCCGCAAATTCCATGCACATGGCCACCTCTTCCGGGACTGCCCTCTCAACCCTTCCCCCAGTAAACCCTCTGAAGCCTCCACCAGCCCTGATGCCAAAGGCTTCACCAAAGTCCAATCTCGAAGACGTCACAGCAAAAAAACCCCTGCTGGGACTCCCAAATCCACCCCTCAAGCTCCAAATCTCCCCTCCTCTAGTAAAAACTTCGAAATCCTAGCTAACCTTCCCCATTCTAATCTTGAAAACCCCGGACTAGCTGATAATCCTCTCCCAATGACAATCTCGAAATCAGCCTTTGATATCCTTGCCTCCTCAGACCGCTCAGTGCCCCCTCCTGTGACTTTCCTCCTGCCTCCAAAGCCCCCCTTAGTCTCAGAATCTAGAGCAGGACCCTCCCTTCATATGGAGGTAGACAACTCTGAAACGCCCATCAACCAGGTCAGTCTTATGGAGGAAGGATCCGAAGGGGTCGATATTGGAGAACTAGACATCTTCACTCTGGAGCAAGCATGCAGGAAAAAGGATTTTGACACCATATCTGAAAAACAAATTGAAAATTTAGCAGTTTCCCTTACCCGTGCTTAGCAGCATAAAAAATCCCTAGTAATCCAACTAGGAAGCCCTTGGGATGGCAAGAAACTCTTTAAGGATTCCAAAAAAAGAGGAAGGAATACTAATCTACAAAGGACTATCCTCATTGGGGAGATGCTAATGGAATCTGGTAGGCACCCTAAGCTTACCAAGTTCTTTCAACCACTGGAAGATAGTTCTCAATGAAGCTCATTTCTTGGAATATAAGGGGACTAAACAACCCCACAAAGTTCCGAATGATCAAAAATATGATACAGTTGGAAAAGCCACATGTTGTCTTTCTGCAGGAGACTAAATGCACAAGCTCCACTCTCGGTCCTATTCTCTCAAGAGCCTGGCCATGCTATAATTCTATTGCAGTTGATGCCTCAGGAAACTCAGGCAGACTCGCCATTGCGTGGGATCCGCGGGCTATCTCAATAAGTGATGCCCATGCGGCTCACAACTTGATCCAAGCAACTTTTCACATCCTGGGCACTAACCTGCATGGACATTTCTCTAATGTATACTTCCCTCATGATATTACAAGGAAAATAGTTTTTCTAAACACGATAGAAATGCTCAATTCCAACAGGATTCACCCTCTGTGGATCCTAGGCAAAGACTTCAACATGATGACTAGTCTAGACGAGAAAAGAGGAGGCTGCGCAAAGCTAGAAGGAGACAATGATCACTTCAAGGGATTCATTCATCGTAACTGGCTGATAGACCCACCTTTCACCAATGGAATCCATACCTAGAACAATAAATGAGCTGGATCTCAATAGATAGCCTCCAAATTGGATCGCTTCCTACTATCTGACAATGCCATCCACATTGGGGGAGACTTTCAGACCTCTATCCTGCCTTTTTCAGGATCGGATCACTGGCCCATTTCTCTCCAATGGTCTAGACCAGGGGACACTACCAAAAGGCCATTCTGCTTTGAAGCCTTCTAGCTCACTCATCCTAGCTTCAAGGAAATGGTTCAATCTGCCTGGAAAGCCTTCATTCCACCACCAGGCTCTAAAATGTTCCAATTTCAGCAGCACCTTAAGGATCTCAAGGCCCACATCAAATGCTGGAACCACTCCACCTTCGGCAACATCTTTCAACAAAAAAAGCAGCTTGAAAAGGAAACGGTGGAGCTTTAGTTGCTCATCATACAAGAGGGACGCACTGAGGAGCTGACATTGGAAGAGAAAAGCCTTCTTAAGCAGTTGGAGGAAAGATGGCAGCAAGAGGAAATACTCTGGAAGCAGAAATCTCGAATACGCTGGCTAAAGGAAGGGGAGCGGAACACCAAGTTCTTTCACCGGTCCACCATTCAACGCAGGATGTACAATAATATCAATTTTCTCCAAAACCAGAACGATGAAAGATTGGAAGAACATCAAGCCATAGAAGTGGAACTCATTTCCCACTTCAAATCAGTGCTACAGCAAGAGCGAACTGACAGGCAACTAGCGATCAACAAGATTCTGCCACAAATTCCTAAACTCATCACGGATGAGCACAACCAGTTGTTACTCCGTCCAGTTTCTCTCCTAGAAGTAGAACAGGCAGTTGCTCAGAGCAGAGAAGGTAAGGCTCCAGGACCGGATGGCTTCACCTCCAACTTCTTTCATCACTTCTGGGATTTGATAAAGAATGATGTCTGGCAATTAGTTGAGGAATCCAGAACTATGCACTGGCTCCTTCCCTCCCTTAATGCCACTTTCATAGCTCTTATTCCCAAAGTTGATCACGCTGCCACTCTAGAGAAATTTAGACCCATTTCCCTCTGCAATGTAATCTACAAAATAATATCCAAGGTCATTGCCAACAGGCTTAAGCCACTTCTACCTATACTTATCTCCTCTGAGCAGACAGGGTATGTGGAAGGCCGCCAAATCTTGGATGGCATCATTCTTACCCACAAAGTCATTCATTCCTTGAAACAGATCAAAAATCCAGGCATGCTCTTGAAGATCGACCTGTCAAAAGCCTTTGACAAACTCAGCTGGAGTTACATTCGCCAAGTGCTAGCCGCTTACGGATTTAATCCCACCTGGATTAGATGGGTCATGAGTTTAATCTCATCCTCCTTCTACTCCATTCTGTTAAATGGTCTTCCTTCCCATCCTTTCTCTCCATCCCGTGGCATCCATCAAGGCGACCCCCTATCTCCCTTCCTCTTTGTTCTAATGGCCGAAGGGTTGGGACGGTTTATTAAACATGCTCTGCACCTGAAGCAGATTCGAGGCATCTCAGTCCATGGCTCCTCAGCCATCACCCACCAGCAATTTGTCGACGATAATATGCTCTTTGGGCACCCCTCTACCCAAGAAGCCTCCTCATTCAAAGCAATCCTTGACACGTTCGCAGAAGCCTTGGGCACTTCGGTTAATGCTTCTAAATCCCAAATTTTTTTCTTCAACACAACCCTCCCTACTTAGAATCGCATTGCCAGAATCCTTGGTTTTACCATAGCCAAGTTGCCTGCTAAATATATTGGTGCCCCTCTAATTGACGCGGCCCTTAAGCACTCCTCTTGGCAACCCCTCCTTGACAAACTCGAAGCAAGACTCTCCTCCTGGACTTTTCGTTCCCTCAATCTGCCCAACAGGCTCATTTTGGTCAAGTCAGTCTTGCAGTCTATGCCTCTCTACCTCTTCTCAGTGCTGGCAGCCCCAAAAATGGGTCCTCAAGCAAATCAAATCCCTCCAGCGTAACTTCCTCTGGGGAGCTTCTGGGCAAAGCAGGAAATGGGCTCTAGTCAAATGGACGACCATCTGCGCACCCAAGCACGCTGGCGACCTAGGCCTTCGTGATCCTCAACACAGTAATGCCATCATGGGTGCAAAAATCTGGTGGAACTGGCTTTCCATGCCTCATAGCCCTTGGGCGAAGCTCTGGAATGCCAAATATGCCAATCACAGACCCATCTCTGAGCTCATTAGGTTAACTTTAGCAGACCCAGGTTCTCTAATCTGGAACGCAGCTAAACAACATCACCAGCTGATCCAATAGCACTGTTTTTGGGAAGTATGTGATGGCCACACAGCACGTTTTTGGACAGATGCTTGGCAACAAAGGCCTAAACTCCTCACCTCCATCAATCCGCAGCTTCAGCTGAACGAGATCCATCCCCTAAAGGCCACTGTCCATCAATTTTTGGAGGAAAATCCCATTCAAGGCTTTAGACAATGGAAACCAGCCGCCATCTGCCTAAACCAGCAGCAAGAGTAGGCTTACGCAGCACTAGATGAGGAGCTAACTGGCAGGAAAATCAGATACTCAGAGAAGCAAGACATCTTGCGATGGGGCTATACTTCCAAAGGCAAGTTCACCACCCAGGAAGCCTACACTTTACTAACTCAAAATCAAGATCCTATTGACTCCATCTGGAAGGAGCTCTGGTCTCCTCATATATGGCCCAAAGTCTCCACATTCATGTGGCTTCTCTGCCATAGAAAAATCCTCACTTGGGACAATCTAATCAAGCGGGGCTTCATAGGACCATCCAGATGTCCCAACTGCAACAACCAGGAGGAAAACATCCAGCATCTCATGCTCACCTGCCCTCTAGCAGCCTTTCTATGGGATAATATAAGCCTCAAATGCAGAAGGGAAGGCAAAAACTGGAAAGAGCTGAACGCTATCATTCGCAACTGGCTGGTCGCTCCCTATAACTGCACTCTCCTCAACTCTCTTTGGCAGCTCATTCCAGGACTCACGCTCTGGACTATCTAGAAAGAACGGAACCGGCGAGTCTTTAAGAGTCAGAGTACCCTTCAAGAAGTCCTTTGGAGTAATCTTCGTAGAAACCTCCAAGAAACTTTAGGACTCCGGAAGTGGCAACAGGACGACTTCCCTTCACAACCCATCGAAAAACTCATTTGGGATAACTGGAAATTCAATCTCACCCTTGATTCATCGCCAGTATGGCACGGTGGGCCGCGACCAGATGTCATAAGTAAATGGGTCCCCCCTCCAGCTAGCACTCTGAAGCTCAACTTTGATGGAGCTTCCAAAGGAAATCCAGGGGAAGCGGGATATTGGGGAATCTTCAGGGACCACAAAGGCAATCCTCTACTCATCTACTTTGGTTCCATTGGCTGGGATACCAATAATTCTGCGGAGCTAGAAGGACTTTGGCAGGGATGCAATTGGCTCAGCTACATGACTACTTCTCCCTCGAAATCGAGGGCGACTCACAAATTCTTATCAACATTGTCCACAAGTTGCTCCAGGGCACTCCTCCCTCATGAGTAACTGAAATTTGGAGGCTCACTACCAGACTTGAACTTATAGAAGATTGGATGCAGCAGCATAGAGCCATCTTCCTTAAGCACGTTCGAAGAACTCGCAATCAGGTCACTGATCTTTTTGCAAAAAAAGGAGTTACCAGCGCTCAAACTCTATCTGCTGGACCCCTTTCCAATTTCAATGACAGTAAATTCCTACAGGATTGCACTCAGTTGGTGCACCAGGACAACAATACCCCGGATTCAGGTGCAATATTGTGAAGAGACGGCATTCAATATGCAGGACGGTGCATGGCAAGGCCACATGGACGCATGCAGCCAGACATTAAGGTGCCTTGAATGTATTAACTCCTCAGGCCATCAACCTTTGAGGCATTTACGCCGGTGGGGAAGACGAGGCCGCGAGCTCTGCATAATTCTGCCCTCTGATTTCAGTCTTTCATTCATCGCCCCCGCGCATGAGTATTCGGCTCTGCTACAGCTTTGTTCGACAGTCTCCATGCAGAATTGGCCTCCGTCGGTTAGCTTTGGTTGCCCTCCTGAAGTGGAGCTGCCCAGCTCACGCACCTCGCTGGGAAAATGCTGTCACCTGGGTTGCTGCTTGGAGCTTCTTCTTGGTTATCACTTCTCCCATAGTCCTTTTTGTCCTTTTCATTTCGCCTCCCCATCTTAGCTCAATTTGCCTTCTTCCCTGCATTTCTCTACCCCTTCTCAGCATAATTCTACCCGCTCGCATAATTTTCATGGGACAATGCCCAGACTCAGGCACAGGCTCAGGTGTCGTAGAGGCAGCACCTGAGCTCAGCCCTCTAGCCGATGCCACTCCCCCTCCACCAGTACTTCGACTTCTGCATCTGAAAGCTCTCATGGCACATATCCTGTCACGCGAAGCGGGAGTGGGCATGGGCGTGGACACAGTCTTCCTTCCCACACTCGTGGTGGCTCGGTCTCTCAGTCTCCTCCCCGCTCCCCACCTGCCGCCTCGGCTTATCTCGCCAACCCATCCACGACCCATTTTCATTTCCAATGCCAAACTATCCAGCCCTTAGTCGTTTCGACTGTCTCTGTCACCTTCAAGGAAATTCCACAAGCTGGCCCTGATCCTCTCCCTCCTGCGTGCCCATCCAAAAAGCAGGACCCATCTGAACTTGTGCAGGCCACTCAAACTGGAGAAAAAGAGATTTCTCTGAAAGCAGGTGCTAGCAGCTCTTGTCTCCAACAGGAAAAAATCAAGCAGGAGGGTTGTGGCGAAGCAGGAGAAGCAGCAGCACGCAATTGTCCCCTTCCAGAAGACGATGACGGCTACTGGTGCAGAATTGAATAAGAGCCCCCCTCTGAAGACTATGGTCTCTAGTGCAGGCTGCCTCACTCAGGTAATTTTGTTCATATTTTCTATCATTTTGCTGCTTTTGGAAGTCACAGTTAATTGGTATGTCAAACTGAAGTCACAATTTTTTGGCTATGTTAAAGCTAGTTTCCTCATTCGAGGCAACTCATATACTTTTCTCAGGCTAGTTTCCCCTTGTGGGCAGCCCATTTTTGTCATTTAGCTGAACTCATGACGCCTCTGATGGCTCTAAGCTGTATGTACCATATGTTTCAGTAATAGATTTTAGACTTAGAAAAAAAAAACAATATATATGGAAGGAAAAGCAATGTTGTAGGAGGAAGAAATTTAGGGTGAAAATAGTTAAAACTATCATGCACCACATTTATTAATATTGTGAATATATATATATATATATATATATATATATATAAACTAACATGCACCAAATGTGGTGCATGTTAGTTTTAACTATTTTCACTCTAAATTTCTTCCTCCTACAACATTGCTTTTCCTAAAACATAGTTTAATATTATATCGTGGCCGTGTATAAAGCCATTATCATTGTCCATGAGATTCAAATATAAGATCATTTCGTGGTGAGTTTTTGGGAAAATTTAAGGTTTGTGTTTTTTATTTAACATTGTTTAAGAATTAGTTAGTCTAGATTGATTTTAATTATGGATTATAAAGAAGGGATTACATTTTTTTCACTATAAAAGAAGTTTGTAACTCAAGAAATTTGAATTTATAACTCAAGAAATTTGATCCTTTTAGGGGATTATTAGATTTATAGTTAGAATGAATCTAGGATGCTTTAATATATATATATTATTTATTTATTTATTTATTTTATCTTTATGTAATTTGAATGAGTCAAAATGTTTTAATTAGTAGTTATAATTATTAATTATATTTTTTCAAGTCTTACTAGCACAACTAGTTGAGGATGGGCCTCGTTAGAAAGTTGACCAATGATCATACCTCATGGAGGTTGTTGCACTTGTGCTAGGGGGAGGTGACAAGTTAAACCTAGTTAGCTTAATGATAGTGTAGCCTAGGTCGGGTGCAATCCTCGATGATTTTGATGACTTAAATGCCCATAAATTGTGGTATCTCAAACCACAAGTCAAGCCCGATACAATCTATAATAAACTCAGACCACTTGAAAAACAAAAAAAATTATTAATTTTATTTTTAATGCTATTTTTAAATTTTATTTTTATATTTATTTTTATGAAATTTCATTGATTCAAAGCATTTGCATAACATAAAACAATTGAAGAACGTATCTTCCATACTTACTAAAGAATGGTTCTTGGCACCAAAAAACATTATTCCTTTGTTATAACATTTTTTTGTATTACTATGATGAAAAGTATCCCACCTCTTGCACCAGAAAATAACATATTGGAAAGATGAAATTTTTTAGTATATATTCTTTTTATATATTTTGAATTTTCCCTATAGATTCGTACGTTAATAAGCCCACATAGCTAATAACAAACTCATTTCTAAAAAATCAATGCTTCATTTCTAATAATATGAACTTCAATAAAAATATAGTACACATTATAATTCAAATATGAATTATAAAATAAATAATTAACCTCGAGAGATTACTACAAAATTTTTGCAAATGATCATCATGTGATTTGGTTAATCACCTAATTATTGGGATATATCATTAACAATTTTTTTTAAGAAGTTGTGGATAAGTTTTTTTTAATGGTTCAATTATTTGAATTTTTTCCTTGTCACATTTCCTTTCCTTTCGTTTCTCTTTGTAAATAGGAGCCATGGTTTCATTTCCTTCCTATGGTAAAAAAAAAAAAATCAAATCTATTGACATTTTATGAGTTGTTTAGTTACCTGCTAATTACTCATAAGATAAATGAGAAACTGTATATTTAATTATCTAATGTTTGTATGGAACATTTTAACTTTTGTGCATCGAATATTCTAATACAATTTCTTAAGTGCTAATGAGGTTTAATACTAACTAGAATTGGACCTTTCACAAGTTACCAAGTAAAGAAATCCACACTCATAGGAATTGAAAGGTTGTACTTGCATTGTGTCAAGAATTGAATTATTAACTACAACACTCATACAAAAAGGTAAATCACTTGGTAAATCACTCTTGCTAGAAAGTAAACATATAGGAAGGAAAGTAAATTGGTGACGCGATCAAGCTATTTTAATAATCCTCAATTCTACCAAAAAAATGCACATAAATTGATTATATATCAAAATGTTGGAAAGTTGTAATAAAAAAAACCAATTCAATAACTTAAGTAAAAGATGATAGTGCAAAATTTGGAAAATAGATTAAAAATCACTACTTAATTAATCAACATACAACATTAAGGAACAAATTAAATTGCTAATAATTTGTAGCGACATTAATATTGAGAAAGAAAAGTGATAATAAAATAGAATAAAATTTAAACATAAATGGAAACTATATTATCTAAAATACAGGCAGTATGTGACTAAGGAAGGGGGCCTACTTCCTTAGATAAGGAAATGCTTAAGTTTGTAGTAGCAAACCTACCCTATCAATACATCGTATCCAAAAAAATCCAAGTGGAACATGAACCTCCAAGATCTTTAACTAGTAATCTAAATTAATTACAAAATTCTTATTCTTCTCCCCCCTAGCTTGAGTAGAGTCAGTATTTATACAATGCTTTGATATCTTAATTTTATCATGAAATCATGGGATGACCATGAGAATCATTGATTTCTAATTTGTCCTCCCTTCATTGCAATAACATAGCCTAAAACTAGAAAAATAAAACACCTATTGACTCACTCAATGATTTAGATTGGATCATTATATTGATTTTCATCCATATTGACGCTTTTAGAGTGGAAAAAGTGGAGGAATTTTCTCATGGGACCTTTTTATTGGCAAGACCTAGTTTGGAAAATTAGGTTCTAAAACCTTCCAAGATAAATTTTCAGTCATTGAACAAATATTTTTTGGGTAAAAATTTACCTCGCTAATGCAACACTTTTTCTTAATATTCTACTCATAAATACCTTTCCAATGGCACCAGAATTACCTCAATCAGAGTCTAAATGAAAAATTTATGCCACTCAGAAGTTGATCTTCATCTTTTCACCACCATAATTTAAGAGGATGCCACATTATCCCTAATTGTTCATGGAAAAGGGGTTAGAAACATGATTATGATGAAGAATACTCTATAAATTTCTATATTGTAACTCTAGTTAAGATTTGAGGTAGTCAAACCTAACCACTAGTAGGATATCAGGATGTGTTATAACTGGGCCATTAGGAGGAAAAATAGTTCCATTCTTTGGAGTGCATTTGTTACATAAGTGAGAAAAAATAGATGAGAGGGAGAGGACATATAGGTTAGAGAGAAGATTTTTTGCATTGTATTATTTGATGGGCCACAAGCCATACCTTTTTGTACTCACAACCATTTTCTTTTCATAGAAAGAGAGTAGAGCGACCTCGCCTTCTAGTTGGGTTTACTTTTGAAAGGGTTTCCCAGGTCATATCTTGTGTCAAATCATGGTTTGTGAGTTCTTATTTCATTGTTCTCCTTTTTCTGCATAATTCTAATTTGCATGCATATACAATTAAACAATAATCTAGAAATCTAGAAATATAAAGAGAAATAAAACCCTAATAGTGTAGATTTTAGATTTTTAAATATATTTTTATCAGATGTGTTGTGACGAAATTTCTAGTGGAATATCCGTGGAAATTTACGGATCACTCAACCATTGTAATAGAGAGGAGGTTGGGTCAAATCAGTTGCAGCCAAACTCTCCATGCTAGGTGGCCAAACATCCTTGTCATTTCCTTCATTTCCACAGAGTTGTAGTATCATGTATAAGGTGTTGAAGAATATATTCCCAATGGTGTATTTTCCAAAGTGTTGCAACATCATTATCCTAGACATGTTTCAGCATTGGTACTTTAGATTTTTTGTAGCATAAGTACTCCATATGTGTTGCAACATCTATGCTTCATACATATTACAACATTGGTGCTCTAGACATGTTGCAGCATCGGGAGGGTGTTGTAGCAACATTAAAGTGTGGCAACAAAAATGTGTTAGAGGCATTGCAAGATAATGACTTGCTGGAGGTATTGCAGGATGTGATCTAGGGTGTTACAACAAAGTGAGATGGTGGTGTTGTAGCAATGTAAAGGTGTTGCAACAACACAAAATATTTGCAACAATTTAACATCTCCAAATAATTATTGTTTCCTCCATGGGTACCCATATGAGTCTATCTACAATTTTTATCATGGATTCTCATTAGTTAACATAAAAAAAGGAAAATTATTTCTTTAGTACATAAGAATGAACATTAAAACTAACTTAATTGGAAAAATACTATACATTGGTAAAAAACCAATAATTTTGAGAAAAACTAGCTGTAAGATTGCATGCAGATGGGAAAAAGGTATTCAAGAAGGTGGTGAATGGGTGCTACAAGGATGCCAATTTTGGAACCCTTCATCTCCCCCCAATCAAAAGTATTTCATGTCCCCATTCAACTAGATAGTTAGTTTGAATAAGAGTGAGAATGACCCCCATGGATCTTGTTGATGTTGAAATCAACCTCTCCGAAATCAAAGGTGAAGAAATTCCCCTCTCAATTTCTCTCCAACACGAAACCTCTTTCTTAGTCATACCATAATCAACTTGATATTTTGGGTCTAGTTTCTGAATCACGGGCCAGTGAAATTTAAGGTCTTCTGTTTCATTCCCATAGTACTATGTGAATTTAATATGCCTATTCACTCTTTCCATAGCCACTGAATGGTTGTTGAGATTGAATGAATCTTTTCAGTTATATCTCTTATGGTATTTTTCCACCTTTGAGCACATCCCTCTATATTTTCTTTGTTTAGTAGTTATGTTTGTCTCTTTCAATGATCAATAAATTCCCATCTATTGTGAAGCATGAAATCTACATGCATTAGGCGAATTTTGAGGTAAAAAATGGACCTCAAAAGAAAAATGTTATATAAAAATCAACTTTATAAGAACTAATAGGAATCAAGATGATAATACCATCCCCAAGGGTAAATATTTTAGAGGGAAAAGATTAAAACTACTTTTTTTAACTGCATTTTTGGCTTATATCCTTATAGGTTTACTCAAATGTCAAGTGTAGGCACTTTTTGGATGTGGAATTAAATTCCACATCCAATGAGTTCCCACTCTAAATACTTATAAGTATACCCACATTGATAAAATTGTAAATGCATGAAAAAAATATTTTGAAAAACATGAAAATCATGTTTTCTCATATATTTTAAATTTTCTCAATGTGGGTATACTTAGGAGTATGCAGGGTGGATACTTTTTGGATGAGGAATTTAATTCTACATCCAGAGGGTGTGCACACTTGATATTTGAGTAAACCTATAAGGAGATAAGATGAAAATACAATTAAAAGTAGTTTCCTTTCTTTCCTTAAAAATTCATCACACTTGTTTTATTATTTTATTATTTTCCTTAGGAGGCCATTTTAAACCTCAAAATATCCTTAATTTCAATGGGATTTCAACCCAATAGAGTGTGTGATAATAATATTCTTGGGTCTATAGTAATCTATCCTAACCCACAAGTTACAACATCATCTTTTCTCATCTACTTAGTGAGAAATTATATATTCAAAATGATCGTTCAAGAATGAAATAAAGGATATAAATTGGACATCCCCAAAAAAGTGTTAGCATTCCATTTAGGACCACAATGCAACAAAATATTATCCTAATATTGTTCGCTCAACATGTTCTTTTTTCTTTGGTGGTATCATATTATGCCTATAAGAAGGTGGTTAAATAATTTATCTTGTAAGGATAACCAATTATCATTTATTTCTTATGAAATATAAGATAATTTTGTTACATATACATGTTATAGACAAGGGATGGTTCCTTGTAACTAAGTGTTCGTGTGAATTCTAATCGCAAGCATACGAAAAAATCTCACTTTAGCTGTGCATAAAAAACAACCCTAACATCAAAGATGGTTGTCAATTTCCTTAGATCTTCATATAGTTGATCAAATTAAATACTAAAAGATCCAAATATATGCACTTAAATACATTAAACAACAAATAAAAGCAAGAGTTTCTCCATGCATCCAATAGACAAGAAAATAATATTTTTAAATAATTTTGCATTTATGACACCTAGGAAGGGAACATAGAAAGATGTTACCAGTCCCCCTCAATGGAATGGGTTCTTGAATGTCGTCAGTGCTTCAGATCTAAGATCTCTCTCTCTTGATGGTGTAGAAAACCCAGAAAAAAATGGAACTCAAAGGGAGCTCACAAGAAAAAAGATAGAAAAATATGACAATGATGGAGGATCAAAGTCAGACCAAAAGTATAGATCCAAAGCGATCTTTAAGAAAAAAAAGATAGAGAATGAATGGAAAAACCCTTTGTTGGTGAAAAAGGAGGTCTCTGAGTAAGACCTAGGTTCAGGATAGAGGCCAACAAGGTTTCCGCGGTATTCTAGCACAACACCGACATTTTCACCCTACTCCAAGGAGCATAGCGTCTCACCCGAGGTGTGTCATGACCTTAGTAAGGTTAGGAGACAGATCATGTACCAACCAGTTACAACCATGAATAACAACTAACAAAACTTGGAACAAAAAACATATATCACTACTATGTATAAGCTATTACTCATCAAGCATGTTCAGGATGTTGAATTAAAATTTAAAATGGGGCACACATTCACAATAAGAAATTGATTAACACCCAACTTAGAACATCAAAAACAGCTAGAACCATATTTCATTATCATTATCAAATGGCATACATCACTCCGCAGAGTCTATTACAAGGTAATTCAGTACAACAGAGGTCTCATAGAGCTCTCCTATGACTCTCTCACTTAGCCCTCTGCCGCACTAACTCCCCATATACGTTGGTTGCTTGCCCATTTGTTCTTCCGCCAACATGACTGTCAGTCTTTCCTTTTTTCCTGCTCCACTGTTTGTCGCTTATTCTTCATTACTAGGAGTTCTACTGATTATCTTTGTCTCCCATATCTGCCATCTGTGTTGTTCTTCGCAACTTCCGTGCCATCTATCTTTTGGCTATCCAAAACCATGATAGCTCCCTGTCTACTGTGATTGCGCTCCACCACCTGTTCTCCGCAACTCAAAATTGTTCCTTTCTCAAAACAAAGGCCCCAATAGGCCTCGACCACACACTATTGACTCATCCCGAGTCAATTTTTCCTGTTTCTGTGGCTTCCATCGGTCTATCTGCTTCTGAGGCTGACTTTATCTTCTCTATTTCTTCCCTCTGTTCAAACAAAGGTCCCAACTCTGGAACCTTGCTCAGTGCTAAAGACTTTATTTCTGTGAACTCGGTAGTTTCCTGTTGCCATTCTCTAATTATTTGTTCAGTTTCGGTGGTGAATTTTTCAGCCTTAGTTTCACCTCCTCCTGGCGGAAACTTGATGAATACCTCTTGAATATTTGGCCTTGATTCGGTTGCCATCTTCTGTATTGCTTCAACCTTCTTCTTGGCCGGTTTCCTTAGCTCTTTGATGACCTTCTTTGTGGCAACGAAATTCTCCTCTATCTTCTGTATTTTGGTTTCCAGTACCTCCGCTTGGTTGTAGAGTTGGGTTATGCCGACGGGATCTGTGGCCTCTTTGATCTCTTGTCAAATTTGTTGAAGTTGTGCTGAGATAGGTTGGGATTTCATAGTTAACGAATTAGAGCATTCGTGTAAATGTTTCAGTAGGTTGTAAGCCTCTCTGATTGTCATCCCCAGGGTTTCCTTCATTCCGGTTACCTAATTCTGTTTCTCGGTAACCTTCTCAGCATATATCACAGCAGGATCTGGTAATTTTGGTCTGGTGGCTAGCGTTTGTTTGAGTTCCTGGTTTTATTTGCTGAGATTTTCACATGTCATTCTCACTCAAATATACCTTTCGACCATGGAGCAGGCTCATATGTCCTTCAGCGTCTTGTTTTCCTGGGAAATTTCTATTGGCTAGAGGTCCTTAAAGATATCTGTTACCTTTTCCAATTGTTCCTGTAGACTTTCCTTCTCCCCTTTTAGCTGATTGTGCTCTTGAGTAAGCACAATGACCTATTGTTGTTGCTGCTCAAACCTCTATTGGAGGTCGTTATGCAGCCCTTCTACCTATTGTTTTGCTTGCTGAAAGAAGTTGTATAGTTGTTCAGTCCCATAGTTCTGCATGCTCTCAGCACCTGTCATGTGGTGGGTTAGTGGTCTTTGTCTGAGGGGTTGCCTGCTGGCTATTGATCTCTCTAAGTGCTCATGCAGTGATGCGGGTTGGTTCTGTTGCGACAACTGACATTCTGGGTTTTTCGTACTAGTGGTTGGTTGAATCTGCTGTAGTATTAAGTTGGCTTGCTAAAATGTGTTCAGCTCTTTTGGCGAGGGTGTTGTGTCTGCAGTAAAAGATCCTCCTTGAACTAATAGTTCTAGTAAAGTGTCTTGCCCCACTAGAGGTTGGTTAACCTTGGGTACCATAGCCATACTTGAGTTAAATTTGGCCTCAGTGTCCCCATTTGTCTTGTTTCTTAACTTTACTGGGTCTGAGATAGTTGCTGAGGTAGATGGAGTGCAGGTGGATTGGTCTTTGGAATTAAATGAAGTATGGGGTGATGAATGGTGAGTGTGAGGTGAATATGTGTGAGTGTGGGGTGGAGATGATGTTTGAATATTCAAAACCAAGAACGGATCAAACACAGGTAGCGCGGAGGTGACCTAGGTGGAAACCTCGGGCTCTTCTTGAATTGGCACTCCTGTATCCATGGGTTGGGTCTGATCTTCCTCAGTGAGGTCAACTATTTTCCTAGGCACCATAATTCTTGCTTTCTTGGCCTTAGGGGTAGCTACTGGTGGTTTAGGTGCCTTACTCTTACAAATTGAAGTTAGTGTGGTTGTTAGGGGTGAATTGAACATGGTGGAAGGTAGGGCAGTGATGATAGGTGTAATCATGGATGGTGATGCAGAATTCGAAGAATGAAAATCTGAAAAAGAAGGAAACACAAGAGAAGCACTTCTGAGGATTTTTATTACCATATTGAAGTCCTTTACCCTTGTTTCCAGCTGTTCTAGTAAGGGTTTTATCTGCAGGTGAGAAATCCTACTCGTTGTTTCCTTTGTTGTCTCCCCTGGTAGTGCTTTCGGCAACATGCCCTTAAATGAATAGTGAGGTATTCCACTTCTGATCTCCATTCCATCTCCCGACCATGAACAGACTTTGGTGTGGAACGCCTTTTCTTCAACTTGAAACTTTAACGGTCTCATTTTGAATGTGGTTTCATCCACGCAACTGGGTCTGATATATATCTGCTTGTGGGTGACCCAAAACCATATCTGCGAGGAATATCTTTCCAACAGGTACCTTGGAACCCTTTGCTGTCTCACCACCACATCCACCATCTACCTATACTAGAATGAGAAAGCCTCCTCATTTACCTCCTTGGTGCTGGGATCTCCCGAGATTCTCTAAGGCGTAAACTTCATCACCATTGGTTGGTCGGTTGTGATTTCCAAGAGTTGTCTTACCCTCAAGTGAGTCCATTTCCACATTGCAAATGCCATTATGAGGTAGCCGTAAATGAATCCTTTCGCTCTTCTGTAGTTATCTTCGCAGATCTCAAACAATTCGTTCAATAGGAATGTACACCAGTTCAGTTGGGTTCCCTGGAGGTAGTGTTCCGCAACTGAAATGGTGTCGAGGGTGAATTCACCTTTGGTTTAATGCCTCATCGCCTTTCCCGCTATTAGGTAGCAGGAAAACTTGACTGCTAGATTGTTGATGACGTCTATCTTCGCTCCCTTCCCTCCTCTTCTAGTCTCATATTTCTTATAGTAATCACAGTCTCCCGCCTTCTTGGCTCTCTTGGACACATTCTGGAATGTCGTTGAGACATCCTTCCCTTCTACTGATAATCCCGTAAGCCTACTGATATCCTCTAGATGTATTGGTATTTCTCGCCCTAGCCACAATGATCCATTCTGGAGTCTGCTCAGCAGGAATTTCGTACACTGCATTGCCGCTCCCATTGTTCCAAACACTGGGAGGTTCCTGAGGTTTAGTAATGTCGATTTCTGGATACCTCTGAACTCCGGATTCATTATTTCTGCTTCCCCTCCTCCTTCTGTAGCATAATTCTCTATGTATACATGTCTCTTCATAGCTGGAAACTAATATGAATCCATGAAATCTATATCAATCAGTGATGCATTATCATACTTGCCCACTAACGATTCCATCCTCTAAATTCTCTCATCGAGCTCAAGCTCGACGACTGATGTTGCTACCTTTGTCATATTATTCCTTCTTTTGTATACCTGGAGTGTTGTTCCTAATCTCTTTCTGTGAATTCTTTCTACTAGACTATCTCTTAGAACTTCCTCTCATGAAATTTCACTTTTTGTTGTGGTTGTTTCTTGTTCTAACTCGGAATTTTTCGGCATTCTCGTGCTTTTCTTATTTCTTGCAGGTTAATTAATGTAACCGGCATGAATGAGGTTGATAATACCCCAAAATTAATTTTTCTATCTCTCCCGCAGCTATAATCATGCGATTAGTTACCACAATGAGGTATATTCTGACATTATCACTACAAGAAAAAAGTACATTGGTGAGGGGCGAAAATAGTCACCATAAGCTCATTAGTGAGGGTCAGAAGAGCCTTCGTCACCAAAAACTAAATGTCACCAAAGGTGGCATCGCTGAAAGTATAGGTGTTGTGGTGGCATTCAAGGTCCGTCACCAATAATGATTTATAGTGACAGATAGTGACCGTCACCATTTCATATGAGCAATGGTGACGGACAATAGCCTCCGTCACCAAAAAACTGAACGTCACCAAAGGTTGCGTCGCCAAAAGTATGTGTTGTGGTGACATTCAAGGTCCATCACGAATATTAATTATAATGATGGATAATGACCGTCACCATTTCATATGAACAACAAAAATTTTTTTGTGATGGACCTTTCATGGCCGTCACTATTGGTGCATATATATGGCGACGTTCATTGACCGTCACCATAAGCTCATTGGTGACATCAAGGTCCGTCATGAATAATGACTATAATGACAAAAAAGTGACCCTCACCATTTCATATCAACAACAATGATTTATTGTGACGGACCTTTAATGGTCGTCACTATTGATGCGTATATATGGTAGCGTTCATTGACCGTCACCATTTTATATTTTGGTGAGGGTCGAAAAATGTCACCATAAGCTCATTGGTGATGGTCAAAAGAGCATCCGTCACCAAAAATTGATCTTTGTCATTCGCTATGAATATCAGGACATGATGGAATCGAACCACCAACCTCCTCGCTTGTAAAGCGTGTGCTCTTCCATTGAGCTAGCACCCTTTAAATAATTATACTTTAAACTAGCAATTGCCCCTAAAGGTGCAAAGATACACCAAAGGAATAAGAACCAAGAAAAACCGAAAGAATTCGGTGTCCTCAATTCGTTCAAAGTTCAAATTGAAGTAGATTTTAAATGGAAAGCCTAAAACCGACTAAGTAGTTTACAAGTTAACATTTTGGATATAATTTTTTGTGCAATTTATATGAAAAGTTATGCCATAACCTTGAAACTAGTTTCTTAGCTAAAAGACTTTCTTAAGTCAACAATCACAAAGAAAGATAGTCATGGCAAGCAAAATTATCTTGTTTTTTGTCTAATGAGGGTGCATGTGACTTGATAAAGGTTGTATAAGAGTGTCAAACCATAAACAATTTCACTAAAACATGGAAATGACAAAGTCTTGTTAAGCAACAAAATTTTAGTTGAATATATGAAAAGCATCGAGCTAAATGATATAATTAAACTAAAAGTAACTTTAAAAAAAAATGAAATTGCCATCATATACCATCCGGTTTTGGTTAGTTCTTCGAGAAGAGAAAGTGAAATTGCATGATCCAACTCCTCATATTGATTCTCGTAATGGACCATCCCCGAACAAAAATGTCCACAAACAACAATCAACGTTATCGTATTGGTAAGACTTTTGATATAATCTATCAAAGCATGTACTATGTAGGAGAATAACTCGGAAAGCGTAACTAGAAATTTGAATCACAACATAACAATATAAAAGAACATGAAACAGGAAAGGAACAACTCTACAGTTTGAGAAATATGAACAATCCATGAACTTGTTCTTATATATTGATATAGATAACGAAATATAAATCTAGATTATGAAATTCAAGTATCACACAACAATGTCTTGAACAAATATCAATATGTAAAATAGTATTTTTTTGCATTTGGATTTACCTTGCGTAACTCGAGGAAAATGTTTCCACAGAAACATCCAATAAACATAACAACATGGACCTCATAATCAATTATGCAGGGGGATAAAATATGAAGGTAAAGCACTAGAGAAGTATTCAAAGAAAATGATGAAAAGCGTATCTAGAAATAACCGAGAACCCTTTGAAGTAAACCACACATTTATCATCATGACTAGTACACTTGCAAAAAAAAATCAAAATAAATTATGAACTATTCCACCAAAAAACAGCTTAATTTTTCCACTAAAATATAGTTTCAAATTAATCACTAGCATGACGCTAACTTTGTTAGAGCTAACAAATAGAAGATTGAAGTTTAAAAGACAATACACGCCGATGAATTAGAGATTATCATGGCATTAGAGGCCACATGCCAAATTACATTATCATTTCCAAATGCACCCCCTATGTAGTGTCCATCCGACACTTTGTGACTTGAACCTTTAAAAGGCTTGCTCGACCCACTTCATCATTCGAGATTTATTGTGAGTATGATGTTACAATGTGACTCGCATGTCCCAAATAACATGAGCCAACAATGAAAACCATAATTAAATTATTAATGCCTTAATAATTTAATCCTTGAAAAAGACGAAAAACATGAATCCAAAAAAAGAAAATGATAAGGTTCTCATTAACCAGCCTATTATATTTACGGATATGGCAGAATTTTGATCGGTTTCTTTAGAATTTAAAGCATTTTACTTATTCTCTTAAACATATGAAAATACACTAAAATTACCAAGGTCATATTTCAACAAAAAATCTTGCAGAAAAATCATATTGCAACTATGAAGATATTATTGCAAAACATCTTGCGTAGAAAATCGTATTGCAACTATGAAGATATTATTACAAAATCTTGCGAGAAAATCGTATTGCAACTATGAAGATATTATTAAAAAAATCTTGCCGAAAAATCAAATTGCAACTATGAAGATATTGTTCTAAATTTTAAAAATTATAGTAATAAAATCCATCTTCAACATGACTTAACATTTTGTATCATATTAGACAAATTTTGAGTGAGGGAACAAGTACAAGGTTCGGAGTTAAAATATTTGCGTCAAGGACAAGGAGATATCATATACAACTTTCTGATTTGAGGTGTATCACTAGAGAACATAGTCTTGAGTCTTAAACCAAAGTACTTAATGAGGGACATCCGGAAATAAATGGTCACAAAATGTGAATTAATCCCTAATGAGTCATGGCAACCCACAAACAACTCCCCGAGGCTTTACAACCACCGTAGCTACACCCATCACACTACCTTTTTAGGTTGAATTGTCCACACCCGAGGCTTTGCAAGTTGCAACCAAGTGCAGCTCGCACCCATCACACCACCTTTATAGGTTGAATTGTCCACATGTCCTAATCCACGAACATGTAGTTGAATAGTCTATTGTACTTGAATCTGCGAGCTTTTGCCCACAACCGACCTTAAGTCCTTGCATGTGATGAGTGCACCAGACATGTATCATGGGAGCCACAAAACCTGTAAACACAATTATCCATGAAGTCTAGAACGGGGAGGATGTAACTGGCAAGAAAAAAGTTGGGACAAATGCTCCCTTGCAATGAAATTCCATATGTGACTCCTCATGAACAGAGAGCCATTCTTATCAAAATATTCTAAGAGAAACATGTTTTAAAGCTAAATGGATACAATTCATTAACCGCCCCTGCCATCCTACCATGTCATATCACCTTGAGCACCCCCCCCAACACAATGACTCCCTTGGTAGAAAAGGCAAAATAACTAAATAAGTTTGCTCAAAAAATGTAAAAACAAAAATCCGGATATGGGAAGAATACACCAATGCTTAACGTGCTTGGGACTAGTAGTTAGTGGTGAGGAGTTTCACACCTTTGGTCAAGATTCCATTCTCACAGTGCTTCACCCATGGGGGGTTAGGAAGAGATTGAACTTATGGCATTGGGAGGTGATGAACCATGTGCATATATTGCAAACCCAAGCTTACCCTCATTCTCCTTAAGGCAAACACTATTGACCAAGTTCCATTCACATAGCCTTTACCCGACATGTGGAGGTAGTCATTGAACTTACGCCATCAAGAAGTGTTTACACTTGTGTACATGTTATGGACCCATGGCTACCCCGTGTTCTCCTTAAGGCCTACCAAAATATGTTTTTCAAGCGTGTTGTGATCAAGTGGTAAAATGTGTTATCATTATGGAGACTCAAGTGTAATCTCCCCTTAAGAACATGATGTCATGATTTAATGTTGTCAATTTGTGTTATCGTCCGATATCTCATCGATAACTAAGCCTAGGCAGATTGGTCCTAGGCAATGTCCTCGCATAATTTTGACTAAATAGATACACCTTGGTCATGGAATTTAGGCCAAAGGTAGGCCCACTTTGTTAACAAAGGCTTATTTACTAACCGAATAAAAGGGGATGAATATGTCAATGAATAAATGAATAAGAGATGGGATAATAACATACGAAGAAGGTTCAAATTTGGCACATATTGAAAATTATATTTGTTAGGCCTAAATTCATGCAATCCATGCATAGAATGGTGTACCAAATAAAGCACCTGGGAATAGAATGTACATCATACCATGTTTAAACCTACGCAAGTGTAGAATCCTTCCCTGTTTTACTCTAATCAAGAGTGTCCACATCTTAAAGAGCTACCCATTGATTTGTCGGATAATGTTATTCTAATGGGAGTGGATGTGAAGAAACCGCCTTGAAAAAGCATTCCAATGAGAAGACATACATGTGGCACAACAAACCATATAATTTGGTCAAATGAGCACATTTCATGGAAACATTTTGGCTAGGACGATGACAAAAGGCATAACGCAAAAAGCTCTCTCCATTGTAAAGGCATGGATGGATTAATGGGAAATTCCCCTTGTGAGCCTAGTTGAAGATCTACTAGAGAAAGAAAGTTCAAGGATTTCTTTCGTAATATGAGGTTCATCTTTGCATCCATATTTTTGTTTGTCTATTTCTGGAAATTCATTAAAATTTTCCCACAAAAGTGTAATAACATAGAAAAATGGAGAAATTAACCATATACATGGGTGCACACCTTGATTATTTTTTATATAATGATAGTTTTCTCCTTAATTTCCATTCATCCTCCCCCTTATGGACCGTATCATATTATTTGAGTTTAGCTTGGATCAAATTATTTATAGCCATGTTGTTTAAGGCGATGTCCTTATGAATAATGAGCTTCGGAATGCAAAGCCATGGCCATATTGTTTAAGGCAATGTACTCTCATCCATTGGTAATCAAGGAAGTAATTTGCAGTCCTCAACATTAATCTCTTTTACAATGTCAAAGGTGACAATCCTCCTCATGGGCATTAATCATTAAAATACAAGTTCCCAAACCATTAAGTATCCTACCGTGCAATATGTCATCTTTGAGTTTGGCAAAGTCAAACTTGATCACCAATACCGTGCTTACGGTGTCTTTGGAATGGGAAATTTTTTCAGAGTTAGCCTCTATGATCATTTTTTTGTCATGCCATGTTTGAGGGGACACCTAGTGATATTGCTCACCAACACCATCTCCTACCTTGATTTATTCTTCCATGGGCCAAAATATGCTTTCCGTAAGACCAACTTTGTTTTCTACCTATTATTTTCATAGTGCCAAAATGTCCACTTGCATGAAAAAATGCACGCCATGTACATAAATTACAAACCCGATGGATGATAAGGAAGAGGGGTTATCCTATATGCCATCAAACATCATATTCCATACATATAATGCACCCCAAAGTGTCAAAATTGCATGCCGGTGGAAAATTTTCATTCCTCACATTAAAATTTGTGTTACAGACTCGACTCGATTGCACACAACCTCCTCGCAGATGTACCTAAGGATAAGCCATAAAATATAGTGCTATATTATTTCTCCTTGTGCATCTTCCTACACTTCCATAATTCTAATTTACACCTTCAAGTGAGGGTACTAAGTCTACCAAAATGATTTCACTATCTTATGCTAAGTGCAAGTTGTCCTTAGTAACATGCATGTCCCGGGAGCTCGATAAAGATCAAAATTATGATTTTCAATTTTTTTGTGCAGTTCTTAGAAAATTATTGATCTTTTTACATCATTAGAGTTTCACTTCCAATCCAAGAAGCCACTACTATGAAAAAATATTGTGAAACTGCCAAATTACACAACATG
The DNA here is from genome assembly GCA_034641835.2 of Pinus albicaulis. NCBI lineage: Eukaryota > Viridiplantae > Streptophyta > Pinopsida > Pinales > Pinaceae > Pinus > Pinus albicaulis. The sequence continues at coordinate 433,652,933 of CM076576.1, read as the reverse complement.
ACAAATCGAGGCTAGGGTGCCTTCGTAATTCTATATGTTAGAAGATACATGAGCACATATGGTGAAATATAGAGGTTGATAGATAGAGTATTCCATGGTATTCAACCCTACACAATCAAATTCCCAAGAAAAAATCTCCAATTGTTAGTTGTTAAGCATCATCCATAGCAATTTGTTTAGTCTAGTGCTTTTCTCCAACTCTAGAATCACATGCGGGCTTAAAATAAATTTCATAGCATGTTCTCATTATAAATCCAAATGCCAATTCTTGAAGTATATGGTCTCGTCGAAGCAACTAAACACAAATAAAAGAGACAGACTTTACATGGAATCAAAGGTCTAAGAATTAATTATCTTATTTTCAACCATGGCATTACCTTAACAACAAAGCGAGCCCAAATCTTGTCACTGCTTTCTTCCATGACTTCCTTTACAATCATAAGCCCCAAGTCTCGAATGATGTCAGCTATTTCAAGAAAGATCCCCCACTCCTCATAAAGCATCTACAATATTGGTGAAAACCAGCACAAGATAATGTTAAATCATGTCTCAAAATAACAAAAATAAGTTACTGAGAGCATATAAAAAACCTGTTAATCTAAGAATTTAATTGACCTCTATAAGCAATTTAATTTACCTCTATGGATGACTTGTGTGAAACTAAACTCTCTCTCTCTCTCTCTATATATATATATATGAACTAACATATACAATTATATGTGTGTGTGCACTGTGTACGTCAACTAATATATAAAATTGGAATAATATAGTCTTTTATTGGATGCAATATATGTATTTTTATTTTTTTAAATTATACATCTAAGCTATATAATAATAGAGATAAAGTATCCCATTAATATCCACTTAACACGAGTCTAACTTCTGCTAAGGCCCTTTGTTGATGAAGTGAAGCCAACTCTGGGAGGTCAAACAACTTCCCTCACACATGCACATAAGGGCTCTACACTTGTCGAGGTTTGAACCTGGGTTTTTTTCATGTTTCCCTCCCATCCCTCACACTAAACCACATCCCGTTGCAGGTATTAGGATGATGTTAATTTGTATTAATATGTTTTTTTATATACCATAAATCTATCTCAGCTGGCTAATGTATGCTAAAGAATATCAATAACTGAAGCATGTGTTGACAAGCATCAGTTTACTACATAACACCATCATGACAAGCACCATTCAATGGAACTTCAACAAGAGTTGGGCAATGATCCACATGCATGGGAGGTGATGGGCAGACAAAATTCCACAATTAACTTTTATGTTTGATAGTTCTGACAGAGTTGAACATGTAATAAGACTTCAACTGCCAAACCTTGAGAAATTAAAATAAATGGAAAACATGAATGGTAATATAACAAAAAAAAAAAATCCATCCCTTGTCTTGGAAGGATTTTGTGTGATGTAGAGTATGCACAGAGAGCTTGGAATTGCTGCCGACAATGATTTTCTCCATCTTTTTTAAGAGAGGTTTACACAGAGTAATGGATGCCAACATCCTGGAAACAAAATTAAGTATAGACAGTTGAGGGTGGATGGGGTAAAAGATAAAATAGAACACCTTGCATTGCACTTGGATTTTGTGCATCATCTTCCCGCACTTCATTAGAGTTGATCTCTACTCCCTGCAGAAAACCGCATCATGTGCATCGGATCTTCACAATGTTTAAATGTGCATTGATGTGGATGAGCTTGAGAATCGGATGTGGAAGGATAGCATTCGGCTTAGGTGCATTAAGGAGCAATGGAAGGGAAAATATCACGACGACACAGACAAAATAGAGACGAGTCACAAGAAAAAATCGCAAAGGAAAAATATGTCTCGGGCAGAGGATGGTATCATCGAAGTACATGTTGAAAATGATGGAAGTTTGCAAAGCACAAGGTTTTGTCTATTGCATCATTCCCGAAAAAGGGAAGCCCGTAAGTGGAGCCTCGGACAATATTAGAGCATGGTGGAAGGAGGTGGTCGGATGTGACGAAATGGCCTTCGCGAAATCACCAAATATCAAGCGTAACATGCGGCACTCGGGAGAAAATGAGAGTAACATGGCTATGGCTCCTACCCCTCATACTCTTCGGGAACTTTAGGGCGCCACTTTGGGTTTTCTTCTTTCTACCCTTAAGCGGCACTATGATCCGCCTCGGTGGAGGTATCCTTTATAAAAGGGTATTTCTCCTCCTTGGTGGCCTACTACTCATGAGGATTGGTGGCCACAATTAGGGCTCGCCAAAAGGACAAGGACCTCGCCTTATAAAAATCATCATGATTTGAAAAAGGCTTGGAAGGTGGGGGTTCTTACTGCCGTTATCAAATGTCACCCGATATAGCCAAAATTCACAAACTTGTTAGGTAGTCAAAGTGCTTGCGGGAGAAGATGACGACTAAATAAAATGAAACTTGGCTAGCAATTGTTAACCAAGAGGAAGCATTGGCTCGCCGGAAAAAAACCCTAATGCTTGTCCACCAACCGAGTCGTTTGCGGTGACTACACATGATGTGTCTCGACATTACATGCGGCAGATGAGTATGATGTTGAAGGCTTTGAAGATGATCCAAACTCTATTTATACAAATATCGATGTGCGGGATTGCAAACCAAAAGACTTGGATATATTAAGTTCCAAGGTACAGGGAATGCAAACCGAAGACTTTTACCATTTCAATGTAGGTATTTCAAATGAGGGAGTTTCAAATTTTTAGGTAGGAGATAATGCAGATTTTATCGGAAAAGGAAAGTTACCACGGGAATCTCCATTGGAAGATCAAAAGGTCTATACATGTCCACATGAACAGGTGCCCATATCATGAGCACCAACTTGAATTTTCATATCAAATCTTAAGAAATTCCCATCACTCTACTTGTGCATATAGAAAGGATTTGCAAGGCATGGGATATCGGAGACCAGGGACCTCAAGAGATTAAATCCTTATTTTGTATATCTATAGGGAAGCCTAACTTGACTACAAGTTCAAGGAAAGGTGGGTATTTTTCCATCCGAGAAGGAAGGACAAACGACATCCAATGGTAATGTGAATCTTAATCCTCTTGGCACTACAAGTTTCAGCAATTCCAACTCGGTAATCGACAACCTATCAATGAATTACTTGCTTATATGATGGGTTGCATCATAATAAGACATCAACGCTAGGGAACCTTAAGATGATGAATTATCACAATCGGCTTGAAGTGAAAATACACCCGCTTCACGGGGTGGGGAAATTTTCTAAATTACACCCGATGATAACTTCTTTGGGAAAGGAGTCATTACTTTGGAAACAATGATTACAATTTTGGTTCAAACATCCATCCCGGCAATGAGAGAGGGATTAAACCTTGATCAAAGCGAGGGGTCTACGATCAACCTTTTATACATCATTTTCGGGGAAATGAATGGAGACATGAAATTTGTCTCTCGCATATAACAATATTCCAATTGACTATGCAATCCCGGAGACGGTTTCTAAATATGATAATTCAATATGGTATTTTGGAGCATGACAAGAGTTATTATGAATATATCATCATGGTACTTCGAAACTATATTCTACAAGGACTTCTAATCCTATTATAGTTCCCGAATCATAGCATTATAGAACCACTCTTACAAACAACTACTCGTAGTCATTTTTATTAGATAGAAACCTATAGAGGGCAATTGTCATTTGTATGGGCACTTTCATGTAGAGAAATGGAAATTCAAGAAGATGACGATCCGTCATTTGTATGATTTTTACATGATGATTTAGGTTTTTCTTGTGTATTTGGTTTGGAACTTGTGAAAGAAACCTTAATTTATTATGTATGTTATTGTGTAGTTGGTCACAAGTTTGTCTTCTATAGTCAGAGAATGTAGACACATGGAGGTGAATCAAATGGAATTGTGTTTGATCGTTTATTTATTCTATGTGCATGAATTTATTTCATTATGATATGACACTTGATTATCTGAATTGATGTGCTAGATAAAATTTGTGCTTTGTTGAATCTACTTCTTTTGGAAAGCGACCCAAAGAAAACAAAAAAACATTTCTCTCCTTTTGGGTTGTGGAGGCTATGGGAGATTTAATTCATGCTCAATTGTCTAGTGCATCCCTTTAATCAACATGTTTATTGGAGGACCCTTAATACTCTTCTAAAACTTATCTCGAAGGAGCTACTATAATTTATATGTAGGTAAAATTTATAATTTTTAGTACCCGTGTCATATAAAAATGTATTCGAATTATAATACGAGAATTGACCTTGTACATTGATAAATTTGCTTAATGGTGATGTTAAATTTTTATAATTAACTTGTCTAGTTGCTTTCACTGTCTATTCAACAATAGGGTCTTTTATCGTAATGTCTTCTAAATTTATTAGCTGCTTTCACTGTCTCGTTCAACAATAGGGTCTTTACTAATGAACACACATAAAATAGCACCGACGACAAGATGATATTCCAATGCTTTGCCAAAGGATGCATACTTACATATCTGTATCTCGATATTCCCGATAGTGTTTACAACCATAAGAAGTGTTTTTGATGATTTGTTAGAATCGCTAGCATATTTTGACATTTATGCGGATATTTGGCTCGATTCATACACCATATACACATTGGTGAGAGCGGGACATAATCAACCCTCAATCCACCAAAGCGCCACTTCTATGATCCCATATTGATGGCCATCATATGTCCCTAGGGTTGCGAGAAAATACAAATGAGAAACAATGTACTCATTTCCGGGGAAAACAGATCGCACGAGTCTACTCGCTAACATCGGTGAAATTTACTTTGGAACCACGAGTATCTAAAGATAAAGAGTTAATAGTAGTAGTGGTCAAATGAGCGGAGAAGTAAAAAGCAAATTTGGTTTTCTTCCGTGATTCTTGCAAGAAAGTATTTTAGAAATTTGCAGATCGAAGTATTCATGATAATCTCAGATCAGTCTAAGATCTAATTCTGCTCGCTTTTCCTTAGATTCAACACACAACCTTTCAACATCTTTATAAATATCCATCTTCGTGTGTTGCGGCTTTAAGATGGAGTCTGAAAATGATTTAATACTTGAAGCAACAAAATCATGACTCCTATTTCCAAATTTGCCCTTATTTGGACGAGTTTCTTTTGGTCTAAGGTTGGGTCCGGGGACAATGATTAGGGATACGGCTAGCTACAAGTCTGCATCTAGGGAGCCCCTGGTATCACTTTCGGGAAGTATACTAGGAAAATTCTCATTTGTTTTCAATAATTGGTTTGAGACGTCATTCTCACGCTAGCGCAGAAAAGCATGCTAGCAGAGATAGATATAGGGCATCGATCAGTCGGTGGTGTAATTGGAAACATCAATGCGGCTCCGATTACTCCAACATCAATCAAATTGAATCGCATCCGCAGAATACGCATACATATCGATCACTCGGCGGTACGGGGTTTAATATTAAATCCATTGTACATTCCTATTTCCCTGAATTGTATCCTATCATGGTATTCTTGGGCCAGCCCTATATATTTCCTTTAGCTTAAAGCGATGGTGGAATTGGAACTTCAATGGCGAGGCCAAACATCAAAGCAACTCCGATTACTCTAGCATCAATAGTATCGCATCCGCCGAGCTGCGAGCCATCAATAACCCCTCTCTTGGACACACACCGTCGAGTCTAGGCGGGCGAGCACGTGTGGTCAAATTCTCTCGGCTTCGGTGTTTCTTAAGGCCTATGAAAGGAAAGGGAAGGGAGCCACGGGAAGTGGGGAGCGGAGTAAAAGGAGCGGCGGCTGCGAAATAGATTTGGGTTTCTCTTCGGATTGTAAGGTTAGATTCTTGGTCACTCATATCTTTCGCCAATGCTTATTTATCTCTCGAAACAGTGAATAATCGACGTAGCAAAGCAATTCTTTGGTTTGAACCTACAGAGATCTGTCCGCCATCTTCCACTCATTCACACGATTGGAGATTGTCTACCGACTTCCGCTCATTCACGCATGGAATCTTGCTGTGAAAGCACATGGACGAGAGTTGTGGGTTTGCAGGTAAATTTTTTGTCATAACTCCTCAGCGAGTACTGATTATCAGAGTCGCTTTGGGCCCCGGCCGCGTGTTTTTGGCACTAGTACATCTCTCTAGTCGTTTCCTCCTCGACGATGAGAGATTCTTCAAGATCTCTTATGGAAGTAAAGGGATCGGTCTTCGAGCGGTGTTATTCCGCTTTCAAGATGCGGATCTTCGTTAATGATGTCAACGACATGATGCTTGGATCCCAGGGCACCCAACCACAACAACAGGGATCAACCGTAGGTGACTATGCCATCATGACCTCCTACCGACATAGACATAGGTGTCGAAGACTTCTTTCAAATCTTGTCGGAACCGTCACCTTTGCCCAATTATGGATTTCGATGCGACAACAAGGCTTTTCAAGAACTATTTAGGAGATTGGAAACCCTTGAATCCTCTAACCGAGGCACCAAAAAGAGAGGTCGATGAACTCAAGAACAAAGTAGTTTTAATGGAAGGTGATAATGGTTCACCGAAGTAGTTGTTGATGGAAAACAAGGAGCAAGCGAGTTCACCACCACCCCTCTAATGACACTCTACACGCTAAACTTCTCAATGCGAAAAGAAAATAGGAGGATATCAAAGCTCGACAAGAGGCCTTTAAACAAGAAACAAAAAACACACATCAACTCATGGGCACGAGGTTGCTAGAGGAAGGGATACCCCCTTGCTCCCCCTTTAGCTGACGATTGAGGAGGTGGTACAATATAAACTCATGGAGGAAAGCACTAGACAAGTGCAAGGATTGATCCTCAAAGTGAGAGGGCTTCCTTTGCCTCTCACATCCTCGGACCCCATGGTGGTTGGGACCATGTTCCTCAATGAAAAACTAGATCTCCGGGATGTGACCCTTGATAGGGCTTGGCTTGGGTACGATTCCCTCTCTTTCTCAGATTCGGGTCAACGGTGAACACCTTCGAGCTCTTAGAGCTAAGCGAAAACTATTCTCACTTCCTAGTAAGATCTTCCTTGATGAAGATCTCACTAAACACACGAGTTGTTGAGCTCAAACGCTCGAGGGAGTTAGTTCTGACAAAAACACCGGAGCGAGGAAATGGGCGGTCATCGGGAACCTAAAAAGCGGTGATTCGGGATACTTTTCCCACTGGTGGAAGCCCCGTTCGGTTCCCTCCAAATGATAGGCTCGTTAGGGGAGGAAACAAGGGGCATCCATTTCCATCAGTTGTTGGAATGGGAATGGGTCTTTTTGGGCATCACCAGGTCTATTATATGATGCTCTTCGACTGTCAGGTATTTTATTTATCATCGAGACGCATGAGAGCCCTGTTCGACCTCTCCCAGACATTACAGGTTACCATAAGTTCTTAGCTTGTAGGTAGGAGACGAGGAGTTCCGATGGTATCAGAGGTTCTAGGGGAGTTTCTTGCTTCACCAGAGATTCCTTTTAGAGCAGGATTTCTTTGGTGGTTGCGGATGAGTTTGTGAGGTTTATTTGGGTTCAGGTTTGAGGAGTCTCTCCTCTCCCCAGGGACACTTACATTGTTGTTTGTTACTTCCCTCCTGCTTCTCCATCATATGCCATTCATAATGGGCCTGGCGGGAACCGCTTTGTCAATTTGTATGTCAGCATAGCCTAGTATTCGGCATTTGGGGAGGTTATTCTTCTAGGTGACTTCAACTCTCGCACTAGAGCCCTCTAGATCCCTCTTCACAATCGATTTGAGGATGTTTATTGCATCTAGTAGATAGACCTAGAGTCAGTGGGATTTCATAGGATTTTTGATGATGCATTGGGGCCCCTTACCGCCTATGGTCGACATCTTTTACACTTGGGCGAATCTCAGGAGCTATTGATTCTTAATGGCCTCCCACATTTTCCAAACTCCTACTTTTTCACATGTCGACCTCATGGTGGAGGAGCAAGCGTTGTTGATTATTTCCTCTCTAGCCAAAACCTCCTCCCCTTCATTCATCACTTTTTTGTTTCCCCCATCCCCTTAGCTGACCATGCTCTTCTTTTTTTCTCTCCTAGTGCTGACAACCCCACCTCCCCCCAAGGGCTCACCACGTACTACTTTTCATTTTGATGAGGGTGACCCAGACATCTTCTCTTCCCACCTTCACCAGATGCTCCCCTCCATGGAAAAATTCTCACTATTTGACTCCGCATCGACCAAGTACAACTGTCTCTCATCCATCATTTTGGATGTTGCCCTTAAGTCCTACCCCCACCCCTTAAGTCCTACCCCCACTCTCGTCATCCCACTTCCACCTCTCATAAACCCTATTTCCATATGAATCAATGGTATGATGATGAATGCAAATCTCTCCACCTCCAGCTTCGACATGCATTCATCCATACTCACCCCTCCTACCCCAATATAAAATCCTCATATCGTCGCCTCCTCCGTCGCAAGAAACATCTCTTTGTCTCCCAGAGAAGACGTGACTTGTGTACCTCTCTTACTCACTCCCCTAAAAACTTCTGGCATACTGTCCTCCCCCGCTACTCTCCCCTCCCCTTTGACCTTAACCCCCAGCCCATGTTATCCCATGTGTACACCCTCTATGACATCCCAGGGAAACCCCAGATTCAGGTGACCTCTCCGCCCTCTTCAGGTTTCGTATTCTATGATAGTGACATCAGAGAGGCCATTTGGGTGATGAAAAACAACAAATGAGGATGGTTTCCAAGCAGAGTTCCTTAAACACGGTCTTCGTGCTCTGGCTCCCTACTTGGTTGATCTCTTCAACCATGTGGTCTATATAGGTTTCCCATCAACATGGTCTCAACACATCATTCACCCGATACACAAATCAAGGCCTAGCTCAGATCCCAACAATTATAGGACTATCATGGTGGGCCACACATTCTCCAAACTATATGCTACATCCCTCCACCTCCAAATCTCCAAGGATCTTGAGCGGAAACAACTTAGAGCTAGAGGAGAAGTTGGATTTCGACCTGAGCACCAAACTATTGACCACATCCTTACACTTAGGGCCATCATTGAGGAGGCACAACATCACTCTTCGAAAGTCTATTGTTGTTTTGTAGACTTTCGAAAAGCTTTTGACTCAGTGTCTAGAGAAGCATTATTCTAGACACTCAAAGATATTGGCATCTCAGAGACTCTCTTGTCAACCATCATGCACTTATATGAGTCGGTCCTTGGTCGTCTACGCATAGTACATGGGCTATCAGATTTTATCCAGAGCACTATTGGAGTAAAAGAAGGTTGTCCCTTGTCCCCACACTATTTGGGATCTATATTGACGAGCTGGAGTCCTTATTGCATGAACACATCTAGGACGGTGATGGTTGCCTTCTACATCATGTCTTGATTTCTATCTTGTTGTTTGCAGATGACATGGTCCTTGTAGCCCCATCCCCTGACGAATTTCAGAGGTAGTTGGATGCCCTGACCCTTTTTAGTGATCTTCGATAGTTGATGGTTAACCTAGGTAAAACCAAGGTTATTATCTTCAACATGTCGAATAATTTCCTCTGTGACCTCCATTTCTTTTTCAGAGGGGAGGAGATTGAGATCACCAGCTCATACACCTATCTGGGGGTACTATTCACAGGACCTCTCTTTAGCTTGCGGCCTGCACTCCAGCCTCGAATCAACAAGGGCTATGGATCCTTGGCCCTTCTCTAGAGACAATGTTTTCGGAATCATTTTTAGGAAATATCAGCCAAGATGTCACTGATGGACAGTCTTTTTTGACCCACAATTCTATATGGTTCGGAGGTTTGGGGTCCTAGCTTACTAGAGTTTGATTGGCCTACTACAGAGAGAGTGTAGATCACCCTTCTTTGTCGCATCATTCAGTGTAAGCAGAAAGTGCCTCAGCCCATAATTCTTGCAGAGTTTGGAGCTCACCCCTTTTGCCTTGAGACAATGTTTGGTATCATCTCTCTTCTTCACCATGTTCGAGGTTTTGCAGATACATCGAAGGGGTGGGATCGATATCCATACTTGGCCTACCTTTCATCAGAGTCCATTCTAGTAGTGAGTCCTTTGGCTCAATCTTGATGTTGGTATGTTGGAGTCTCAGATCTCCTTGCTTCAGTTGGTATCAAGATAAACCAACTCCCTCCATTCAAGTATTCTTTGTGTGCACTGGGCCACCTCCTACCAACCAAACAAGATATGAATAAAATCATTCGAGAGGATATTTATAGGAAATATGTACAGGTTATTTGGATAAACCCTTAGGATGGGTTACGTCCGAAGATGGATTTCTATATTGAGCACTTCATGATGTTGAGAGATGGACTCATTATTCGACCCCATTACACGCTTTGCCATTAGATGCACGCACTTTGGATTCCCTTGGGTCTGATCAAAGTAGGTTCTCATAAAATACGGATTGAGGCTGACCATCAGATTTCATGGTTAGACATGATTTTCCAGTTGTGTCGCCTCCGAGAGACTAAGTTGGAGGAGCACTTCATCTTCCTTTGCCCCATTTACTATGATTCGTGGGAGATTCCATTGCTTGTTCAAAGGGATATAGACCTTATCTAGCTTCTTTCGATAAACGGACCAGAGATGTCTAGCCTTGTACATACAGGAGGCCACGAGACTTCACACACAAATTCTCCAGCTTCCTAGAGCATATCCCGTACAACTGATTACGTCATTTTTTACAGTGCTCTCGTCAGCAAGAGGCACGAAGCAACAAGTCAATAACATTGTTTCCTCAAACTCTAGATCAGTGCGGGCTAGAGGGGCCATCCCCCTAGCACAAGGACCCCTGATTATTACCAAACCAGATCTCGTACTAGCATGCAGTTGAGATCGCCCAGTCATCAGCAACATATCACTTCTTCTCGGCAGCGGCGTTATAGAGGCTCCAAATCCTCCCCTAGCCTTCCCTCCAGACAACACACCATCTTGAGTTTTTTGCATTCGACCTCAAGTATTAGGAGAGAGATTTAGTGGACCATTATCTTGTGCCTTTTGCACTTGGAGTCCAGGACTTTCTTCATTTTGGTTTTCAGGCATTATGTATTTCTTGCTTTATTTCTTATTTCTTGCTCTTTATATTGGAGAGCTTTTGGTACTCCTCCTTGTATTGACATCATTGTACTCTGCAGTCCCATTGACCTACTTTTTTGGTCATTCATTGGACATTAATATAGTTATCTTATCTTATCTTATCTTATCTTATCTAATTGTACTTAATATTGGTTGATTTACTTCATTCTTTCAGAAATGAGAAAGCTTTTAGTACTTCTTAGCTGTTGTTGCTATTTTGTATCCCTATATATTCTTCCCATCATTCAAAGACAATGAATTTGCAGTCTTTTATTTGTTGGCAGGGAAGAATTTTATTTATTATTATATTTTGTTTAGATTGTTTTTCATTCTTATGTTTTGTTTAGATTATTTTAGAAGTTTACTCGCTTTCTGTTCTTTTCTAATTCTATACCAAATACTGTTTAGTTCTCAAATTATTCAACATAGGTATGGGTTTCAAACCTGTTATTGCCCATGACCTTGTATATAACTCAAATAGAGTTGGCTTGAAAGCTCCCTTAACTATCCCAATCTTCAATTAGAAGCTAGATAGAAGTCTTAGTAAAGGAGTTGGATTGTCTCTTGACTCTTCTTGTTGAGAAGAAGCATAAGATGGAACAAGAGGATTAATATGGAGATACTCCTGGGCTTCTTGCAACAATTGAGGTAGCGGAAGCATGCAGCGTTGAATGAGGTACAAGTTGATCTCCATTATATAAAGGATCATGTATTAGCAAACAAAGACTGGAATTTTCTAGAGCTAAAGAATGATATTATAGGAAACTACATTTTCTTTTAGATGAGCCAATAGACACTACATTAGGTCATGCTGCAATTGATGAGGGAAATTATGTTCGCATGGCTTTTGTTTGTGGTGGCCAAGGTGATGCTATGCCAGGAAAATTTCAAAAGAAAAAAGGCTGAAATCAAAGCACAAGCTAGATCTTAAGGGATGCAAAAGAGAGCTAATTTTTGTCATTTTGATTCCCAGGTTTTTCCTACTTTGTTAACAATAAAAATTCAAGGAAAATAAGAGTCAGTGCACAGTTTTATGATTTACAAGAGTGTTTTCAAAAAAGGCAACGCTGCAATTACGAAAACAATGTGATCATGGTTTGTGAAAAGAAAGGAATGGGAATAGTATTATTAAAGAAGGCTATCGTGGAGGCCTCAAGGAATTTCAATCTATTATCACAACATATACAACCATTTGTGACCTAGCTTCCATTAAATCCAAATTTTTCTTGAATATAACATCTCAAATGAGTCAAATGTCATCGGGTTTTTAAGCAAGTGAATAAAGAAAGAGGCGGTCTCACCTTAGCAATTTCTTCGGTGCCCACTAGGGTTTCAATAGATCGAGAAATGGAAGAAGGATAACAGGGGAAATTTACAACAAAATATGTGGCGTCTGGTATCACTTTCGACATGCTTTCAACCTCAATTACTCCCATCTCTGCACTATTCACAAACCATTGTGACGCTTAGAACCCCACATAAACCCTCTTCAAGAAACACTGGCCTTGGATTTAGCTTGCAGTTCGCTCTTTTTCAAATTCCTTTTACTTGCATGGCCTCTAGAATTCCCTCGTTTTGCATATGACTATCAAATATCCACAAAATAGTGCTTAAATCGATGTTAGAGTGCTTTTTTTGCGTTTTGCATATGACTATCAAGCATCCACAAAATAGCGCTTAAATCGATGTTAGGGTTCTTTTTTATTTTTTATTAAGGCGGACTGTGGTCTTATTCCATTAACGTCATCCCAAAAAGCTTAACACGTTATTATAGGGAATCAAACACAGGTGGTGAGGGAATTAATAGCCTGCCTCAACCATCTAGTCTACTCTTATTTGAGGTTGATGTTATGGTGCTTTTACACGAATGTTAGATTTTTTTGCCAAGTGCACTCACATTATCATTAATGGGCTCTTCCTTTGTTCAAAATTTGTGGATGTTTTTGTATTTAATTTTGTTATAACGTAAGGGATAACCCTTCCAATTTCATTTGCATTGGATTTTCAAAGCTTTTTCATCAATGAACCTTTCGTCGATTTAAACTAAGTATGACATTAATTATTTCTAATAATTAGTTGTAATTTTTTATCATCGATATCCACAATATTTACGCTACTAAAAGCCTAGATAAATGAGATTCAACCTTGTTAAAATATTTTGGAAATAAATTGTGTAGATTTTTACCCTATTCAACATTCCGGGTGAACACGCCACCCATCGTAAGGAACTAGAAAGTAAACATATGATACTTTATCTTGTCCATACTTTATCGATTTTAATTCATGGCATGCTTCCTTTTTGTATGCCCATTTGAGGAATGAAATATTGAATGACAATAGCTTAGTAAATATTTACCTTCACATTTTTACTAGGCAGAAATCATGTTATTGGCCAGAAAAAATTAACATTTTCAAGGGAATGATTAATTCTCAATGGTTTTTCAATCACCTGAGTTCTCTCTCTCATCACCCCCTACCTTATTAAGAATAATGAGTCAGTTGAGTGGCAACCTAATATTCATAGAAGCAACAACTATCAATGAGGCATTGTGACTCTAAATCATGCCCATGAGATTCAACGTATAATAGAGTAGTTTCTTAGTTTTGAAAACTCATATTTTCTTTAAGTGTTTCATTTAAATTTCTTGTTTTCTTTAAGGAAGAGGGATTTATTTTGGGAGAGGTCTATTTCACATGTGTTCATGAGGTGGTTCAATCCATGTCAAATGCCTCTCCAAAGGCATGTTAAACACCTTACCTTCTAAATAAGTCTCATCTCATGTGCCCTTAAAAGAATTGCAAGAGGCCTCTCCCTATCTCCTAATTACCTCTCATTATAGCATAACACAAAAAGTCAAATAATTCAATTGGGTTTATCTCAGGTGGTTGGGAAGAAAGGTTGTTATCTCCCACACCCAAATTCAATTCCTTGCAAGTGACATGATGATGAGAAATATTGATGTAATGGCTACGTGCCTGTGAATATTGTTGCATTGACCCTCACACTCACCCTCAGACTAAGAAAGAGGATAATTTCCCTTGAAAAATAAATAAGTCAAATGAAAGGAAAGAAGCATGGAAAATTGAGTTGATGGGTAGGAATGAATGAAGTTTTGTTTATTGTGAGAGATATATTTGGTGGACCAAAGAGAGAAGACACAATTCTATTCTCTTGACTGACCATGTCAAGAGGGGGGAGGAACCATGTAGGATCTATGTTTCAACTTCGTGAATTAGCGTGCACTTTTATTTCTTTCTGGATGATGGCCATTCTCTAGTAATTATGTCCATTGGGATAATTAGAGTATCATAATATCATAAATAAATAAAATAAATCATTCAATTTATGTTTTCCTTTTGTCAATAACACTTGACTTTTTCATTACCACACTAACACATTAATGCAAAAAATAAAATAAGAGAATGACCAAAAGAGTAAAAAGTAGCTTTATTGCGAATGTGAATCAAAACCAAGAAAAAAAGGCATGCAATAAAGTAAGCCATCTCTTTCTTCAAAGGTTAGTTGTCTTTTCTCGTGCCTTTGGAATGGAAAATAAGGCTTCATTACTTATTTTTGCATTTGAGAGAGATAGTTTACCTCTACATGCACATGAACATAAGTTGAGTTGGCGAGGTCAAATTTAACTAATATCCTTGTAAAGGTCAATGGGTGTTGATCCCAGATTTGTGCTACATGGATATGAAAATTTTAGAGTCGTTATCGAGGAGATTACATAAAATCATGATTACATATATAAATATCATATAAGTCACTAACAAACCTTGAGGTAAACGATTTGTTTGTCCAAGCCTTTATAAGTATTCTGACTAAGTAATGGCATTACCTTAGTTAGAAGGTAAGGTTCTCCTTATTTCTTCACACACAAAACCCCTTCCCCACACTTAATGTTAGACCAAATAAGAAAGCATTGACACCCTTATTCTTGTGAGAATGAGAAGAATGTAGACTTGACTAGATTGACCTCCCCAAATCCTTACTTCTTGAAGCATTCACTCACCTTAGTGAAATGGTTAGATGATAGTTTAGTTTCACCTTTCATCATACTCACACTCTCGTGAGGGTGGAGAGGACCTCCATGTTTGTTTCATCATACTCACCTTTGTTGTTGCTATTGCTGTTGTTGTTGTTGTTGTTGATGCTGGTGCTGTTGTTGTTGATGCTGGTGCTGTTGTTGTTGCTGCTGTTGTTGTTGTTGTTGTTTGTGTTGCTGCTGTTGCTGTTGGTGTTGCTATTGTTGCTGCTGCTTGCTGTTGTTTTACGTTGACTTTTATGGGCAGCATTGACTTTTTTGGAGTTGAATTTGAGTTGACCGTGTGGCTATTTTGAGGGTTGTTGTGACACATGCTGGGTTGGCTGACCAAGGAGACTTTGCTGGTTGAAGCATCCTGTTGACCACCGTAACGCACCAACACATTTATCTGTTTCTGGTTTGTCTTCTATTGATCTACTGGTATGTTCTATCAACACTTTACTTGATTGTGTGATTGTTGTAGTGAAAGTAAAGTTGCATCAAGCATAGAACATCTACATAAATTTACAAGTTCAAATATGAAGATGGCTTGAAGCCCTAAAGGAAGAAGTTGATCTACTGAAGACAAATTCATGAAATTCTCTCTGTGTTGATGATATATTTCTCACAAAGGATGAGAACCTCTTTAGTGTAAGAGGGAGTTGATTGAAAGTGTTACATGAACCTGATAAAATACTTGTTGAGAATGTGGCATGATCGATTGTGAGCCCATGGCTACTTCCTTGATGAAGAAAAAGTTGCAAGAATATGTTGTTGAGCAAAGAAATAACATTGATAGGTTGTTGGTGTTCGCTTTTGTTCAAAGCTTTGGTTAAAGCTGGACAAATAGCTAGATGTTACTAATAAAACAAGTATTGAAATCCACCATGGCTACCTTTCTTCTTTTGAGTAGGTTGAAGATTATGTAAGAAGCCTAGAATGGCTAAGGATCCCTTTGAGAGGGAGCATTGGTTTTATAACATCATTGGGTTATTGTAAGACCTATGTGTTCAAGGAATTTGGTTCTACGGCTTGCAATCATGAGGTACAAATTTCATCTCTCCTTGAGAGGATACTGACGGTGTACAAATTTCATCTCTCCCTAAGGAGAGATTAATGGTGTACAAATTTCATCTCTCCCTAAGTGGAGATTGATGGTGTACTATTTTCATATCTCTTCAGAGGAGATTGATGGTGCACTATGTTAATCTCTCCTGAGAGGAGATTGATGGTGCATTGTTTTCATCTCTTCTGAGAGTAGATTGATGGTGTATTATTTTTTTTTCATCATTCCTCTTGTGAGCCCTATGGTGTATGGTGTAATGGTGTAATGGAGATGGTGCATCGAGAGCTCCTCATCTACTACCTTTATATGCTCCAGACATAGTGGTTCTATTGGAAATATTATGTCAGACATTTGCTCATCGAGTGATAGGTACTCTTAAGAGGGAAAAGTGGTCCATATGGCCTAAGTTTCCTATCAGGATCATATACTATGTATTTGATCGCACCAGCCAAGCCATGAAAGAGGCCAGTGAAATTGAATCATATAATTTTGGAGAGATAAGATTCAAGAAACATGATCCTGAATCTTTTGTTATTAGTCATTGTGTTGATGTCAACTAGATGTGGCCTTATACCCATGAGAGGGATACTAACAAGGAAATATTAAAGAGACTTATTTATCCATTGAGGTTAATGCAAAGCTAAATCAAGGACCTTAGAAGAAGGCCGAATAGACCCATGCTTCACCTATTGTCAACCTCCAAGAAGAAGTTGAAAAGATCCAGAGGGTGTTGGAACAGGTGAAGGAGATGAAGGAAGCATTGGAGAAAGAAGCAGACAGAATCAAGAGGAGGATTGAAGAAGAGCAAGCAGTGAAGGAGGCAAAAGAACCGAGAATGAAAAAAAAACAAGATGACCTAGTGAAATAATTGACTTTGGAAAATGAACAAAGAATCAAGCAGCAGGAAAAACAAAGAAAAATAGATGAAGAGCTTTGGAGGAAAATAGATGAGGAACTCCAAAAGAAGAAGGAATAAGCTATGTGGAAAGATAAAAGGATTGAACACCTTATCATTCCATCATCTTCAAAGATAAACCCCACTCCTAAGTCTCTAGTTGAACCATGTAAGATTGAATAAATGGAGAAGGAGCAATTTTTCCCCATGACCATGGCTGACCCAGTAGTAGTATTGAAAACATTCAATTATGAATACAAGAAGAACAAAGTCAGCAGGAGAGTTTCCAAAATGATAAGGTTGGGGGAGAAATTTTCACTGAGGAGGTTCTCATTCATGAAACAACAGTTGATTCAGAGATGACTGCAGCTGCCAGTATTACCATGGCCCAAGCAACAGCTGATAATGTTGCCATGCTGAAGAGAAAGGTCTATGTTTCTCAGTTGGAACTCAGTGCTGCTAAGAAAAGAATTACAGAACTATAATTCCAGCAGCAAGGTGAACTAGACTCAGTTAAAGAGTTCAAAGGGAAATTACTTGAGATCCAAGAGGAACTGAGTACGGTTCAGAAATAATTCTACAGGAGCATTCAGGGCATCAAAGATAAAACTCCTAAGTTTGATTATTATAAAAAGAGGATGGTGCCTGTCAAGGAAGAATTGGAGAATATTATAAATATGCTCGATGACATCATTCAATGGCAAATATAGTATCCTGATGAGGGGGTAGACATTCCTCAGCTCCGTAACTTGGAGAAAATAATCTGTTTTTCTAAAGCTTGTAAATGTCTCGACAGGGCTAGAGCCTTAGAGGAAAAGGCTGAGGAAGCTTTCAAAATTTGCTTCAATTTTGGAGGAGAGGTTGATGCAGTCTTAAATAACTTCAAGTTTCCGATGTTCCAGTCAACCTTTGGTCCTGTACCTGTGGAGCAGTGCATAGGATAAAAAGAGAGAGTGATAGATAGCTGCAAGCTAGAGATCCAGGCATTAAAAGTTATCACCAAGGACAACACAATTTATATGAAGATTTGCAGAATACAATGCTAATTCAAATCAAAAGGAAGGTGTCTCTATTTCTAACAAGGATTGCATAGGTACGAGGCTATGGTAGTAAGTGAAGAATGTTGAGTAGTTAATCTAGGACCTGGGTTAATCTAACATTTTTTTTCTCTTTATCTCATATAATTTTATAAAAAAATTGGCCAGATGAGAAGTTTATATTTCACTTAAAGCCTAAAAGATATTAAATTTTTGGCACTGTGCTCAAATGGGTTTAAAATTCATAAGGTCACAACTCCACTAACATTTACAAGCAACCTCATAACATAAATAAGCAAAGAGAGACAAAATCAAAGAAAACAATCATATACATACTTAAATGTCTTGTCCCAGCTTCCAGTTGCAAGCAAGTTCATTGCTGTAATCCATGCAATTTCCTTAATAGGTGCATCATGCATAGCCACAGTCACTGGCTGGCCCCTAGTCAGCAATGGCTACATTTTAGCTTGTTTATCACAGCCAACAGAGAAAATAGCAGTGCCATCGAGCTTCCATGTCAAGAAGAGAACCTGCATATGAAGCATTACATAATAAAAAAACTTAGAAGCACACTCCGAAACTTCAGTAATGGTTCTTGCCATACATAATACAACCCTGGTTCCAGCAAGAATATTACAAATTCTGGATAAAATTCACAAGAAAAAAGAACAGATACTAGAATTCCAACCACAATCTGAAGCACCTCACCAGTTGGTCATGTGACATTGCTTCTTGTGGCATGCCAGCCCCAATTTGAAGGACCTTCCAGAATCTAACATGGCAATCTACGTTCCAAAATATAACAGAAGATCAAAACAAAACACCAGTCAAAATCATTACAATAATATCACTATCCCCAAAATCTCAGATGAACAAGTCTGCATTTCAGTAAATGGAGATAGTTGAGAACATGATGAAGTGTAGCAGAATGCCTAAATTCGCACTTACGGTGGCCTAAAATCCTCCTTTCTGCCTGTTTAAAGGTCCCCAGAAACCATCACTGCACATAATCTCTGAAAGCTTTGTTTTCACAAAAATGTTTAACAGCCAAAACTGCTGAACCCTCAAATATCCAGGAACCCTGTGCTCGTGCCTTAGCTTTCCCTCCAATTGATAAGCCACCAAATTTCAAATGGTTAGCACACCTGCCAAATTTCAAATGGTATAATTTTTTGACATATGTTTTGTCATATTAAAAATAAATAAAACAAGTTGTAAAACTTTATTATTTAAAAATGTGAGAACATTACTCTATATTTTTTTAACATATGTTTTTTTCTCGTTAAAAAATATAGCTATCAAGGTTAATCTAGGGTAAATAGAGCTAATATTTGTAATATAGTAGTAATAATATATTTTTAAGATCTTAGTGAGACTTTATTGTGATCTCATTGTTTGTAGGATTTTTATTGTGATCTTACCTTATTGTGATCTCATTGTTTGTAGGACAAAGGACTTGAGTCTGCTAAACTCTACAAAGGTGTACATACTCTACCCCTTTAGATTTGAACCTATGACATCTTATGACGAAGCACATGTTCTTAACCATTGTAAAGATATAAAAAAGTTGACATTTTTCTCCAATATTCAAATATTATAACCCATGGTCATTCAAAAGTAGAAGCTTCTACTAAAAAAAGAATCCATAGGTAGACCTGAGGTTTGGAGGGGATTTTATTATGAAAAAGCATAAATGGAAACATAGAAAAGATATTTCAAAGAGTACAATAGTAGAAAAAAATCCAAATTCTATTAATGGATGAAATAGAAAATAACTATAAATTGCAAAGTGATACAAACTAAGCAGAATGGAGGTAGCTTCTTTATGAAGAGAGATGTGTCAACTACTCTTTATCACAAGAAAATATTACAAGATGTCAAAACTATTTTTGAACATAAAGTATGATTTCCTAAGATGCAAAAACTCTAAAATCCAAAACCCTAGCCCTAGGAAATGGCATGCCAAAAATAACGTGGGCCCAAAGAGGCTAATCAATATATCAACTTCCTGGGGCTGCAATGTTTGCATGAAAACTCCATTTAG
The DNA here is from genome assembly GCA_034641835.2 of Pinus albicaulis. Classification (NCBI taxonomy): domain Eukaryota; kingdom Viridiplantae; phylum Streptophyta; class Pinopsida; order Pinales; family Pinaceae; genus Pinus; species Pinus albicaulis. The sequence goes on along the minus strand of CM076576.1, from coordinate 433,632,797 downwards.
GAAATTTCTTGGACCAATACAATCCATACTATGTGTCTTTAGCCTATGACAAATGCCAAAAATGCAAGGGAAATGCCCAAAAAAGGCACCAGAAGTTTGAGACCTAAAACACTATAATATAACTACCAAGACGCGGAATAATGTTGAATCAATGTAACAAGTGGGTGGTCACTAGTATTATATTGAATCAATTGTCCCCCCTTATGAATAAGTGGTCCATTTTGTGTCAAGTTCCTTCGTCAAGTGGGGAAAGTTTTGTTGAATATGGCTCCTAGCGAGACATGTGCGCCAAAGTAGGAACATGAGGTGCCTATGAGAGGTGGAAAATATGGTTGAAGTAGCTCCACATTAAGTATAATGTTCAATCCAAATAAAAGGGAATTTTTTTTTTAGAAGCATCTTCACCCACAACCTTTGTGTTGGTGTAAGACCTATATCGGAATGGAGAGTCGAGGGGAACTTCCAATGGGATCTTAAGAGGTGTTCTTTATATAAATGCAACCATACCTTATCTCCCACCCTAAAATTTTGTGGCACTCTAATCCAGGTGGATATTTTGTGGCCACCCACATCTTCCACTAACTCAATGGTTCTTTATCTTCTTATCAAATTTTATATGGTTTTTTGGGTCTTGAACTTCTACGGTCATTTGTAGGCCCTAAATTATGTTTTTTGGCCATTTATGGGTCCATAGGTTTTTATGTCATTCCCTAGGGTTAACCAAAATTTGTAATCCTAAATATAGTTCTTTCAGATGGACTAATTGTGATCCCCATACAGAGATTTTATCCAGAAGTTGCACCACTAGGAAGTTGCTTCTAGGGTTATGGTTTTAAACCTCTGGGGTTCTTTCATTTATGTTAAAACATATGATGAAACTAACATAAACAATGAACAAAAAATGCATTCATGACCTACAAGCATCTTGATCACAACGTGTTTGTAGAACTGAACAACCTATATCGGGAAAGCTTGAGCAAGATTAGAGCTTAGAAACAAAGCATGAAGAATGAGGAACCATGTTTTCGTCTTCAGGGAAAATGTAGATGCGGGTAGGGAGGGAACCCTTGCTCTCTCTGGGGGAAAAGGTAAATGTTAGTGTTGGATTTTTTTTGAAGCAATCTTAGCCTTTGCCTCTCATTCTATGGAAGGGACTTTGCTATTTCAAGTGTATAATTTTTATTAATATTGTATCACCATATTTTATGTAAAGTTATTTGAAAAAGGTCATTTTTTAGTAATCATTTTTATTGTATTCTATAATCAAAATAGAGTGAGAGCTAATTCATTAATTTTATTTAAGTAAAATTAAATTATTTGAAATGATTCATTCGCAAGCCATTAAGGGGTGGACTTTCACTATTGCAAGATATTTTTTTTTTATTGCTTAGTTAACTTATTTCCTTGTGTGTAAGGAAAACAAGGTTTTAGTCAATCAGAAACAATTCTAAATCTTATTATATGACCAAATTCAATTCTTTATTGCCAAAACATGTTCTCGACGAGGTTTCAATATGGTTATGCTTAATGTCAATTCAATTTATCTATTTTAAAGACAACCCACACTATCACCAAATTTAATACTTTAATGCCAAAACATGTTCTTGATGAGGTTTCAATATGGTTATGCTTAATGTCAATTCAATTTATCTATTTTAAAGACAACCCATGCTATCCAAATTTAAATGGAGCTCGAGGTATAAGTTTTTATAAATAGAAAAAAATATTCATTTCAATTTCATATATATGAAGCATTAGAAATGGATAAAAAGGAAATTAGGAAGTCAATTAGGTTTAGCTTGGGTGGTTAAGAGGAGTTGTTATCATCATTGTCTAAGGTCAATATTACTTGTGATGTGTTTATTCCTTATGTAGGGTTTGCATTATCTTTTTAATTTCGAACTCAACCTTTTGAATTCATCCATTCTACCATGACTCATTTCCTTTTAGTTTGCATTCAAATCATTATTATGTTATTATCAATTTTAACTTAAGCAAAGTATGGAATGTGTTGGTTGCATCTTGGTGCTACAAAAGATGTTCTTATGGGTGTATTTATTATATGGTGAACAATATATTATATATGTTGTGTATGGAAATAATTTTGTTTCTTACAGTTCTTAGTATGTCGAACTATGTTTGGTTTTTCTTGGGTGTGATAAAAATGAATTTAGACACCACCTCTATTTTAGAATACGAGTTTTCTAATATATAAAATCTCTCGATTCTCCAACATGGTATTAAAGCTAATGGTTTGAGATATAGCATGCTTCCTACAAGTTTCATGCAAGTTGTAGATGCTCTTAAAAATTCAGATTTGTTTAGTGGATTGGTTCAAGGTTTCTAATTGCAAACTAAATCTAGGATCAAATCAATGGGTCAAAATAATGATTTTCAAGCTAGATCTTATAAATTTTAATGGACACAATTATGGAATTTTGGCACAAGATATGGGAACATTGTTGAAGAGTGAAAAGCTATAGGACTTTACGAAAATGGTGGTTCTTATCCAAGGGATAACTAATAAAAGTTGTTCATCAACAGGAAAAAGGATGAGGCTCTAGGAGTCATACTGTGGAAGAATGTAACTAGGTTCGGTCTTCATTATTAATGTATTTTTCAAAATAACTTATTATTATTCGACTTATTAAAGCATGGGTTTCATGCTTCGGTCGTATTTATATTAAGGTCCCAATTGTGGACATATAGGTTAGTTGTTACAAATTTAAATTGATCCAATTTTTGGGCTTTTAAATCATGTAACATTAGGTTTTCAAAAGGATCCTCCATCAAGTCATCTTATTCAAGGTCATCATCCTCGAAATCTACTTCAAAGACAACCCTCATGTCAAGTGATACAAGTCATCAAAGTTGCATCCTTAAGTCGACTTCAATCGGTCTTCAAGTCAGCTCAAATCAAGACACAACACTTCACACTATCATGTCGGCACAATAACTATGGAAAACAACTATATATACAGGGGTATAGTTTTCATTTCTACCACAAAAGTTTGGAAATCTCTGAAGTTTCGGACCACAGATACAGTTCGGATCATGATCACAAGTTCGGTGTTGGAGGATAAGGTCTTGAACATATTACAGAATTTTGGTAACCATTTATGCTATGAATTGGGTAACTTCCATGATATGATGTTGCAGCAAAAAAGTGCCTCGGTTTCAACACAGATCTACCACAGAATCAGTGCTATGTTGTGATACTCAATTCAATGAATATGCTCGATTATCTCAATTATGGTTCTCAATGCTATGATGATGCTTGGTGATCTCAGTAATGATGCTCGGTGCTATGTTGTTATCTCAAACTTGATCAAGGTAATGAGGATGGAGTTTAGGTGCAAGAAAATGATATATCGGTGTCATGGAGATCTCGGTGCTAACACAGTGAAGGGATGACTTGATGGAGGAAGTCTATAGCCTAAGGTCTTGGTCATCTCATCTTAAATCTAATGAAGGAAGAATTTTGACTGGGTTTTCCCCAAAAGGTGGGGGTTTTACCTAACATGTGCCTACATCTTGTGTCTTCTTCTATTTGTTCATTGGAATTACTCAAGTGATGATAAGAAAAGATAAATTGAAAGAAGAAATAATAATAACAAAACATCATAAGATAATTTCATGATAAGAGAAATTGTTTAACTCCCATCTCCTTAATTTATCTAACACATAACAACCTCCATCTCAAGGTTGATTCAATGTCATATAAACCATATAAACTACTCATATAATCTGTACTCGTTAGTATATCAAAGAGCTAGAAGTTGATGCTTATTTTCCCCTAAGACCCTACAAATGCTAGTGGAGATCGTGTAGGCTCAGAGGGAGTTGTGAATTTTTGAATTATATGGTTTGATTTGCACAAGAAGAGTCTAGGTGGGCTTGATGTTAGTAAGCCATGTGACAACTTGTCAAACCCATGTGGATGCCCAAATGAAGCCCGTATGTTGTGTATAAATATAAGGTGAGGTTGGAGGCTAAGATAACATCCAAGCAAAATAATTTAGGAGTAAAACACCTTCGGATGTAAGACACAACTTGAAGAAGAGAAGGTTGAAGCCTGAAATGACTATTTTGAGGTTAGATTAGGAGATATAACAAGTTCGAGGAGTAGCTGCGTAAATAATTTGGTAAGAGGGTTGTTTTGGTACCAAAAGGAGTGGCATATTTTTTGTTTAAGAGAGTCTCAAGCACTGTAGTTATTACAGGGATAACGCATGTCTGTATTAGGTTTGTTGGAGGGGTCGTAAGGCCTAATTCCTACAACATAACTAAGGGAAAATCATCGTACGAGAGAAACTCTAGGGTGAAGGCAAGCCACATTGATAGAAGGAATTGTTGGCAAGTGTTGAGAGGGCTGACATGGACTATGGATAAGCCCTAACTAGATTGCAGAATACAACAAGGTACCAACACATTAGAAGGTATGTTTTTGTGTTAAATTATTGGTCCTAGTTTGGACAGTTGGATCATTTTAGTACAACTTGCGGAAGCAAAGAAGGGAGGGCTAATGTGTTGGTTAGAAGCCCTAACCAATGTAATGATTGGTGATTGTATCAAATTCATATGAAACCTATGGAAGTTATGTGTTGGGGTTCTCTCGGGTGTTAAGAAACCCCAACTAGGAGCAGATCTCGCAATGAAGTAAGGGGTGTCCTAGGACAGGGTTGTTAGAGAAGTATCTTGGTAGCCAAGAGGAGGATTTACTAAGTGTGAGGATGCCCTAGCCAAAGGTAGATGCTACAACAAGTATTGGTCACTCGTGGTCTACTGGAGAGAAGCGTGAGAGTGGGCCAAGTGTGAACGTGGATTGTGCATTTATGGTCTATTGGAGGACAGTGTGATAGTACCCATGTTGGGGCTCGGTGTGCATCATCTTCATGGACCTCGATGGTTGCTAGAGGTCAAGGGTCTGATCAACCAGGAGCAGTTTTTTGTAGCCCTAGACTCGTGTGTGGAGAAGGACTTCTACAACAAATGATGGGAAGTCCTCCTAGCCTGTGTTCATTGTGGGATATGGACATAGAGGAATTTTTCTTGCTACATCCAGTGGCAGAGAAAGAAGCAGTGGAGATTGCAGCACTGCACATGGAGGATGAAGCCTCTGTTTGGTGGTTCAAACCCTTGGTCCATTCAAGGGTGAATTATTTTGCAGAATTTTCTCAAAGGTTGATCCAAATATTTGATGGAGAGAGGACAAGGAAAGAGGAAGCCATTCCACCATGGGAGGAGAATTGCACCAACGTTGTCACGGCTTTGAGAGGGAAACATTTTACATCTATGGAGGAGGTAGAAATTGCATTGGAGGAGACAAATAATGCAGCCATACAAGAAGAAAACTCCAAGTTCCACCAAGGTATGAATGAATTTCCACTTTTCATTTCAACAAATAAATTAAGGGAATGTGGAAACTCACATGTAGAGGTCCAAGAATCTACATACTTTTCTATTCTAGAGCACCTTCATTGCACTGCGTTGTGAAAAGGGTTCAAGGAGGAGATGAACCCCCATCCTCATACATCTTGGTTGAGTTGCATTCAGCCATTGAGGTTGGAGTGTGAAATTTTGGAGGGTGGAACAAACCATGGCACCTTCATGATAAACAAGGAAACATATTTTGAACCGGAGGTTGAAACAACTGCTACACCATTGGAGGAATTAGCAGCGCTGTTAAACACGGGTGGAGAGGAGATATTACCTCCATCAAATTTGGGTCCTCATGGATCCAACATAGTTATGGGTGTGAGATCTTTTCTAAGAGGTCTCCAAGGAGCTGCATTTCAAACTCTCATGAAATGCAAAGAGAAAGATTTGGTTCGGGAGGATGGTAGCCCTCATGGGGGGAGTACCAAAGGAGGAAGAAGGAGAAAACATCCACAAGGAGCTGAGTGGGTGTGGATGAGGAGCAAGGGGCTGATTTTTCACTTGCAAATATATGATATCGGGCAACAGGAGGCTTGGCTGCGTTGGCTCCTCTTGAAGGAGTTTGGCCATCACTTAGTGCATCCTCTTTTCAGGAGGATGGAAATGAAGAAGAGGTGGCTGGATGGTTACATAATTAAGAAGAAGGGAGTAGGGATACATGGAGCTGATATGGTATATATATCAGTCATGATACCTTCATCACATGAGTTACATGATGTGAACATGAGGAGGCAGCAAACCCTTAGATTGTTGAAACTATCTTGGAGAGAGCACAAGCAGATTTGCTCTCATATGATGTATGGTGTTGCAGGAGTAGAGGAGGGCACTCTTCTAGTGAAAAGGGATTACTCCTTAGCTTGGACTGATCGAGAGGAATTTCCATCTTGGGAAAATCTTCACAATTGCAGCGGCATCAACAGAGGTGTTCTTGACAAGGAGCATGTCAAGGAACAAAGATTGTCATAGGCAAGAACCTTTTTGCATGAGCTCACAATGCTGACACTGGGGAGTAGGATCATATACATGGATCCATATATCATCTTAATTCCAGCCTATGGTAAGAGAATTTTGTTTACATTTGCTGATTTACATACTCTTATCATTATGTTGCAGTGCATGGCTCCTTAAAGGGGCAGATTTTCATGTTGCTCCATGAGCAAAGTTGGGCCAAACCATATGATAGAGAAAACCATATTTTATGTGGCCTTGGGCAAAGTTTTTCTCACTACATGTATGTTCATCCAACTCATATACTTGACCATGTATTAAGGAACATTTTTCCATGTAAAATTCTGAAGCAGCAGTTTGAAAAATTGCGTTGTTGCTGCTTGGGAGACTGTTGGTGCCATCAAGCATCATGTAAAACCATTATCACTTCCTCTATTTTATGATGAGCATGTTTCCATTTATTGAAATTTTCCATATTATTATTGGAAGCATGATGGGTGAATTGACACATGAGTTGAATGTGTCTATGAGGGGAGATGATTCCCACAGTTTATGCATAGCATGTTCTAATGGGAACATGAGGAGAGATATGGTCACCACAGCCACTTATTTGATTCCTTTGGAGGTGGACCACGAGTCTGATGATGATATCCATTCATTGTATTTATATTGGAATGTATTTTATTTTGTATTTCTGATTCACTCATCTATTTACTATTCAATAGTAGAGGTGATATTTTCTGTACAATGCTTGCCATGTTATTTTTTGCAGCTGCAGTGGATGAATTTGCGTTGAAGCCCTATGAGACATTGTTTGTACCTTGCTGCAAATGGCATAACCTAAAACAAAAATTTCATTGGGATATTATATGATGATCATGTCCTACTCACCATGGATGAAATGTCTTGGGCCAGCCGGATTATCACTGATGGAGAAGAGATCCTTGGAGGATTGCTCTTCATTTTGCCACTTGAGGGAAATATTTTTGCAGCCCGTGATCAGCACACACTATAAAATTATCATAAGTGTAGATAAGGATGGCATGGGGCAAGCTATGAGGCTTGCTATATTCAGATTTGCAGCCCACCTTCATTTTCAGAGCTCAAGGTGGAGTGAGAGTTCTGTGAGTTGCCATGTTGGGAGGAAACTTATGTTGTATGGATGATTGCTTGGGGATGGGAGATTCATATGGGGATGATGAGTCCCATTATATATCAGATATAATGCCTCAAGAAGGTCCTTAGATAGTCCATTGTTTCCTTCATGGATATTTGTTTCTACATGACAGCTATTTTGGGATGTTCACCAAAAGTTGGATTGCATATGTTGGAGGGACAACTTGGACACTTGATTGATGATATGGCATCCTTTTCTCATAGGATTTCATCATTCATGGATGCTAAAGGGAGAGTAAGGGAAAATATATCAATCTATCCTTGCACTTGCTTGAGGACAAGCAATCTTTGAGAGGGGAGGACTGTAATGTTCCCAATTTTTATGGAACATTAATTTTTGCCATTTTCACTTAGGATATGAATAAAATGGGTAGGAGACCCATTCATTTTACCTACAGGGAATAAAAATCCTCTTATCATGAAGGGGGATCACTTATAGAGCTATATTTCACACCTCCATGTGTGAAAAGGGGCTTTTGTAGGATGACTAGGTCAATTTTGACCAAGTCAAACAATGGAGTGGCATGAGTTGGAGAGCACATTGTGGGCCAGCGTAGTGGGATAGGGAGGGAAGATTCTAGAGGAAGGAAACCCTAATGAGTGGGGTTCCTTGAGAGGGAGCTCACATTGTTTAAAATGAGGGCAAGGTAGCCATTGCAAATCATCTTGAGTATTATTCATCTTTGGTCCTTTGGACGTGTTGGATGCTCTTGCTGTTTAGCAAGAACTGCCAGGGGGAATTCATGTTTAGGATCTCCTCTCCTTCTTGAGTATATCTTGGAGGATTGCACTCCATTCCCCATATTCAGACACTGAGGTCAAGCCACATCCTTCATCATCAGCGCAGTTTAAACTGGAGATTGTGCAGTGTTGTTGGGTGTTGCTGGGGAGGTTTTCCACAACACCATCCTTGGCTAGTTTTTCAAAGGAGGGAGCTTCCATCTCTTTGGGAGATAAGAAAAGGATGTTCAGGAGCTTATTCCATCATCTTTGGCACCAGGCCAACCACTTACCATCATATGCAGCGCAGTCCCTCTCTTAGACGACGTTATTCTTAGAGAGCATTTGCTGTGAGGGATTAGCAGACACATTGGAGGGTGAGATATTTGGTGAAGGGATTAGCCTTTCACTTTAGATTTCCATTGGAGGAGGGTTCTTCATTTAATGCAAAAATTTCAGCCTTCTCCATATATTTCCAGTTCTTGAGTTGCTGCTACTACCCAGCAACTCCGGCATTTCTGCAGGAATGCCATTTTGTATGTATTTCAGCCAATCCTTCTAAGGATTGTGTATTGTATGTTTTTAGGGGTTGAGATATTTCTCCCCCTTCTTATTTGAGCTTTATATTTCCATATCTACATGTTATTGACATTTTTCAGCAATTCTCCTTCAAGGATTGCGCAGTCATAGCCTAGGGCTTCATTCATGAGCAATGTTCTTCATTTTCTCATGTAATTTTCTCTTGAGAATTATAGTGCCTTGTTTGAGTGATAATTTCCTCAAGGGTTTGTATATATTATGATGCTATGGTATAATATGATGGATATTTGGATTCTCCGACATTTTATGTGTTAATGTATTCATTGCTGCTCCATAGGAGGTGTTTTACATATTGCTGGAGCTCTAACTTTAGAATATCTTGAGATATTCTCATGGTTGTAGCAATTTCCTGGAAAAGGAATATTACATGCTAAATCTGATTTGTGCTCCAGTATTTGACATATATCACTCTGATTTATGTCTTGCTGACATCTAACTACATCAATCTAACTGATCCTTCCTACTACTATTGTACTATGGGCTACTTGTAGCCAGGTTCGATCCATGAGACATGCTATCTCAATGGACCTTGCCCAAATTTCTTATCTTGGGATTATGTCTACACATCACCCCACATTACACCTCGATGTATGGCTTCTCCCTCTTTCCATCTGGCTCGAAATTTCCCCCTCATGGAGGTCTTTTCTTGAGTGGATGCTTCCACTCGGTCTCCTCTCTGCTTCTCCAATTGTGGCAGCTACTCCACAACCTTCTGAGACTGCTTCTCATGAGGATGCATGTTGAGAGGTAATTTATGCTCCCTCTAAACCACCAAGTATCTAACTTCTACCTTTCTCCTCAAAGCTTTGCATGCATCTATTACCTCAAGTGCATATAGGTTCTTGACTCGCGCACAGTGTAATTGTCTCAATGTTACAAAAAGTTTCTAAAAAAGAGTAGATTTTAAATCGATGATATCTCCCTCATCTGAGCTCTGATTCGACTGATTTTTATTTTATATATATATATATCCATTTTGGTAGATTTTCGCAAGGAATCCAAATATTCTATTGTTTTTTGAAAATTTTACACCAAAATATTCAAATATTCTCTACAAACTTGTCGCCCAAACAATTCCTGCTCTGATACCATGTAGAAAATCTAACCAACGAGAATCAATCTGATATTGTAATCTACTAAAACAAGATACTGAATCCTTCCTACAATTTGCGGAAAGAAAACACGATCGCACAATCACATATAAGTAAGAGAAATAAATTATCAATCGCACAACAACATGATGTATTTGGGGAAAGCAACTGCTCAAAACCCCTCTATCTCTATTGTGTATTAAGTTAAGGAATAGTGAAACAATACAATGCTTAATCTCTCATGAGATTCTCCAACACTCTGTCAATTGGCTCTTATTGATCTAGGCAAACTCGGTCTAGTACTTAGCCCATTCTCATCCTTACTTCAGCCTACCTTACTCATGCAATTCCTAGGGAATTAACTCCTTATTAATTAGGAAAATCAGTCTTCCTTGATTGTGCAATCCATCATGGCATCCCAATGACTTTATAATTGCACATGGGAAATTTTCTCTAAATACAACTAATAGTTATGTTCCCATTAACCTCTATCTCAACTGGGTATTCCTTGAAACTGACATGCATGCGACTGTTAATAGTGAATTATTAGTTATCTGATTGATCACTCATTGTGAATTAAATCTAATTTAATTCACTGGACCTATCACTAGCTTATCACTCAGTTAGAACTAGTTAAACTGATTTTAACTCATTTAATTGAGTTAATTACACTTGCACCCCACTAATGCATCAACTTCAACTGGACAGCAAAAATATTAGAATCCCTCTAGATGCTTCATCTTAGACCCTCAACTCTAATTTCTTGAGCTAACTCGGTCATCATGACTTAATTAACTAACACAAGTTGTTATGAGATGAAATTACAATTTATTGTCCAATTTATTTAAGGGAAAAATAAATTAGACGCCCCACATTCCTCACTCCTGATGCATCAAAATTCCTCACTAGTGTGGGTGCATTTTTTTTTGTCCTTTCTGGTTTCCAATCTCACTGTTTCTTGTTGCAAATATTAAAAATTTCATAATTTGATGTGGCCTTCACACAAAGACACAATTGAAATCACATGCCCAGAATCTCATGAGAAACCTCTCTTAAGCTCGATCTGCCAGAAGAGAACCAACAATATGCCATCCTACTTCCTAGCGCAAACTGACCATTAAGGTATGCAACATTTTTCTGAACCCTCACATGATGATCTTGCTCTTGGAGGATGATCATGACCTCCCTTTAGCAACCCTTACTCGGCCCTCGTACTCGACCTACTTTAGGACTACATCTCCCTTCACCCCCTTGATGTGCCAGATAGTGGGAATACATGTCAAACATGCTAAGATGTGCCAAGTGATAAGGAATGCCAAGATGTGAAAGGGTGTGTCAATGCATGTCAGGGACTATCGAGACAACAAAAGGGAGAAAAAATTTAAACTACAAGGAAATGAACACATAAGAGGGTTAATAAGTCATCAATTTACCTTTTCCAAGAGGGGCATGCTAGGCACACCAGCACTAGGCGGAAATAGGTGCCAAGTGAAAATTCTTAGTGAATTCTATGTGCCAAGTATTCCTTTGTTGCTTCTCATCTACTTTCCAACAATTGATCATCATAAATAAATTTAATATTAAACCATGCCAAATCATACCAATGCATCTCAACGTATTTCATACATGCCAAGACTTTCCAAGCACCGACATGTGACAAGCACCAATATGTATCAGGGACTAGTTTTATGCATGTTATGAAGTGGGAGGGAATGTTGAAGAGTGCTAAGGTGTGCTAGAGAGTGATAATGCATGTTGATGAGTGTTAAGGAGTACTAGGAAAAAACATTAAGGGAGCACTAGCTAAAAATTCATGGAAGTTAATGAATATGAGGAACGTATGCCAGAGACTAGTGTTAATGAGTGTTAGTTGTCATGCTAAGAAGGGAGTGACAAGGTATGCTAAGCATTGGTAAGGCATGCTAGGGAATATCAAGGCATTTCAAGAATTCCCAAAATGTGCTTGGGAGTTCCAGGGTGTGCTAATTATATCATGTGCCAATTAATAGTGCCAAGATATGCCAATACATGCTAGGTGCTAAGGATGTGGCATAGGGTGCCAGGGAATATCAATATGTGTCAAGGAAACAAAAGGAAGAACCAATAAGAGGGTTAATAATTCAAGACTTTATCTTTTTGAAAAGGGGCATGCTAGGCACACTAATAATAGGTCCCAATAAATGCCAAGTGGCATTGTGTGCCAAGTGCTAATGTATGTCAATTCATTCAACCAAGGTGTTCCAGGGCATGCTAGGGACTATATGCAGCATGCCAACACATGCTAGGAGAGTTCCATGTTGTGCTAGCGCATGCGACCATGTACTTGGGCGTTAGTGTCATCGCAATATGTTCTAGGTACAAAGATGTTCCAAGACATGTGGGGTGATAAGTAATGTTAGTGTGTGCCAAAGCATTAATTTAAGGTGTGCCCAGATTGTTGAGGAGTGTTAGGTCTTTCTCATTAATATAATTGTCAGAGCTTGATTATGTATTAAATATATATTTCCTACACACAATAGTGGAACTTTATCTGAAGGGAATTTGCTAGATAATAAACTTAATAGATATGAATCATGTGTTGACTCATAGGAAATCTCTATTCGACTAGTCATTACTTTAGGGAAATGATACACATTAATTACTTCTTAAAAAATTGACTGACCCTAACCACTATGGCCTTGGACATATTATAAAAAAATACTCCACAATAATGGTATTAAATCATTATCTTTTGACAAAAAATATATTAACAGGAACATAGCGTCATCAAAAACTCATTGGAATGATCAATGATGATGTACATTTTTTGACCGTCACCAAAAGTAACAAAAAGAGCATTGGTGAGGGTCATTAAAATTTCGTCACTAGAAGTATCACCAAAAAGAGAATTAGTGATGGGCCTTTAACGACCCTCACCAAAAGTGTCATTGAAAATGTCTTTGGTGACGTACCATAAAGGACCATCACTATATACACTTACAGTAATGGTTTTTTAATGATCAATGATGACAGACATTTTTTGACCGTCACCAAAAGTAACAAAAAGAGCATTGGTGAGGGTCATTAAAAGTTCGTCACTAGAAGTGTCACCAAAGAGAGAATTAGTGATGGACCTTTAATGACCCTCACCAAAAGTGTCATTGAAAATGTCTTTGGTGACGGACCATAAAGGACCATCACTATATACACTTACAGTGACGGTTTTTTAAGGACCGTCACCATATGTGACATTGGTGACGGACCTTAAAGGTCCGTCACAAGCATGACCCTCACCAATGTGTTTTTTTCTTGTAGTGCTTTTTGATTATATCACAACATTACTTCACATGATTAATGTACTTCGACCATCCAAAACTTGGGTTTTAAAAACTTTTTGATTATATCACAACATTACTTGACATGCCATCCAATTGTAGTTCAACTATCCAATAAAAACATTTAATATTATATCACATGTGCCAAATGTAGATTGAAACCATCCAAAACTTAAGTTTTAAAAACTTTTTGATTATATATCGTGCAACATTACTTTACATGCCATGCCAATTATAGTTCAACTATCCAATAGAAACATTTAACATTATACCACATGTGCCAAATGTAGATTGAAACCATCCAAAACTTAAGTTTTAAAAACTTTTTTATTATATATCGTGCAACATTAAAACATTAAATATCACATGCGAAATGTAGATTGAAACCATCCAAAACTTGAGTTTTAAAAACTTTTTGATTATATCATACATAACATTACTTCACATGCCATGCCAATTATAGTTCAACTATGCAATAAAAACATTTAACATTATATCACATGCCAAATGTAGATTGAAACCATCCAAAACTTAACTTTTAATTTAACAAAAAATTATAGATCACAACATTAATTCACATGCCAAATGTAATTCAAGCATCCAAAACTTAAATTTTAAAAACAAAACAAATTATAGCACATCATTACATAACATGCCAAATGTAGTTCAGAAGCAAAACAAAACTTAAATTTTAAAAACAAAACAAATTATAACACATCATTACATAACATGCCAAATGTAGTTCAGATGACAACATTAATTTATAGATGACAACATTACTAGTAGTTCAATTATCCAAAACTTAAAAGTTTTAAAAACCAAAAAAATTATATAACAACATTACTTCACATTCACATGCCAAAAGTACTAAAACCATCCAAAAATTAACTTTTTGGAACAAAACAAATTATATTAACATTGTAATAAAATATGTCCAAAAATTGTAGATCTCACAAGTATAAAACCGTATCAAGTTATATATATATATATATATATGTGTGTGTGTGTGTGTGACAGTGCATCTAGATAATATATAAAAAAGAAAATTTAAGACTATCTAAATCTTGAAATCAAATCTACAAATCATGTCCATCAAATAGAGATGGATCTAGCGTCTTTCCTATCAGGGTCTCAATCCGCGCACTATCATGTGAAGCATGGGAAACCTACATACACAATGCACATGTACTTGAACATTAAAATTTGATGTTTTAAAAATGAGTGAGAATATATATAGAACTTCATGTAAAAAACAAAATATAACAAAAAAATCATGCAATACCTCATGAGGTTCCCTCTCCATTTGATAACCTGCAACAAGTTCCGCCCCCATGGGAACATCTGCAACAGTAAATTGTACAATATACATGTACAGTTATATATATATATATATATATATATATATATTTCAAATGAAAATGCACGTGTACATATATAAACTTATTTTCAATAATATTAAAAAAAAAGTTAGACAACTTGTTCAAATGGTTGAAATGGTGTGGATGTTCCTATCTCTGTCGCTAGAGTCCGTGGATTAAAGAAATCTTCTATAGAAACCTAAAATTCAAAATTTTAAAAGTATAAAATAACTCAAGATCAATATCTCAATTTATTAAACAAACAACAATTTATAAATTATAACTAAATTAAAAACACACACACACACACACACACATATATAAGTGAAAAATTGAATATTTCTACAGGTGAATTTGGGACATCTTCTAAGAGAGGCTCCAAATGAAAATCTCCAAGAACCAAAAATTCAAAAAATTTAAAATAATTCAAGATATATATATCTCAATTTTTAATGGAAATTTTTGAGGTGGAATATATATATATATATATAACTTAAACATAAATTTTAAAAGTGAAAAATTGTCCATACTTGTTGTGGATGTGGCACATCTCCTAAGGAAGTAGAAGGTACATCTCCCAAGGAAGAAGAAGGTACCGCCATCCCAAAAACATCGGATGGAATCAGAATCTGTTAAAACATTTTATCATTATATATACATACATGTACATGTGTGCACAATTATTTATTTTAAAAATATCACTTAAAAAACACTAACATTTTCCAACATATCTTGATGGTGAGACCCATCTGCATTGTTTGAACCAGAGGTCTCGAATGTGATATTAACATTTTCGTCATTCATCATGCGTGACAACTGAAAATGGTGTTTTAACATATAATGATACATTTTTGTTAGATTAATGTACATACAAATAAATGTATACATGTACATACACATGTATTTATTAAAAATTGTACACATGTATATGTATGTTAAAATAATTTCAAACCCTAAGGTCATTAACACATACCGTTCCCGTGCCCTCTTCCTCATGAAGAATTAGGTCTTGAAAACCATTGCGACAATTTTTTGCATATATTCGGAGATCTTCAATATTCATGTTGTCAATCTCTTCATCTGTACAATACACATTTTCACGTGCTCTTTGTTGTTTTAGACAAACATTGACTCCACCCAATCCACTGTAAAAATTTTCGATCATGACATCCCTTGCTTCTCGACTTATTTGAGAAGTCGCATCCATCTCTGACCACAGAGTTTCGACCCGAAAAGGTCGACTCACCAATGGTGGCTCAGGGCGAGGCAACTCCACATCTCGCTTAGCGCCCTTACAGTCATACAATCGACCTTTCCTCGGACCAAAAAATTATGACAGAAGGTCATTGTAGTTGGGTTTCATATCCAAAAAAAATTATGCGTAAAACAATTGTGAAAAATAAACAGGAATCACGTCGTTCCATGGGAGCCTTCCATAGGCCGCAAGGTGCCTATCATACAAATAGTGAGCTATATTTGGGTGCTTGAAATATTGCACCTTCAGCATTTTTCTTTTTGGCCCTTCCTTAAAATTAAACATTGACTTCGCCATATCTTTTGTAACTCTTTGTTTTACATCCTCCCATTTATCTGGACCCATTACTGTTTCCTTTCTCTTTCTCATCACTTCTACAAATGTATCAGTCGTTGGCCCAAGAGTTTTGTACACATTTACAAGTTTGCCCAATGAATGTGTAACTATTTCGCGGCTTTTTCGACTCTCAGCAGGTAGAGTCAAAGCCACGAGATCTCTCCGTAATTTTGCATGAAGTTTTTCACACCTTTGTAAGGTGCATTGCGATATGTTTGTTTCCGATGGTATATCAGAAATGTCGGCCGAATAAGTTGTGGTGGGTAGACAACCTTCTTCTTGAATGTAGCATTCTGCCTTGCGTCTATTTTGACCAATATTTAGAACATTTTCAGCCTCTGCATCAATATATATATATAATTTCGTATATTAGAAAAAACACATGTAAAAAAATTTGTACAAATTCAATGAAAAAAATATTGAAATTGATGGCAACCTTGACGTGGTTGGTTAGCATCTTCTCCACCCTGAAACTGTTGAGACCCAAAACGACCCTGTTGAGAACCAGCACCACCAGTCGTTGATTGGCCTCCAGGGGAATAAATATCACCACCTTCACACAACCTGCTACCACTCATCGATGGCCCTCTAAAGGGATTTGAACCACCACCAACCTCTCGAGACGAGAGAGAAGCTTCATAAACAAATATGAATTTATAATCAATTGAAAAATACATTCATGTGTACATATAAATACATGCACATATTCATTGATTAAATTGCATGAACCATACCACGACTGGGTGAACCATGGGCACGCTCCATGGATGGAGTAGAGACCCTTCTCTTCTTAGCTCCTAAAAAATAAAAAATGAAACTTATTAACAACTAATTTAACTCACAAAGTTAATAAAAAATCAATTCCATATGTACACACATGTATGAAGATTTAAGATTATATTTAAATACCATGAAAATCCCCCAATCTCTGATCCCCCATATGGGAGTCTGCTGATCTTCGTCGTTTATCCTCCATGATATATATATATCTATTGGTGGACATTTACACAAAATAAATTTCAGAAAATCAATTTGTAATTTAGTGTACACAAATTATGTAGAACACAACTTTCAAAGCAATAATTGATGTGTGAAACTCAATTTAAGCAAAAAAAAATTATAAAAATGATAAGTTCACCAAATTGCGCTTTACATGGTGGGAGCACACTTGGTATAAAATTGAAAAAAACACATTGTCATTAAAAAAGAAGTGAAACTCCATTTAAACAAAAATTTGTTGAAGTCCCCGCATTTTAATTTTATAAAAATGTGAAGTTCACCACTTGTTGCAAATGTGAAGTTCACCAAGTTGCGCTTTACATGGTGTGGTGGGAGCACACTTGGTATATAATTGAAAAAAACACATGGTCATTAAAAAAGACGCATTTATAAGTACACAACACACACATATCCAAGATATGTTACAATGTCCATCAATAAATTTTGAAGGAGAGCGTCTCAACACTAATTCATCTTTGAGAGATGAATCTTGAATTTTTTAAGAAGAGCATCTCAAAACCAATTCATCTTTGAGAGATGAATCTTGCATTGGCATTGCTCTGTATAATTCTAATTCATCTTTGATAGATGAATCATGAATTGGCATTGCCCCACGCAATAGATCAGCAGACATCTTATTCACATTTGTACAATGCCTTATACTAAAAAATTGAAATTGGCTAACAATATTGTTTGCTATTCCATGCAGTTCTTTTAGCCTCTCCTTCTTAACTTGGCACACGCCACTCATCTGGTTGCACACAAGTTCAGAATTGGTGAAAACTACAATTCCATTTGATCCATACTCCATCGTTGTTCCCAAGCCTTCTATCAATCCAATATAATATGCCTCATTGTTTGTTGTTCTTCCCGGTATATTCATTTTCCTTTGGACGACTTTGCTAGTCGCAATATTGGAAAGCACATATGTAATCACTGCTTTCCCTGGATTGGGATAGCAAGAAACTTCTATGCATAATTTCCATTTTTCAACCATATTTAATGGTTTTCTTATCCCTAAAAAAAACAAATTCAATAAAAATATAGATTTTAAATCGACATTTATTGCAAATGCATGAGAAAAATGACACAATATCATGAGGTAAATGACATGTGCATTGTTTATCTTAATGTTTGACTTAAAAATTTTATGGTAGAGTTCACATCTAAAATTAATGGGAGGAAGCCTTTAGTTTGTGGGAGAAATGACACATGTACACAGTTTACCTTAAAGTGGTTGTGTTTTATGGATATTAGAGGAAGCCTTTAGTTTGTGGGATAAATGACACATGTACACAGTTTACCTTAAAGTGGTTGTGTTTTATGGTTATTAAAATGAATAACTTCTATTTAGATCCATTCCATAGATTGATTGTAGGGGCATTTACTAGATATGTCACCTTTCATAAAAGATAAGATCCAGAGGCTACCTGGCCCTTTACAGACTCTGCCTATAGAACTTGTAGAAGTTAACACTACCTGTCCCAATTTTACCATGTGAAGGGTGTAGAGGACCCATGGAATTACTCAAACTACTTTACATAGACATAAGGGTGTATAAGAATGTGCATGTGTTTTACATTGACTATTTTAATCTTGTATTTAAATGACATTTGATATATGAATAATAGGGAATGAATCATTGTAAAAAGTTCTCCCAACCATCCACACACCTTTAGAGAAAAAAATACCCCCAAGAGACCCCAAAGGACCCCCAAATTGGAACCGAAGGCCCCTAGTGGACCCCCAATTGGGACTAAATGCACCTAAGGCCCTATTGCCCCTTATAGCTACACTTAGAGATCCTATATGGAGAGATGCCAATTAGGATATATCATTCTCTATGCCCCCTTAAGGAGGTATATAAGGTACTTCTATGTCAATGCCTCCAACGTGCCTTAAACGGTCCTTAAAGGCCATCTCAGGAGGCCTATATGGTCCAACCCCTCAAGTCTAGGTAACTAGTTTGGTTTTCAACCCCCAGCCCTCAGGAGGTCACCATCGCCCGCAGGCCAATGCCCTCAAGTTAGGTATCCATCACTGTGTTTAGCATTCTAGTGATGCCCTCGGGAGGTAACGTTGCCATCAATGCCTCCAACGTGCCTTAAACGGTCCTCTATGGACCTATCAGGAAAAATCATATTGAGTCCACCCCTCAAGTTAAGTAAGCTATCCAGTAGGATATGCCCCTCAGGAGGTCACCATCGTCTGAGCATCAGCGATGCCCTCAAGTTAGGTCACTGGTTGTAGGCGTACCCCAGCCCTCAGGAGGTAAGTGGACTCCGTGTAGCACACCCCCGCGGAGAAGAGGGGCCCTTAGCATATCATTGAAGGCCTTATTGCCTCCTTATAGCTACACTTATAGATCTTATGGTCCACCCAACCATTAGGATAATAAGCCTCTATGCCCCCTTAAGGGGGTCTATAAGGTCCTTCAGCATTTCATGGAAGGCCCTCCCATTACTGATGGGAGCCTATGCCCTCATAGGGCCATTCAAGTTCCTTGCAGTTGATTAATGTGATGATATGATCTTATTATTATAAAGTATATCACTAATGGCCCTCTCACCCTATTGAGGGCTTTCGATGTATGACACAAGCTTACCAATGGCCCTATCACAAGATACCCTATAAGGTCCAACCACTCAAGTTAGGTAAGCTATACAGTAGGATATGCCCCTCAAGAGGTCACCATCGTCTAGCCGAAGTGATGCCCTCAATTTTGTCACTGGGAACATAGGGCCCCAGCCCTAGGAGGTAACGTTGCCTTATATGTGACTGAAGGTCATTGATGTTATTTGTAACGGATGGCTCCTTCAATCAAAGGAAGGATGGGTTATGATAAATATTGTATCATCTCTTCATATATGATAAAGAAAATGGGATCATCTCTTCATATATATATATATATGTGTGTGTGTGTGTAAGAGAGAAATAAAAAGCAAAGGTAATTCCACCAAGCCTAAAGGAGCATGTCCCAATACATTAAATTATGTTTGTCTAAAAATGAATATGGAACATGAATCATTGTACATTGTTATCCTGAATCTAAAAATGAATATGGAATGAATTAATGTATTAAATTATGTCATAATACATTAAATTATGTTTGTCTAAAAATGAATATGGAACATGAATCATTGTACATTATTATCCTGAATCTAAAAATGAATATGGACTGAATCATTGTACATTATTATTAATCTTGTATTTTATAAATCTTGTATTTAAATGACATTTGATCTATGAATAATATGGAATGAATCATTGTACATTATGATAAATCTCAATTATTTAAATGAGATTTTATCTATGAATAATATGGAATGAATCATTGTACATTATGATAATTAAGTCTATATGCACAACTGGGAATGGGTTCCCCAACCCCAAGGACTAGTTCCTATTCAATGAACAATGTTGCATTATTCATCCCACACTATAAGCTTCTCACTTCTTTCTCAATCTTTGGGGCTATGATGTATTGAATTGAGAAATGGAAAAAAATTGTCAAATGTGAGCTATCAGCAACAGACCAAAGAGCAAAATACGTGCGAAGCAAGAGATGAACAAACAAACATTTCTATTATATATCAAGGTAAATTTTAAATGGGACTCAATTCATCTGCTACTAATAATTTAACATATTAATCAACCATTCACCAAATGCTAATACAACCAGTTTTTATATTAAGTATACATGAACATAACCAGAAGTCAAACTGTTACATAGATTCTGTTTTGTAATTACAACAATTTCCAAAATGGTATCAAAAGCAATTTGCATCTAAATCGAAATTAGATACAATGATACAATAGAATAGCAGAATCCTGTTGTTGCACATTTAAATGAGATGTAGGTTGCACCAAGCTTAAGGAGGCACATATATAGTGCCTGTAAGATCAAAATCTAGTTTCATTTAATATAACACAACTGCAAAAAGTTGTTGCTTGACATTGATATGAGATGAGAGAAATCTGGTTTCTTTCTCGTAATGCCCTTCCAGGTTCTCTATTAACTGTTACATAGATTCTGTTTTGTAATTACAACAATTTCCAAAATGGTATCAAAAGCAATTTGCATCTAAATCGAAATTAGATACAATGATACAACAGAATAGAAAAATCCTGCTGTTGCACATTTAAATGAAATGTATATTGCACCGAGCTTAAGGAGGCACATATATAGTGCCTGTAAGATCGAAAACTAGTTTCATTTAATATAACACAACTGCAGAAAGCTGCTATTTGACATTGATATGAGATGAGAGAAATCTGGTTTCTTTCTCGTAATGCCCTTCCAGGTTCTCTATTAACTGTTACATAGATTCTATTTTGTAATTAAAACAATTTCCAAAATGGTATCAAAAGCAATTTGCATCTAAATCAAAATTAGATACAATGATACAATAAAATAGAAGAATCCTACTGTTGCACATTTAAATGAGATGTAGGTTGCACCGAGCTTAAGGAGGCACATATATAGTGCCTGTAAGATCGAAAGCTAGTTTCATTTAATATAACAAAACTGCAGAAAGCTGTTGTTTGACATTGATATGAGATGAGAGAAATCTGGTTTCTTTCTCGTAATTCCTTTCCAGGTTCTCTATTAACTGTTACATAGATTCTGTTTTGTAATTACAACAATTTCCAAAATGGTATCAAAAGAAATTTGCATCTAAATCGAAATTAGATACAATGATACAACAGAATGTCGTTATAAAAATTTATTCATTTTATTCAGATTGAGAAGCAATTAATAAATTTCATAGCTTGCCTGGTATTCCAGTGAGAGTAATCGTCTAGAGAAAAAGACGCAAATCCCATCCCTTGCCCGCTATTCCAGCCATAGTATTATAGAAAAGGGCAAAGACACACGGAAAATATATTTGCAATCGACACTGAGGTTAAAATTACAACAGAATGTCGTTATAAAAATTTATTCATTTTATTCAGATTGAGAAGCAATTAATAAATTTCATAGCTTGCCCGGTATTCCAGTGAGAGTAATAGTCTACAGAGAAAGACGCAAATCCCATCCCTTACCCGCTATTCCGACCATAGTATTATAGAAAAGGGTAAAGACACACAGAAAATATATTTACAATCAACGCTGAGGTTAAAATTAAAATAATTCGATGGGACTCGGAGAAAGCAGTGGAATCCAATGCGCACCAATTAGTCATAATTATGATAGAGAGATTTTTTTTCAGCATGAAAAAATACAGCTATTTTATATTCATGTACCAGAGCAAAAAAAACTTTCATTCTTCAGTTGTTCATCATCATTTCCAGATTACATTTTGAGAGGGCAAACCTCATACTTGTTCAATAGATAGAATTGGAATAACATAAAAAAACAGGAAGCAGATACATAGCATTTTAATCAGGACAGTTTTAACAGTTATCTTTTTTTGGTCAAAACAGAGCCTTGTGCTCCACCCAGTATAGCTAAAGAGCTTCAATTGTGCATTAAAAAAGCAGAGTTACAGAGTAAAACTTTTAGGCGACATATGATAGAGAGATTTAAGTTGGACAAATTTCGATGATGTCTTCTAATGTCTTTAAATTCCTTACCATGGTGATTTGCAGATGGCTCTGAAGGGCAATTTTTTTTGAATTGATAAGAGTTTTAGCTTAAAAGCTAACAGGGTAGGGAAATTTCAGCAAACATATCTCTAGAAAAGTCCACCGACAAAATTTGAGTTCGAACTAGTATCAAAGCTAAACAAGTCAAACTCTAATCGTCATGACACTAGGCTCACATGAGTAATTAGTGTTTTGTAATTACAACAATTTCCAAAATGGTATCAAAATCAATTTGCATCTAAATCGAAATTAGATACAATGATACAATAGAATAGCAGAATGTTTGACATTGATATGAGATGAGAGAAATCTGGTTTCTTTCTTACCTCGGCAATAGAGAAGTGTGCAGAAGACATGCGAAGCAAGAGCAGGAGATGCGCTAGAAACAGACCAGAGAGCAGCAAATGCGCCAGCAACAGACCAGAGAGCAGCAGATGCGCGAAGCAAAAGTGAACAAACAAAGACGTGGGAAAAGAATGAGGTTCACGGGCGATATATTTATAATAAATAGTTCAGCCAAACTATGTTAACAGTAAAATTTCGGTCGAACTGTTGTTGCTGGTTTTCCCATCTCCGGAAAAAAATTATATTTGCCCACGCCGTCAATGTGTCATCAATCTAAACGACAGAACGAGTTCGGCCGAACTTTTTCATGAAGTTCGGCCGAACTATTGCCGAAAAAAAAATTCTGCCCCCGATTCTCACAAAAGTGTAACCCAACTTCACAATTTAGCCCTACAACATTTGGTTCCATGATTGTGTGACAACCAATACATTAACTTGGTTTCCTGCTAAGTATATCATTGGATAGACAAAAACCAAAAAAGAATGATAATGTAGCGTCGAGGGAAAAGGAAATAGATAAAAATGCATGGGTATATATCTTCTTCTCTTGGATTTGTGGCTTGAGCACCCTCGCGGATTTCTACCGATTTTGAAATTTTGGTTTTAGTCAGCTTCGACTTCCCGATCACCGTTTTTTTCCCCTCTACATTAAAAATCGCGATGGACGAGAGTAATAATGCTCGTCAGCACCACCACCACAGTGGAGGAGACACGGCTGAAGTCGTCCCCGTTGGAAATAATGGTGCTGGCGGTGGTGCATCAAACGGACTTGGTATTTCTTTGCAGCTTCCTCTGCCCGGTTCCTCCTATGTCAAGCGTACTGCATCACCACCTCATCCTCCTCCCCCTCCGCCTCAGTCCACTGGAGAACCCCTGGGGGGAGATCGTGTGGCAGCAGGTGGGGGAGGGATGAACGAAATAAAGAAAGAAAGTATTTTTAACGTCCATGAGCCTAAAAATAGCCTATCGAACAATGATAACAAACTATTAAAAGAATCAAAAAAACATTTATATACAACACTTAAGTTGAGAATGGAGATACATATTCCATGCGAGATTATTTTTCTTTTGTAGACACTTTTATTTGTTAATATAATCAAATTTTCTTGTTGACTTCTAGCTTTCCCTAATTTATGACAGATGATGACCAAAACTACACTGCAGTTTGCTTGCACTCCACCCAAATTTTCGTTGTCTTTCTTTTTATTTTCTTAACAAATATGTTGCATCCTCTAGTGCTTTCTGCCGTTTCAATTAACCATCACATGCACAAATAGTTAAGTTCTGCTGCAAATAGATAGATGGTTTTTGCTACTTTGGTCCTGGGGTCAATTTTGGCATCAGTTATATGTATCGCACTTCCAATTTTACGAGAGGCATCATCCTTGAATGTTTCCTCTAATTCTTGCCCCTCTATTCCAAATTTCTTAGTTGCAATCAATACTGCATAATAAATATCATGGATAATTGACTCTCTGTCATAGTGATCCTATGACATTATTGACTTTTCCAGGAAGTCCTGCATGCTCTAATAGAAGCTTCCCTTCTCAAAATCTCCATATTTGGAGTGTTCATTACATACTGAGTTTCCCAGGATCATGACTTCATCCAAAGACACGCTACTTTTTCAAGGTCTGCTAAGTGTTTTCCAGCCATTTGAGCTGTAGCGACAAACTCATGCTTGTATCCAGCCATGTACAAAATTTATAAACGTTGAAATGCAATATCTGGAGCCAGACTGCTATTATGACTCTGATCGATGCTTGGGGTGAGCGTTATCTAGATCTGAACTACTGGAATCTGAAGCAAAAGCACTGGAAGGAAGTGGTGGAGGTCGTCAATGGCCACCTAGGCAATAACAAGCAACCTAAGATAGACGTTAGGAGCAAGAATCGCCAGGATGGTCGAGAAATCGAGGACGGCCAGGACGACTTAGACTCACCCAATATTATGTCTTCACATGTCAACATATAACTACCTAGAAGCACGATAAGGAAGCTTTCTGATTGGGTGGGGTGAACAATGTTTTCCCACCCAATCTCATAAACAAAACGCCTCTGGCATAATTATGTGGATTATTTTTTATTATATATGTTTTTTAAGCCAACGATGCATTTAATCATTGGGTTTGGGTAAGGGAAAGATATTTTTTTATAATAATAAAATTTAACACTAATATAATAATATATTTAATATAAATTCAATATGGAATATTAGGATTATAGATTAAATTTATTATTGGGATTTGGCCTCTGTGATCCATAATTTGTAAAAAACTTCTTTCGTTAATAATGTTTTGTATTAAAATTGATGTAAAATTAATTAGAGAACTTTACCCAAAAACTTGAAACACTATATCAATTTTCAATATGAATTCAATAGGCAAAAAAAAAATTAAGATGCTGCAAAATTAACATCCAAGTTACAATTTTCTCAATTTCTGACTTAATTTTAGATAGAATTTTCTATTTTTTAATTAATTTCAAGCAAAATCAATACAAAAAAAATCTAGAAACAGAAATAAAAGTACAAAAATTTAAACTAGTACAACAATATACTTAATATGAATTCAATATGTAAAAATCTTTGGAATATTGAAATTATAGGAAATCAATAACTTTAAATCAAAATTATTAACTTATTTCTCATTTAATTTTAAATAAAATTTTCTTATTTCTGATTAAATTTTAGGAAAAATCCATTAAAAAAAACCTCTACCATATTAAACAAAAAAACCAAAAGAAATTATCTGTTTAGCTTACTACAATTCTTTCATATGAAAAAAACTTACCACAATTCCTACACCCAAAATAATTTCACAAAATTAGACGAATATACTCCATAAATATCGTTGTCTTTGGCATGTGTATAGCAGAATACGGTAATGGTTTTTTGAGAATTAATGTCAATGTGATGTTGTGGACTTATACTATTTCACATTATCTTGTCACCCGGTCGCTTTCTCAATATTCAAAAGTTGCTCCCATGGATGGGATTGAGCATCTTCATTAAAATGTTAGGATGTTAAAATTTCATTTCATTTCCAACAAAACCATGATAGACTCAATTAACAAACCAAGTTTATATTTACCAAAGGTAGTGAGTTTACAATAAAAACAACTAACTGCTGTATAAAAGGACAAACAAAAACCAAACTGTGCATAAAGGAACATTGTTCATCATTGAGTAGGTAACTGTCAATATGGTGGCTAAAATGCAATGTAATGTAAAATGCATTGGATTTTGGAAAATATAATGCGTGTCATATCACAGAAACTGCTTTCCGACCTAAGAACAACTCTAAGTTAGTTAACGTTAATAGTGTGATGACCATCGTGTCTCTGTATATATTTTATACGCTTAGATACCTAGCGATGGATGGGATATTTCATATGTCATGGTGCAAGAATATTAATTTTAATCTGCCAACATTTGGTCAATCATGTATTTGTATATATATTTATAGTATATCTCACCATGATGGATGGTTGGACATCCAACACTTAATGGGACCCCCTTACCATTGTCACATTATGCTAAATGTCCTATGATTGAATGTTGTGCTTCCTTGTACTTCTACTGTTATCCAGGTCTTTGTGTGTGAATTCCAAGGAAGATGTTTGAGGCTAGTGCAAATTTGGTGTTAATTCAATGAAAATAAAATGGGGTAGCTACAAAAATAGATACAAAAACTTATTGACCTCTTAATCTTCCTCTCGTATTTCTATCGGACCAAGTTGGCTCAATTTTTTGGTGGAAGTACTAAATCCAACAAGAGGATGTGAAGTCTCATCACATTAGCCGATGAATCCAAGGTCTTGTGCTCACTATTTTTTCATAGCATAACTTAAAATAACCCTTTCCTTGAGGCTAAGAGATATACAAGGAAAAATACTTGGATACTAACATGGGCCAACTTTACTTGTTAAAGTTAGATGGAAGGACTCACAGCTGCAAATTTTGTGGGAGCCATTTGGCACTGTTTAAGGAACTTGTGACCAAGTGTGAATGTATACGCTGGACCTCTAGAGGAGAGATTGATTAATAAGATGATTTAAAATTAATGAACTTACATTGAACTTACAATATTACACTATTTAAGAAATAATGTCGCGCGGATGTAGGGTGTCCTGCAGACATGGAAGAGTTTACAATTATAGAAGCCCCAGAAACTTCTCTACACATGCTTGTACTTCACGTATAAACTACAGACGCCAGGCACAAATCATATGGTGCTACAGTGCTAATGACCTTTCGATTTAGGAAGAGACTACTGAATTAAGTGGGGTCCCGGGACAGTCGTCTAGTACAATAATCGCTAGGACGGTGGAGAAATCAAGGACAAGAAAATAGACTTAAACTCACCAATATTATGTCTGCACATGTCAATATATAATTGGTTAGAAGGGCGATAAGGAAGCTTTCTAATTGGGTGGGGTGAATAGTGTTTGCCCACCCAATCTCATAAATAAAACGCCTCTGGCGTAAAAATTAACGTCATATTAATTAGAATGATTGCTTATAATAATAAGTAAAGCTATTGTTTATTTTTAATTTTTGATTAACAACCATAGGGATTATAGTATTAAACATTCTAATTTAATATTTCTCCCTTAGGTTTTTAGTATAATTCCTTGTGTTTATTAGTCCCTTAGGTTTATTAATTTAAGGGTTTATATTCCTAGAGTATAATAGTATTTATAGGGTTTATAATATTAATTATAGGTTTTAATATAAATCCTTTGGGTTTATAATCATGGTCAATCATGGTTCAATGTCACATTGTGACAAAGATTGTCTCAAAACCAACCATGATGAACCATCGTCAACCATGGTCAATCAGGGTCAACCATGGCCCAATGTCAAATTGTGACAAATATTGTCTCAATATGAAAATCAACCATGAAAACCCATGGTCAAACACCACATTGTAACAAATATTGTCTCAATATGGAAATCTATCATGGTCAACCATGTTCAATCATGGTCAATATGAAAATAACCCATAGTCAATCATGGTCAACCATGGTACAATGCCACATTGTGACAAAGATTGTCTCAATATGAAAATCAATCATGGCCAACCATTGTCAACCATGACCAATCATGGTCAACCATGGTCCAACATTGCATTGTGACAAATATTGTTCTAATATGAAAATGAACCACGATTAATCATGACCAACCATGGTCAATAATAATGGTCACATTGTGACAAAGATTATCTCTTGGTCAAACGTCACATTATGATAACCATGGTCCAAAATCTCATTGTGATAAAGATTGTCTCAATATGAAAATCAACCATGGTCAACCACGGTCCAACGTCGTGTTGTGACAAAGATTGTCGTAATATGAAAATCAAGCATTATCAACCTTGGTCCAACGTCGCATTGTGAGAAAGATTGTATCAATGAAAAAATGAACCATGGTAAATGATGATCAACCATGTTTATTTTAGGGTTTAAAATATTTACCTTAGGGTTTGTATACCTTGGGTTTATAATATTAAACCCTTTAGTTTAATATTATTTCATTGGGTATATAATCGAATGGGTTTTTAGTAGTAATCCCTTGTGTTTATCAATCCCCTGGGTTTACAATATCAATCCCTTAAGTTTATTAATCTAAGGTTTCATATTCGTAGGGTATAATATTATTCATAGGGTTTATAATATTAATCCTAGGGTTTAATATAAATCCCTTGGGTTTATACCATTGGTTGACAATGGTCAACCATGGTCCAATGTCACATTGTGACAGAGATTGTCTCAATATAAAAATCAACCATGTTCAATCATCGTCAACAATGGTCATTTAGGGTCAACCATGATCGAACGTCACATTGTGATAAAGATTGTCTCAATATTAAAATCAACCATGGTAAATCATGTTCAATCATGGAAAACCATGGTTACACATGGTCAAATGTCACATTGTAACAAATACTGTTTCAATATGAAAATAGATCAGGGTCAATCATGGTCCAATGTCACATTGTGTCAAATATTTTCTAAATATGAAAATCTATCACGGTCAACCATGGTCCAATGTTGCATTGTGACAAAAGTTGTATCAATATGAAAATTAACTATGGTCAACCATGCTTATTTTAGGGTTTGTAATATTTATATTAGGGTTATATACATTGGCTTTATAATATTAAACCCTTGGGTTTAATATTTTTCCCTTGGTTTTATAATCCCTTAGGTTTTTACTATTAATCTCTTGTGTTTATTAGTCCTTTGAGTTTATAATATCAATCCCTTGTGTTTATTAATCTAAAGGTTCATATTATTAGGGTATAATATTATTCATAGGGTGTATAATATTAATCCTAGGGTTTAATATAAATCCATTAGGATTATAATCATGATCAACCATGGTCTAACATCTTATTTTGACAAATATTGGCTGAATATAAAAATCAACCATGTTCAACCATCGTCGACCATCGTCAATTATGGTCATTCATGGTTAACCACGGTCCAACATCACGTTGTGACAAATATTGTGTCAATATGAAAATAAAAAATGGTCAACCATGTTCAATTATGGTAAACCATGGCCAAATGTCACATTGTGACAAAGATTTTCCGAATATGAAAATAATTCATGGTCAACCATGGTCTAATGTCACACTGTGACAAAATTTGTGTCAATATGAAAATCAACTATAGGCAACGATGGTCAACTATGTCTATATTAGGGTTTGTAATATTTATCTTAGGGTTTATATACATTGGGTTTATAATATTAAACCCTTTGGTTTAATATTTTTCCTTTGGGTTTATAATCGCTTGGTTTTTTAGTATTTTAATCCCTTCTTTTTATTAGTCCCTTGGATTTATAATATCAGTCCCTTGGGTTTATTAATCTAAGGGTTCATACTCCTAGGGTATAATATTATTCGTAGGATTTATACTAGGGTTTATTAATTTAAGGGTTCATATTCGTAGGGTATAATATTATTCATAGGGTCTATAATATTAATCCTAGGGTTTAATATAAATCCATTAGGTTTATAATCATGATCAACCATGATTCAACGTCACATTGTGACAAAGATTTTTTTATTATGAAAATCCACCATGTTCAACTATCACCAAACATCGTCAATTATAGTCATTCATGGTCAACCATGGTCCAACGTCACATTCTAACAAATATTGCCTCAATATGAAAATCAACAATGGCCAACCATGTTCAATCATGGTAAACCATGGTCAACCATGAGCAAATGTCGCATTGTGACAAAGATTGTCTCAATTTGAAAATAAATCATGGTCAACCATGGTCAACCATGGTCAATTCCAAAGTCAAGCATGGTCAAACATGGTACAACATCGCATTGTGACAAAGGTTGTCTTAATATGAATATCAACCATGGTAAATCATGGTCCATTGCTGCAATGTTACATTACACTATAATTTATTCAATGTTGCGTTGTTACATTACAAAACTTGGGTTTAATACAAGGTTTATATTATTAGTGCCTTTTAATGTTTGGTTTATAATATTAAAGTTTAATTTTGGGTTTATAATTTGTAGTATTAAGATCTACGATATTAATCTTAGATTAATATTAATCACTTGGGTTTGTCAATCGCTTGAATTTTTAACATTAATCCCTTGTGTTTATCAATCACTTAGGTTTATAATATTAATCCCTTCGGATTAAAACTAGCACAACCACATTAATAAATATGGTTGATATACACCGATAGGCGCATGTCAATCAAATGCATAACCACATTAGCAAATGTGGTTGGAAATGCCAATAAGCTGTAATAATAATAATAAATAACTATTTTAATAAAAAATATTATAATTATAATTAATAATAATTTTTATTTTATGTTAATTATTGTTAATTAAAATAATTTTACATTAATTATTGTTAATACTCATTAATCACTATTTGTACGCAAGATAGTATATACTATAAAAAAAAAAACATTAATTACATGACAGTCTTTTGAGTGCGAGCCTTGCTCCAGCACTGTGTAAACAAAACCCTCCTATTGCCATCTGAGAGAACTTTTTACAATTACCAGAGCAGTAGAGGATAGGAACAACATTACAAATTGAGACTTGTAGAAAAAAAGACAGACTAAGACCAGAAGCAGAGCTACATATAGAAACTCGGCGAAGAGCAACCAAATGACTGAGAAGATGGTAGATAGATATAGACAAGTAGATATTATTTAAAATAAAAACAGTAAGGAAAAAGTAGCTCTCTATAACACTCGCATGCTGCCAACAAAGTTGGAAAGCTTGGGAGGATTGCAGGAGGAGGCCCCTGCTATTTCTTTCTTGATGCTCAGAGAGAGTCCATTAGCATGAGTGCGTTTCTTTTGCATAGAAAAACAATGAGAATCCATGGTTACAAATTTACAGTGATGAATTTCTTCCATGTAGACCACAAATTTATCGGTGAGATTGTCAATTTATTCTCCATAACTTTAGCCATCTCGGCTTGATCATGCATTGCCAGACCAAGGGTGGTTTTGAGCTGCCAATAGAGCTCAATCAACTTGTTGTAAATGTTCTCCCTGACCCGAGTGAAACCAGGGTCAGGGATCCATTTGAAGTCTTGATCCATGCTTTCTGTGGTGACCTGACACCTAAGAGCCCTTGCTTGCCCTTCCAAGTTTTCAATGCGGACTTGTGTTTTGAGGTTAACATCCACCTCATAGGGAAGGGCTATACTCCTAGTAGCAAATTTGGCCCTAGTAATTGGGGGGGGGTGCTCGGGCTGTTCCAGCTAGAGGTCGCGCGCCCACGACTGTAGCCTAAGTTTTGTTTATGAGCCATGCAGATGGGGGGAAATTGGAAAGTTGAGTGACTCAAGGATGCAAAGAGAACTACGTGGCGAAATGCAGCTTGAGAAGCATAGTGGCATGGAGTGTCTGGATGGAAATGGGAAAGCAGAGCGAGGCTGAGACGCGACAACGAAGATGGTGTATGAGGATCGGGGGTAGGTAGTAATATAGGAGAATGAGCCCAGGGGAGCACGTGAATTGATGGCAAGGGTTCATAGTGGGCAGTGGGAGGTGTTGCGGCATAATGACAGATTCAGAGCCGGACAACATTGAGATGGCCGTAGGATGGCGGAACCTGGGGGAAGCAGCGTGGAAGCCTTCATGTGTTTGCATGTGAGCCTTGGGATTGTAAGGAGTTCGCTCAAGCATTAATAACCGAATTGTCTGGAAGAGGGTGGTGACCATTGGTGTCGGTGCCGCTGGGAGCCACACGTTAGTTGTCTGTGACGTTTAGCGACGTGCACTGATGTCACAATCGACCCTCCTCCAACTCGTGCCAAGCCATAGAGAACGGAATCTGTGGTCCCATACTCATTAATCACTATTATTATTAATTAATATTACTAATATTATTAATAAATATCATTACATTTATTTTTAATTAAATATTGTTAATATTAATTAAATATTAATAATATATAATATTAATTAAATTTTAATAATAATAAATTGAGTAATACTTTTCAAAAGTATAATAATAATAAATAATAATTATTGATATAAATAATTACAAATAATAATTATAATAATAAATAATTATTTTAATAAAAAAATACTTATTAAAACAAAAATCTTCGAGAAATTCAATTTTTTTCTTAATTTTTTTAAGGCCAAGCGTTTCCAACTACCAAGTATATTCTACTATGATAAACTATAGTTAGTAGTTCGAAACATGTTGACTCTAAAATATTCTGGTGTGATTTTTCGAAATATTTTTGTTTTGATAAGCTATGAATCACAAAAGTTTACTCTCTAGGAAAACTATTATTATAATTAATAGCAATAATTAATTTATGTTAATTATTCTTAGTTGAAATCATTAATTAATTATTAAAATCATTTTAAATCAATTATTGTTATTACATATTAAATACTATAATTATTAATTCATTCTACTCATTTTATTAAAAAATATTATTACTTTTATTTTTAATTAAATATTGATTAAATTTTAATAATAATAAAATGAGTAATGATTTTACAAATTATTATAATTATAATTTATAATAATACTTATTTATGTTAATTATTGCTAATAATAATAATAATTATTATTATTATTATTATTTTATGAAGAAATATTTCGGTGAACACATTACAATGAACAAAGCCACGCGTTTAACCACACTCGTTGGTTCGAAGCGCCGACTTTGTTCATTGTAATGTGATTGTTAACAAAAGATTTCTTTTGCTAATTTATCAATGGATCGCAGAAACCAAAATCTATAGATTATTATTATTATTATTATTATTTTAATAAAAAAATTAGAATAATTAATAATTAAAATTAATTGATGTTAATTAAAATTATTAATTAATTATTAAAATCATTTTAAAATAGTTATTGTTATTACTCATTAATCACTAGGACTATTATTATTGAGTAATATTACTATTATTATTAATAAATATTATTACTTTTATTTTTAATTAAATTTCATTTCATAATTAAAAAATAATAAAAATAATTATAATAAATTCATATTATTATTTAATATTAATTTATTATTATTAAAATTTAAAAATAATTAAAAATATATAATAAAATTTAAGAAATAATAATAATAATAAATAACTATTTTAATAAAAAAATATTATTATTATAATTAATAATAATTAATAGTTATTATTATTATTAAAAAATATTCTCTTCCCGAGGAAAAAAAAGTAATTTTATTAATGAAAACAAAATTACATGTTGTATATGATATAAGCATTCCATCATACCGGTCAATAATAACTGGTTTTCACAAAGATGAGAAACAAACTCATAGAGAAAAAGTTATACTTTTCTCCATTTCTTCTTTTCTACTTTGCATCATTCTCCTTAGATGGCGTGGTAGATACAATTACTAGCTGATTTTTTTCTTCCACTCTTTGATAATCTTTTTCTGAGCTCGAGCTATCTGAAGTATGGTGACGTTTGGTTCCTGTCAATCTGTTTTCTTCTGGGATCTTTTCTGATTGCATTTTGGGAGTAGTCGAGACTGCTCCAATGTTGTTAATATCCACCTTTTCTATGTTTTCTTGTCTGTTCTAGTTTTCTGCAGTTGGATGGGGGTCTGATTCTTCTTCTTCCTCTTCCTCGTCTGGTGATGGTGGAGGAAATTTCCATCCTTTGGGCTACTTTCATGTTTTCTTATTATGTCGTGTGTCTTTCTTGGTGTCACGACACATATTTTGAAGGTGTCCTGTATATCGACAAATTCAACATCTAAATGTTGTGTCCGACTCTATTTGTTGTGTGTCAGTTGTATGTGGTCCAGAAAACATTTACTGAGGTACACCTCCACACATATTCCGGCAAAGGTGTAGACTCATTCTTCCATTCTTTGTGTGTTTGTTTTCATATATCTCCCTATAATGTTCCTGATACCTTCTAGGACTTTTTGGTTCCTGAAATGAAGGGGAATATTGTGTAGCCTAACCTAAATCGATATTCTTGATACTTTCATTGTATTTGCATCAAATTCTGGAAACCTTGGAGTGATGAAAAACCCCGTGGATAGCCAAAACCATGGTCCTGCTTGTATTACATAATCTCGCTCCTTTGATGTTGCAAACTTTACAATGAAAAAGCCTTTAGCATATAAGTGGATCTCACATTCTAGTGACTAGTTAGTGAGGATCCAGTGGAAAATTTCCATTGGCTTAAGCCAAAATCTATTGAATCTTCAGATAATGGCTTGAGCTTCATAAGTTAAAAAAATTGTCATTTGTTTCCAGAGTATCTATGACCAGTTTTGGAACATGGTTTAGTTGGTCCATAATATATGGGCCGGAGGCATTGAGGGCTTGTTTTCGTTTTTTTTATGCTGCATATTTTCCTTGAAGAATGTCTTTGAAGGAGAGATCTTCATTGTTGTGTTCTTCATTTGTGTCTATACCTTTGGATAATCTACGTCCAACAATACCTCCTGCTCCTTTTTATTTCCTAGTTCCTGCTGCTCTGCCTCTCAATCTCAGGTTGAGGATGACTCTGGAGGCTGGAAGAAATTTATATTCATGTAGACACCCATCATCCTTCTTGGATCTGCCTCCACAAATCATATATTGTTGTTGTGGTGGGTATCACAGATGTGTTATGATGATTTGTTTCAACTGGGAGGTCTTATCTGATGCATGTACCCAAACCAGAGATGATTTACTATCATGAGCCTTGATAAATACTTTGTAAGGGTTATGATCTGTACCTTCCTTTCTCTCATATTCTTCCAGATCTGGAATATCTCATCCTTGTTGTATATGAGTGATTTGTCCATTGCGATTGAGAGTGTCAATACGGATCCTCACAGCAATAACCCATTCACCCTTATCAAAATGTAGATATTTGCTTGTTTGTATAAGCGCAGATGCTTGCATCCACCCATGGGATGATTTGGGTGAAAAATTGATTGTGGAAGGTTGTAGATCTGCAAAGGAAGATCTGTCCCATACCAAGAAAAAACATAAATAAATCTCACCTCTCTTATCAGTAACAGGGAGTGTCGAGATGGTCGAATGATTTTTCAGCGAAGCCCGGACGGATCTAGATCGGCTCAACGAAGGGAGATAGATTAGATAATGTCCACTGAGACCGTGGTAAGAGGAGGCTTGGCTTCTAAAGATCTAAGATCCGATGGTCATAGCATTTGCAGGGCACGTCAATCGTCTGAGAAACATTGTGAAAAAAACTGAGATTGATCAATGAGGCCTTGTTGGAGTAGATCCAGCCCACATCAGATTTTCAAAGAAAATGAGTACAAGCCCGCCTCACTTGTAGATGATAAGGGAAAGAGATTGGTGTTCAGATCTGAGCAAAGTGACCCGATGAGAGTTATTCCCTCCGACGCAGGTCGATGGATTAGAGTCTGTTTATCGAGCCTGTGCTCCAAAAAAATGACATCGGAGGTGATCGCTTCAGAAGCAACAAGGTAAGAAACCCTAGTAGACGCCATCCTTTCTCTCTGACTATTATTATTAAAAAAATATTATAAGTATAATCAATAATAATAATTATTAATATTCATACTAGGACTATTATTATTATTATTAATTAATATTGCTAAAATTATTATTTTTATTTTTAAATAAATTTCATTTCGTTATTAATTAATTAATTATTAAAATGAGTTTTAACTAGCACAACCATATTAATAGGTGTGGTTGATATATACCAATAGGTGTATGTCAATCAGATGCAAAACCACATTAACAAATGGGGTTGGAAAATGTCAATAGGATTTAATAAGAATAATAAAAAATTATTTTAATAAAAAATTATTATAATTATAATTAGTAATGATAATTAATTTAGGCTAATTATTGTTAATTAAAATAATTTTAAATTAATTATTGTTATTACTAAGTAATCACTATTATTGTTAATTAAAATTACTAGTATTATGAATAATATTATTACTTTTTATTTTAAAATAAATATTATTCATATTAATTAAATATTAATAATATATAATATTAATTAAATTTTAATAATAATAAATTGAGTAATACTTTTCAAAAATATTATAATTATAATAATTAATAATAATTAATTGATGTTAATTATTGTTATAAATAATAATAATAATTATTATTATAAATAATAATTATTGATATAAATAATTATAAATAATAATAATAATAATAAATAATTATTTTAATAAAAATAGTACTTATTAAAACAAAAATCTTCTGAAAAATTATATCATAATTTTTTAGGGACGACGCGATTCGAATTTTTTGTTTTTAGAATCTAAGCTTCTGTGATCTATCATATAAATTATAAAATCTATTTTGGTATTAATCACATACAATTGAACATTGTGGATGTGTTTTGAACAAACCAGTGTGGTTCGTCATTAGGACTAGGTGAGAGATCAGATCAGGACATTAAGTTTAAAAAGATGTAGAGATGGCTAAACTAGTTGTTAGGATAACAACTAGTTTGACTTTTAATTATATATATATAGTTGAATTAACTATTTAATTATTAATTTTATTTATTTATATATTTTTAATGCATGAGGTCCAAGGAAAAAATGAAAACGATAACAAACAACCCAAAAAAAAAGGGCAAAAACAAAATACAATCAAGAATATATGGCAGGTATCCAACACTTGCTGATGTTCCAGCCATCATCTCTATTGAGATTAACGGGTCTTTTTTCAATTTCTACGGTCTCTCTTAACTTACGATGATGGAAATGGTCGATCCTAGCAATGACCTTAGCCTCTTTGATGCAAATATGATGGTTAGTCTTTTCTGCAGCTCAGCTAGGGCGGACGAGCGGGATCTTCGATGTTTAATGTCAACAACATGCTCACAGATCCTTTGATTTATAGACTGACCAATTTCACAAATGTAAGGAGTCCCACAAGAACAAGGAATGATGTAGACTCCTTTCCCATCCCTAGGGTCAATTGGATCTTTAATCGATTTGAGAGAGCTGCAAATCATTTTAAGGGGCTTGAAAGACGAAGACACCTTATGCTTCTTAAGGATCCTAGAAATTTTATCAGTGGTTCCCTGAATGAATGGAAGGTGCACACTGCATGACCATTCACTAGGCTACTTTTTATTTCTAATTAAAGGACCTTTTTCTGATTTAAGGAAAGCTTTAAGGCCTTGCGACCTACTATAACCATTTTTACAAAAGACATTCAAGGGATGGGACTTTTCCCCCTCAAGGTGAGACTCATCAAAGATTCTCAACGCCCTAGTGGCTAAGGTGTTTAGGACAGATAATATTTGAGTAGGGAAATGGTGCGAACTAGCCTAAAGATATTGCTCAGTATGATATTGCATTCCGAACTACCAAGTGTAGTTTATCATTCTCCTGATGATGAATTACACTTGGTAGTTGAAAATGTAATATTCCTAAATATTCACATGATATTTTGGAATATTAGAGTTATTAATAAACTTAATTGATTAAATAAATAAAAGGGTGGAGGGACCCATAATCCTCAAAGATGAATAAGATCCACTTTTGATGTATGAATGTGGATTATTTAGACATATATCTACATAATGGAGTAGTGGAGCAGCTACTAATGTGAATGGAGTGGAGATCATGTATCATTAATGAGATAGATCATGGAGGTTGAAGCAGACAACTAAGATCATGGAGGGAATCTAATGTAAGATCATATAGCATTCATGAAAAAGTCATGGAGGAAGTACTGCATTTAATGCACACATGATGGAGAGGGTGCACATTGCACGTAGAAATGATGGAGGACTTGGAGTGACAACACAGTCAACCATGGAGGATTATGTCCACATGAACGACACAATTTAGAGGTGGGCCAGGGCTTGGGAAGGCTCACTTTGTATATAAAGGAGATGAAGGCAACATTGGAGGCATGCTTAAGTTTATGATTTGACAACTTGTTTAGATCTGGATTTTTCAGGTGACATTTCCATGCACTCTTATGCTGTTTAGCTAATTTTGCAGTGTTGTTTAGCACAGGGTGTTCCCGAGCGGGAATCCCACCCTTACCCGGGGGGGACTTGTGTGCCTACTCTGGGAAGGTTATTCTGAGCTTCCATTCATCATGAGGCATTGGTGCCACACTATTTCCACTCTCTTCAAAACACATGCCTTCAGGAATTACACAATTTATGAAGATCAGTTTAGGAGGAGGAGGTTGTCTTCAGTATTTCAGTTGGAGAACCGGTGAAGGATTACTCTTATCACCTTGGGCTTCAAGATCAGCATTCCCAGAGCCTCATTTCACATCTGGCATGAGGCCAAGAGTTATTGACCTCCTATCAGCAGCAGTCCCATCAAGGATTGCACAGTCCATCATTGTAGATCCAGAGGAGGAAGGAAGTTTCTAGCATTTTAGCTAGGAATACAACGCAGTTTCTTTGGCAACTGCATATTTAGTTGTTGCATCTTGAAGGAGGAAGAAGAGACAAGATCTCAAGCTTCTAGCTTGGAGATCTGAAGGAGGGATCAACTCTCAAATCTTAGATCTAGTTGTATAACATATTGTAGCCACCTTTGGATCAGATCTAGCTTCAGATCTGCATGACCCAGCAGTCAAGGGATCAAACCCTAGGAGGGTGATTTTCCAAACTCATAGATCTGGAAAATCCTTTCTAGGTTATCTTGGGTTTCCATCACATTGGCCAGATCTTGAATATTGGCATCATCAGAGCTCCTGGGCTCCATAGATCTGCATTTCCCTTTTCAGTAGCTATATGCACATCATTAGCAAAAGGGACAACATAGTATTGCTTCTTGTAGCTCTCCAGTTATGTAGTGCTAGTCTTGGCATGCTTTCAGGGTCATTCTAGGCCATCTCTTTAGCTAGGGTACCTTATTTTGTACACTGTTGTAACTGTAATCCATCTCCAATGAATAAAATGGCTCACCTATTCTATCTATATCTATGTTGATCATAATCTTTATGTACATTCTCTATGTTAAAAATATTGTTCTTGTGTATCAATGCATTATTCCATTTTGGGATATTACACAGACGGACCAAGAACTCACTAGTGAAATCACTCTTGTGGACATTATTCACAACATAAGAAAAGAAGATAATAGAGATCTACTATATGGAGATTGTTACACAGTAATTTGTCACCGTCCCTACCATTCCTCGTCCCGCACAATGGAGGACCCATTATGTGACCTGTGAACACTGTCATGCCTTGAAAACTCATTAAATTTGGAAGTTTTCCGTCGATCTAGAATTTAGAAATTTTAACTAGATTAAGTTTTTTCAAAATTTGGAATTATAAAATCACTTAGTTTACTAATTTTAATGTAGATATTCACCATTTTTGGTGAAAATTTTGTCATGGTAAAGTATATAAAACAAATTTATATAAACTTGCAAAAACAAATATTTCACATCTTAATCTTGGTGTCCTTACATTATCTCTTTTAAGATTTTTTATGGTTTGTACTAAAAGCTAAGTTTGTTAAAGTTATCTTATGAAAATAATGTTGTGTATGTTACTATTATTAACTTTATGAAAATAATGTTTTGTATGTTACTATGATTAACTTTATGAAAAGAATGTTTTGTATGTTACTATTATTAACCCATTTAATTATAATTTGATATAGTAAATATCATGTATGTGTTAAATTACGATTATTACTAAGACAAGGTTGGCACAATTTAAAATTCTATTGCCTTTGCAACACTAGTAATATGGTTGAAGATGAAAAACCCTCTTAGATCATCCACTTTATACTCAAATTTGGATTTAAATTTCAAAATATTTGTGGCACTACTAACCTTCTTGATCTTTTAACTAAACAAAATTATGATGATCTTGAAACACTTATTTTAATGTTTTTTTAGCATAACAATAAAATTCTTAAGGATTTAGAGTAATATCTTTATGGCTTCTTATATACCATATTATTTGGTCTTAGTGGATGATAATCATCATTATCACCATCATCATTACATACTATTGTAGGAAGTTTGAACCATTTTAAAGTTGACATGAGAAAATATTTTTTTACAATCAATTTAAATGTTGAATGAGAGTAGTAGTATAATTTATTTATTATTTTTTCTTTTGTGTTAAAAACTAACTTAATTGAGACTGACTTGATGAATAATAGATTAATATGCAAGATACATATTAAGTATAAAGTTATTTAATGACAAATTATCATAGTAATGTGTCCAATATATACCAGCATAGATCCACCTTAAATAATGATTCAACATGAGCCTAGAGGGATTAAATGTTGAATGAGAGTAGTAGTATAATTTATTTATTATTTATTATTTGTACTTTTGTGTTAAAAACTAAGTTAAAAACTATTGTTTTTATAGACCAAGTTTAGAAGATGTTGTTTTTAAGTGCATTATTGAATTTGATTATGCATATTTGATATGGTGAGAAGTCATGTTGGTCAAACAAAGCTTTGAAAACTTAAATATTTTATGGCACTGTCATGTCATTTGTATCACCGCGTGATTACATTGAAATACTAAATAATATTATTACATTGAAATAATAAATAATATAAAACTCCAAAAATAATATCAAGAGAATAGTTGATATACAACAAATATTGAAAAGTGTGTCTGAATGTATATTAATAGATCCTTCAAAAAAAAATTATAGTCGAACTTACACATCCCCTCATACTAGGTTGTAGAATGAGCCTCGCCTCTCAACTCAATTACTAATCATTTTAATTATCAAAATCAATCATGAATTAGAATAGTAACAAAGTAATACAATTTGATTATTTTCAAATCCAAGAGGAAAGAGAGAAAATTGACTAAACTATTTACTACAAATGTTTAGTTTTTATTCCTGGAGTGTTTAAGCATATTATATTGAAAATAACATATTGACATTCATCTAAAACTTATATTCCAAGTTACATTATTTCTATTATCATTAATATTTATATTTATGTATTAAATTTGACTCGTGAATAATTGATTTTTTTAAAAGATTCTTACCTATAAAGTTATTTAACAACATATCAATATTGTGTTTCTTACTATTATTAACCATTTTAAATTGACACTAACTACTTTTCCTATGTTGAGTACAAATTTATTATACTTGTACAATGTTGTCACCACTTCAAAGTCTATAAGAGAAAATATTTTATAAGTCTAGTTGTGTTGTTCAATGATCAAAATCATTTTTTTAAAAATTAGATTGCAACAAAACAACAAATTTGATTTAGATCCATTCTAATAAGGAATATTAAGGAAAACTCACTTCAAACATTATTACAAATGTCTAACATTTTTTCATTAAGTGTTTAAATGGTTTATATTAAATAGAATACTAATTAGCTACTCCATGATTATTTTCAAATCCAAGAGGAAAGAGAGAAAATTGACTAAAGTTCTATTTATTACAAATGTTTAGTTTTTATTCCTAGAGTGTTTAAGGATATTATATTGAAAAGAACATATTGACATTCATCTAAAACTTAGATTCCAAGTTACATTATTTCTATTATCATTAATATTTATATTTATGTATTAAATTTGACTCGTGAATAATAGATTTTGTAAAAAGATTCTTACCTATAAAGTTATTTAACAATATATGAATATTGTGTTTCTTACTATTATTAACCATTTTAAATTGACACTAACTACTTTTCCTATGTTGAGTACAAATTTATTATGCTAGTACAATGTTGGCACCACTTCAAAGTCTATAAGAGGAAATATTTTATAAGTCTAGTTGTGTCGTTCAATGATCAAAATCATTTTTTTTAAAATTAGAGTGCAACAAAACAACAAATTTGATTTAGATCAATTATAATAAGGAATATTAAGGAAAACTCACTTCAAACATTATTACAAATGTCTAACATTTTTTCATTAAGTGTTTAAATGGTTTATATTAAATAGAATACTAATTAGCTACTCCATTATTGTTTTAATAGACCAAGTTTAGAAGATGTTGTTTTTAAGTGCATTATTGAATATGATTATGCATATTTGATATGGTGGCAAGTCATGTTGGTTAAACAAAGCTTTGAAAATTAAATATTTTATGGCACAATCATGTCATTTGTATCACCACATGATTACATTGAAATACTAAATAATATAAAAATCCTCCAAAAATGATATGAGGAGAATAATATTTGATATACAACAAATATTGAAAAGTGTCTGAATGCATATTAAAAGATCCTTAAAAAAAAATCATATTCATGAATCATATAAACCTAATCTTAAGATATTCGCCCAAGTAGGTCAAGAACAACTTCTAGACCATATTTATCTATCTTGGTCTTCTTGCAATGTT